>OY804600.1:49000156-49723256 GCA_963680895.1 Fragum sueziense
GTTGGTTGCTGCATTGCATTATCTGTAGCCAAAAAGAAACTTTAGCACTGATGCCACATTTTGCACTATCTATCAAGGTCCAGTCCAGGGCGGGTCAGACTATTACTGTTATAATATCGTATTACAACTTTATGACGATATAAAAAAAGTTATACAAAACACGGATTCCTTAGAACAATAGTTTAGAAAGAGACACATTGGTAACACTTCTTTTACCCTTTTTCCAAACAAAACCTGATTTTGACGCCTTTAATGGAATACCGGTATGCTTGGAAAAAACATTGAGACAAAAGAAGAAACTACCCATAACCAGCATTGTCTCCTTTTGTTGAATATATTCGATAGTATCATGTACGCAAAGTTCATATTCTTCTTCAACATTTGTAACGCGTCACGCTAAAAGGGACCTTATATGTTGTGTGAAAAATATCGACCCTAGCCTGTCTGCGCAGTCCGCGCAGCCAGACTAGGGCCGACACTTTTCACTTGAATGTAATTTTCTAAATCTAGAACGGTTTCCCTATCTTATCATATGTTCATTTTTCGCATGCAGGATCTGGTTGACCTGTGCTGGGTCTGACAAGTTTGTCAAAATGTGGATTTTTGGAGTTCGGATAAGGTCCCTTTTAGCGTGACGGGTCACATATTCTTCAACATTTTGTCCTGTGCAGCGGCTTTCAGTCTGGAACAGTCAAAACGTTTTACGTTTGGGAAAGGGTAGAAATTCTTGTACTAAATTGTACACTCAAAATTATAAAAATATTTCGGAACCTTGTCATGCATGTATACAAAATGAATATAATGAATAAATGCGCTTGTTTAAATGGCCCGACACAAATAGTCCCAAATCAACTCCAGGATTTCCAGGATGCCTTTGAAGTTATCGGTTATGTAATCTCTCATGACGGTAATCAATAATCACGTGGTACTGGTTTTTGTTGGTCCGCTGGGTAACATAGTTCCAAATATAACTCAAAACCATACTCCGTAATTTACGGCCTATATAGTTTTTTTCTGTGTTCTCTGTCATTGGAAATGTTTTAAAACGTATATTAAGAGAGCATACTGTCAAGATCGCTTGTGAAAAATACAATTCAAAGCACATCAGTCTATTTATCCATCTTAGTTTTGAGAAGTTGGGTATTTTTTCATCTTTTTTACTTTATAACCATTCAGATTGTATCCCCACCCCCTTATTTCCGGAATTAACACATTATGTCAGTAGGTAGGAACGTTGTTGTATCTGCGATATTCTTTGAACATGGTATCTTTTTGGCTGAATATAAACAAACATTGAACGTAACTGTATTTGAAAATATGTGGAAATGGTGTCTTTTAATAGCGGAAGATAAATCCGTTTGGAAATGCATGTTCAACAAGCTTAACGTACACAGGCAAAACTGACTTCTGCTTGAAAATGTCATCTATCAAAATTACCGGATAATTGTCATATAGTTAGTTTAGCCATTCCTTCTTGACACTTTTATTATACCTGACCACTCGATCGTTGTCGTCCAAAAAATGAAAGAAAATGATGAAGTAGAATGTTAGGCCACCTATGGTGGTGTTAGCGCTAAATGACTGTAAGTCTAAATAATTCCATATGAATTTACAAAATTTTTGCACGAATCCTTCAACCTTCTAATTTACGGCTCAAATTTGTCCAGACTCTATCGTCTCAGACAACATTTTTTTCTTCCGAAAACAGAAATGATGATAAATTGATGCGTGGACTTAATAAAATGTGACGTGATACCGTCAAAGCCAAACGCCCATCCCATAAAATTGTGATTAGGCGACAATTTTGGAAAGGCGAAACCAATTCTTGCTTGGGATTTTGAGAAGGTCATCAAATACCCTTGGATTCTGACATGTCTTATAACATAAAGTGTTCTTATATTCGGTGCAGCCCTTTGTCAAACCATCCAGCACATTACTGTGTGTACTCATTGGTCAGGTTAGGATTTTAGGTTCGTTTATAAATGATATAATTAAGATAGAACGATCGTTATCTTTAATTTCACTTTATAGATCTAGCGGATTCGTATCAATGGTATTCTGAAAAAAATGTATTTATAAATTCTTTCATCTTGAAACTTAGGTAACACGATGGATAATCACGTGGTTCAAGAATTTCAGAAAATCTTCAATAACTTTATTAATATGGGAGCAATATGAATTCGGTTTGAAGCAGAGAAGGTTGACAGACGTCACGCATGAGATGGGCGTGGTGATTTTTTTTGAAAAATCAGCCGATAAAACAGTTATTGAAGATCAACAAACATTTTCCAGTTGATTCTTCAAAAATCAGCTCATTTCTGACATTCCCCCACCTTCTCTGCTTCAACCCAAACTCAATTTGGTGATGATTTTCTGAAATTCTTAGTCACGTGATTAACCACCGTGGGTAATTTTTTTCATATTTTTCAGGATGACATTAAAGGGGCATAGCATTCCGTTTTCAATTTTTGGGAAGCAAATTTTGCAAAATTTGCTTCTTTATGCAGCCACCTCTCTTTGTACTTTGCCATTTTCTGCATACCACACAACATCTTCCGGCTCTCCTCACTATAAATAGTTCTATCAAAAGCAAAGATTAATGAGGTAACAGTCATTGGAATATTAAATATGTAAGTCTGAAGTTATGTGTTGATATTGAAATGTGTGACTGAAAATGAAACATTCAATTAAGCATGTCTCTAACAGAAGAAAAGATCGACGTAGTAATTTGCTTTTTCATGGTTCGAAGATCAGTCCAATGGCATTCCTTGTAAATGGGTTAGTAAAGATTACTGAACTGTGAAATATATTCAAAGCTTACACAAACGATAAATATGCATAAAGGTTGTGCTACAATAGATCCATGGAATCAAAGTATTCAAGGTATTTAATGGATAATCAAAGTACCTAATCAAAGTACTCTACTTCATTATCAACAAATTTGCTTCCCAACAGTACTTTCAGTACTTTGATTTAAAGTATGTCTTGATACAAAGATTGGTTATTCTAATGCGTAGTAAAATCTTTGCAGGAAGACATACTTTAAAAAAGAAATCAATATGAAATGTCACTTTAAAGTTGAGACAGAAATGACAAATTTCCTTATAAATCTTAACTGTTGTCCACAACAATTTGCAATATTTTAGCACAAAAATATATATATATATATTTCTCGTAAACGGTTCAATATTTTGGCTTGAAATTTTCAGAATTTTCATAAGAAAATCTGCTCTTTCAGATAAAGATAAAAGTAAAATTTATGAAAAATAAATGTGAAATGTAATTTTAAAGTCAAACGCTTTGTTCTTCAACAACCTGATACTAATTATGAAACCTTATACATACTGATTTCTCAAAAATGATACTAATTTTATTTTATTTCTCATCTATAACAACGCTAAACTTGCAAGTCATTCTCAGCTTACTTACAAATAAAGATTCAATTAAGGTAGAATACCCGTAATGTTGTCATTTTAAGTTTTACGACTTGTAAATACACTTCACATAAATTGATTCACCGTGCCGGATTTCAAGATTATGCTTCAGGAAGAAAATAATCTACTCTATATTCATATGCAAGGGAGGTAATTTTGAACATTTTGGTCAAATATTTCCAAAAGTATGCATTAATTCAAAATTATTAACCATACAAAATGCTTATGTTTGTATCTGGAATGGAAATGTAGCACAGTTTAGGAATTACTGGCACTTTTCAAATTTCGCCTCTGGCTCTGCATTTCATTCTCAGTTCGTAAACCTTGTGATTCATAAAACATTGGCTTTTTTCGAGCGGCGTCGTTACGTATCCGAACATATTCTATCTCGATCGAAAACATTCGGCGGTGGAAAAGTCCACCGCCGAATGTTTCCGATCGGCCAGGTTAATTCCGACGACGTGTGAATCTTATAAGGACTGGACTACCTTAAATATTTATGTATGGTTTGTTATATCAAATTGATGGTTCTTAAACCTTTCCAAACAATCCTCTTTTGTGTTCTAATGGCAAAATGATTGAACAACTTTGGGACAAAAGAAAAAAGTGTTTCCACCAATTGAACATTTTCTTCTTTGGCTTCAATATCGTTTGTAGTTGTATGCAAACACGTTTCATTATCATTCAAATTCTCATCTGTAGCAGTTTTCAAATGTATGAGAAAGTCTGTACTTTGTTGTTTGATATGATTTAACAATTTGCGCATCTTCATCTATCTTCTTAATAATCGCTTTAGCCATTACCAGGCAGCGAAGATTTAAGCTAGTCTACATCCAAAGATCTTCCAGACGAGAATTTCAAGTGATTGGAATTTTGCTTTTGGTCTTTTAATGTAGCAAACATTGTTGGAAATGAATTTCTTCATATTTCAAAACTGATGTTTTCCTAAGCCTTTATTTTGGGGTGGGGCGTCAATAGGCATCATTGTGTGGTAGTGGGTTGGAGCTGAGAATCTCGTTGAAGTTGTTTTTTTTTTTTTTTTTTTTTTTTTTTTTTTTGTAAAGCATCAAAATTATTTTTTTTTTTTTTTAATGTAAACTTCGGAAACTACAGTTTATGGTAACGATGTTGTAACCCTTTCCCTCACAAGACCTGGTTACGACGCCCCTAGAAGAAAATTCGTTGGAAAGCATTGTGGCAAAAGAAGAAAATGCTAATAAAGAGCATTTTCTCCCTTTGCGTCAATAATTTCTTTGCTGTATTACGCACATTTTTTTTCTTTATCAACGCCCATTTTGTCATCTGCGGCTACTTTCAAATTGGATTTCACCAAAACCGTGGTGTTTGGGAAACAATTAAATATAAGAAACGACAATATTTTCCTCTGCGTATTTCGACACAGTTCATGTTTTGGAGCCATCTAGATCAGTTTGCCTGCGGATATGAAGTATGGTTTTCCCATTTCAAAATAGAGGACTTCAAAAGCCCCTGACTGCGCAAGGTGCATGTTCGTATGAAAGGGAAACATTTTATCTAAATTACCAGACGAAGTATGCAGAAAAAATACATTTCGATAGATTTTGATCAGTATGAAGGTTTTTGCATAATTCTGGCGTACTTCAGTTCTGATTTTTTTAAGCCGACAATATTTTAGCATAGTGTATGCTAAACGGAATTGTAGATAATACGTACATATAAAATGCAAAATAAACGTTATTAAGATAATGACTGTTCGACCCTACCCAAAACAAGACGCCTTTTGACTCAACTGCGTTCTAAAACTTTGGAGAATATTGAAGAAATCAAATGGAAGGAACTACTAATCAGCATTATTTTTCTTCATTTCCTCACTGTGTTCCGCTTTATCATTTAGAAAGTTTAATGTGACAGTCAGGTTACATTTGTGGGTCCCCAACAGTTTTATATACTTAGTTTCATTGATAAGTTAGTATGCAATTGATTTGTTTTTCATTTCTCCCCTCATGTTTTACTAAACAAATGAAAAAAGTCTTCTATCATATTATAGCTTTTAGTTTCAGAAAAATGTCGGACATTTAAAATTTGGGCAAACTTGCGATTTAAGTTTGTATTTCTTAGGTTAAATTGGAGGTGATATAAAAGTAAAAACTGCAAAAGTACACAAAAGACTGACCAAATTAAAGTTGATGTTGTTAGACCCCTCTTAATTGAAAATCAATTACACACAAAACATTCAATTATCATAGAAGCAGAATTATATTATGATAAAAGTTTAGAAAACATAAAAAGCATTGGCCAGAATTCTTTTACTCGCTGCTTCCCCATGACTCTTCAAACAATAATTTCCATGCAAATGCAATCTTGTTCTTTCAATAACCGTTGATTGGCCATAAATTAGCCGGGATCTGGAAAAACGTCTCTTAAAGCATTTTTAGAAATTGAGTTTGAAGATCAACCTGTTGTCAAATGCAGTCCAATATGTATCCATGCTGCTCTTTTCAAGTTACTACAGGTCACGAAGAAGCTATTAGAGAACAACGTGGATCCTGATCAGACTGTGCGTATGCACAGGCTGATCTGGATCTATGTTGGGCTCAAAAGCCTTAAGGGACGTTTTTCCAGATCCTGGCTCAAATATTCTCTGACCCCATTACCCTGCTGTTCCTTTACTGATCGAATTTGTAAGTCTAGTCTTCCCTTTCGAACAGCATACCCTGTCTATACATTTTACGATACAGAAAAGAAAATCGTTTTGAATTTCAAATGATTTGATGACATATACATTTGCTACCAAGTCCTTTATATCATAGGTAGTACGTAAGTCCTAGTCGTAAAGCAACCGACAAACTAAGAATCATGTTAACTGGCATCTTTAGCACAAGTGCATATCCACCAATGGTGTAATTAAAGGGACATTTCATTCCCATTTCATTTTTTTAAAGTATGTCTTGATGCCAAGTTTGTTTCTTCTAATGGGTATAAATATTATTAGTTTTTTTAAGTTGTTGCTGATAAGCTAGAAACACGCATTTAAAGATGAGACAGAATCGATTGTTGTCCTCAACAATTTGTTTATTTTTAACACAAAAATATACATGTATATTTATCGTAAACGCCGCAATTTTTTGCTTGAAATTTTCAGAATTTTCATATGGAAATATTTCAGATAAAAATACAAGTAAAATTTATAACAAAAAATTCTGAAATGTCACTTTAAGTTCTGGATTAATCCTGATATCCGGATTTAGCGTCCCTGTATGGTTAATAATTGTAATATCATACATATTTTGTGTCAAAATGCAGTTAAACTGAATTCAATCAGAAAAATTTACCTGAATAGGGTTCGGTTTTCTCGTGTAAACAAATACGTCTCACTAGTCTAAAAATAGATTGGGAATCCTCTATCGTACAAATATGGATGTGAATCTCGCGAAGTTTTCCCACGTTCCACTTGCTTAAGATGACGTTCTAAGAGCTGGATTTCTGTAATCATTTGTTGAGAATCATTATAATCCAGAGTTGAGAAGGTTGCTGCACTGTCGAGTACTTTTTAAGATCGGTAACTATGAAATAACCAGTTGACAAGTAATGTTTACACATACGGTCCTGCCTTGGCTTCGTCGTGCCGCTCGTGCCTACTCGCTTACCCTTTCCAAAATCGACAAAATGTCATGTTGGGCCAAATTGAAAAAGTATGCAGATGACAAAACGGATGTGAATACTTTTAGTGTTTTATGTCAGAGAAAATACCGAGGCAAAAGTAGAATGATCATCAATATCAAAAGAAGTTATTCACACTCATTTTGTCTGCTGTGCAGGTCTTTTCAATAAGGTAGATCATCATTTTCTTCTTTTGCCTCCATGTTTTCCCAAGAATTTTCTGTTTGGGACGTCAAAACCGGTCTTGTTTGGGAAAGGATTAATCTAGAAAAAAAGAACTAGAATTTGTCGCTGAATGTGATTTGATACCCCCACAGGCTTTCACTACAACAAAGGGAAATAACTCACAAAATAAGCAAGGTAGAGTTATGCTCCTTGTACGTTGCACTTCTCCTTGGTGAGATCTATCTACCCGCGAAGTTTCATGATCATAGCTACTTTACTTTCAGATTTTTCGATGTTTTTTCTGGTTAAGCTGCTGAGGAATCTCGAGAAAAAACGGCTGTTATTTGTGGTCTGTCTTCGTATCTGGAATCAATATTACATGTTGAATATGCGCAATGTGTCGTAGTTTTAGTTCCCACCTGCATTATCTATGATCGACTAATATCTCGCTTGAAAATTACAATTTTTCGCTAACACTGTTACGATTTCCCATCAGAAATCTATTTTTAGCACACGATCCCGCGAAAATTGTTCCTTATTAAGGCATATGTTACTAGTATTTTTGATATTTTGCCATTTGTGCAATTTCTTGATTTAGAATTCTGGATTCCATATTTCCATGCGAAGACAAATCTTTTCTTTCAATATGTGCGTTGACTGATCATAAATATTGTTTGACCTCATTAGCCCGGAAGTGAGCGTTGTTTCGGTCGAGGTCGATTTGTTTGTCTAGTCATCTACTCCGTAAATCACTCTCTATCGGAATCGGATGCTAATCGAGTGAAGAAACCCTCACAGCGACCATAATATTCATAGCCAAATAAATGATTAACGTACAGATGGTAAAATAAACCGGAAAAAATACGCAGCAACATGTAAAAAGGGGTTTATTGCATGTCTGAAACAATTCAGTCGTAAACATTCTTCGCAGTCTGACAAGTTTAACATTAGAATTTACCTAACATTGTGCGGTAGTGAAATGTCTTTCATAATTCGCAATATTTTCTTCGAGTGAACATTGACGTGCGACTATATCTTGTAACTTTTGTCATCCGTGGAATAATCAGTGGTCCTTTTTAAGCTGGCACATCGCACATAAATCTTTTTACGGGTTCTTCCGTCATCCACAATGATCTCTGTGTAGAAAGACAAACGAGACACGACACAACAAATAGATACTATCGGTGGGTACCTTCACAAATGTCGTCGTCGGTATTTCCTATCGTTTCTGAGGCTATAATGAATGAGAAGTAGTGTTTTCTTGTATTTTTTTTGACTCCTTGTATTATAGTGTGCCGGTGTCCCAGGGTAACGTGTCCCCTGGGTAACGTGTCCCCGGGGACACGTTACCCAGGGGTAACGTGTCCCCGGGGACACGTTACCCAGGGTAATGACCCTGGGTAACGTGTCCCACCCCCTGGGTAACGTGTCCCCCCCCCATTGGAATTTTTTTTTAACATTATTGTGTATTTTTAATGCATATTTTGTTTCATAATTATTTATTCTTTTAAAATAAGTTATTTTAAACATGAAATTTAAATATTTATTTTTTTTGTATTCTTTCACATTTCCAAAGAAGGAAAATATCTAATTGCATTGTAATTTTTTATTAAATCACTTTCTCCAAATATTTTTCAACTATTATTATTACTATTATTAATATTTTGTGATAATACCAAAGTAAATTGTGCAGAAATAACGTGAAAAAATTTTAAGAGGAGGGAGGGGGGGGACACGTTACCCCTGGGTAACCTGTCCCCCCCTCCCTCCTCTTAAAATTTTTTCACATTATTTCTGCGCAATTTACTTTGGTATTATCATAGAATATTAATAATGGTAATAATAATAGTTGGAAAATATTTGGAGAAAGTGATTTAATAAAAAATTACAATGCAATTAGATATTTTCCTTCTTTGGAAATATGAAAGAATAAAAAAAAATTAAATATTTAAATTTCATGTTTAAAATAACTTATTTTAAAAGATTTAATACTTATGAAACAAAATATGCATTGAAAATACACAATATGATTAAAAAAAATTCCAATGGGGGGGGGGGGGGGGGGACACGTTACCCAGGGGGTGGGACACGTTACCCTGTTACACCGGTATAAAACAATATCAGTATCTTTGGGGAAATGGGGTGACGTTAAAATACCTAGCGAAGGAATAATACAATATGGTGATTCATTTTATAATAGTATAATTTAAGCCCACCCCAAAATGACAAAGAAAGGACTTGATGCAGACAACAACATGGATGTTGATGATTTGTACACAAACTGACTCCAAAACAGGGGGGGGGATACTTGCTATTTGTTTTCCGAATCATTTCATTTTAGCGACGTCAAGTTCAGATTTACCTGGGAAATGGCTTATTCCAGTAATAAATCTAAACATATTATATACACAATTCTTACCATAGGCGACTATTAAGTGTACAATTTTATGTAGTGTGATCTAGATTGTCCGTGGTTTGTCCGTCCATCCGTTCACGATTCTTCAAAAAATCTCTATAAAAATGGGCGAGTAATGCTTCAATATGGCAGAGATGTTCCTTGGATCAAGTTATGCCAAAATTGTTAAAATAATTCTATTCAATAATAGGCTTCAGCTGCAGCTGCATGAAAAAAGTAGAAAGTGTCAAAATGTTCAAACATCCAAAAATCGATTCCTGCGGAGACTTATCTTGGTGAGGATATTCCACTGGTCTAAACATTTTACAAAAAAGACTGCAATACACTGTAAGTCAAGACACTCGGATGGTCGATGAAGGACCTTCGTGGACATCTTGGCTGTACCTTTATGTTGGTTTGTGTGTCCCACCAATATGCATGCAATTCATTGTATGTGACTTTGAACAATCTTGTTTTCACATTTTTGCAATGCCAATGCATGTGAATCCTCGACTTAATATCTATAGGAATTTCAAGTTGAAAGTATTAGACAAAAATATATTTTTGCGGAGAAAATCGTTTTTAGTTTCTTCGCTAGAATCCCATTAGCCTATTTATTATTTTGAGTGAGGGATAAATGAAAACATGCCACTTAAAAGCATCTAGGCTGTATGATATGCTTATAATGATTGACGGGCGCTAGACTCCTTACCAAAACGCTTAACGGACTACTCCACCCAGCCATGTACAATCTGCTAACCCTTTAACAAACTACATTTTGAAAAAAAGAAAATATGTAGGAATAAAGCTAAAGCAATGTAGAAATGAGAAAATAAGGGTTATCAGCGTCTTTATATTTGATTTATTGTTTTGTCAATCTAGGTATATTGGGTACTAGTAGGCCTAAGTCAATAATCGGATTTCATTGGGAAACGATTTAATGGCATAGTCTCTAATATTTGATGCATTCTTTGAAGGCAGAATGTTACATCAGCCAATGTTGAATCTTTAAAATCTTAAATCTGAACAAGTAGCATTTGTCTTAAGTATGATTTAACGCCGTCGATATCAGTCAATTTGATTAGTTTTTGAAATTTTTGCTGATAAGCCAGAAAAAACTCCTTTATATTTGAGACGGAAATGACGAATTTCATTTACATTTGAAACGACAATTAGTTTAATTTTAAGGAACAAATATATTCCCCATAAATGGCGCGATACTTCGGCTTGAAATTTTCAGAATTTTCATAGGAAAATATGCTCTTTCAAATTAAAATAAAGTACAATTTATGAGCAAATATCTATGAAATTGCTCTTTAAATGTCACCAAGACATGTCCAAATTCTAAATCTTACTTTTATTTTAAGGCAAACGGCCCATTCACATCGACATACCTCGTAAATTTCACAATATAAGCATAATATGTAAATAAACAAAATATATGACAAACAAAACAAATACGTATATTGGACAGTTAAACAAAACAGCCTGACACACGTTTTGAATCTAATTTTTGTGGTGTAACGTCGGTATGTTCTTGGCTTAATTTTCAGTCATGGGTCGGTTTGGTCATAATAATCTTATACCTTTTAGGATAAAGTGCTTCTGTAAATTTAAAATAATGTTTAACTTCGTTATTCGGTTGCATGATATGTATAAAACTTTCTGAAATCAATAGAGAATAAACCCTTTCCACATACTCGCAAATTCTGAGTCCGTCCCGGATTGAAATGTGTTGTAGGCTACACGACAGAATTGGTTATACTTCATAGCAGAGAAGTCGAGTGTAATGAAATAAAATACATTAGAGAAACGTGTAAAGCACTGCTTGTTGACCAATCTCCATTTTCTACGTTTTCCAACGTCATATACACTCGAGACATGAAAAATACGGATTGTTTAGAAAAGGGTTAAGATTGATTGAATTTACATCAGATGAGGCGTAACGTAGGCTTCTACAACATGAAAGAGATCGGGTGTTTGTCTAAGGCTGTTTTTTGCTGGTTTTCATTATCACGTGAAACCGTTTCTACAAAATTACAAAACCAGATGCAATGCCGAGCAAATTTCGTCGTTGTCTGTCCAAAAACGACGTAACTTCAGCTTATACAAGCTCAAGTTACGTCGTTTTTGACGCCAACGTTTGGAATTGCAATACAGAACGAAATTAATGTGAAATATCTGCACAAACCGAGATTCCGCAACTCATTGTTGATTTGTTTTGTTGAAACTTTTTTCTTTCTTTCTCTCAATTTAGATTAATTTTCAATTTTCAGACCTTGGATTAGGGAAGTTTTTTTGGTGTTTACAATGCCTTATATTATTGTTAATATTAACATTAAACCTTTTATTGACAATGGAAAAATGACCAGACTGAATTCAGACATGGTTGAAAATAAATGCAGGTGGCAATTCAACTTAATCATATGTCATACATCTGCGAGCCAAAAGAACGATTTTGGATATAACGTTCATACATTGAAATATTATTATATCAAAACATAAATTAGTGAACGCTTTATGGAGATATTCTCTACATTTGATAAATGTAAATTCAAACGCCAGATGTAATATGTAGATCTAATATAATATGTTCAGAAAAGTTTTAACTAGAAAGTTGCATAAATTTGTAGACGTTATCTTCGTGATATTCTGAGCAAGCTGTGTTGATAAAAATTGCATCGAACAAGATTCTAATTTGTTGTGATAAAATCAGTGCTCATGGCGTCAAGGGAATGATCTTTCTAGAAATTGCTTAAGTAACCTTATATTCCTTCATAGTCTTTAACCCTTTCTTAAACATTCTGAAACAATTCTTGGTGCTGACGGTCACGTATATCAAATGTCATAGAAAGTAACGAGGAAAATAGTAAGATACAATAACACATGAGTGGCAAATCAACGTTAAGTTGTACAATAGTTTAGAGGTGATGCATTACATTCTGGAGACAAGGAATTAGTCTTTAATATTGAGAAGCTTTGTCTACAAGAAAATATATTAATTGGGATCTCGAAATGGACCCTTTAAAAAGGGGCCCTGATAGGGTTTGAAAATATTATGTTTCCAGAACATGCCTAAGAGCAGGATTCATTCTGCTTTCTTACAGTTGCTACAATTTATGTCGAAGTAGTCAGAGAACAGCATTGTTCCTGATCAGACTGCGTGTATACGCAGGCTGATCAGGATCCATGTTGATCCCTTACATCACGTTCTCTTTTCTTTTCCCTATACTTTATCATATATCATTTTGGTATTCAAGGTACTTTGATCTAGTTTCAGAACCCACCAAGAGGGCCCGGACGGCCTATACGAGCGCCCAGTTAGTAGAGCTAGAAAAAGAATTCCATTTTAACAGATATTTATGTCGGCCAAGACGGATAGAGATGGCCGCTCTACTAAACCTTACAGAACGGCAAATAAAAATATGGTTCCAGGTGAGAATTAAAATTTTGTAAAGTATAACTCAATAAAAGCCTGGCAGCCATACGAAAATACAATTATCTTCAAGTCTACATATACAATAGTACCGGCCGAAATTGACAGTGACGTGGGCTAATGTTTACTACTTGACAACCAATCAAATCTGTTCGTATTTGTAACGGTGCAAATCAGACGAATTGATTGGTTTTGCATCAGTAAACATCAGCTTACGTCACTGTCGTTTTCGGCTGGGACTATTGTACATAAACAGTACGAGTTTTTTAGCTCACCTGAGCACGAAGTGCTCGAGGGGAGCTATTGTGGTCACTCACCGTCCGTCGTCCGTCTGTCCGTCTGTCTGTCTGTCCGTCTGTCCGTCTGTCCGTCCACAATTTCTTTAAACATCTTCTTCTCCAAAACTAACAGGCCAATTTTGACCAAACTTGGCAGGAATGATCCTTGAGTGACCCTTTTCAAAACTTGTTCGCGGATTTTTGATTCGTCAAAAAATGTGGGCGTGGCAGGGCGGGGCTTATCACGCTTAGAGAAATCCTAAGAAAATTCTTTAAAAATCAACCATTGTTCCAATTTGAACCAAACTTTGCAGAATTGTTCCTTGAGTGACCCTTCTCAAAACTGATTCTCAGATTTTTGATTCGTCAAAAAACGTGGCCGTGGCAGGGAGAAAGGGGCTTATCAGACTTAGAAAAATCATAAGAAAATTCTTTAAAAATCAACCATTGGGCCGATTTGAACCAGACTTTGCAGGGTTGTGCCTTAAGCCATTCTTTTTGAAATTTGTTCACAAATATTTTCATTTGTAAAGATTTGTGGCCGTGGCAGGGAGAAAGGGGCTTATCAGACTTAGAGAAATCATAAGAAAATTCTTTAAAAATTAACCATTGGGCCTATTTGAAGCAGACTTTGCAGGAATGTTCTTTGAGTCTCTCTTTTCAAAATTGATTAAAATTTTTTTACTTTTGTCAAAAAATGAGGGCGTGGCAGGGAGGAAGGGGCTTATCAGCCTTAGAGAAATCCTAAGAAAATTCTTCTAAAATCAACCAATGGGCCAATTTGAACCAAACTTGGCAGAATTGTTCCTTGAGTGACCGTCTTCAACATTTGTTCATAAATTTAAAGTTTCGTCAAAAAATGTGGGTGTGGCAGGGCGGGGCTTATCTAACCAAGAGAAATTGTTAAAAAATTCTTCAAAAATCTTCTTCTCCTTAACCATAGGGCCAATTAAAACCAAATTTGGCAGGAATGTTCCTTGGGTGACCCTTCTTAAGATTTGTTCGCGGATTTTTTATTCATCCAAAATTGTGGGCGTGGCAGGTCAGCATTTACCGGACTTGGAGAAATCATAGGAAAATTCTTTAAAAATCAACCATTGGCCCAATTTGAACCACACTTGGCAGAAATGTTCCTTGGGTGACTCTTTGCAAAAAAAATTCTCAAATTTTTTATTCGTCAGAAAAAATTGGGCGTGGCTTATCGGACTTACAGAAATCCTAAGAAAATTCTTCAAAAATCGACCATTGGCCCAATTTGAAGCAAACTTTACAGAAATGTTCCTTGAGTGACCCTTTTCAAAATATGTTGGCAAATTTTGTATTGGTAAAAAAAAGTGGGCATGACAGGGCTTGGCTTATCAGACTTAGAGAAATCATAAGAAAAATCTTTAAAAATCAAGCATGGGGTCAATTTGAAACAAATTTGGCAATAATGTTCCTTGAGTGACCCTTTTCAAAATTTGTTTGCAAATTTTTGATTCGTCAAAAAAAGTGGGCATGTCTTAAACTTCTTTCAGGTGAGCGATATAGGGCCATTCTGGCCCTCTTGTTTAATTTTTTTTTTAAATAGCATTTTCCTCTTCAGTAAAGTTTATAGAAGAATATCTTTCAAATATGGCTAATTTGAAATTGGTTTGAAGCAGAGAAGGCGAAACACGCCTGGAATTAGATGGATGTGGAAGGTCCTTTAAAAAACAGCGGACCAAAAGTTTGGTTGGTCCACAAAAACTCTTTTATTGGCTGATATTTGAAATATCCGTTGTATTCAGCAAACCTCTAACGTATTTCAGCCTTCTTTGCTTCAACACATTTTCGAATTGGTGACATATTAATTTTCGGTGCTTTTGTATGTCACGTAATTTCCAGCCGTGCAAATATTAGATGCAAATTGATCTGTGGCCACAAGGATTCCGAATGCCAAACACTATTTGCAGTTAATACCATTCGTATTTTTTCAGAATCGACGTATGAAGTACAAAAAGGAACAGCGTCAGAAGCACGCTGACAAGGGTCTAGGGAAGTTGGACGGTAACTTATCCGGGGATAGTGACAGTGAGGAATCATATTCCGGGGGTCAGGACTCGCTCAGTGACTGTGGCACCAAGTCACAAGGGGGCACGGGCAGCCCGGACTCCGCCATGCACCACATACCTCCCGGGGGTCACATGCCCTCCCCACATACTCAAACCCCGAGCCCCGTACAGCGATCTCATCACCCCAGCGCCTCGATGGCCCACCACTACCAGGCCCACGTGGACACGATGTACGCGGGCCACCAGCCCCCACCCCAGGGCAGCCCCACGTGCCTCAAACAATCAGGATCCCCCGTGTCGCCTCACCCTCACATTAACAACATGAACATGTCCATGAACGGTATGAACCACATGAACAATAACATCAACATGGGCATGCATAATGGACATCATAATATACAAACTCACTATTTACAAATGAACCAGAACTCTCAAAATGGCGGATATCCTGGAGGCGGCGGCGGCCATCATTACATGACCTCAATGAACTCTTATCACATGTACCCGGATGTTAATACGGGTCACGAGGACCCGGATCAAGGTCAAATGTCACATGGTGGTCACATGGTTCCGTCACCAGGCATGCCGTGTGGAGTGGGTGGGGGAATGAACGGTTATGCGCATGGACCTTACGATTATATACCAAAACTGACTCATTTATAGTTAAAGGCTGTATGTTACATTGTAATTTAACTGTTTGGTTGCATCATTTTCCATAATTTTGAACATGATCTGTGTGAAAGTGTAGTTTGCATGTGTTGATAATAAACAGTTATCGGACTGCTGGATCACGCGTATCATACATACGAGGGGCAACTATGCCGCTCCTTACATCACAGTGTTTCTTGTCGATTTTGGACATGCCAATTTCAAATTTAAATGAATCCTATCAAATCAGTTTTAGTCACATAAACTTGATTTTAAACTTTTTAACAGCTACTATACGTACATATATATCATTTTATTTGACAAATTATAACAATGCGCTCAGGTTTTTCGTAAAGTGTGCACATGATTGTATTAAAAGCAATACGTCTTGAATCGAGAACGAATGAAGGGCGGGACTTTTTATCTAGAACATAGACATGTTCAAACTTTCCAGTAATCATTTTAACTGTCCCAAATTGCAAAGCAGATGCAGATAAAAGAATGGACGTTAACAGAAATTAGTTTTGAGTATGATCTGGTCCGATGAGACATTTTGGCTTTCACAATTTATTTTCTTTTGTCTCAATGTTCCCAAAGATTTTTTTTGCTATTAGATCTATTGACATCAAAAGTGGGGTTTGCTTGTGAAAGGGTTAAGCGTGTAGTGAATTGTTTCGACAGCTGTCAAAATTAGCATTGTATATGTCTTGTATCTAACACTTGCCCGTAACAAAACATGGGTTATAGAGTCTGATACAAAAACATTTTACAGTAAAGAGTCTTACAAAAGTTTCAAGTTTAACGTAAATGCAGTTATTTCTATATTGTTGACCAAAACCTGAGGATTTCACAATCTAGTTGCAAATTAATCAATCATGCATGTTGCTTTTCAGTACATCTAATTGGATCTTTGAAAGAAAACAATACTTCTCCAACAAAGATAACTGGTAATATGTTCTGACTGCCGCTCTACACAATGTATCAGCTGCAGCTTTCAAAAGATGCAATGGATTGAACATAGCTGCTTTTCTTCCAAAATTTTGTAAGGGACATAATATTCCGATTTCATTTTTTTTTAAAGTATGTCTTGGTGCAAAGATTGGTTATTCTAGTAGTTTTTTGTTTTTTTTTTACTTTTTATTTATAAGCGAAAAATACGATTTTAAAGTTGAGACAGAAATGGCAAATTACATATAAATTCGAAATGTTGTGGACAACAATTTGATTAACTGTTTAGCATAAAAATATATATTTCACGTAAATAGCGCAATAATTTGACTTGAAATTTGCAGGATTTTCATAAGAAAACATGCTCTTTCAGATAAAAATAACAGTAAAATTTATGAAAAAATATCGTGAAATGTCACTTTAAGCAAAATGAATTTACGAGGTTTTGGAAGAAAATCAACTACGTGTATGTACACAACCACTAATTAACATCTAACGAGACACATTCAAAATTGTTGAAACTAAGGTTCTCCTTTATCTATTGTTTATTTTGATATTTTTTGTAGCAAAAAAGATATTTTCACCGTGTGTCTTGTTTTTTGCCATCTGACTAGGGGTTAATTGTTACACGTTAGCGAGTAATTTATGATAAGATATCAACCAGGAAGGATAAAACTGATGCCAATCTTATTCGAAATGCCAAACATTGTCAAACTCGAAGACTGTGTGGTTTGAAAGACTGTTAAAAATCGATCATACTGTCCTATTTGTGGGCCCGACTTTGACATAACAGTGTCTTTTCGACATATCAGCTCTTCGTGACATACATACCAACATAAGTCGTGGAATAATGCATAATATCCTGGTCGTTTACTTTGTCTCTCTTATTATGGCGTTACAATAAACATTTTCCTCCTTTGCCAAAATTATGTCTAACTATCTAATTTTGAAATCGAAATAAGATTGAAATAATTCCTAAACAAAACCTTATTTTGACAGCCCAAAGAATATAATAATAACTTGTGATTATATGGAAATAGAACGTGCAAATGATCCACATTAATTAATTAAATTTTGTTCATTCCTCCACCACACCTCCTTTTTTCTAATACAAAATAGTTGATTTGCTATTGGATGGCTTTGACATTTCCAATCTAAACATTTTCTAGCTTTGAAAAGCTAAGGTTTTAATATTGTCTTAAAAATGGTAAAATGTGTGGTTGTTTTTAAACATTTTACGATACAACATAACTCATAAAGGTACATTCTTGTTTTTCAGTCATTAATTTAAGCATGTAGGTTATTTTCCCACACTTTTCCATGTCTGAACGAGCTACCAGACTTCCGTTCAGCTTCTCTGTTCGCCTTGCGTGCAATGGTAGGACTCTGGTTAGGGCTCGACAGGGCACAGTCTGGTATATAGAAAGCCTACCCTTCTCATATATCGTCGTTGTAAATGCAAAACCTCGTATCTCGTTTTTGGGAAATTTTAAAGGGGATGGAAAAAGTGTAATAACTTTTCCCAAAGTGAAATGTTTTACTTGAAATTTGGACACATGGTTCACAAGTAATGTGTCATTAATACTGATTAGTAAAAGTATTTCAAAACCTGCGAGAATTGTCAAAACTGGGCACGAAAGTTTGTACTTTGAAAATTGCAAGAATCGACAAACGAGGTTTTGCATTTACTCTGACGATATATTCTTTTTCTCCTGATTAAGTATTTCCTCGATTCCGTTCAAAAAGATATAATTGCAGATAGAATCGTCACTGGTGGTGAACTTAAACTATTTTCGCTACCACAAGGTATAGATATTTTGTGTTTAAATGTGAGTTTATAGATTTTTTTCTAATGACAAAGAACTTGTTCTAAAAACAGACCGGGTTTACCGTTTTGTATTGACACACAGTCTGTGTTGTTATAAAATCCCGTAACTACGGCTTCGATAAAGCCGTAGTTACGATATTTCATAACAACACCGACGGAATACATTGATCGCGAAAAAACGTCCCTCGCTTTGGCCGAGTTCCCCATCAGTGATCATGTCGAATTCATAAAATGAATCCCGTAATTGTAGCCTGAAACATGACTCTGTTAGAAGGTCGTTGAAGAAACTCGACAATAACACGGTGTATAATAACGTGACTTAGAATTTCCGATAATCTTCAATATATTTTTTAATTCTTGACCAATTTGAATTCGGTTTGAAGCAGAGAAGGTGGGAAATTGCCAGGAATAAGCTGAAAGTGTTGGATTTTTGAAAAATCAACTGATAAAAAAGTTATTGAAGATAAACCAACATTTTGGTTTATCTTCAATAACTTTTTTATCAGTTGATTTTTCAAAAATCAACCACGTCCATCTAATGCGTGACGTATGTCCGCATTCTCTGCTTCAAACCGAATTCAAATCGGTCCCATATTAACAAAGTTATTGAAGATATTAAGTAATTATTGCATCACGTGATTATCCACTGTGAATAAGCTGTACTTACGGCGTTTTCAACCTTAACGACACGTTGTTTTCACAAGCAAAGTATCTTCAGCCTTTTCCAAATGGTATACCTCACGAGAATTGACCTGGCAGAGCAGCCCATGCTTATCGAATGGAATGCTCTGCCAGGTGAATTTCCGTCCGCTATACATCGGTCTGTTTTGTATTCAATTTGGTTTTTTTTAATCTTTTTCTTCACTATTTTCTCAAACCTTCTCTATTAAGGACGTCAAATTCAGAATCTGTTCACCAATCAGGAAAGGTTTTTCTGGCAGATCTTGAAGTTAACGATCATTATGTATGAAAGTGCATTTGTATGTACATATACATGTATGTATGCAGGTGTGTATGTTTAAATTCGATAAATGTATGAAAAAGTTCTATGTCTCCTTAACTGTACGAACGCATGTATGTGCATGTGCAAGTGGTGTGAATGTACCATTTTGAATGTTTGAATACCCATTACCACACGGCAAAATTTCAAATTGTTCAAAATTCAAGCATGTTGCAGACAATATAAAGAAAATGAAATTAGAAATTGTTTGGTATTTCTAGGTATAAAAAAAGTTGTGGTAAATGAAGATTGTCACAAACGTTTTTTCCTTTTTTCCACATTGTTTTCCAAAGCACTTTTTTCCTGATAGGCGTCACAAAAGCGTCACTGTGTGGTAATGCGTTAAAATCAATATCGTCGCTTTTCGACGAAAACCTCGTAACTGCAGCTTGTTTCAAGCTGCAGATGCGAGGTTTTCGTTGAAAAGCAGCGATGTGTGTATGGTTTTTGGATCCTTGGTGACTTACAGACGTACGTTTGTTCGTCTGAAAACATGTTCAAATTCGTGCGCATAATGCCAAACGATACTTCTCGGTTACAATAGGGGAAATTTGAAATTTGTTTTTAACAAAATGAATTTATGTTGTAAAAGATGAAATCCATTTGTATAATATTTCTTGTAAGTTTAATTTATGTCTGTTAATTGCCTTATAAAAATAATATAACTTTGTCATTATAGATCATTTACCTTTTACCAAGAAAATGAAGTTACTTGCTTCTTCTGAAAAAGGCTTTCGGAAAACGTTGTAGCAAAATTGAGAATGTCATTTCAAGAAGGGGAATCGCATGACACAATATTCTCAATGTATGACCGATTTAACCCTATTCCAAACAAGACCTGGTTTTGACGTCTCTAATAGAAAATGCTTGGGAAAACATTGATACAAAAGAAGGAACTGATGAAAACCAACAGTTTCTCATTCTGTCTCAATATTGTCCATGTCATATTTTACACAAATTCTATCTTTAATAACATCCATTTTGTCATTTGTGGAATTTTTTGGAGTAGATCCACCTAAAATTTTGCCGTTTGGGAAAGGTTAAAGTTGAATCAGAGAAGGTGAGAAAACGCAAGGAGTTTTGCCAGAAGTTAAATATCTTTTAAAAATCAGCTGGTAAAAAGTTATTGGCGACCAACCAAAATTTTGGTTGGCAATCAATAACTTTTTTATCTGTTGATTTTCAAGAACCCGTCACATACACTTAATTCCTGGTATTTTTCCCCTTCCGTGTTTCAAACTTAATTGTTTAACCCATTACCACACAATTGCTCTTTTTGACTCCCAACAAGATAATGGCTTTGGAAAACATTGTGGAAAATAAAGAAATTGCTTGTGACAAGCAATTTCTTCAATTCCCACAATGTTTTCTCTCCAAAAAGCCAAAAATAGTTCGAATCACTTTCACACGAAATTGTGGTCTGCAAGATCTTTGACTTTGGACCAGTCTAAATTTTTGTCGTTTGGTAATGGATTAAATCAAATTGTTCTAGCATCTATAGATAAATTTTGACGATTTCCTGGAATTGTCGTGTCACGTAGTTCCCCGTCGTGCTTGGGAAACATTGCGATAAAAGAAGAAACTGCTGATAGCCAGCAGTTTCTCCTTTTGTCTCAATACTTTCTATGCCATATTTTACACAAATTCTATCTTTAATACATGTACCTTCCATTTTATCATTACTGAATTTGACCATCCTAAATTTTGCCGTTCAGGAAGTTAACAGAATTTGCCGCAATGGTCATTCGTATCTGGATCTTCCTTAATCCTCTACCAAACGAGCCTGGACTGATCATATTTGAAAGGTGTTGCAGACGACAATTTCAAGTTGATGCATTTTTCTAAACCTTTCCATTTTGGATTATAAAACAACTTTCTCATCTTCCACAATGTTTTTCCCAAGCCTTTTTGTAAGGGAATCAAAAGGCGTCACTGTGCAGAATTGGGTTCAACAATTCGTTGTATTGAAGTCAAACATTGGGAAACATTGTGAAAAGCGACGACAATGACGAAGCCACTGCCTGCATTTCTCCTTTTCTTTCGATATTTGCCTTAAAAATATGCAGTTTCCCTTGCATTTTCTTCGAAGATTAAACGCAGCATCATAAGAAACTAGTCTGTAATTTTGTCCTAAAGATAGACGTTAAATGGTTTTCTGCATGGGTTTGGGCAACATTGTCACACATTTTCAACCCTTATCCAAACTGCAACATTTTAGGGTGATCCACATCAGAAACTGCCACAAATGACAATACGGATGTAATTAAAGAAAGGATTTGTGTAAAATATGACACAGAAAATATTGAGACAAAAGGAGAAACTGCTGGTTATCAGCAGTTTCTTCTTTTGTTTCAATGTTTTCCAAAGCTATTAGGGAACGTCAAAATCAGGTCTTGTTTGGGAAAGGGTTGATTAACAATGGTTATCTAGTATGGATTCCACCATTTCCCTTATCATTGTCATTATTGCCTCCTATGTGTCATGTCGTTTGAAGTAATCTATGATTTTAGCTTTAATAATTAAACTGTTTCATGAAGTAATCCTTGTTTATTGTTTGACCAATCTCTCGGATCGCCATGTATTTCCATGTAGGTCTTATACGTACAGTGGTTAGAGAACACAGCTAATGCTAGCTAGCACCATGATCCCTGAATCGACTACCATAAAGCGGTATCACGGTGGATAATCATGTGATACAACAATTTCAGAAAACCTTCAATAACGTTGTTAATATGGGACCGATTAGAATTCGGTTTTGGAGCAGAGAAGGTAGACAGACGTCACGCATTAGATGGACGTGGTGAATATTTAAAAAAGTAACTGTTAAAAAAGTGATTGAAGATCAACCAAAATTTTGGTTAATCTTCAATAACTTTTTTATCCGTTGATATTTCAAAAGCCCATTACGCCCAGCGTATTCCTGGCATTTTTCCACCTTCTCTGCTTCAAACCGAATTCAAATTGGTCTAGAATTAACAAAAATATCGACGATTTTCTACAATTGTTGTATCACGTGATTATCCACAGTGGGTATTGTTTGGTGACTTATATCGCCGACAATCTTAAACCCTTGTCCTGCTGTTTTTGAATTTTGTTTCAAACAAACTACCAATATAAGAGACATTTCCATATGATAAGCTCATATTTTGTGCCACACTGATGGAGTGAAAAGCAGACCATGTAGGCTAAGATCAGACTGCACGTCTGTGCAGGCTGTCGTTAGTCTATATTGCCTGCCAATGCTCGTCTGTTTGTAAGGTTTTCGTATTGGTAATGATCAAGGTGGTTGGAATTGTCGCACAGTTTTATCACGACGGGTTATTACGTGACCCAGCCATTTCAAAACATCGAAAATAATTGTCTACCCCTAATGAGATTCACGCGACGTCGGAATAACTCGGGTGACGTCGAAAACATCCGGCGGTGGAACTTCCCACGGCCGAATGTTTACGACCGCGGATACGTACGACGACGCTCGAAAAAATCCGATGTTTTATGAACCTCAAAATGGCCACATTACGGATATTCTACCTTAATTCATTACCTATTTTAAAATGAATTGAAACAGTGAAAGCGAAAACACGTCAGGGATTTGGATGTGCGAGAGATCTTTTAGCAATTGAAATTGGCTTATAAAAGAGCTATTGACAACGAAATAAAATTTTACTGGGTCGCAAATAACATTTTTGTCAGCAGATTTTTAAAATGTCTATCACACGAAGCGAATGTTTGATGTTTGTCTGCCATATCTGCTTTAAACCGAATTCAAATTGCTTACGTTTTAACAGAATTATTGACGATTTTTTGAAATTGTTACTATATCACATGGTTCCCCGTCGTGCATTTCAGAGACCTCCCTTTAACCCATTACCAGACGACAAATTTTGGACTAATCCAATTTGAAAGATGTTGCAGACGACAATTTCAAGTTGATGAAATTTCAAAAATCTTAATATTTCGGGTAAGAAAACATTGTGAAAAATGAAGAAATTGCTTCATTTTCCTCAATGCTTTCCCAAGCCTTTTCTTGTGAGAGAGTCAAAAGGCGTCGCTGTGCAGTAATGGGTTAATCCTTTCCTACCGGACGAGAAACTGTCAGAGAACTACATTAAGGTAGAATACCGGCAATGTGGCCATTTTTGAGATTCATAAAACATCGGATTCTTTCGAGCGGCGTCGTTACGTATCCGAGCCTATTCGGGCGTGGTCGTTAACATTCGGCGGTGAAAAGTTCCACCGCCGAATGTTTTCGACGTCGTCCGAATAATTCCACCATCTCACGAATCCCATTAAGGGTACACTACCTTAACCCGGTCCAGACTGCTTTTCTGCACAAGTGATCTGAAATTACGGTGATTTCTAATGAACCCACATTTCTAAATCTTTCTCATTGATTTAATTAAGTCAGTATATAATCGCCTTTCTTCAAAACCCTCGTAACTGCAGCTTGTTCTAAGCTGCAGTTACGAGGTTTTAGAGAAAATGTGATGATATGTTTCTCATACTATCCGAACGGTGCGGTGTTTTTTCGCAAAATTAGAGCCGTCTGTCTGACTATAACCTCTTCATATTCGGTCATAAAGCTGTAACCATGGTCACGGTGATTCCCTTCTCTACTGACCAACACGGATCGATGTATGACTGAATGATTTATAGGGACATGGACTTTAGAGACGTGATGGAATTTTTGCACAGATAAATGATGTAGTGTGTCATACAACAAATAGTTTAATTGGTGAAATTCTAGAAATCGACTTGTAACGAAAAGTGTCGAATCTGTTAAGACTGCAATTCGCACGGTCTTAATATGTTCGACACTTTTCGCAAATGAAATTATTCCTAAAGCCGACATACAAATACTTTCAACAGGTTTTTTCCTAATATATGTATATGGATTTTTAAAACTTTCGTTGACAATTAATATTAGGAATAGTTCTTGACCATAGAATACTCGTAGTAGAAGTACGTATTTGTTCCTAAAGCCGTAACCATGGTCACTATAATTCCCCTCTGTACTGACCTAGTAAGGATCGATGTCTAACAGACTAAATGATTTATAGAGACGGATTTCAGCGACTAATTGTATATAGGGCGACAGAGTGCAATATTCGGGACATAATCATACATTTCGGCCAATTACTGTTGTGTCGAAGTCATCTCGAGATATCCGGAGTCCGACTCATCCGAGTTTTGTTCAGTTTCGATTGTAATGATATTGATATTTGTTTTTTTGTCAGCAAGTTCGTTTATAATTGAACTATAGTTAGAAAAGGAAAGAAGATGCTCGAGACGAGCTATGCCTTTCCCTTTTCCTCTTATATTTCTAAGGCTATATCTAATCAAAATAGTTTTTACGTATATTTGATAGCCATTAACGATGACGCGACCATACTCTCGCCTTTCTTCGAGCTGTGTCGCTACGTATCCGAACCTATTCGGGCGCGGTCGTAAACATTCGGTGGTGGAGAGTTCCACCGCCGAATGTTTTCGATCGCGCCCGAATAATTCCGATGCCGTGCGAATCTAATTAGGCGCAAAGATTCGGGTTATCCTATTTCAACATAACGAATATCAACTGCATTGTATTTTGAGTAATTTAAAAATGAAGTTTACCAGGGTTGATTGATAAGAAGTGAGCCTCACATAGAAAAGTGTGTCTGTTTGTTCTGTCAATAGTACTAGGCTAAACATATGACCAGTCTGATGTTCAAATCAAGTACAGTCGACACTCGTTGTCTCAAAGTCAGAACGGCTGTTAAAGTAGTTCTACATATTCGGAAATCGACTCATCCGATTTTGTTCAATTTCTATTAAGATGGCATCAGATCATTTTCTTGATCATCAAGTGCGTTCATATTTGAAATATAGTAGAAAAAGAAAAGAAATTTCTCAAAACAAGCATATACGATTTAAGCGGAAATTCGACTCAGCCGATATCGAGGTAACGAGTGTCGATTGTAGTTCTGTGGTTGATCTGATTTTCATTATCTAGGACAAAACGGAAAAGAATTTAAGCGTTTCCCAAACGGCCAAATTTCAGGGTGATCCACTTCAAAAACTGCCACAAATGATAAAATGGAAGTTATAAAAGATAGGATTTGTGTAAAATATGGTTTGGAAAATATTGAGACAAAAGGAGAAACTGCTGGTTATCAGCAGTTTCTTCTTTTGTTTCAATGTTTTCTTAAGCCTTTTCTATTAGGGACGTCAAAACCAGGTCTTGTTTGGGAAAGGGTTAAGCGTTGGTACCAAGAATTCCACTTTCTGTCGAGTACCAGTTTCCCATAAACGTTATTGGAAATGACAAATACGGGTAGGTGACAAAGGACTAGATTATCACGAGGAAAAGAATTAAATATTTAATTTCAAGAAACTCTCCCCCCCCCCCCCCATTCCAAATGATTCTGTATCAATACTTAGAGGGACCCATGCTAATTTGTGAAACATACAAAGTATTTGTTTAAATAGATTTGTTTATACATGTTTAAAATATGGAAAAACTGTTTTCGAATTGATCGACCTGACTTGGTAGATCGTTTCTGTCTGGACAGCAAGAATTCGCTACAAATTCATTTAGTTCTTCTACAAATCCAAGATAATACAGTCGACACTCGTTGTGTCGAAGTCGGAGGGGCCGTCAAAATACCTCGACATATCCGGAGTTCGACTCATCCGATTTTTTCGGCTTCAATAAAGTTGATATTTGACAGTTTTTGAAACTAATCAAGTACTATTATTATTGAGATATAGTAGGAAAAGGAAAGAAATTGCTCGTTTCGAGCAATTTCTATCCTTTTCCTACTATATTTCAATAGCTATATACTCAGTTCGAAATTATTTTGTTTGAAAAAATTATGTCCATCGATGAGGACGGGACAAGATTTGAACTTCGACTTAAGCAAAAATTCGACTTGTCCGATGTCGACATAACGAGTGTCGACTGTATATCCTTTGTTACCTACCCGCATTAATTTTGTCATTTCCACTAACGTTTATGATATGTTTGTGAAAAAAATACCCAGTTTCAAACGTTTGACCTTGAAAATGTAAGCAAAAATGATGTTTGCATTTTCTCATTTCTCCTTTTTATTTTCCATTTTATCCGTCATTGCCTCGAGCAAACTTCAGTAATGATCTAAAGGGCCACATAAATCGCTGTTTATTACAGGAATAAGAACGATAATAAAGGCGAAGAAAATCGATAATTATTTAACGACGTATACGATTTACTTCCCTTTACTTGACCGTCGTATTCAATCGGCGTACCAGACAGCTCAAAAGACGCCTGTTTGAACTCATTCTAAAACAAAATCTTGGCTTTTCGAAAAGATGTTGGTTTAAAATTTTTTGACTGAAAAGAAAAGAAATGTCCACAAACGATAATGTTCATTGTGTTTTCCTGGATTGTTGCCTATTATGCGCATGTTTTATGGTGCATGGGTAAATAAATTGCATTTTTAACTTTCAACTAATGCAATCAACATTTTGTTAAAGTATGACATTCAACTTTTTAATACAAACTGCGGTTACGAGGTTTTTGTTGAAAAGCGACAGTATGCAAAATTATGATCAATTTCGAGAAAAAAAACTATTCTCGTGCAGAACATACATATTGCCCCTTTTCTGTCAAAATCGTGTAACTAAAGCTTGAACAATCTGTAGTTACGATCTTTTGAAGACGACAACTATTATATCTACTATAAATCTATTCATAAATCACATAGTATGATATTTATCTCACATAATTGAGAACATAAATTCTAGAGAAATAAAAGAAATGAGGCTTGAGTATATAAGCTCCAAAAACTTTTCCATTTAATACCTATGATCAAACGCTTTAACCCTTTTATTTATAAACAATTCTTGATGTTGGCATTCCTGGCAAATCAAAATATGGTAAATTCAAAGTCAATCAACATTCTCTATTCATTATGTCGGTGGGGAATCATCTAACACAATATTTTCGATATTTTTTTTTCAATAATTCTGTTTTTTTGAATTTGAAAAAAAATGAAACAGAGAATGCGAAAAAGCAAGGGATTTGGTTGGTCGTCAATATTTTTAACGGCTGATTTTTCATAAGCTCCTTCGTATTCAGCAATTCCCTGACATGTTTCTCCTCTGAGTCAAACCCCTTTTAAATCGAACATCCATTATTATTGGACATGGCGAAAATATTGTGTCACGTGTTTAACCGACGTAAATAAAGTAGACCAAGTTCTTCTGCGAAAGTTAATATCTAGTCTTGTCCTATCCTCACGAATGAAATTGTAACTAATAAAGATTTTTTTATTTAATAGACATAATATTGCACTGGAACATGGTGTAATCATATGCCTATAGCGAATATTTTTCCCCTTTCTATGGACACTTTCTACAAAAAAAAAACAAATCTCGAAAAAATTCGCCAACAGTTTTGACTCCGGCATGTGTTATGTGTTCTGTAAAATCTTTACATTTCGATAAAAGGTAGGGCAGAATTTATTTATCTAAAAGTATGCAATTTTATTCTCTGTAATTAGAAACACAAAACTGTGAGAAATACAAGAAATGTTGCATAAGTAAATAAGCCTGGTAACCAGCTTTACCCTTTCCAAGCAAGGTCCGGGGTACATTTTCCACATACTAAAACGTTTGGAAACACATTGAGACAAAAAAGAAAAAATACACGATTTCCTTTTAGCCTCAATATTCTCTGTTATATAATTACACAAATCCAATTTTATTAACATCAATTTTATTATCTGCAGCAGCTGCCAATTTAGATACGTCCGTTTTAGTGGTTTGGGAAAGGGTTAATTCCACACCCTAGATCAAATGATTTATACATATGCAATGAGCCTGAGGCGTGCTGATTTTCTAAATACGATATATTTTGGAAATGATAGTAAAGTTGTAGGATTTAGATTATTCTGTGATCTAGGTATATTTGGTATGTACCACGACCACATAGAATTGAGCCATGACCTGCAAAATGCATTAGATTTACCATGCTTCCAGCTCAGTCTGTGTCTCGTTGCATTCTGATCAGGATCGAACCGCAGTATACGCATGCCTACTAAACTGTATACAAGAAAATCAACGTATTTAACCCAAGTCTTGAAAGATTTTGATACGAGATCGGCTTGTCCACGGCGGGGGAACAAGTGACAACATTTATGGTTATATCTTTTCAACAAGAGATGTTTGTAAAACATATATGCGCCTCAAAGGCCTACTTCTAATGTAGATTAAACTCGAAGTTCAACGTCACATGGTCCAAGGTCATGGTCAAATGTGAACGGTCTTGGTAGAAGTTGTCCTTGTGTGAAATATCAAGGCTGTTCGTGTAATAGGACATAAGATATAGGCCAGGTTAAAGTTATTTTTAAAAGTAGGTAAAACTCCAAGGTTAAGGTCACATGGTCAAAGGTCATGGTCAAATGTGAAAGGTCTCGGTAGGAGGTGTCGTTGTGTGAAGTATCGAGGCTGTATGTGTAATAGGACATGAGATATAGTTCAAGTTAAAGTTTTTTTTAAAAGTAGGTCAAACTCCAAGGTCAAGGTCTAAGGTCATGGTTAAAGGTGAAATGTCTTGGTTGGAGGTGTCCATGTGTGAAATATCAAAGCTGTATGTGTACAAACATATGAAATATAGTTCAGGGTAAAGTTTTTTTTAAAGTAGGTCACATGCCAAGTTCAAGGTCACAAAGTCCAAGGTCATGTGAAAGGTCTAGGTCGCAGGTGTCCATGTGTCAACTACCGAGGCTGTATGTGTTAAAGGATACGATATATCGGCCAGGTTAAAGTTTTTAAAGGAGTTCAAATTCCAAGGTCGGGTTAATGGTCAAATATAAAAGGTCTTTGTAATGTAAGAGGTGCCCATGTGTGAAATAGCAAGGCTGTATGTGTAATAGGACATGAGATAGAGGCCCAGTTTAAGTTTATTTTAAAGCAGAACAAACTCAAAGGTTAAGGTCACAAGGTCATGGTCGAATGTGAACGTTGTTGGTAGGAGGTGTTCATGTGTGAGATATCAAGGCTGTATGTGTAAAAGGACATGGGATAGAGACAAGATTAAAGCTTTTTTAAAGTAGTTCAAACTCCAAGGTCAATGTCACAAGGTCCAAGGTCATGGCCAAATGTGAACAGTCTTGGTAAGAGGTGTCCATGTATGAAATATCAATGTTGTATGTGTAAAAGGACAAGAGAGAGAGAGAGGTAAGGTTTAAGTTTTATAAAAGTAGGTCAAACTCCAAAAGTCAAGTCACAAGGTCAAAGGTCATGGTCAATTGTAAACGGTCTTGGTAGGTGTCCATATTTGAAATATCAAGGCTGTATATGTGATTGGGGATAAGATATAAGCCACATTAATGTTTTCTTAGGTTGTGGACAAGAATTAAGTTTGAAATGCAACAATGGGCAATAAGTCAAAAAAGTAATCACCGGAGTAACGGTTCTTATGCACTGCATCTCTCCATAGTGAGATCTATCCACCTATCAAGTTTCGTGATTCCACCTTACTTAACTTTTGAGGTACGCTTCGGATAAGAATTTAGTTTGAACATGAACAAAGGGCAATCACTTCAAAATTATGATTGGCAGCGTAACGGTTCTTGTACACTGCACCTTTCTATAATGAGATCTATCCACCTAATAATAGATTGTATCTGTCGAGTTTTTATAGGGAATTACCATTTATTCCTTGGTAATTTGAAAACACAAAGGAGAAATCCCTCTATAACACTGACAAAACTAATCCATTACTCTGCCCTTCTTTTTTTTTCTTTTTCAACGACTAGTCCGTCGATGTCACATGCACCTTAACTCGCTTACCGTTTGGATTGTGTTTCGGGCAATCCTCTCGGCAAAGACCTTCTGGATCTTTAGTTGTGCTATTCGTCTAGTTATTAATTTTTCACGATTCCAATCAGAGATTTTGAGTTTCGGTTTAAATACACCGCTAGCAACATCTTCAATCAGCAATGTTGTTCCTACAACTTAAAGCAATTTTCAACGGAACTGCCGATATGCACCATTTCAACGGCAAGCTTGTTCCCTATGAATGACAAAACAAATTAAGGATGGAATACAAAACAGTTGTAAGTATATCAAAGCTGCATAAACACTTATAATTATATTCCATTTAACCATCGAAATAAAATGGAAGTAAACATATTGCTTGTAAAAAAAATAGGCTCTACATTACAATCTCTGTCTCAAGCAACAATACATTTCAGTTGTCCTTTTGAATTGTATGTTCATTTCTGCAAATGAGGCTTTCCTGGCATAAACACGGTGGGGATTGTGCATGATGGGATGGATAACGAATACGGACAAATTTGCCTCGATTCAGCTAAGAAATTGTGCAATAATTTTCTTATTTCTGCGTCAATTTTCAAGCGGTTTGTTGCACGTACCCCGCATTACTGAGCTCTTTCCGCAGATATGTTACTTGTTTGTAGAATCTTTGTACTTTGTCCAAAAATTGATCCCAACCGACCAGAAAAACGACAAAAAATTCAGGTCATTTTTCTAGTCGGTTGGGATCGATTTTTGAGAATAGGACAAGGAGTTTTCCGATAAGTAATACATCTGAGAAAAGGGCTCAGTAAGACGGAGTACATGCAACAAACTGCATGAAAATTGACGCTAAAATAAGAAAATTATTGCACAAATGCTTACCTGAAGCGTGGTTAATTTGGCCCTAGTCGTTACCATTTCGCTTTCTGGTCGGTTGGGACAATATTTTGGAAAAAGTACCACGAGTTATCTAATAAGTCATACATCCGATGAAAGAGCTCGGTAAGGCGGGGTACATGCAACAAACCTTTTGAAAATTGACGCACAAATAAGGAAGTTATTGTAAAAAATCTTACCAGAATCGAGATTATTTTGTCCGTATTCGTTATCCATCCCATCATGCACAATCCCCACCGTGATAAACAAAACACTATACAAATCAAGTTTGCTTTGTTGCATTGACATTTAATAAGTTTCGTGAAATTGGCAGCCCAGCAGCCTAGTAGCCTAGCACAGTGAAATTGGCAGCCCAGCAGCCTAAATATTTTTCGCAAAATTCTTGATATCTGACACTAGCATTATGCACGAGATATGATTTTTTCACGGAAAATTAAATTTCGGGTGATAATGGAATAGTTCTGGATATCTCAAATTTTTCAACTTTTCCGACAAAAATGTCTCAAAACTTGACATTAATATATCAATACTGTCCTTACAAAGACGGTAACTTAAACCTTAAAACACGGTATTTTTCATTTTACGAAGCTACGTTGTAAGGCTGCTGGAAAAGTGAAGTTGGCAGCCCAGCAGCCTAGCAGCATAGCAGCATATTTGTTTTCGCAAATATCTTGATATCTGACACTAGCATCATACACGAGATATGAGTTTTACCCGAAAAACTGAATTTCGAGTGATAATGCAATATTTCCTGATATCTCGAATTTTTCAACTTTTCCGACAAAAATGTCTCAAAACTTGTCATTAACATATAAATGTGGTCCTTACAAAGATGGTAACTTAAAACTTAAAACACGGTATTTTTCATTTTACGAAGCTACGTTGTTAGGCTGCTGGAAACATGGTATTCTATATTTGTGGGATTTATTTTAGGACCAAACGCTCCTTTGAAGGAAAACAGTGGTCGTATGACATAATTTGTCTCATGGTGATCAGACAGAAATTCCAAAACTGGGACGACAGACATATCTGTCTCTCTAATGACCATGTCATAATATAGCACTCTCTTCTTGTGTAATTTTAACGACCTGTCCCGTTGCATCAAAATAAAATGTCCATGTCCCATTTTTGATTGAAGATCGGGCAAATGAAATGGAATCTTCGATAAACAATGTTGTCAAATAATGGAAAATAACTAATTTCTTGAATATATGTGTCAATTTCGCCTTTGGCGTATTCGGCCTCCTGCTGAAATGCGTCCGGCATTATGACCAAGTCTGTAAACAGTTAAGGGTGAATAATGTCTCCTGTCCTAAGTTCAGCTTTGGCCTTTCTGTAAACGTTCTCAGACTGACATTTGGTGTATTTTGTGCCCAAAATCTCTTTCTCTGGCATTTGACTGTACATAGGAGCTCCAAAAGAGATTGCTCGGTGTTTCCGATTTAAGCTTCTCTTGCGCTTCCTTTCTTCTGGGACCACCGAGCTGCCTCTTATGTGTAATCTTTCAACATGTGTTGTCGTTTTTTAACTAGTCCGACATTTCCTCCTTCTGGCAATGGCTCCATTCTAAAATTCCATATCCATATCCATATTTAAATAATTTACAGTCTGCTCTTGCAAACATGTAACACTATGTTTTACTTGATGGCATGTCTTTGCTTTGCTGAATTTTATGATATTTAAACTTAAGCACACATTCAGGTATAACCTGATTAAACTCTTTATTAAAGTGATGAGTCCATCTTTTTTTAAATTTTGGTTTCAAACAGAATGGTCTGGGACGAAACCTTCCAAGCTGGATATTTTAAACTCGCTCGGAGCAGACGAACTGAGGCTTTCTCCCGATTCAACCGTTTCGTCTGTTACATCTGATTCTTGCACACTTTTTCTTCTTTCTCCCGATTCAACCGTTTCGTCTGTTACATCTGAAGTATAGAACGAGATGGTCGGGTCTTGGTCGTGCAGGGCTCGAATTAAGGACGGGGTGATCGGGTAGAATTCGGAAAGATGGTCGGGCTTCAATCGAGGAAATGATCGGGAGTGCTCGGGTGGGGGTCTAGTTTGATCGACTAGAGATCGAGAAGAAGTCGTGTACAGATACTTGGTCGGACTTGATCGGGGAAATTAGGTGGTCGTGTTGATCGAGTTGAACAGATCGGCAGTGGAAACCTAGCATTATGTAAAAAAAAAGATTTATCTTGATTGGTATAAACATTTTTCAGCTGTCCAGCTTTTAAAGTGAAAACGGTGTAAACTTGGCAATTTCCTCGAATTTAATGCCTAGGGCATTTAATGCAATATTTATTATTCGGACTGAACTGCAAATTACATTCATGCAGCATATTGTGTTAACATTTTGATAAAATTTAAAGTGCCAGATGCTCATCTCTGCAAAATCATACTAAACATGTCATAATCTAAAATCCTTTATAAAGACAAATCTCAAAATGTAACTTTGCAATTGATATTTCAAATTGACAATTCCACTATTCTCACCAAATAGCAGTAAAAGAAAGTTAACGGTGACTATATTGGACTTACAACAATGTGACAATAACACCTAGGTTTAATCTGATATACAGTTACTAAGATTATTTGGAAATACACTATATTAGTAAATCACTGTAGGAAAAGCATTCCTATAGTATTTTTGGTAATGTACCCCAAGCGCGATACCTTGCACTATTTCCTGATGTGTTCAAACTGAAGTACGGACAAAAGGAATGTATGACATTTTGGCCACGGACGTTTTGGCCAATATGTTTTGGCCAGGACATTTTGGACAGCTTCATTGAAAAAAGGACACTTTGGCCAAAACAACCTATGGGGAACCAACTAACATTATGTTATTGTAGATTCTTTGCTAATTTAATTTATTGATTATAATTACCTATTTATAATCAATCAAAGATGAAATTCGAGATATCCGGAACTATTCTATTATCACTCGAAATTCAGTTTTTCGGGTAAAACTTATATCTCGGGTATAATGCTAGTGTCAGAAATCAAGAATTTTGCGAAAAGCTTTTTAGGCTGCTAGGCTGCTAGGCTTCACATTTTAGCAGCCTAACAACGTAGCTTCGTAAAATGAAAAATACCGTGTTTATTTTAAGTTTTAAATAACCATCTTTGTGAGGACAGCATTGATATATTAATGGCAAGAGTGGAGACATTTTTGTCGGAAAAGTTGAAAAATTCGAGATATCCGGAACTATTATATTATCACTCAAAATTCAGTTTTTCCAGGTAAAACTAATATCTCACGTATAATGCTAGTGTCAGATATCATTTTTTTGCGAAAAAAAAACTAGGCTGCTGGTATGCCAACTTTACTCTGCTAGGCTGCTGGGCTCAAACTTCACGGACCTGGTTTCAGAATGTCTTTATGCGCGGGCGCAATGTCACTAGGTACTGTGACTGGACTGTAGTGTGATTGGAGACAAAGACCAAGTTGTTTCTTCACGAAGCCAGTCGAAATCTGTGGATGATTCTGGATTTAGAGCATGCTTCCAAATACATGTCTGATAATGTGCTCGTTTCACATTTTCAGTAAAAGCTTCTGTCATAGGCGGGAGTGAAGCAAGCCTCGGAGCGGCTCTTACGGATTTCGCAACTTTACATATTATACATATCTTTTGTAACAGACATTGAATGGGGATTTGTCATTGAGATACTGAGATAAAAGCTGTAGCTTCAACTATAACAGCAAGCAACTATTCAGAAGTGTCATCTAATTTATTCAGTCTATGTCCTGATCGCAAAGTTTTAAAACCTTTTCCATTTCCTATTAAATGATAGCATGCTACATTGTCACAGCCGGATAGAACATGTGCAGCTATAAGGTCTGGAATTATTTCTTTGTTCCTTCTTACTGTCTCGGCTTTAATAAGGGATTTCAATATAACAGGATGTTTTAGATTTTTATCCAATAGTACAAAAGAAGTATGAACACTTCTGTGTCATCGGACAGCACTGAAATACCCCGCTGGTTCTCATCGCTGCAACAACCATTTGCAGAACAATAATACATGTACATGTATTTTCTGCCTCATCATGTATAATCTTAAAATCGGATCTTTGAATAACCAAACCTTTGTTTAGTTTAACTGGAATGACCTTTTCACCGGTTAACAATTATATATGTGCTGATGTGTGCCTCTGGCGGAATTCTGTATCTCCTTCCAGTTCTTCAAATATGATCTTAATCAGTTGCTGCTTATTAGAATCTACTTTCTGTGACGGTCAGAACAAATTTCTGTGGTGGCAAATGCATTGTCTGGTTCAGCCTATGTATTATCCTGGCATCTGTGGATCTTCCAGATCTTGTCACACTTTTAGAACTGTACGCTTTATATCTATCAATTACCAGATACGCATATCTTTTTTCCAAATTCTGTTTCTTTCGCTTGGTGTAATGAGATTCGTCATACCAGCAAGGACTTTCAGGGGAGGGACACACTTTTTCGCTCACTATTCACGCATTTCAGGCTTCTTTCGGCCTCCACAATGCTTAATTTCAACTTCATAATCAGGTTCCTCTGCCATCTGTGTGATAAACATTTCAATGTCTGGCACAAAGCTTCATTGTCTGTTACCAAACTAGCGGTATGTATCATTAAAACGGCAAGAGAGTGTGTTGACAGCTTTCAATTTTGAGATGAAATGGCAGCATCGAAATTGTCAACCACGATTTGAATCATTGATGTTTTGCTGTCCGATATTCCTTGTAACTTTGTTACTTTAGTAGCAGCTATAGCAGATAACTTCTTAAATTGTATCTCTTCATTATATGAGCATGTGACGCCGAACTCGTTTAACTGATGAAAGAGTTTTTTGGAATCTCGCATTAATACTTCTAATGCTAAGTGTTGTAGGAAAACGCATAATGTATCTTGACACAATGTTTCCTATCATATCAGCTGAGTTAGTCCTGTTCAATTTTAGTTGTAACCTGGATAAAAGTGACATTAGTGTGTCACTTAATGGTTCCGTTAAGTTCTCCCTAAGACTGGTTTCAAATTTCGACTTCTAAATCCATTACTTCCTTTATTATTTGCTTAACTACAATGTTCAAAGCTGTATCTATACTATCACCTTCTTGATAAATCACTAATTCCATCACATTTGGAGCCTTACCCCTAAATACTAGAATCAAAACATTTGCAAACCTAGCTGCTGAGAGAATTACAAGATCTTCACTAAAGTGTTCCCTCAGACGAATTACCAGCTGTTTCTTTTTAATCATAATTCAATCTAGACTACTAGTATTGTATATGTCAAACACTTCAGAATTCCATATCCTTGACTTATCACTTTCCATTTTCTGAAAAACTTATTACGCATAGGCTTCTTCAATGTAAGGGAACCCATTCGATGATATTGTTGTTGCTGTTTTATTGCACGCTCAGAAACGAACAAATTTCTACAAATAGTGAGCATGAGTAGCATACTTACAGCGCCCTGTATAACTTCACCTGCCCGTTTATCTTTCCTTTCATCACATCTGTCCAGCAGTAACTGCTTTGAACATGTCTTTACCAATTGTGACACTCTCATTTTGACTAAAGACATACGCTTTTTTTCCAGCGACATGGGTTCCTTTTTTATTAAAGTACGGAACATTCCTTGCCATAAAATAGACACTGTTGTAGAAACGAGAAAATTGAGTCTCCCTAGCTTTTTCGTCGTTTTTGTGAAGTATTTTGATCAGTTCTGGCATCATCTTTTCTCTTACTTGTTGTCGAGATGTGCAGGTTGACAAACAGGTATGGTGACGCTTTTAAAATTGTTGAAGACGGATCATCAGTCAATTGTGCTGTCAGAGTTTAATGAATATCATCATCATATAGTTTACTGCAGTCAATTATAGTTTGGGTTCTAGTAGGTCCTGCTGAAGTCAAAAGCTATGAACGGTATGTACAAGCGCGTCGAACTAGTCAATGATGGCAAGATGTTATCAACCAGATTCACTTCCGGGTCAAGCTGGACATCTGTAGGTCTATAATGAATGACAACCTTAAGACCCGAGTGATGTCAAAAATACTTGTTAGGAACATGTGAGGCAACATCTTAATTGGTCTTAAAACGGCATTGCAAGCTGATCTCTATTTTTTTATAATATAAATGTATTATTGAATCTGACGCAGCAGATTTTGTAAATCTCAAAAACTGTCTGTCTTGGCTTTTTTTTATAAAACTTTGGACAGCACTGGTGTTATTTTTAATGTATCTGCATATTCTGTTTTGCCCCTAGATATTTTCTATTACAATCAATGCTTGCTAGTTTAAAAACATTAGTTGAGTCCACTGAAGGACCATTTCAAAATGTGATGTTCCAGAAAGAGTTAAGATCGTCATCTGGTAATGGTTTAACCCTTTCTCAAACGACAAAATTATCGGATGGTCCTCTTCTAAAACTGCCACAAATGACAAAAAGGCTGTTATCAATGATAGTATTTGTGTAAAATATGGCATAGCAAATATTGACACAAAAGGAGAAACTGTTGGTCATCAGCAGTTTCTACTTTTGTCTCAATGTTTTCCCAATCCATTAACATCAGAGACGTCAAAACCAGGTCTTGTTTAGGAAAGGGTTAAATAATTCACAGAAAGTGTCTGTCGGTGTTTGGTTTCATTACCATAATTGTAATACATAACTCAGTAACCGGAGTAGATTGTACACACTGATACGTCACATCACGTGACACTTTGATTGACAGCTCTAAAGCAGAGATGAATTTATATGAAGTATAATTATTACAAACGTCAAAAGGGGAGACTCACAACATGGGACAAAAAGCGAGATAAATGAAAAAATCTGAAGCTGAAAAAAAAAACTTTAAGCTGATTGTCAATGTACTTTAAAAACAGCACATTTTTTAATTTAGAAAATTAGATATTTGTACTTTAAGATAATTTGTATAGAACTTTTCTAGCAAGGAACAAAAACATTAACAAAAAGAACATTTTTTTTTTCAAATCAAACTAACTTCTACCAATACAATTAATACAAAGGTCGACAGTGTGTTCAATATATTTGCATTATGTTACTGCAAATTTTATCCTGCACTCAGAAATGTATATCGAAATTTTCTAATGGACACAAAGCAATAAAATTATACAAAAGTGTATACAAATTTTAAATCTGCAAAACATCATGGGGAATATAAAATTATTATCATCATTATGCAGACGACGTAATAAAGAAGCTTGAATGTCTCTACTTTTCTGAGGACACAAATTATTTAAAAACTATCCCCCGAAACCTCATATCCGACAGAAGACTGAAAGTCTGGATAAGTCAACCATAAAGATGACAGAACGCCAAATCAACATAAAGAAAACAGAGATCATGAGAAGCACTATGAGCAAATCAACATAAAGAAAACAGAGATCATGAGAAGCACTATGAGCAAATCAACATAAAGAAAACAGAGATCATGAGAAGCACTATGAGCAAATCAACATAAAGAAAACAGAGATCATGAGAAGCACTATGAGCAAATCAACATTAAAAAACAGAGATCATGAGAAGCACTATGAGGTTTGGGTTAAACTGACTGACTAGCCGGTCGATGAAATGGGGAGTTCAGTTCACATACCTTGGCAATATGGCGAGAGAGACTGGTTGTAAATATCAGGATTTGAACAGCAGAGGGTGACCTTCAAATGGAGAGATTTTATGGATTACAAAAGAAAACTACGTTCAAGAAGACCACGAGGACGAAAAAATTGCGATTGATTGGGTATATCTTATGAAGAGAACCACCGAATATTACCAGACAAGCTCCTGATAGGAACCCTCCACGAAACAGAAAGTGGGGCATGTCTGCACTTTTTGACTCCGATCTTCGAAGGGTGAAACGTTTTAGGCGTTCATGGAGCAATGCAAAACGAGGCCTAAGACAGAGCCGGCTGGAGAGTGTTTTAGTTTTAGCGATATTGCTCGCGTCGTGACACCAACGGGGTTACCAACTAACAACAATTTTGACTAGTCCAAAGGGGGGTCTTATTTGCGCCCACGCTCAGATTTTCTTGTAACTTTACTCATAGAATGCCTCTGGCCTATGAACTACAAAAATATATTTGTTTTACTCAAAGATTGCATATAAGCCTATACGCGGCACCTTAAATTGTTCCCGGTTTTCATTGATACTCGTCTTACAAAAACTCAATGTTGGCTATCTAGTTTTGGTATAAATCCACATGTTTTCATTAAAATAGCAACAGGAGTCATTGTAGAAACTTTTGATACCAATACTGTTGGTACCAACATGCGTAAAAAATTCTTAGAAATTAATTTATTCAGAAATTGTCAGAAAAATAGCACAGAAATTTTCAAAACCTAAAATTCTATCATTTTTTTGTATGTTCCCGTCTTTGTCAACCTATGAAATTGATAGGAAAGTTGGCCATATATGTTCCCTGTTTGTATGCAAATTTTGGTGAAAAACATTGTCAAATAATGAGAACTGTGAACAACGGCACCTTAAGATGCTAACGGATTTCAATGGTACCTGTCTAGCAAAAGCCCAATTTTGCTTACCTAGTTTTGATATCGGTCCCAAATTTTAAATCAGAATAGCAAGAGGAGTCACTGTAGAACATTTTGGTACCAATATTGTTGATATCAACATGAACAAAATAAAATCTTAGAAATTTGTTTAGTCAGAAATTTGCAGAAAAATAGTCGAGAAATTTTCAAAACCTAGAATCTATAAAATTTTGTGTGTGTTCCCGTCTTGGTCAACCTATGAAGTCGATAAGAAAATTTGCCATATATGTCCCCTATTTGCATGCAAAATTTGGTGAAAATTTGAAACCGGTAACGTTGTCAAATAATGAGAATTGTGAACAATGGCACATAAATATGCTCCCGGATTTCAATGGTTCCCGTCTAGCAAAAGCCCAATGTTGCTTACCTAGTTTTGATATCAGTCCCAAATTTCAAATCAGAATAGCAAGAAGAGTTATTGTAGAACATTTCAGACCAATATTGTCAATAGCAACATGGCACATAATTTCTCAGAAATCTATTTAGTCAGAAATTGACAACCCAGAAAATTATATGAAACCTAACATTCAATCAAACTTTTTTGTATGTTCCCGTCTTTGTCAACCTATGTAATTAAAAAGAAAGTTGGCTATATATGCTCCCTGTTTGCATGCAAAATTTGGTGAAAATTTGAAACCGGTAACATTGTCAAATTATAAAAAATGTGAACAACAGCACCTTTAAATGCTCCCGGATTTCAATGGTACCCGTCTAGCAAAAGAACAATTTTGCTTACCTAGTTTTGATATCTGTCCCAAATTTTAATCGAAATAGCAAGAGGGGTCATTGAAGAACATTTTGGTACCAACGTTCGTTCGTTCGTTCGTTCAGGACTGTGTATTTTCCCCCGTTCACTTCGAGGCACTATCTTCGGGTAACTTGTCCCTAGATATATTTTGGTCCTGTTGTCATAAAATAACTACATAAAACATACTAAGTATAATATATTTACAATGATAAGCAATACAGTTTAAATAAGGTTTAAAACATGCATGATATGTGGCATATCACAATGACAAGAAGACAAAATATTTACGTCTATTAACTAGATAGTTAAGTATTTACTCTTAGTAATTCTTACGTTGATAGCTTATTTTTGATATTCAATCGAGTTTGAATCTCTATATTAATACAGCTTTAATATTTCGGGATATTTCTATTGCTTAAAATGTGTGTAAAAAGAATAAAATGTATATATCCTTTTATAACTTTTAGAAGAATATTAATATGTAATTTGTAACAAGAGACAGTAAAATACCATTTCTGGTAGGCAGTGAGAATGAGATGGAACGCTCCTATGTCAACTACTGCTAATCTAGTTCATGACATGTACTTTATAGTGACAGAGTGAGACTTAGAGAGAAAAGAAAGAGGAATAAAGACAAATGACGCACTATGTTCTCTCTCACTCTTCCACCTCCCCTTCATCTTTTCTATTTTCACAGACTTGATATTATTTTACCCTGACAGTATTGCTTATATATTCAGTTCTTTTGATGTGCATGTCGTAGCACATCTTTCTAGTAAGATGTTCTACCTGTTTCAGCAGAATGCGATTCTTATGTATCTTTTTGTCTATGTAGAATGTGCAATCAAGAATCAATTTTGCTAGATCTCCTCTATTTCTTATGCTATCGCTCCAGAGGGACTGTCCTATGTTCTTAGAGAGGATTGATTTTAATTCAGTGATCTTTTCTGGCCTTATTTCACTTAGGTACGGGCATCTGGTTACTTAGTATATGGATAACATTTTCCTTCTCTAAGTGGCACATTGGGCAGCTTGGTTCCTCATCATCAGCATTTTTCCGTCCATATAATAAGTATGTACCTGTAAGCATCCTTACTTTGATTTTTCCTCTCTTTACATCAGTGGCACAGTTTTCAATGGTATCCCAGATTGGATGCACCTTGCCTATTTCTAGTATGCTTTTATTGCAGAGCGCCATACTGCTTTTGTCTTCTTTAAGTTTGTTTGTCCATACTTGGTACACAGCTGTTTTTACTGTTCTTTTCCATTCCATCTTTGTGGGCTGTTGTATACCAGTTTCCTGGATGTTTGGAAGGTTATATTTCTTCAAGATGTTAATGGCTCTGTTGTAAAAACCTTTTGGTTGTTGTACATCAGGATCTTTCTGTCTATCAAAAAGGTTGTGTATGGTTTCATTTGTGCCGGAAATTAATGAGTGGAAGAGACTCAAAGTTCTTCTGTCTATTTCAGCTTCGACTGGTAAAACTCCTAAAAGTAGGTATACTGCTGCGTTACAGGTGCTCTGGGGCAAGGATTGGATTCGACGTAAAGTTTTCTTGTGAAAGATTTCCAGTTCATATAGATTTGACTTGTTGAGTTGCATTACCTCTAGGTATGTTATCATCCTGGGTATTACGTAAACCTGGTATATTTTTGAGGAAACAGCTGGGTTTATTCCATTTACTCCATGGCAACCAACATTCATTAGGGAGTACAGAGTTCTTCTGGCAGTGTTAATTCTGTTTGTAATGTTGACATCATTTTCCTTAGTTTTTAATCTAATAATGCCTAAATGTGTGGTTTTGCTTTCAACTGATATATTTTTTTCGACAAGTTTCCATTCTTCTGTATTTTGGGTTGGTTTGGGTTTTTTTTGTACAGCAACACTCTTTTCTGGATGGATTATGTATCTGTGATCATTAGCATAGTTGTGTGCTACCTTCAGAATATCTCCGAATTCCATAGAGTTTTCTGATAATAGACATATGTCATCTGCACAAGTTGGACATCCTACGTATGTGGTGCCAATAAATTTCCCCGTCATATTAGATTCTAGCTCCTGTAATAGGTCGTTAATATATAATTTATAAAGGTGAGTAGATAAAATGCCCCCTTGCCTTACTCCTTGGTGTATTCTGAATTGGTTACTATATGTTCCTTTCCACTTCACTGTGGCAGACAGTCCTTGGTACATTCCTTTGACTAATTTCCAAGCGGTAAGGTTAACCCCGGTGTGGTATAGCTTGTCCAGTATAATTTCATGGATTACCACATCAAACGCTTTCTGAGTATCTAATGTTGCCAAAAGAAGGGGTGATTGAGTGGATTTTGCATAAATCTCTTCTTCTGTTACTAATAAAGCTGCTGTTACTGGAGAGGTGTTTTTAGTAAAACCAAATTGGAGCATTGATTGATCTTAGTTCATGTTCGATAATCGTAGTAGGAGTAGTTTTTTAAAGATTTTTCCAAATATCGAGGCCACTGTTATACCCCTATAATTTTCCACATCTTTTTGAGACTTCCCTTTCTTGTGTACAGGCGTTATGTACCCTGTCTTGAAGGAGTTTGGGATGACACATTTTAGTAGAATTTCATTAAAGAGTTTTGTCAGAGGATTAATTATATCGTTTTTTCCGTATTTGATGTGTTCTGCAGTAATTCCGTACTCGTCTGCCGCTTTGTTTGTATTCAAACTGTTTACTTCTGACATCACTTCTTTTTCTGGGAATTGTTCTATCTTTTCTTTTTGGAGGTCCGCAAGGTTCTCGATTATTTGACATCTCTGTGCATGAGTAGTAAGAAATGTCTCATTAAAGTCTTCATGTTCTTTTTTCATAGCCAGATCTTCATAAAATCTTGCGAACGCATTAGTTTGTTGTTCTTTGTTTTCAGTATCTATCCCCTCTACTGTAATCGTGTTGGTCGTTGATCTCCCCTCATTGCTTTTATTCCTTTTTATCAATTTAAAGAAAAATGACCTATTGGGGTCCTTCATTAATTTTCCAAAGAATCAGGATTTATCAGTGGCATGTTCTCGTCTCATCTGTCCTCTTACGGCCTTTTGTTCCTTTTCATCTGAAGAAAAAGGGGATCATCGCCTCTTGGGGACCCTCCCAAACGCCACGTTCTAAGTGAAAGCTTATTTTCTTAGATTAAGTTTTTTGTTGTCGGTGATATCCTATACCTAGGGCCTTCTAGTTTAACAGTTTTTGAGGGGATACTCCTTTTAGTTGATTTTAACAATGTTTCAGTAACATGCTCGAACTTATCAATAATATCTTGGGCTTCTTGGAGCAAGGCTAAGTTCAATTTTTTGTTTATTTGTGTACAGTATTTTTCTCCCTTTTGCCAGAGCATTTTTGTTATCTTTTGTGATTTTTATGCCCCCGTATCGAGAGATCGGGGCATATTGTTTTACTCGTGTCCGTCCGTCTGTCCGTCTGTCTGTCTGTCTGTCCGAAAACTTAACATTTGCCTTTTCTCCAAAAGTATTTGACATACAAAGCTCAAATTTGGTATGCAACTTCCTTTTAATGATATCTATCTGTTTCATGCAATTTGACCTTCCTCAAGGTCATCCATTAACCCTTACCAACCCTTTACTCTACGAAAACTTAACATTTTATTTCGAAAACTTAACATTTGCCTTTTCTCCAAAAGTATTTGACATACAAAGCTCAAATTTGGTATCGACAGACCGGGGGCATATTGTTTTACTCATGTCCGTCCGTCTGTCCGTCTGTCTGTCTGTATGTCCGTCTGTCTGTCCGAAAACTTAACATTTGCCTTTTCTCCAAAAGTATTTGACATACAAAGCTCAAATTTGGTATGCAACTTCCTTGTAATGATATCTATCTGTTTCATGCAATTTGACCTACCTCAAGGTCATCCATTAACCCTTATCAACCCTTTACTCTACGAAAACTTAACATTTTATTTCGAAAACTTAACATTTGCCTTTTCTCCAAAAGTATTTGACATACAAAGCTCAAATTTGGAATGCAACTTCCTTTTAATGATATCTATCTGTTCCATACAATTTGACCTTCCTCAAGGTCATCCATTAACCGTTATCAACCCTTTACTCTACAAAAACTTAGCATTTTACAAAAATGGCCATTTCGGGGGCATTTGTGTTTCACAAACACATCTTGTTTCTGTCCTATAACAGGTTTTTGTTCCATTACTAGTTCTATACTGGTTCTTATAGCTATATGTGCTGAAGTATTTTCTTTTTGGTCAGAAAGTATATTCGTTGTTGCGAGAAAGTTACTGTTGTTTGTCAAAATGTAGTTTATTTGGGATTTCCCTAGACCACCATGCTGAATGAAAGTTGGTTGGTTTAAGCATTCAAATGTGTGAGTGGGATTATGTCTACTAACGAATTCTTTTAGTAATTTGTCATGAGGATTGTTTCGAGTCTGGGATAAACTTGCATTAAAGTCCCCACATATAATCCAGGTTTCCTCATGGTGTTTTTGTAAGAGTGCATTTAGGATATCTAAACATTCCTGGTATTCTACTTTAGAGTTTGATGATAAGGTTGGAAGATAAACATTGACGATAAGTATGGTTTCCATAGAGGAGTAAAGTTGAATAGCTAGTATTCTCTCATTATTAAGGTCATTTTTAGCTCGACTTTTCGAAGAAAATGAGAGCTTATACTGTCACTCGGGCGTCGGCGTCGGCGTTGGCGTTGGCGTCGGCGTTGGCGTTGGCGTTGCAACCAAGGTTAAAGTTTTTTCAAACATCAATAACTTCCATACTATCAAAGGGATTCAACCCAAACTTGGAATACTTATTTACCATCACATCCTCTACGTTACTATCAGGGCCCATGACCCTGGGACCACTCTATTTGGAGTTATGCCCCCTTTATACTAAGCAACTTAGAAAGTCGAGCGCGCTGTCTTCGGACAGCTCTTGTTTTATATTATTAGTTAGTTCTGTTTTCCATAAAATACACACCCCACCTTTGCCCCTTGAAACGCAGGAGTTCGAAATTGGGTTTTGAGAGTCTGTTGAGGTAATGTGATAATCGCAAGATGTGGCATATTCTCCTACTTTTTTTTCGAAGTCCCAGAGCCAATGCTCTTGTAGACATATAATTGTGTTTTTAGATTTACTGAGAATGTTTAGATATGCTGCATTTCCCTTGATACCTTCAATGTTCACAGACATGATAGCTAGTTTTGTCTTTTCTCTGTGTGTTTGTTTTTTTCCGGTGGGCGCGTTTGTTTCGCAGGAATTTCTAAAAAATGTTTCTTGTTTTTTTTTTGTTTTCTTTGTTTGTTAGGCGTAGTTTTACTTTTTTTCTATTTCATATAGTATCTGATCAATGTCCTGGGTTGTTTCTTTGCCACGTTCATTATCTATCTTTTTTGGTGTTTCTTGTGTTGAGGTTGTTCTGTTTCTATCATCTCTGCTTTGGCTTTGCTTTTCTTTTATACTGTGAGGATGATGTTCCACACTCGATTTAGGTGTTTTTTCTGTCTGTGTTTTATTGGTGCCGATTTGAATTTGACTTTTTGCTTTCTCTGTTCTTTGTTTATTTGCAAGTATTTCAAGATAGATCTTAGCAGTTGACCGTGTGTTTTCTAATTTCTGCTGACCGTCAACTTCTTGAACTGTAGATGTTACTTCGGAATTCACTATCTTGTTCTGTCCTGAGGAGCAGATTCCTTTCTCTTGGTCCTTCACAGCTTCCTCGCTTGGCTTTTCGTTTGTCATACATTTTTGGTGTTGGCTTTGTGGTTGATATTTCTGTCTTAATTTATAGTTTTCACTTCTTCGGTTTCTAAGATGTATAACGTTCTGGTTCAGTGTAGTTTCTCGGGAAGATTTAAAATGTTGTGCATAACTATTTTGGTCTTGTTGAGAAGATGGGAAAGAATTTTTATGAGCATATTATTGTGGTATGAAGCTTTGACCCAAGGTTGTTTCTTGAAGAGGGGTAGTTTGTTGCATGTAGCTTCTTTGCTGTTGAAGAGTCATAGGAGGAGTATTTTGAGGTGTGTTTGTTTGTGGGGGAGCAGAGAAGTTCTTTTACAGATGGATGAATATTTATCTCCGGTGGAAGATCTATCGAGGATAAGATATCATGACACTCGTTTCTTTCGGCTATTCCTGCTTCTTTACCACCTTGACTGTCGATAATAATGACATCTTCGGTTTCCTTGGAATTTGCTGTGTGTGGTTCACCTTGTTCTGAGCAACCTGGACTTTGGGGTAGCCCCCCTGCTTCCGCATAAGACTCTTCAATAGATAATTCCAAATTCTCCTGTTTATTCATATGCATTGAGGAGTTCGGTTCATCGTTCAGGAAAAGAAGCTGGTTGTTACAAGAGTTACAGATGAAGGGGATGTCATCCATTTTATTTTGTTTGTCTTTACTTATATTGCAGCAGCTAAAGTGAAGCCATTCATTACAGATGTCACAGGCTATGGTATTCTCTTCTGCCGGTTTTTTGCAGATTGGACAGTACCACTTCTCGTTTATTTCCGTTGCACAGGTTTCTAGCTTATCAGGTGGAGGTGACAGGGCCAGCAGCTCCCCTGACACTTTGTTCTGCTAAGATTGGTTTCTGATTGGAGATATAAGATTGAGTACCTGGCATCGGTCCTTTGTTTCTTCAGGGCACCGTTTCATCTTTGATTTAATCATGGAGGGTTCCCTACCTTTTTTGCTGTTTGTGTTTCATCTACACAGGCAATTAGTGTGCTTTTTATTGTTTTGTTGTATTCCTTTACCTGGTCACTTTTGTTTTGTAGGAGGCTTGTTATGTGTAGTAGGATTTCTTTTTCAAAGATGTCTAAATTTTTTTCATAGAGGATTTTGTATGGTAACAGTTGATCGTAAATTTCAGTTTTTGGTTTAAGTTTTCTTTGGATTTGTTATTATATATTTTATATCTTTGTTCTACAGCTGCTCTATGTATATCTTCAACATCTTGTGGTATTACCTCGTAAGATTTCGTGAATTTTCTTGAACTTAATGTCTCTTCCATACACTGTTTTGATATCTCATATGCAGCTGTGCTGAACTGTAATGTTAAATTGTTGCCAGATTTAAGATTATAAGTAAGATCTTCTTCGCTGCATGATTCAAGTTTCTTAAGAAGCGACTTGTTTTGTTCAAACAATAGGTTATTGTTTCTGTTTGAGCAACCTGAAGGTTGGATTTTGATCTATTACTTCTACGTAAGGTTAGTTCCATTTTGGTTCGAGGTATTATCTATGTATAGAAACACTTGTCTAGGTTTATATGCCTGAAGTTTGAGATAGCTGGAACTATACCTGCTTATCTCTTTTTGTTTTGAATTTTATTTTGGTGTAATTATTTTGTTTTCAGATAGCTGGAACTATACCTGCTTATCTGCCTTTGCTTTATTTATAATTTTGAGTTTAAATTAACTGGTATCACCCCTACTTATGATGCAGAAACAATTGCTTTATGAGAAAAGTATATTGATATACACAAGTTGGCAGGAACTATGCCTACCTAACGGTATTCAATATGTATACAGTATGAATTTAATCAGTTCTCTCTTTATGAGCAGTCCTTCCGAGCGACTAACAGAAAGAAAATGGATAGCACTTGCCTTATCACTATAGATTTCTTCTGTACTTTTATTGATTTCTTTGCCTTGTTTTTTGTTTTGCCAATATCCGAATTGCTTACACTATGCATACAATTTAATTTTATTTTTAAAATTAGAGGATGGTCGCAATTATAACGGCCTTTCCTCTTTGAAACACTTACTAACACTTGTTTACTTGTTTTCACTATTGTGGGAATCTTTAGAGGATGGTCGCAATTATAACGGCCTTTCCTCCAAATTTTCCAGTACTACCAAAATTTAACACTGATTCATTAGGCACTTTTTGGGTTGACTTCTTAGCTGGTATGATTTAACTGAGTACTAGCAGATGAATTTGTTTGTCACTATAAAAAGGTTATACTTAGCTTTAAAGATCTGCGTTGAGAGCATCCAAGTCAGCTGCCAACACAGAAATGTCTAGCACATTTCTATCTTCATAACACGTCTTGTATATATCTGTAAGTAACTTCCAGGTGCAGAGCAAACTTGTGTGCTTATTGGGATGTACCCCGTCACTTAGAATGGATGGCTTGATGGAGTATTTTAGATTCTTTCCAGATGCTTTTCTTCGGTTGAGACAGTCTTTGCTAAAGAGTAGGGTGTTTTGTGCCAGTTCACGATTTAAGTTTCTGTAGAGAAGGTTCAGAGAGTGAATTTGGTTTGAGATGCTTTTGTCTTCAAGTAACTGACTTTCGTCAGTAACACCGTTCCAACAGGTAATGGAAATGCACGGTATTTCAATGAATTTTAGGGTAATATCAGTTCTACCATTTACATAAGCAACGAGCCTCCGACATTGATCATTAATTACACTTAAGCATGTGCTTGCACTATCGTATCTCCTTCTTATATAATGTCCAGTTTTTACAGTAATGTCACACGTACCTCCCCAGAAGTATAACTGCACTGGACCCTCGATTTTCTCAATGTTTTCGATAGCTAGATCTACAAGCCTTGCAGTATAAGCACCCGATTTGCACCATAGAACAAGGGGAAATTTGCCGACGGGAGCGAAGTTTTTAAGGGTAAAGCCCTTGCTGTCCGAAATCAATATAGGTGTTTTTATTCTGGTAGTGGTTGGTTCATTTTCGTGGTTGGCGATGAATTTCTCCAAGCTTTCGACCCTTTTCCACGCCTAAGAAGCCATAGAAAATATGAAATTACAATGATTTCCTTTCGTAAATATCGTAAATTTTGTCAGATTTATGTAAGCATTCTTTAATCTACCTAAATAAGGCGAAATATTTGTGATGAAATAAGATAAATAGTTAAAAATGACTAAAAATTATAAATGGCGGTAAATCTGTCAAAGACAGAGTCATTAAAATATATCCAATACTACTAAAATGATAAAAAAAATACACTACAAAATACACAATACACTGGATATAAAACATAAAAATGCCATTATAAATGCTAAATAATGATAAATAATCCAGATGATAAAAGATATAAAATAATTTCTGTCTCTCGTCAAAATTTTCGTCCTTCCACCATGAGCCTCGTTCTCCGTCCAACAATGTAAATGCCAACATGCAAAAGAAATTCTCAGAAATTTATTTGGTCAGGAATTGTCAGAAACACAGCCGAGAAATTTTCAAAACCTTCAATACAAATAACTTTACTTGTATGTTCCCGTCTTTGTCAACCTATGAAATTGATAAAAAGGTTAGCCATATATGTCTCCTAGTCGTATGCAGGATTTGGTGAAAATTTGAAACCGGTAACATTGTCAAATAATGAGAATTGTGAACAACGGAACCTTAAAATGCTCCCGGATTTTAATGGTACCCATCTAGCAAAAGCTCAGTATTGCCTACATAGTATTGATATCAGTCCCCAATCTTGAATCAGAATAGCAAGAGGAGTCATCATACAACATTTTTGTATCAATATTGTTTGATACAAACATGCGAAAATGATGCATGTTCTTTTCAAATCTTAGATTTTCCAAAAGTTAATGCAAAGCAGTGGCTAGATCATCATTACAACAGAAATATTAGCAATTTTGCATTGAAATGCACACTTAATGTACAATAAAAACTGCTTTTGTGTTCTTTTTATCATCTTGAGCAGTGTAGTAAAGAAAAATGTTTGTATTTTTAATAACTGCGAAAATGCTCTTATAAGGGCCCAACACTGTAACCGGAAGAAGGAGAAGAAAGTAGTCTAAGTGCTGATAAGCCACAAATGAAAGTTAAAAAGGGTGATATAATAGATTAAATATGTAGCATTATGCATCTTCTTTAGTTTTCATCCCCACATTTTATAATTTACTCCGCTCTTTGGGATTTTTTTCTTCCATTATATTATTGGTGGATGGGGCCCGTTATTCCTTAAAATCATGTTTTTGTGTGAAAAAAGCTAAAATCAATGTCATGAATAAGTTGGTTAATATGTTGGATAAAGACACAACAAAGCATAATAAGCTATTTACAAATGTATATGAAAATAATTAAGTAAAGTCGTAGATTTTACATTATTAGAAACCTGGACCCTTTACACTTAAATTAAAAAACAACACTGTTACCGGTTTTATTATTTCTTCATATTTTACCATAAGCATGGACATATATTATGGTAATTTTAATGTAAATTTCATAGGTTGACAAAAACTGGAACTAGGTGAAATTAAGACCTGAATTTGGTCGCAATTTTTTTTAAATACTAAAACAAATGGCGACGAGGTCATACAAAATCTTTTAGAAAATTGTTTTTTGTTGAGTAATATAATTATACTATTCTGGTTTATACACGATGAGAAATTGTTAGACATTATTTTTGGGGACAATTTGTCTCGAATACAACAAAGTTGAGTGTATATGGCCTCTTTAAGTTAGGATACCCCCATTTTTGAGCAAAAATCTTAAAATTGTTAGAAAACTATTTTCCAGAATAGATTTTTAAAAAATATTTCGGGTATAACGCCGTAATAAAGAATACTAACTTCATACCAAATTTCATGAAATTCCGAGCGTGGGCACAACCCTATGGGATTTACTGATAGGGTGAGACCCCCCCCCCCCCTTTGGAATGTAACAAAGTTGTAGATATTAATAGTGTTTCAGAAATATGGCCTGAACAAAAGTTAACAGATATCTAGTTTTGCGGTAGATATCTGTCACGATATATTTTGACGTGATTTACTTACGGCAAGGGCATGTATTATTGGTCGATTGGTTCCCGGCTTTGTGTTCCAGGGTGAAGGTCATGGCGTTAACAGGCTATTAACACGCTTGATGGGAACCAAGCTATATAGTCGATTAGGCAATTTGAATACGCATTAGTATAGAATGAACAATGAAGGGTAGTTAAACGAAATACTGGCGGTTTCGGTGAATATTCTACACTTGTTGTTACATTCAACAGTCAATTAACGCATTTGACTTAATTTCCTAATTTAATTATAATGGTTTATTGAACAGAAGTGTTAAAGGGGGAATAACACTTAACATCTTGCAAATTTTCCGAGAACTTCGTACAAAAAAATAAATATATATTATTAAAATATGGTCTTTAAATTGCATATATGCCAAATCTTAGCTTTCTATCTTGTGTATTGGCTTAGATGTCGACGGATTTAAAACCCCATGATTTTTTTGTCCCGGGGATAATATTTACAATAATGGAACATATGGGGTTTTAAATCCGTCGACATCCTAGCCAATACACAAGATAGAAAGCTAAGATTTGGCATAGATGCAATTTAAAGGCCATATTTTCATAATACATATTTATTTTGTACGAAGTTCTCGGACAATTTGCATGATTTTAAGTGCCATTCCCCCTTTAAGGTGATTTATTGCCGTTTCAAAGTCGCAATTTCTTCTGACAGTGCATTCGTATTTATCTTTCTGACTTAAGAAATATGATTTAAAAGTTCACCCGAATAGAAGAGGTACACGGTACTGCCAATGTCGTGACTTTCAGACTATTGTGTGAGCAAAGTCGTAACGGTTCTTAAGCTATGCCCGGAAATAGATGCTTTTTGACGCCTTCAAGATTAATTCTTCCGAAAAGTATTGTAGAACATTAATAAAGGAATTCTTTTTGACAAGCATTTTTTCATATATCAATATTTTTCTACCTAGTATGAAATTCAATAAAATAAAACATTCACCTGAAACTAATGTCTTAAACATCTTTGAATGTGCAACAGTCAAACATTCTACCGTTGCTTAAAAAATAAAATGTGTGCTTCGGTGGAAAGAACGAAAACACTTTTCTTCCCATACCGATTTTTTTTATTTGCCACAAATTTACGAATTTACGATAAGGATTTAGCTTACATGATGTAAACAAAGTTAATCATTTCGAGGGTCTCAAGGATTAAAGCTTAAAGCCACTTGACGTTAAAGCGCGGAGAGCAACTTAAGAAAATGGGATTCGTGCCGGCTTTCCATCGATATGGTTGATCTGTGAATCTTGATCTAGACAGAAAGACAGATTAGTTTATTAGTTGAGCAGCAGGATGGACAGATGGAAAGATGAGAAACTATGAACAGACGGATATGTCTGCTGATAATACCGCGTCATGGAAGAACAACACGTTGAAGTACGTTCGGAATCGGCGTAACTCTGGCTTCAACGTAGCTGGTGCAGATCTCCGCGGAACAACGCGTTGATGTTAATCCATTACCAAACGACAAATTTTGGACTGTTCCAAATTCAAAGATGTTGCAGACGACAATTTCTATTGAATGAAATTTAATTTTTTGTTGTCTTTTTGGGTAGAAAACATTGTGGAAAATGAAGAAATTGCTTTTCACAAGCAATTTCTTCATTTTCCATGATGTTTTCCCAAGTCATTGTCTTGTGGGGAGTCAAAAAGAGTTTCTGTGTGGTAATGGGTTAAGGATGGATTGGTGTCTAAAGGTATGGGCAGATAATTCTGGGACGAAACATCTATTATTACTATTCGAGTGGACAAACACGTTTACAATAGAAACTAGAAAAGAGCGTTCCAAACTTTTTCTCTTTTATGACTAATTAGCAAAACAGACCGACGCTGAACTATGACTTGTATTTCTTTTTTTTGTAATATTTACAACCTCTCCCCCATACCACAATTTTAAATGGGCATTTTCATGTGTGATGATATTTAACATTCACCAAATAAGAACTTGAAAACAATCAAAAGAACTGATTATCAGCGTTTCCTTCTTTTCCGCAAAGTGTTTCTAAATACTATTTTTTGCCAGATCACCAGGGCTTACGTGTGAAAATATTAAACTATGAAAACTCGAGTTTTCCCTAAGTGCTGGCCTGTCAATCAAATTAAAACACGAAGCGTCCTATCAGTATGTTGAATCTACTAGAGTTTCAGGCTTATGCATTATTTACAGGGTAGAGAAATACAACACGAGGGAACATTCTCTTATATATTATTTAGCTTTTCATCAAACTATTCAGAGTTCAACAACTGTTTTGAACGCGAAAAATGTACACAAATGTGGAAGATAGTTCGTTGGAACTATAACGAAATGAAATTCACTGTGATAATAAGTACATGTTCCGCTAAATGACATTGCTGAGCATATCTAGCTATTAGAGATGTTCTGACAGGTCATTTCACGTGACCGTTAAATGCTTGTGGAAAGATCGAGTACGATTCGTGCGTTTAAGTGTATGCTATATGTTGTAAGAAAACTTGGTATTTTAAGCATTTTCAAAAGTGCTTATAATCAAATTTTGAGACGCTTAAGGAACGTGTTTATCATTTAAATTGAATAAGCAGTTTAAAGAATGCTCGTGTTTATATTGAATGCTGTATTCAGAACCATTTCATTCGATATTTTCATAAAATACATAATTCAATTAATCAACCAACCAAAACGATGGTCTCTACGACTTGCTTCCATTGTTTTATCCGTTTATTGGGCTGACCGAAAACAATGTTAACCAAATTAATCCAAACAAAATTGGACCCCTGTAAGCTGACGGCGTTTGCAGTTGATCAACTTTAAAGGGATAATAGCTGTGAAAAAGGAAGAAATACCTCAAAAAAAATTTTTGTGTTATCGAGGTCTAATCATCTGATATTATGAAAGAAGTGTTTTCCGCCTCTAACAGAAATGTGTATTTGCGTATTTTCCCCCTTTTACAATGTATGTCAGTAGGTAATGTTTACAATTTCAAGTGCGAGTCGGAATTATCCGAGTTCTGAACGGTAAAATACGAAAATCAACGGAATTTATTTTCAAATCGTGTGCACGCATTGAAATGACGTCAGAGAATATAAACAGTAATATTGCAAAATGTGACCTGTCTCGGTAAAAGGGATCTTCTGGTAATTGTTAAAGTACCAGTCCTTGTCAATCTATGAAGACTGCAAAGACTACCCAGGATCGGAACTTTTTACTCTAAGTTAGTTTTCTGAATCAAGATTGTTCTTCCTATCCACAGTGTAGGAGCGGAAGTGTGTGAATGCTTGTCTTTGAGTGATAACTTGTGTGTTTGTACATCGAGGAAATGCAACTTGGTAAACATCAGCGGTTGACATAGGTAAGAAAAAGTTTATGATTGATAATTATTTCGACATATATCTTATGTTTTGTTGTAATGTCTTAATCTTGAATAAACATGGAATGCATCGTCCAAATATGCGCCCGGTCTGAGCTGTTTAAACCATAAAAAATGCCTTGAACATTTGGATGGGAAAATTGGCGCATGATTTTCACCACATAAAATTGCCATTTTTATCGCCTTTTTATCATTCATCGCATTGTTTCTTCCAAAAATTAAATGCCTTTATGTAAGTATTTTGTCACTAAGAACATGATTCAGACGAAATGATATCCATTCCAATAAAATTTCCGATTTAAGTGTCCGCAGTTTGACAGTTTTTATGTACAATCAATTGGCTAATGACAATTTCCTTATGAATTTATTGTACAATCACTTACAAGCAATTTGTAATGTCGCTTGCCTATGTAAACATCAACACAAACACGAACGTTCGGTTTATCTTCTTTAATTTGTTATCCAATGTTACACTGGATAGGCTTCTTCCTTTACCTATATTTCAAAATTAATTTTAGTGTGATGAATGAGTTTATACATGTATAATAGCAAGGAATTTTGTGCTAAACGTGTAGACTTGGTTTGTTAAACGTTATGTTTTGATAAACCGTCGGTGCCTTTTTGAAAACTCGTGACTTCGGCTAGAATCAAGCCGTTAGGTTTATTGGGGTTTTGCGCCGTTTTCAACTACTAAGGTCATATCGAGGCGGCTGGAGCACCTAACCACAGATTCCTGGTATTTCTCTCACCAGTACTACCACAACACCCTAACCGAGCCTCCAGCTGCTCCCCCACATAGGTTCACGATATCAAACCATTGATGGGTGACATTTTTGTCAGAAAGGGTATAAGCCGCGGCCGGGTATCGAACCCGGGACCTCTCGTATGAGAGGCAGATGCGCTACCAACTGCGCCTTGGCCGTGGCCTAAAGCCATTGGGTATGCCTTGATGAAATCACACTTTGAACAGTGCAAAATCGGGCATTTACAATTGTGATTTGTAAAATTATATATACTACACAAAAAAAGAAACGCAACTTCCTTTTCGATGCCTTTAAGAAGATTATGCATTTAGACATCAAATTAGATTTAAACAAAATGTAATACATTTAAAGCAATAACATTTCACCTTGTAGAGTTCACAAAATCTTGTTTGTAGTAAATTCCATTTATAAGAAAACACCCAGTTTACACTGGGCATCAACACAATTTTACAAAAAAGTGAATGTAGGTCGAAAAACACAATCTGTTTCGTTCAGTTTGGTCCGATATTCGAATGTTGTGCAGTCCATGCTATTTATTAGCGGCCTCCGTTGCAGTTTTAAACCTATCCCATAGGTGGGGTTTACCTGACAATACGGTCCTGTCGTGACGTCATATCTCTTGCACGTCCGCTCCGTGCTTGATCGATTGTATTCCTATTGAGAGCAAACAGCGTATACAGTCGAAAATGTGTCGATTTGTTGCGACAACATTTTGTCTTTTTCCACCTAACAACATCCGCACTGCAGCTTGGCGCTGGTTTTTGCGTAGCCCCGCTATGCGTAGTGTAGTGAGAAGTGTGTGAAAGCTTTGGCCTCTTCTTGGTCTATGTTTCAGCTTGTGTTTGAAGAAAAATTATTTTGATAGTAGTCATTTAGAAAACACGACAGGGGATAATCAGTTATCAACAATTTGCTATGTATCACGTGATGAATTTACGACATCTGGAGAAAATGACACTATATTCATGCGTATGGAGGCAGGAATATTAAAAAGGTACTCAATAGCCATTAAAAACACAGTTTGTCGAAAATATTATGAAAAATTGGGGTTGCGTATCTTTTTTGTTCTAGTATATAACAGAAGATCTGTTTGGTTACAGTAAAACTAATCGGTTTTTGATTTCCCAGGGTCATGGATGATTACTATTAATTGGTCCCTGTCAAATGTTAATATCGGTTAAAGCCGGATTTTAACAGATTGACAAAGATTGAGACTTCAATTACACTTTAGTATAGTATTTTGACGTTGTAAATCAAAAACGTCGTAACTACAGCTTGATTGAATCAGTTGTTACGAGATTTTACATCTACACCGACAATGGATCAAAATAAATTGGCAAACTCAGTATAATTGACAAAACGCCGGCTGTCAATCAAAATCATCGATAAGCCAATGGACGATTAGAAAAATACCACACCCCCATTGTCTTAAGATCTACGTTGCACGTGATATTGTATCGATCTATCGACTGACAATCAAAACAAGATCGATCAAGCGATCGAGTACTGATCGAGCTTGGTCGGCAAGAGTAATCGGGACATCCCGATCGAGCGTGGTCGGCAAAAATGGTCGGGAATTAATCGACAAGATGTAAAGTAGAAGTCATGTAAATACATTTGATCGAGTTTAATCGGGTTTGATCAAGGGATTAAGCCGATCGAGTTGATCGAGTTGATTTGGTCGGCAATAATGTTTTTGTCAGATGATTTTAAAAGATCTAACATACAAAGTTTATTTCTGATGTTTTTACACATTCTTTGCCCAAGCCAAATACAACTTGGTCAAATATTAAGATAGTTATTGAAGATTTTATGAAATTATGACACGTGATTCTCCATCATGCAAAAATTTCTTATTTTCCCGACATTTTTTCTCTGTATCTTTTACGGGCGAGCATAAAATCATGAAAAAATCAGTCGAATATAATGCAAAAAGAGGTAAAGACGCATTTATTACAATCAATATGTCACATATGCAATTCAAGCCATTGTACAAAAGTAAATACTTCTTGTCAGGCTATTGTACAGGACTTGACAATTGATTGTACAAAAGAAGTTTTTTTTAAAACGGCAAAAATGGGAAGTATTAGACGGTTTTCTAACTAAATAATTATATCAGTCTCAACACACACAAATGCACGAGCTGTGAATGAAAATTTTGTTGAGAAAGACCCTACAGTATGCATCTATTCGAGTAAAAACTGCGACTCGTAACAGCTGAACCACCCGTTGTAGTTCATGCCCAAGTGAATCGGGCCTAAAATGATTTAAATCTAGAACCAATGGCTCTAAAAATGTTACAGGGAATAATGAATAAAGAGATTGGTACAATGATCTGACAACAGTATTGTGTTTATCCAGAAAAAAACATAAATTCTTACCAATGTCAACCGCTGGTGTTTACCAAGTTGCATTTCCTCGATGTACAGACACACAAGTAATCACTCAAAGACAAGAGTTCACACACTTCCGCTCCTACACTGTGCTATCTACCTATAATATATTAAATATCCGAATTCAAAATTCGAATGAGGTTGGTGTCCGATAGATGTTATCTCAAAATTCAGTTTTCAACTAACTTCATAGAAGCACGCCTTTAGCGTGACGGGACACGTTAATACGGATGAGCACTGACTCTTTCCCAAACATGACCTTGTTTGAATGCCCTTACTAAAAAGAGTTCAAAAAGCATTCGTGCAATCTGAGGAAACGCTGATAACAAACATTTCCCCCTATTGCCTAGATATTCACCAGCAGTATTTTACTAAACCCTATGTTTATATACTCATTTTGTCGTCTACAAAACATTCAAGATTCCAATTTATGAAAAGTTAAAATTATTGCCGCATGGGAAAGGGTTAAGTACAACAATTTACTACAATTTGAGGTTAACCCTTTCCCATACAAAACCCGATTCGGACGCCCCTATTTGCTAAAGCTGAGGAACCACCGTGACAAAAGAAAGGAATGCTTATTATTAGCAGTTTCTCCTTTTGCCTTTATATTGTCTAAGCTATTTCTTAAATATTTTACATTTTCAATGCCATTTATTTTGCAGTTTGGATCCGATTTCAATTGGAAATGGAAACAGTTATTTTTTGTCGTTTTGGGAAAGGGTTTAACATTATTAATAAGAAAGCACGCACTGGAATCCCGTGGAAATCGAAATGTTTCAAATTTGTGACCCGTCATGTTAAAAGGGACCGTATGGGAAGCGTGGAAAGTATCGACCTTGGTCAGTCTGATCTGACTGCGCAGACTGACTAGGATCGGAACTATTGATTCAAAGGTTATTTTCTGAATCTAGAATGGTTTATACATCTTACCTTATTTACATTTTCCAGAAGCAAAAAATGATTGACATCTGTTGAGTCTGGTTCATTTCGCGAAATTTGATTTTATAGACTTCCCATTAGGCCCTTTTCTGCGTGACGGGCAACATTCATGAAATAACGGGAACTCATTTAAATTTGTGACGCACACTTTCCTGTGTATCACATGATCAACCGACTGTATACGGATGTTCACGGCTGTGACAAGTACCCGTTATGCTATATTTAGCCACGAATGTAAACATATTTTGAGCGCCGTGGAAATGTGAGAATACCAACATTTATACGCTTGTTGTGGGTAAACCGCGCATGGTTACTCGCTTGAAATACGGTCTTTCTGCATCTTTTTGTTCATACTTTAAAAAGGTAAACCTTTTTTGAGGCAAATAGACAGTTTTTTCACAGCTATTATCCCTTTAAGTAATAGGGGGTTCAAGTCAATGCTGAAACTAAAAGAGCAAGTCATCTAAACCGCCACTTTATGTTTGTTTTTTTTTTGTTTTGTTTTGTTTTTGTTTTTCTTTTTTTTCTTTTTTTTTTCATCTTTGTAAACTTTGCCACCATTTAATTCAAAAGATAAATACTTACATAGTGTAAATAATAATTAAATAAAAGTTTCCTTTCGCACAAAGGTATAATGAAGTTTTAATGGAACTTTGTCCAATTGCTTGAAAAATAATAATCTTCTTTTTCAGAAATGCATAAACACAAGGTTTTCGAGAAAAATAAATTTCCGACAGCATTGAATTATAATATTCATTATGTTTATCCAGCACAATCGGTAATGAATTCATAAAGAACCGTGACTTTTGTAAGAGAAACTGATTCTTACCTTATTCTTACCTGTAATACCAAGATAACTTTGACACATATCCCACCCCATCCACCAAATTAAAAATCAAAACTGAGACTATTGCGAGTATTGTATCTTAAAATAAGTCTCTTGTTGGTATATCGGTACTATATCATCCTTTTACAACTTTTAATTGTATTTAAAAATGTAAATGACAGTTTTTGAGTATTTGTGAGTCGTATATTATTATGCTCTGCTTGAAACAGACAGGAAGGGTACGGACTTTGTCCATACATGTTATAATTTGTGTAAATCATCACTGATTTCCCCCTTGTCATATTTTAACTGCATCCGTTATTCACAACTTTTTTTTCGTATACACGTTTAGAAAGATTATTTTATATTTCAACTTTTTCAATGTCATTCGTATTTATCTATGCACATCAACATCATAATATTCGCTGCATTTCTATGAAGACCTCGTAACTGCAGCTTAAAACAAGCTGTAGGCACGAGTTTTCGTAGAAAAGCGACGATATGCTCATCTGGTACCTACTAACTATTGTTACATTTTATGTTTGTAATGCACATTGCTATACTAGTTATATTATATTGAACAATAACAAAGATTAAAATTAATGTAATATCGAATGATAATTCTATTCATGGGCAATCAAGATTCGCTCTCTTCACTTGGGAACTATATGAGCAAGAAGCTGGAAAAGGGTCCCTCTTGCGTATACACACAGTCTGATCATGAACCATGTTGGTAAAAAAGTTTCTTGGTGACCTGTAGCAACTATGAGACAGCATCATATATCCCAGTCAGACTGTATTTTGGCACTGAATAATCGGGAAACATGATGCTTTAAATAACCTTTTGCCAAATCCCGGCTCAATTACATTTGTAGGCGTACAGTTCACAACAGAAACCAGTAGGTATCTTAAAGGGACATTACATTCCAATTTCATTTTTAAGTGTGTCTTGATGCAAAGATTGGTTATTCTAATGCGTAGAAATGCTATCAGTTTTTGAAGTTTTTATTTATAAGCGAAAAATACGCATTTAAAGTTGAGACAGAAATGACAAATTCTATATAAATCTGAACTGTTGACCACAATTTGTTTAATTTCAGCACAAAAATATATATTTCTCATAGATTCTATACGGTTCAATATTTTGGCTTGAAATTTCCAGAATTATAAGAAAATTTGCTCTTTCAGATAAAAATAAAAGTAAAATTTATGAAAAAATAAATGTGAAATGTCACTTTAAAGCAACTTTCTGGAAAGACAAACTAAATCCCAACACGCACTTTTATGGGCATAAAGTGCAGAAATTGGTATAAAAACGAAAAGCGATTTCCGAAAAAAATGCTTCTTCATCATTTAAATGACTTACTCATACTTCAAAAAGCTTAAAGTGATGTGTCAACACAGTTCATCTAGCATGTAAACGGACGGATAAAGATTAGAATTTTGTCCAATCTTAAACCAAATACACAGTTTTCACGCATTTGTGGATTCGTTTTTCTTTCATCTATTTAACTTTCAAAATTGACCAAAAATGACAAAAGAGTTTATTCTATGAATTCAATTATAGATCAAAACGAGCATGCTTCAACGATGATACATCCTTTTTTCCAATCCCCTTATAAGAGGGTATACGCCGAGCGTAATCGGGCGTAAAATATAACGACGATTTATGTTTGAAGCGTAAATTGTGAATTTCAAAACCTCAGCGCGTATGAAACCCTTTCCAACCGACATTTTTTTTAAAAAAAAATAGTCCAAATTGAGAGAACTTGCAGACGACAAATTAGATGTTATCAAAGTCATGAATTATCTGCGAATTGTGACAAAGACTACATGGAATGAAAAGAAGAAAACGCTGTTCAACAGCGATTTCTTCTTTTCAGTCAATGTTGCTCTAATTTTGTTCCAAAATGATAAAAGTCATAGACATGATTAGTATAGGAAAAGGTTAACCATCGCTTCAAATATTTGTTGCAAAAATCCGTTTAAAGAATTGAGCGGATTCTTTATTTGCTATTGAATGCTACATAAATTTTTGTTTCCATTTAATTTCCTGTATAGAAGGCCGTAAAGCCGCGATTTTTATGACTTATGATAGAATGTTAAGGCGATTTTTATACCAATTACAGAGCCGGAGCTGCATACTTTCGGTTTTAGATTGTTCCGGCTCCCCTTTCCTCCATGTGTAGCTAGTATGTCCTCGATGACAGATCAACGGACCATGGTTACAGCTTGTTAAATATCATTCGCACTATGAAATAAATATTCATGTGTCTTTCCTTTTGCATTTTTTGCCATAATTACGTGATGTTTTCTATCTAAATAAATTGATGTAATTAACTATAACGTTCAATACGTTTAGAATTTGTTCTCTCCTAGACAAAAATACACAACATTTGTTGCTTATTCCAATGTTGTTTTACCGCTATGTGATTGGGGTCCATGTAGAAATGAAATGGATCTCAAAAAACGTGTACGTTTCTACCACGTTTTTTCTATACGGAACGTCAAGGTCTGTTTATACTATTTGTATATATATGGTTGCACTTATGCAAATTGGTTAATTCTTAGGCTTGAATCTCATGTGTCTTGATAATAAATGATCGGAACTCCAGGAACGGAACTGGTAACCGTCAACAAAAAGTGCGAAAGCAGATCTGTCTTTGTTTAGATATTCCCTTTAAAGGGCGACGGTAACAGATGGTCTAATTGCAAAAAATGAAATTTTTTGAAAAAATATGCAAAACTTTTGTGTTGACCTACTCGGGATGGTTAATAATATGCGATTCAGACAGAGAATGAGCCGAAATTACAAGACAGATAGCTGAATTTAGGGAGAATCCAAGCCTAAATTCAACCCCGTCACTGATGGGGTTAGAATTATTTTTAAATTGTTGCGCATGCGCATACAGCGCGGACCATGATTCAAACGAGATTCATACTTAAATTTCAATATGACGTCATCATGTATGTTGTGACGTCATTTAAGAAAGTCGCATGTCCTACTGTTTTGACCTACTTTCGACATCGCTTCATGAATTTGGTATCAAATTGCGAAAAAAATGAGTCGTTGCTTCAATGGTTTCTCGTAATCATTTAATCAGGTCATATAAAGCTTAAAAAGTGTACATTTCGTTTGTATTTGACAATTTTTGTGTCCAAATCTGGGAAATAGTAGCTTTAAGGTAAGGATGCCGTCTGCTTTGTTGCAAATCCGTTCGTCTGCTAGTAAAACTTTGATTTATTGACCCACAAGAACAAAATTGTCATAACGTGGCCATCCTATCGCACGTGCGCGCCATAAAACATGTTTGACCCTTCCCCAAACAACAAAGTAAACGGTTCCATTTTAATGCTACTACAGGCGACAGATATTAAACGGATGGCAAGTATGTACATCGTAGCAAGGAATGTTGCTACAAAAGTAAAAAAAATGTTGCTTATAAGCAGTTTTGCCTCAACGTTTTACCGCGATGAGGAACGTCTAGTCTAGGTCTTGTAAGGGAAAGGGTAGAGTATCATGATGAGTTTAACCCCTGTCAATTCGGACAATGGGAAATCAATTCGTCAGCCACCTTTAGGGATTAAAGAGGGGAAATTGACATCAAGATCTAAAAATATCTTGAAATTTACAACGTCAAGAACTTGAAACTTACATTGTAAAATTGATTTTATAGTAGCTTGTCCTCTTGAAAAGATCATCACATATTCAATCAAACGTGATAGTCGAATCAGATCTTATAGTTTTACCAGGTGCCTCTCGTGCGTTTCTTTTTTTTCCCTATACATGATATCAAATGTTTTGCCACCATTATTCGTAGGTTGATCCTAATAATCTTGATATATCATTGTAATGATAATGAAGAATAAAACATATGGTCTTAAAGGGATCAATTGTAGATATTTCAGACACCAGAACAACATGACAGCAATGCGAGTGCATGTAGTTCTGTGGTGCTCACAATTAACTATGGCCAAAAGAAAAGGGATTTTACCTTTTACCTTCAATCGAGACTCAGTTTGACTTTTAGGATTGGTAAGGAACTCGTCCGTTTTTTGGTGAAGTATGAGTACAATTTTTATTGCAAAGTACCAAAAGTTCAAACCAAAATTTCTCATTCCTAGTCAAATTAATCGAATACAAAACTTTAGTTATGAAAACCAAATTGAGGTAAAATTATACATGGTGGTAACACATCCAGAGGTAGTATATTTACGCCCCTTTTTTATTTTTCAAATAGAAAGTACATGATATAAGCGAAGTTACTGGGTATAAACTGCTGTTTAATTGTTGAACTATTCTCCTGATATATAAATCCAGAGTCTGAAGAAAACAGCACGGTTACATTTTTGAAACGGGATTCGCTTTGTTTTTACAGTTGTACAAAAACCGTCAAAGGGGGATAACTAATACTGAACGACTCCGTAAATGAACGAGGTCGCTTTTACAGTAACCCATGGTCAACGAGTACCAAAAGGACTCAAGTGTGATACGATAATATAAAACTCTGAGACAATCAATAGTAACCTCATTGACTGTTGGCTTTTACAGCAAGAAATATCTTTCTGAACAATTATCAGCAGTGAATAATCAAAATGGAAGGTAGGCAAACACTAGAAAATATGTGTGTTTTGTGAGCCTAATTACCACCAACGGCACATAAGCATGTTTGTGTTGACAACTCTAAGGTAGGCCCTACATCGTCGCTTCTATTTTGGTACGCCGTCAGTTGAGTGTCGCGTAACTTCGTGTAACCAATAGTCAACAAATGCAAATACGAATTTTTTTCTCCAAAAAACCTCGTACCTGCAGCTTATTAAAACAACCCAAAAATCCTCGTACCTACAGCTTGTTTTAATTAAGCTGCAGTTACGTGTACGAGACTTTTGTTGAAAAGCAGCGACATACGACCTGAGTATTATTTACGATGTCACGAACCTAGATGCATTCAATAGAGAAAGGACATTAATAGGATGACACCGCCAAGGTCGCTTCTTTCTGGACGCTGTTCACTGGGGTGACATGCAACCATACGTGACCTTGTACGTTTAAACCTCGGGATCATTTGTAAAGAAAAACGAAAATAAGGAAATACTGTGTATGTTCCCGGAATTGACTGGCAATGCCAACCTGACAGTGTAATTTACATGTAAACTAAATAATGAAAATTGCTTCCATTATAGGAAACCACAGCGACAACAATTCATGGCTATACTTTTCGTTGCTTTTAATCAAATCTTCGTAACTACAGCTTGTTTCAAGCTGTAGTTTCGATGCTTTTGAAGAAAAGCAGCGATATATTTTGATGATTGTGGCATTCGTATACGAGGGGCGTTCAATAAATTTTGGAACTGGGGTTCTATAAGCCACAGTTATGTCGCAATTCAATCCTCAAAAGTAATCCTCTTTAACAACCACACACTTCTGAAGTTTTGAGATCCATTACTTACCCGGTATATGCCAATAAATGGGCCTCTTTTGGAACACCCCGCAGACACTGGTAAATTGCACTGCATATGGAACATCAGGACCTATACCGACGACCAGAGGATTTTTCGTCATCATGGGGAATACGAAAAAGCCACACGGGCTTAAGCCCGGCTATAAGGGTGGACGAAGACGCTGTGCAGCATGTGTCTCTTTCAGGAAGTCTTGGACAAGAGGACACCTGTGGACAGCCCTGTTTTCATGGATTAGGTACATGCCTCTTTAGTCGGTACTATACTTGCTCTTTTCGTGATATTTCTTTACTTTCGCCGACATACATTTCTTGTATGAATGACCGGCGATAGTGGTACTATTTGAAACAGTAATTTGAACAATACACCCGTTACATTTGAAAATTACCGCGTACAAAACTTTTGCCGCGCTTTTATTTTTTTGGCTATTACGGACCTTGCCTGATCTTTTCGTAACCATTGCTTGCTAATGACACGCAATTTGTGCTCATAGTAGTAGATTATTGTTCGATCATATTCATTAAGCTCAGAAAGTCCACATTTTTTTTTTTTTTTTTTTTTTTTTTTTCATTTATTGCATTATTTCAAAATATATTTCGCCACCTTTACACGGGTGACTCTTTGTCCTTTAGACAGCAGGTGGGGGACCCAATGGGCATAAACCTGTCTGTGTTTCAACCCTTTCGTCAAAATCGTATAACATGCCCCCGTTGAAAAAACAACTTTGTCTGCTATTTCTTGCACATTGAACCATGCGTCTTATTCGGTCACGTCGGAATCTACAGCAGCATTTGCTTTGGTACTAGCTCTACTTGGGCTGCATGAGAGGGGCATCATTCAGGCCAGTTTTACCAATTTTAATTTTTTATTAATATCCTAAAAACTGACGTATGTTCAACGTTCGAATGTCCACGAATCTGATACAGTTCACGTGATACACGTGATTCAGATATTACAAAGCCTATGCGACCTTTAACACGGGTGATAAACAGAGAAACTAGCTCCAAAAAGAGTCAACGGTATTTTGTTTCCTCGTGACATCCGGCCTCTACCGAGGTAGTTGCATAGAGCGAAAATCTGTAAACAAAGGTAGGTCACGAACACATTTTTCTACAATTATTTCTTTTACAACGATTTTTTGAAAAATCCGGCGATGCTGTAATATGAAGAAATGGTCGAAGTTTGTTGTGAACGAGAATATTCGGTGTTATTAAGCAAAGTTTGAATACAATCGTTGAAAAACATTTCAAAATCGAAAGTAAAACATTTTTTACTTTCGATTTTGAAATGTTTTTCAACGATTGTATTAAAACCCTGCTACTAATACCGTTTACTCCCGTTCACAACAAACTTCGACCATTTCTTCATATTACAGCATCGCCGGATTTCTCAAAAACTCGCTTTAAAAGAAATAGTTTTAGAAAATGTGTTCGTGACCTACAAATTTTCGCTCTATGCAACTACCTCTTTTGGAGCTAGTTTCTCTGTTTACCACCCGTGTTTAATGTAGACCCGTACATCCTACTTCAGTTCGTTTTCCATTTTGCGCAAAGCGAAATAGCCAGTGTATATGACTGAACCAACTTAAAAGTTCAATAACTTTTGACAGAGTGAACGAATTTGCCTCAAATTTTGGCCAAGAATAGACAGTAGTTTTCCCGTCAATTAGCCACAAGCACCACTAGTTCTATAGAACCGTGAGGTATGGTGGACCATTAGTACCACTTTTAATTGAACGTCCCTCGTACCAAGACAATCGGATTTTTTGTTAGACAGAATGCTGTCAAAGGGAGATCACCGAGTATTAGTTGACACCGCAAAGATACAAGGTCGCTACTATTTGGCGCTTTTTCAACGAAGTGACATTTAGCCAATCGTCACCTAGTACCTATAGAACATTGCACAAAAAACGTCCGTGTAAAAATAACTTTAATTGCAACCTTTCAATGGGCATTTACGTGTGCTCAATTTGCTAAATTTGTTCGAATATAGGATTACTTCATCGATAAGGTATTCAATCAAGGGAGATTAACACTTTCCCAAACGGCAAAAAATGTTCAAGTCCAATGTCGAAATAGGTGGCTGCCTGCAGGTGGCATATAGGGTGCTTATAAAGAGAGGTTTTGTGTATCATACAACCAAAGAAAATATCGAGTACCGACAATTTATTTTGGTTCCTAAAGTTTTTATTCTAATGCATCTCTGTTTCCCAAGAATATTATATGGGGACTTCAAAACTATGGTTTCTTAGGGAAAGGGTTAAAGGTTTTGGAGTCAAGAACCGACTATCATTTTGCACTTATCAATTACATTGTACACGATTTTTTTATGTTAACCCTTTGCATTCAATCTTACTGCCTAAAATTATGTTTTATTCTTGCTTGAAAGTGAAGATAAGTCAAATCCACCTTTTATTTAAGTAAGTTTGGATTACAACCTACCATTAGAAACCAAACATCTCGTGCATCTTCGGGCTTCATCCGTGACAACGGACATTAACAAGAGATACATTTTAATTAGTCAATTTCAGGGCGTCATTGGTGGAAAAGAAAATTGACGCCCAAAGATGTCCGAAGTATTTTGTAGTTGATAATGGGTCGCAATCCTTAATTGGTGTCAGAAACAAATAAAATCACTATGGATTTTCGACGTTTGTATCAAAATTTGACATATTGCTGGAAACACGCACGAAATCCACAACTGGGTCATGTTTATCATGGAACATCTTTGGATACAGTAGCGTTGCGTGACGGCATGTTTCGTTTTTTCTTGGAAACGGATCGATTTTGAAAACGAGAGAACTCTGAACATGAGAATAGAATTAGACCTCCGGATGAGTCACTGGTCACGCTCGCTGTAACCATCTCCCAGGCGACCATGCCACTGCTTTCCAACAGAAATCTCGTAACTCCAGCTTAACGCAAGCTGCAGTTACGAGGTCTTTGTTGAAAGGCAACGATATGTTTAACCTATCAAAATGGACATACATGTATTTTACGAGCAACAAAGTTATAGAATACAAAAGAAAACAGAATGATTCTGTCTCTGTGCCCAAAACGCTAGTGAGCAGCAACTATAAAACTGGGTTCCAGTCTAATCATTTTCCCTCTTTAACTTTCTCCGTCAAAATGTCATATCAACACGATCAAACGGGTACCACAATATGTAACGTGTATCGGTCTTTTATTCATGTATAATTGTCTTAATGAAGCTTGTATATCAATGACGACTGTACCCACGCCAAGCAACTATTGTCAGGAACACGATGCGTTGTTTGAACAGGGGTAAACTATTGAGCACCACAATATTATGAAATATTTTATCTAAATACCATTTAAAAGGCTGCCGCTAACATAAATCGTCAAGCATTCAAATTTTCGGTATCGTTTTTTTTTTTTTTTATCATTATTTTAGTGTTTAATATTTTCAATTTGTGTTGATCAACACTGCCAAACATTATTGGGTAAAATTGTTAGTAAATATAGGAAGAGTATAAACGATGATCTTTTAAGATGCGTTCAAACCAGTTTGATCTTTAGCGTGGACCATCATCTATATATTTGAACCAGGATCAGGAAAAAGGGTTCTTATAGCATTTGAGACAGCCTTCTTTCAAGACCAGGTTGTGCAGTCTGACCTGAATCCATGTTACTCTGACCATGATGAAGCTTTTGAAGAACAACATGGGTCCTGATCAGACTGTGTGTACACGCAGACTGATCTGGAACCAGGTTGGGCTCAAAAGCCTCAAGGGAACTTTTTCCAGATCCTAGCTCACTTCAATGTGCCCTTTTATTTGCGACGCCACACATATCATCGTACAAATGTACCAATTCACACCTAAAAATATTTCAACTTTCTTTCCCTATTTCCCTATATTATAATTATCTCTTTACTATGACGTTTCGTCGATTACCGCTGATCAAAGATTGGTGTTTATTTTGACACTTTCGCCTTGTCAATTTCAAGGTACCCACCAATCAGGCCCGGGAGCGTGATTTCACGTGATTTCGCGCCAGGTGAAATGTACAATTATCTTGTCCGATGGTATCGCGGCAAACTGTCACTTTTGATGCCGAGTGTAATCCCCCAAATGATACGAACTTGGTTTGACGGCCCGTTCAAAGTTATCTGACCATCTTTATAATTAAACGATTTCTTGTCCATATTTGTACACATTGTCTGCACCAAGTTTGGGGAAAGTTTGTAATTATTGCCTCATATGAGAAATTGAAAACAAATCTTTGGTAGTGAAACGGAGAAATAATGGTAGAATCCATATTTAGAACCTACAATTTAAAGCAAGACAGCATTAATTATGACCTTGATGCTTTCTGTTATTTATAGATTGTACATGCTGCTGTTGTTGTTGTTGTTGTTGGTGGTGGTGGTGGTGGTGGTGGTGGTGATGCTACTGCTGCTGGTGATGATTGCTGTACACCCAGGATTGCCCCTATACAACTACACATGTATATGTAAAATCACCCTTTTCAACACATTATTGCACCTTTCACAACATCACGTTGAGCCAAACTATGCCTTAAATGGCAAAGATCCATCCTTGCCCTGTCAATTTGTCAGGAAATAAACCCACCGGAGACACCGGAAATGGTGGCTACGTGTATCCATGTACCAAAAGACACAGCATAGTGTTGAACAGAAAGATGGATTTGGGGTTAAAAATGAGAAAACATGTCACTCAAAAGCATTCTATGAAAACATTAACTCAACATCCTACATGCAGAAAGCAAAGCATGACCAGAAAGGGCCATATTTTAAGAACTATTTTAGCCCCCAACGAACCGGAAGGGCCTCTCTAAGTGACCTTACTTCTTCTTCTTCTGCTGCTGTTGCTGTTGTTGTTGTTGATTGAGATTTTTCTTCGGATTTTGTGTTTCAGTCGCCGCAATCAGGAATTGTTCGGGAAAGAGATAAAAAAAAGTAAATCTGGTCACGCAACGGAAACCGTATCCCAAGATAAACTTCAAGATAAGCATGTCATGGTTTTCGATTCGTGCTAGAAACTTGGAATACGCCAGAAAAGAGCAATTTCTCCCATTTTCCCGATACTTTTCAATGGCTATATTTATCTGAAAACTATTTTGTTTAGCATGTTTGATATCCACTAATTAGGACGTGACAAGATCTATACTTCGCCTTATACAAAGTTCGACTTATCCGATGTCGAGTTAATGAGTGTCGACTGTAGATGGAATATTGCAGAAAAGGGAAACAATTACTCAATACCGAGCTTTGTTGTCACGTTTCTTCTTTATTTCGATGAGGATTTTTAAGCAACTTTCTTTGTTGAATGTATAAGTTTCTTTGTTCATCATTAAATGTTGGAGCAGATGTTCACTTGGATATAATAATTATGCTGTGATTCGAGTTGTCCGGTGTCGATATGTATATTGATGTCATGCCTTGTCATTTAATTAGAAAGTCGATTCAATGAAACAGGAATAATAAATCGGACAAGATCTGGAAAAAAAAACATAGTTCCATTTCAGACCACCAAAGAACAAGAACCGCTTGTGCCTTTCTGAAAGTCTGATCAAAACCAATTCTTGTCTCATATAATTCGTACAGATTTAGGTACGGCCTGGGTAATGGGCTATGTGACCAGTTATGGAACTAAATTTGTATGGTGCGAATAGACAATTGCCTACTCTTCATACAATTAAGAAACATTTTCACAAAAATTGTTTAGGATATTTCCCGGAAATCTTAACACGTTCAATTATTTCCGTTGTTACGGAAATAGGCAGTGTTGCCTCAAAGGGTACTTTAAAAAGCGGGGCAACTACCATCGGACGTCATCGGAAATGTTCGATGTATGCTCGGACTTACGAACGTCACGGAATAAGTCGAAATATAACGATTACATAGGAGGTACATTAAGACTTTACCTTAATGAAGACGTTATAAGAAGACGTTATTACATCATGTATCTCGATCCGACTGCACGTATGCGAAGTCTGGTCTGAATCCATATTGTTCAGAAGGGTCCCTTTTTCCAGATCCCGGTCCATCTGTATTGCGCCAATTTCAAAGGATTTCCAATCGAAATATTGGTTATCAAAACGATATGAAATCGCAAATTAAATTTTCAAAGTAACATGCGCATTTATCTGTAAAAATTGCATTAAATGCAATTAAATATATGAGCCGGGATCTGGAAAAAGGGGCTCTCTCGGTATTTGAGACCAACATGCATCCAGAACAGCCTGCGCGTACGCGCAGTCTGTTCTGGATCCATGTTGGTCTCATATATTTTCCTTAGTACCTGTAGAATCTCTTGGAGAGTGGCAAGGATCACAATAATACTGTACTGATATGAATCCGCGTAACTATGTTGTTATTGCTGTGAGGGCCCCTTTTTCAAATTCTGGTATATTTGTCAAAACGACTGGTGTGAAATATGCATACAGATGGGGACTGTCACGTGACGGGCAAATCTGCCCTACCGCAGACAAAATGATGACGGGGCGACTTTCTTAACCTTCGTCTATAAAGCAAGATCCTGTAGTGTCCGAATTCAAAGTGGACGACAAAATAAATGTATTATGTACAAAATGAGATAATAAAAATCTTGCAAATGCAAACCTGCTCTGTTGTAATACAAGGAATTATACAGCGCCCCTTTTCACCCTTTCCCATCAGGCAACATAATATTATACGAGATTGTCGTGGGAAGCATCAGTCCTTTTGATAAAGAATTTCCGAGTTCGATCCTTTTTCGCAGAAGGTGACAGGCCCCTGCCCACTCATTAGACGGCACCAGGCAACAAAAACTTGATGTCAATGAAGATACACTTGTTTACATTACCAGAAGGAAAATATTTAGATGAATGGAGAAACGTTTTTATCTTTGTCGTTTAGAACTATAGATATTTCCTATGCCATAACAAACAGTTTCACTGCTCTCTATTTTGTTTTAATGCACCCTTCTGTACGGCTTTGAATTTGGTGTAACCAATATGATTATAAACTTTGTCATCTGTGATTTTTCTTTACTTTTTATTGCTCTGAAATGCACTCAAAATTCGATCGTCTACCTGTCGTAGTGATGAAGTTAAGATTTATCCTAATTTGATTGACTTGTTGAGAGGCATTTTCGTGCATGACTTATGAAGAAATCCTCTTAGCCTTTGAAACTTGCAATTTCGTCGCTCAACAAACCGCCATGTTTGTCATACAAAACGTGCTTCTCAATAGACTTTTCTTGTTGACGAAAGAAGCAGAGTAATCCGATTAAAGTGAACTCGCTCAGATCAAAGACAAAATTAAAATCAACAACAATAAAGTGTTTAAGAGGTCAGGGGTCAATCAAATTCCACTAAATTCCCCTGGTTACGACATCAGCTCAAACAGGGGCGACAAGAGGATTACTGGTCGTGAATCAATCGGGAACCCGGACAAAAATTGGTTTCATAATATGGACCCACCGATCCGTACTGATACCCGTTATTCGCCCAAAATGATTCCTCGTTTGAAGTGAAAAGACCAGCACTCGTTTTTGGAAGTCACTCAAAATAATCCAATTGGTTCAATTAGTTTCAATTTGCTTCTTTTCTCTTCAACAAAGCGATGCTCGCTATAATGTGTTATTCTTGGATTTAATTAACACTTTTAGATGATTTAAGCGGTCTGCTCCCGTCCGAAGTTAACGCCCAATCCGGTTGACATTTTTTCACCTTTGCCCTGTGGCCATGATCACGTGACTTCTATTGGCAGATGAGACGGCTTCTGCACAGGTTAACCCTTTCCCAAAAGGTGATATTTTGTACTGTTCCAATTTGAAAGGTGTTGCAGACGACAATTTCAAATTGATAAAATTGTAAAAAAAAACGTCTTTTATTTTAGAAAACACTGTGGAAAATGCAGAAATTGCTTGTTACAAGCATTTTCTACATTTTCTACAATGTTTCTCAAAGCAGTATTCCTGATGTGGGGATGGGGTGGTCAAAAGCGTCACTGTGTGGGATAGGGTTAATGTTTGTTTTGCGTGTTTACAGTAAATGGTCAGTTAACTTGGTGAGAAATATAGATATCGGGAATCAGTGGCAGCACCCGAACTACGATGACATATGCTTCTGGTCACGCGTTTTTTAAACACCAAGAATTAGAATCATTCGGGTATATTACTCTACTGACAAAGTTTAGAGTTTAGAATGTCTGGTTTGGTTTGGTTTATTGGGGTTTTACGCCGTTTTCAACTACTAAAGTCATATCGCGGCGGCTGGAGCACCTAACCATGGATTCCTGTCGTTTCTCATAGCAGTACCACCACAACACACTTACCGAGGCTCCAGCTGCTCCCCCACATAGATTCACGATATCAAACCATTAATGGGTGACATTTTGCCAGTAAGGGTATTTGCCGTTTAGAATGTCCTCCCACGACATAGATTTCGAGCGATGAAGACATCTTAATGTTGTCAGGAATGAACAAATTTGCAAATACATGCATTGTACTTCTGGCATGGTTGAGAATGAGTTTCACATTTTACTTATATGTCCAAAGTTTGATGATATGAAAAAAATGATACATGGACTACGATCCAAACATTTATTAACCGCCTTGCAAAAAACTCGAAATCTGGCAAAATTTATTCATTATGCATTTTTATACAGAAAATAATTTATAAAACAATTTATATGTTACAAGTTCTGTTCTTCTGTAAATTCATTCAGCTGGTCTTGGGGAAGGTACACTTATCAATTCCCCATTCCCTCACAATGACGCTTTCTGACCCCTCACAAAAAATGCGTTAGAAAACATTGTAAGGAATGGCAAGTAATCTCTTCATTTTTTTCGAATATTTTCTACTGAAAATTAACAAACTATAAAAAAATCCACTCACTTGAAATTATCATCTGCAATACCTTTGAAATGTACATGTACGTACCGATTTTCTCAAAATCTAATATACACACTTGCCACACGTGCAATTTGAGTCCATAGGGAGGATTAATTTTAAAGTACTTGTCATTTGAGCGATGATCGGCATGTTGGTCAGTAATGAACTAATAATTTTCATGATTATTTCGGAATTCTGCAAAGAAAACTTTCACGATTAGGGTTACAGGGTCGCAGCTTTACTTTGACGATTTATCTTATTAGGAGAAAAGATTAGATATAAATGCAATATTGTGAATAAGATGTTTCAAAATTATTTTGTATTGCATTGTATTGAATATATAATTCAATTGTAATGCGTCAATTTATTCAATGAGCGTATCCAGTCAACACTGCATAACGAAACGATCGAAATCGTGTTTCCGAGTGCATTCCTTTGAATGCCAATATTAACATTTATACATTTTCAACCAAATTTGAACTGCTGATAGAAAACTGTCGTTTCCATTACATATCTAAATTAAGTGGAGAAATATTACTCGGAACATGAGCAATTCACTTTCAAAAATGGGTTCCGTTTTCTTTGGGACACCCTGTATATTGGAAGAATATAATTTGTAGATGGTTGTTTTTCGATTATCAAGTTATCGAGTTATCAAGTTATCAATCGAGGAATGGGAGAGATAAACGGGTTCATCCGCTAGGAGCGCTGTAGTTACACCGGTCATAACAGAACCAGCTGACTCCCAATACACACATGTTTTACAATGGCTTTTAATAGGAAATCGGTTTATAATGGATAGGGTGCTCCTAAACTTAAGCTAGAATTGGTTAATACAGGTGCATCAACAAAGAGGGTGAAATGGAAATCAATGCGTAGTAAAATAGCGAAATTATTCATGTAAATTTCTTCATCGTTCAATCACCAGAAAACCAGTTAAAGAGGTTTTATCTTCTATCATGTATTGATAAACAAACTAACTGAGCAAAGAATGTCAAATTTTGTAATCATTGTTGTGTTTCTGATCTTGTCTGAAATGCTCCCTTTGATATCATGTTCTCTAAATGGTTGGTTAAAAGTGTGATGTATGACCTGGGTATGCATGATGTCTTGCAAATGAAAGAATGTCATGCAAATAATAATAATAATGATAATAATAATTTAGTCATTCAGAGAACGAACCTTCCAATTTTGGTCTTTCTGGATAGAAAACATTATGGGAAATAAAGAAATTGCTTGTCAGAATGTTTTTCCTTACCCTTTGTCTTGTATGGTGTCAAAAAGCGTCAGTGTGGGGTAACGGGTTAACCCTGTTGGAAGGAGTTTCATTCATTAGGCATTTTGAGAATTAAATCTAGAAGATAATGTCAACCATGCATCCTTAATAAATAGACCAGATGTGTTGCAGATGACAATTCCGAGCAACTAAAATGTCAAATTTGCAGGTGTTTCTTTGTATTCAACATTGTGGGAAATGCAAAAAATGTTCCCATTTACCATAATGCCTTTACTTCGTGTGGCATTAAACTCTTTATGTGGCAACACTGCTTTAAAAAAACTTTCCGTCTTTCTTTTTCAACAGCATATTTCTGTTTATAAGGCACTCTCCGACCATTACATAGTGGTACAAGACAATGCTGCAATATTTAGGTTGCTGGGTTAGGTTACAATATTAAACAATACATTGTTAACCCATTATATATACATATTTTGACGCCCCACAAGATAAAGGCATTGGAAAACATTATGGCAAGCAGTTTCTCCATTTTCCAAAATGTTTTCTTACCAGAAAGACATAAATGTAAACTTTCAATCGCTTGAAATTGTCGTCTGCAACATCTTTCATTTGGGAAAATCTAAAATTTTGCTGTCTAGTAATGGGTTAAACTACAGAATTTAGATAATTAAATATCTTGAGTAAATAAATAATCTGATGAATGAATTATATGCATTATACTGATAAGCCCCTTTTAATTGTATTAGTAAAATCACACAGGTATAACCGATAGCCCAGAAGCGCCCTCTAGCAGAGTTCGTTATCTGTTATCTCTCCCAATGCTAGCCCAAAAAGGTGTACTATTTTGGACTCGTTGCTGGTAATGGTCATTTTCCTCGAGAAAGTCATTGTATATTCCAGAAAATCGCTGTGAACAATAGTACTAGAAATACGCCAAAAATATACGTTGTAGGAAAAACACTTGGAATCACGATAAGCCCAGTTTTGACAGTATCTTTATACAACAAAGGGTTTAGATCGGTGATATCCCGGGTTTTTAGTTGTACCCCGCCATTTTCTTACTTCACATCAAAGTGCGAAGAAGTGTGTAAAATCGGTTATACGATATTTTGGCATTCCTGGTGTTTGATACGTTATGCCGTTAATTTCTTTAACATACTTTTATGTTTATTTCCAGTATGGCGCTGGGCCCGTTAATCTCATTGGCTAATGCTGATAGACATCAACTCGGCTGTCAATCTAATTGTAAACAATATGGATTCCCACAAAAAACGGAGCGATGCAAAAACACAAAATCACGCGTCTTTTTCCATACCATGCATCGGTGACGCTTTTAAACATGAAGCACGTTGAACCGAAGCTATGACGTAGCAAACGGATCAAAATTCTATGTGTAACGTAAATTTTACACGCGCACGCTTGATATATATATTTTTGACCCATTTTGTACGCCATACGAACCAATCATGTATAGATATAAAATGATTGACATCTTAAACCAAAAACCTCTAAACAAAGAGAAACCGCAACCGATTTTAAGATTCCCTAAGCATCAACTAGATGTTACGCCCCCTATCATAGAAAGGGAAGGAAATATTGAAGAAAAAAACATTTGCAGATAACGAACAATTTCTCCTTTACCGTCAATGTTTTTATGCTTTAACATACTTTTTTGCCTTTATCTGCCTTGATATTTTATCGTATTCAACTCCTTTTGATTTGGAGTCGTCCGTTTTTTACGTGATAGCCGCTCTATCTTTCTACTGAAATCATTTTTGAGAGAGAATTTATCCCCCACTCTATCGTTGTCAATGAAACTCGTCTAACCTCTGTATTTTCTTTTTCCGCCCCTGTTTAGAATTAAATTCAATATGTCATTCTTAGCATGCGTTAAAAACGCCAATAGAATATAAACCAGTTGACGAATTGCTTGCATGCAACCTCAGATCATATCGACTCTCAACGTAATTCGCTGCTTTTCAGCAAAAACCTCGTAACTGCAGCTTGTTTTAAGCTGCAGTTACGAGGTTTTTGCTGAAAAGCAGCGAATTTTTTATTCCTTAAATAATATTTTCGTCAAAGATTCATTCATCAGTTAAAATCCACGCAACAATAAATCACGTTTCCCCCACAAAACCGACATAAATGGCTGTTATATATCACTTTTATTTCCATATTATTGTTAACTAATCATTTTACTTATATGCTACGAGGCATTTTATACAGCTCAATTAAAAGCCAGTTAAACATCTTAATCAAAACAAACTTCGTATATAAGTATCCCAATTTAAAAAAGAAATCTGGGAAAGAAAGACTTTTAAAAAATTTTGGGAGAAATTAAATATGTTACTTCTTTTTTTATATTGGTTGAAGAACTCAAATAACAACGGTGCCGGATTTCAATGAAAAAAAGACACACGGGGAAAGGAAAATATTTCAGATTATTTCCCCAAATTTCTCTGCTTTCGATCAAAAAAGTTGTAACTACAACTTAAAACAATGTTTTTTCGTGAAAAGCGGCGATTACGTCTTACACAAAAATAAATTATGAATACACAAATAAAATGTTCTGACAGTCCTGTGTTACACCATCTATGGCGACAGGGAAATCGTTATTTTATTTCGGAAATTGTCCGCAGAATTTGCTCAAGTCAGAAAAGACAGAATTAGTGTCCGGAATAATGATAAATAACTACAATTTGTTCTAAATCTATCAACTATCACTTTGTACTGACATGTGTATCAACATGCCACAGGAACAGTTAAAGTCAATGGCAAAGAAACTATTGGATGAAAAGGAGAAAATGTTGATCGAAATTATAGCCTTTTTCTGGTCTAGTGTTTTTGAAATATGCATATCATTGTTTGGCGAAGACATAATCTGTTTTCAGGTACAAGTAATGGGCACGTTATTTGATCCAAAACTTGAAACAGGCGTCCTTAAAGAAACATATAATTTCCATTTCATTTTTAACCCATTACCAGACAGCAAAATGTTTTACCATTCCAAATTCAAAGATGTTGCAGACGACAACTTCAAGTACATGGAATTTTACATTTTTTGTTGCTTTTGTTTATAAAACACTGTGGGAAATGAAGAAATTGCTTGTCACAAGCAATTTCTTTATATTCCACAATGTTTTCCCAAGCCTTTTCTTGTGAGGGAGTCAAAAGGCATCACTGTGCATTCTCGAATGCTATAAGGGCCCCTTTCCAGATACCGGCCGATTTGATAAATGAATTTAATTCATTTTATTTTCACTGCAATTTAAATGGAAATATCAAATTAGCAAAATATCATTATGACGAACTTCAATTTCATGGTCAGAAAGTGAAGCAGTGAGCGAATGATGATTTATTTGTCAGATGGGCAGCTGACGAGTTATTTTACCTTTACACTGCTCAAACTTTAAAAAAAAAACATTACAGACATAAACATAGGCCAAATTAGTCATGAGCTCAGAAATGTATGCATTTATAGCCATAAAAAATTTCAAGAACAACTAGAAAAGGCTGATTATTAGCATATTCTTTAACCCATTACCACACAGTGACTCCTTTTGACTCCTAACAAGATTTTGACTTTGGAAAACATTGTGAAACATGAAGAAATTGCTAGTGACAAGCAATTTCTTCATTTCCCACAATGTTTGCTACACAGTATTACCAAAAATGGCAAATTTCATTCACTTGAATGTATCGTCTGCAACATCTTTGAATTTGGACAAGTCCAAATTTTGTCGTTTGGTTATGGCTTAAGGCTTTAGAAATTTACGTTCCCTTCGGTCATCAAATCAATCCTTGTTTCGGAAAGGGGTCAACATTATTTATTTGATTTCAATGAAATTTACAAAGCTAAATACTGCTGTTACTTCAATTTTGTTAAACCTTTTATCACCCTTATTTCAGCATTTACAGTGGGAAAAGAAAAGAGAAACACATATTCACAGATTGCAGCCAGATTTTGCATATAAGATATATTGCATCAATTCCACCTAATCTACTAAAGTGACATTTCATATTTGTTTATTCATAATTTCACTTTTATTTCCATCTGACAAAACAGATTTTTTTATGATAACTCCGAAAATTTTAAGCCAAAATAGTGAACCATTTACGAGAAATATATATTTTTGTTCTAAATTAAACACATTGTTGTGGACAACAGTTCAGATTTATATGGAATTTTTTATTTCTGTCTCAACTTTAAAAGCATATCTTGCTGTTATTGATTCGGTCGGCACAATCCATTCAGCCAATCAAAAACGTCGTTTGTCATAAAGTGCGGACCTGCACTCATTCGGTGGAGGGGAAAGCTTCGGTCTTTTTCGTTAAAGCATTACCAACTTTCAGCATAAATATCTCGACGACTAAGCCTGATTATTAAAGATGCGTTGGTAGTGGGAAAATTTAAATCCCATTCTTTAACGAAAGAGTTTTGTTTATGAATTATAACGATGGATTTTTGCAATATTCTGCCTCAAAAATGGTAACCCGTAACGATAAAGACCGAGGAAGTACCCTCGATGAAAAAAATGAAAGTGAGGCTATGACGTCATGCCGACTGATTCTATAAATAACAATTTCAAAAAACTTATAGCATTTCTACGTGTAAATTAAAAATCCGGATACCCTCATAAATTTTCGAGCGTCATCTATAACAACGGAAATTAACGACGACCAACCTCGCCAATTTTCGTTACCATCGATGACGCCCGAAGTTACACGAAGTGATTGGTAGATAATGATGGATGGAATACCTTACAAGATCTAAGGACGAATCATATACAGGGAAGACTTAACCCATTACCAGACCTAAAAATTATGGACTGTTACAAATTCAAAGATGATTCACACGACAATTTCAAGTGAATATAATTTAATATTTTTGGTCATTTTTGTCATTTTAGGTAGAAATTATTGTGGGAAATGAATAAATTACTTAATAAATTACACAGGCAATTGCTTCATTTTCCACAACGTTTTCTAAAGCCTTTATCTTGAAAGGCATCAAGAAGCGCCAATGTTTAGGAATGAATTAAAACATTCTCTTTTTACTTTTCCCAGAGAATCGTTACCGAAATTAGTGAACTTATCATAATAATTTACAGCACAATTTTTTACTATCTTTAGATAATAGACCTAGACACTTTGGCAGAACATTGAGCATTTGTACTCAAAATGTATGACCATTGTTTCCTCTTCGTACATCAATATTTGTATGCTTTAATCTTCAAGAATTACGTTCTTTCAATACATAAATTTCGTTTGTCGTTTTCAATTCCTTTTCAATTTGACATTCGCATGAGAAAGAAATAGATAAAAAGCAATATGGTGAATTGTCGACCGATTCATATAATTATATGACTTAACGAAAAGGGTCCCAACATCAAAAGCGAATGACGACGCAAAAAGCCTTAGGCAAAATTTAGCGCACAGAACGCAGAATCTTTTCCCAAACAAGACCCGCTTTTGATAACAAGAACAGCGAAAGTCATGGAGAACATTGAGGCAAAAGAAGAAAATGCTGGTAAGCAGAATGTTCATCGGTTTTTCTATACTTCCAGTGTCAAAACGTATAGGAATTATAACTTTAATAATATACGTACACTTGGTTATCTTCAGTAACTTTCAAGTTTGACTCGTCCGATAGTTTCCACTTGGAAAAGGGTTAACCCTTTCCCAAACGTCAGAATTTTAGGGTGATCCACTTCAAAAACTGCCACAAATGACAAAATGGATGTTATTAAAGATAGGATTTGAGTAAAATATGACATGGAAAATATTGAGACAAAAGGAGAAACTGCTGGTTATCAGCAGTTTCTTCTTTTGTTTCAATGTTTTCCCAAGCCTTTTCTATAAGGGACGTCAAAACCAGGTCTTGTTTGGGAAAGGGTTAAACCCTGTCTCAACACCTAGGGTGACAAAAAGTCAAGCAACGTCGTCATCAGCGCGTAAAGATCCGTTAGATAACGTCCGTCAACGTTAAGTGCTCCGCGCTTATCAATCGCTACTCATCCGTGATTTGATTTATACATGAATCTGAATTTTCATATCATTTTATTTTGAATTTTAACGGTTGATATTTCATTTTGTCATACTTGTTTGAGGGTACAAACGTCCTTTTTCAAATCGCTAAAAGCCCAACATTTTCCCATAGAGAACTCTTTTGGGTTGCTTGGATTGGAAAGGAGTTACAAAAAAAAATAATTTCCGTCAAAAGTAACAATTATGTATGTTATAGCATGGAAATTAAATTTTGAAACAACAGCAGAAAATGCAGATTTGCAGCATTTTCTCTTGTTCCACCAAAAATTTCCCATGCTGGTGACTAGTTCTTTGGCAATTTCAAATCGTGAACTTTCTGACGAAATTCCACTGAAAAAAGAACACTTGGTAAGTAAAAGGTGTTCAACATTGTAACTTAAAAACGAAAGTTCTTGTTAAAGACAGTGACCAATTAAATAATTTCTTACAATCTTGTAAGAGGGAAGTACATGTACTTATTTTCCCAAAATCTTTTGTCGAACTCACTTCTAGTGGACGAAAATCTAACCCGTTTCTGATCGAGAGAAGTTATTAAGTCAATGGGGTTTTATTTACAACATTTCTCTGTAAGAAAAACAACAAAAACAACAAAAATATTTTAAGTTTGTAGATTAAACTAACAGGTAGATCATTTCATCAAGAAATATAATGAATTGGTCAATCTGAAGGGGTAGACCGGTTCTGTCCACCGAAAATGCGTATCAAGTTCACTTATTAACTCTGAATCCGGTATTTTCGTAACATCTATGTTCAATCCGTCATCGATAAAGATTGAAAAACTTGGATCTGACACTAAAAATCCTTTCATCGTGGACCCTATGTAATATGATGCACCACATGATAACGCAAGCCGTCTTTGCCGACGTTGGTCTGATGCCCGAAAATTTCTAAAACGACGAAAATGATTGATAAAGGGATTTCTTTTCTTACTCTATAAAAGTAGTCAAAAATGTTTTATTTTCTGAAGGTCAGGTGCAAGTATACGGTGGATATAACGATACAACTCAATAAAAATGACATGCTTTCATTTTCCGGAACCCCGTTGTTTAACAAGGGACATACAACCTGTAGCCAATACGGAATGCTCATTATTTCGCCATTTGCATCATCTTAATGCCGCGCTAGTAACGACCATTTAATGACCCCTTTTTTGTTTGACACGTGACTATTGACCCCTGCTGTCATGGCAACAGGTTGGAATCGAAGGTCAATAAGGGCGCATGTGGAATCGAAGAAGATAAACGCGATCTTCTTTACCCTTTCCCAAACGGCAAGATTTTAGGGAAATCTGCTACAAAAACTGCTATAAATGACAAAATGGCAGTTATAAAAGAATTTGTGTAGAATATCTCATGGAAAATAGTGAGGCAAAGGGAGAAACTGCTGGTTATCAGCAGTTTCTTCTTTTGTTTCAATTTTTCCAAGCTTTTTCTACCAGGGACGTCAAAAACTGATTAACCCTTTCCTAAAAGATATTCGGTTTTTACTTATAGTTCGTGAAAATATTGAGACAAAAGAAGATAATTCTGGTAACCATCATTTTCCCCTTTTGTAGCATGCCTCAATAATTTCAGTGCTTTCTTGTGCACGTACGCAGAACGTACGCATCACGTATTTGACTGTCTGAAGCAGCTTTGGTGTAGGCCAATATTTCGCCAATTCGAAAGGGACAGCACGTAGTTTTATGCTCGACTCTCGGGGATATGATTTCGATCCAGGGGCACGTCAGACCATCAGACACCTTTTCAGTTAGATTTTAGAAAGCAACATATTTTATGTCACGTTATTATGAGCGGCATTCAAGGTAGTCCACCCGTAATGAGATTTACGCACATTCGATATTATTCGAGCAACATCGTAAAGATTCGGCGATGAAATGTTCCATCGCCGAATATTTCCGACGTAGCCCGAATAGGTTCGGACCCGTAGCAAATGTTAACGACGGGACATCGCACTAAAAAAATTCGACGTTGCGTTTTTTCTCATTAGGGGTTGACTAACTGAATGTCCAAAATACTTTCTTAGGAACTCAGATTTAATCCTTTCCCAAACAAGACCTATTGTTGCCGTCCCTGGTAGAATCAGAATAAGAAAACATAGAGAGAAAAGAGGGTAATGCTGATAATCAGCAATTCCTCCCTTTGCTGTGGAACAAGAAACACAAATCCTATCTCTATCAACATCCCCTTGTCGTCTGCAGCAACTATCAATTTGGAAAAGTCTTAAATTTTGTCGTTTGGGAAAGAGTAAATGTCATTGTCGTACACGTGAATGACACCTGTCGTCTGCAACAGTTCAGAGCATTCAACTTTGCTTTTAAAAATCAGTTCACTCTTCATTAAAACGTTGTCGAGACCCTACAAAGGTTGCGGGAAACATTGAGACAAAAGACGAAATGTGCGAGAATGTAAATGCTATATTATACACAAATTTCGCCAATCTTATTTGGGAATCGACAAAGGCAGAAAAGAGCAATAGAAACTGTTCCGACGCCATTTGCATTTCAAGAAAATCCCCCTTTTCATGTGTCACGGTGTAAATTCTGAATAATTATACATGTAGGGGCCTATACGCGTTTGAATGATGATACATATCAGTCTGTAGTGGATATGAGTTTTGAAAACAATGGCGGAAAGAAGAAAACGTCAATGATCAGCTTTTTCTTCTTACTCCTCGACATTTTTAGCTTTTTAAGCATTTTAAACATGTCTAATTTTAAAGATATTGCAGACGACAATGTCAATCCAGTAAAATTTTACTCTTGATTGATCTTTCTTGGAAAAGGGCGTTATGGAAAATGAAGAAATTGTTTGTCATAACCAATTTCCTCTTTTTCTACAATTTTTGCTAAGGTCTTTTTGGGCTTGAAAACGCGTCATTATGGGTGGGTGGGGGTTAAGAAGTAGATCTATATAAATAAACGCAGTCGACACTCGTTGTGCTGAAGTCAGACGGGTCGATACTGTATCGACATATCCATGATTTGACTCATCAGGTTTTATTCTATTTCGATTAACCCATTACCACACAATGACTCCTTTTGACTCCTCAGAAGATAACGGCTATGGAAAACATCGTGGAAAATGAAGAAATTGCTTGTGACAAGCAATTTCTTCATTTCCCACAATGTTTTCTATGAAAAAAAAAAAAGACCAAAAGATTTTAAATGTCTTGAACCTGAAATTGCCATCTGCAACATCTTTGAATTTGAACCTGACCAAAATTTTGTCGTTTGGTAATGGGTTAAAATGACATTTGAGCCTTTTTTTATGTCATCAAGCGCGTTCATGATAGAAATGTAGTAGGAAAAGGAAATATTTGCTCGAAACGAGGAAGAGAGCAGACTTTTATTTCGACTTAAGCGGAAATTTGACTCATCCATCTTTTTTACATGCCACGAAGTAATTTCTAAATGATGAAACATGCGTTTGAATGATGATATAGAATCGACGTTAACCCATTACCACACAGTGACTCTTTTTTACTCCCAACAAGAAATTGGCATGAGAAAACATTGTGGAAAATGAAGAAATTGCTTGTGACAAGCAATTTCTTCATTTCCCACAATATTTTCTCAACAAAATACCAAATAAATGAAATAAATCTTTCACTTTAAATTGTCGTCTGCAACATCTTTGAATTTGGAAGAGTCTGAAATTTTGCCGTTTTGGAAAGGGTTAATTGTCATTCAGAACCAAGCTGTCGCAGCCTTTTGTAACGTGAACCCATCATCAAATGAATATCGTTCATGTCACAACGGTTCATACAAGTCTTAAGAATGGAACCTTTCTAAAACTTCCCTGATTTTGATATCTCAAAAAATATAAGCCGAGATCTGGAAAAATGTCGCTTATCCCCTGCCCGCGCAGTGACGCTTTTTGACGCCCCAAGAGAAATAGACTATTCCGAGAAAACCGCTAGAGAAACAAACAATCGTGAGATGTGCATACGAACCGTCCGATCAAGATTGGTCTAGTTCTCATATAACTTCTGTGTTGTGTGTAAAAATCTAGGAAATGAAACGATATAGAAAAGAAGAAACTAGATAACTCCGTACCACTTTTTCACCACATTTGACCGCGGCTCGTCAGCTTAACTCATTCCCATGTTTAAACGCCTTTTGACGCGACTTAGGAAAACATTGTGGAGAATTACGAAATTGTTTGTAAAAATTCCCCACTGTGTTTTCTAGCCATAAAGATCGCAAATATAGAATTGCATTGGCTAACAATTGTCGCCTGCGACATTTTTGAATTTGGTCAAATCCAAAATTGTGCCATCCGGTAATGGGTTAATCGATTCATTGGAGTTCCGTATAGGTTCGCATCTCGGCTTGACCAACTTCCTTTCTGTTATCAAATACAAAGGTCATTTTGTCATTTTTCTATAACCTTTGCCATAAAAGACATGTATTAGGTGTCCTTAGTAGGGAAAGCTTTGAAAAACATTAAGACAAAAGAAGGAAATGCTGGTTAAATGCTGTTTTGCTTCAATATTTCCTCTGTTATAATTGTATGCAAATTCTATCATCAGCAATAGATCTATGTCATTTTAGTATAGCACTGTACTTTACAAATTTTAGTTATCTCCCTTTTAATGTCTGCATAGCCAATGATAACTTAACCAGTGTAGTGATTCCTAGAAATATCTCCTATATTTTGAGGACAGAAACATGAACGGTGAAACAGGAATCTAAACGGGAGAAAATGAACTGTAATGCAGACGATGATTAAAACAAGCAAGCAAATATTGAGATGAAAGGGTATTAGCAGCATTTTCCTTTTTTTTTGTCTTAATGTTTGCAAACAATCTCTGAATTAGGGACGTCAAAGGTAGGTCATGTTTGGGAATATATTAATTAACTAGATAAATGCCTAATAAGCGGTCACAGCGGAAAGCGAATACCCCAAATGGAAAATGCCAGACAGTAAATTACGTCCATCTTGCCCGGCCAACATTTCCGTTACGGCACAATTCTTGACTCAGAGATACAGATAAGAGCAGGGGATGGCTTTTTCAAAATAAAGTATTTCATTTATTGTTCACATACATGTAAATCTTTATTGTGGGTACTCATTCGAATCGTCTCAATGAGACGATTCTAATGAGTATCCACAATACAGATTAAGGTAAACAATAAACGCAAAATTTATAGTCATCGATTCATTTATACCTACAGTTGTCGCCACATCGTATGGCACAATGTTTATATTTTGTTCAAATGTAATTGAACACTAAACAAAACACAAACACGTGCCATACGACGTGGCGACAACTGTACAACATATGGTTTCGATTTGAAATAACAGAGATACAATGGCTTTACTCTCTCTTACCTATTTCTCTGTAATGACCGTTCCGCTGCTGCGTATGAAAAAATGGTTGAAACTGTGTGCTATAGAACATACAAAATATAGTTGGATGAAATGTTGGTCATCAGCATTTTCTACTTTCATCGATGTTTCCCAAAGCTTTTTTTTTCTTATAAACGACGTAAAAAATATAAACTTAATTTGGCCATTGCTTAGATCTACAGTATTAAACATTTTCCAAACAATTCAGTATTTTAGTGCTCTATCAAGGAAATGTTCGAAACAACATTACGAACAATGAAAGAAATGGCTGATAAGCAGCAATTTCCCCATTTCGCGTACGGCTTTCAATTCTGAATTCTACAAAACTTATATATTTGACACCACAAGCTTACAAATGTGCTGTCTTTGAAGGGTTCGGGTTAAGCCATTACCAGAAGGCAAAATTTTGTGGTGATCCATTTGGGAGGCTGCTTTAGCAGACAAAACCCATGTTTAAAATGGAAAGGGTTTATGGTCATTAAAGCATAAAACATATTGAGACAAAAGGAGAACATGCTGATTATCTGTGTTTTCTTATTTTGCCTCAATGTTTCCTCGGGTCTTTTCTATTAGGGGCGTCAAAACCGGGTCTTGTTTGGGAAAGCGTTAAAGGTAAGTTATTTCCGAACTCTTGATCATTGAAAAACATGTGCAAGGGCGCAAAATAAATATGGTTTTGGTCAATATATAACAAAAAAGAACATTATTTGTATTTCTTTAAATTTAATAAATACGAAGTAACAAATATATTCTACGTAATACAAAAGGCATCGTTATACAACATATAATTGTGCACTGAGGAAAATAGAACAAAATACACATTTCCCTCGACGGGAAACACGTGACACAACATTTGCGATTATTTCTATATTTCTGTTAATATATGACTAGTAGAAAAAGAATTGAAGCAGAAAAGGCGGGAAATTGCAAGGGATTTGCAGAATGCGAATACTCTTTATAAAAATCAGTTTATCAAAAATTATGGACGGCCACGCATCTTTGATCTACCGCATCCATGCAATTCTTTGTGTTTTTTACCTTCTCTGCTTCAAACCGAATTCATATCTATGGTCAAATATCAACAAAATTATTGACGGGTTATTCTTTTATCGTTGTGTCACGTGATTCACTGTCATGCACCCGTAGGCTTTCAGACCTTCTGTTATCTGCGGCTGCTCAAGTTCCGTTACGGTAATAATCATATCAAAATGGTGTTATATGAAATCAAAATGATATGCAAATAAGTAACAGGCTATACCACAGGACACTTGCACAGTTAAGTTAATTAGTAGCAACCGGCTTAATTATCCGTGATTAATAACTGAAGGTATTTGCCCAAATTCTAATTTGCGCGCAGTAGTTGACCACTTGAATATGATAATACGCTGATAAGAGGTGCTTTATAGTTGACCGCATTTAATCATAAATAATCATGGTAAGCAGATGTACCCTTGTCGCACTCCTGTCGCTTGAAATAAATGATAGAATAACGAGCAACGCACAAGGTTCGTTGAAGAAGCATCTCTAGCAAAAAACATTTAGATTCAAGGGAATGAAATTTAATTCTATTGGTCTTTTTTTTTTTTGGGGGGGGGGGGGGAGAAGATGAAGAAACGTATTGTGTCTGCTTTTCATAAGCATTTTCTGCATTTTCCACAATGTTCTCCAAAACCTTTATGTTGTGGCGTGTCAAAAAAGCGCCAATTTATGGTTGTCGTTTATTTAATTTTTTTTTTATTATTCTCTAATACATAATCAACATACTGTGAATATAAACAAATCTCCTAATTTATAAGTATATAATGTATAAGTCAATCAGCTCTCCTTGCAATTCAATGGCAAAAAAGACTGATATATTCCGCACGTTACATGAACAATGGTAGTCAAATGCTAAATGAATAGGATGGTCTCATCTTTTACAGATCTTGATATATCAAAGTGCATTATACTTGAAAAGCCATTATTTCATGTCAATTCAAACCTTCAACCTTAATTAGTTCCTCAACATTATTATTACAAATAGTGACAAGCTAGATTGACATTTCCTTGCAATGAAACTTACAGAAAGTCGTCTTCAAATCGATGATAAGGTTACTTACGTTGCGGAATAACGTGGCACATCAACAAACAATTATTGCAGAAAATATTCAATACTTTTGTTAATAGTTGACCAACTTAAATTTGGTTTGATGCAGTGAAGGAGCACAATTGTAAAGGATTTTCTGGGAGAAGTGGAACTTAAAATCATCATCTAAAAAATAGGTTTTTGGCGATCAAACAAAATTACAATTGGCCGTCAATATCCTTTTGATCAGCCACACGATGTAAGTCTCTTGTGTTTGTGTCTTCTCTACTTCAATCGTATTACAATTGGTCACGTACGTCCGTACGTCTCGTAAAATCTTTAATAATTGCTATTTCTGTTGTTGTTGTTTTTGTTGTTGTTGTTGTTTAGTGGTTTTTTTTCTTCTTTTTTGAAGGGGTGTTCTTTTTCTTTTTTTTTTCTTCTTTTTTTTTTTCTTTTTTTTTTTTTTTTTGTCATGTGACTCCCCGCACTGTTACTTATCTTAGACACCATGATAAGCCATTTATAAACATTACAACTATTAAGTCATAATATGTGATTCAGCGTGGCCTGAATACTTGCCTTATACGACTATATGTTATGAATTAAATGAACATCTGTCCATCATGATGAATTGGATCTCATTTCAAATTAGACACCTTAAACACAAACTGCACAAATGCATTCGTTAAGTTTTACTTTTATGTGGCAGCTGTACTGTAGATAGCAAAATAGGATAGAAAATGTTGGAAAGAAGTGAAAAGATAGGCCGGTAAGTGTAGCATTGCCAGAGAAACTGATATGGGGCCGTTAAAGCATTCTAAAAATTGAGCCGGGATCTGGAAAAACGTCCCTTATAGCATTTTAAAAAAAATGAGTTTGAAGATCAGCCTATTGTAAGGTGCAGTTCAATATGCATCCATGCTGCTCTCTTTAAGTTACTACAGGTCACGAAGAAGCTATTAAAGAACAACATGGATCCTGATCAGACTGTGCGTATGCACAGGCTGATCTGGATTTATGTTGGGCTCAAAAGTCTTAAGGGACGTTTTTTCCAGATCCTGGCTCATTTGTTATTCAAAATCCAAAACCTACGTCTTGGGTACCCATTTGAATCGTCTCGATGACACTACTCCAATGATTACCCACAACATAGGAATTGCTGAGCCCATTACCCGTTGTTATCTGTTGCTCTGGTTACCGCATCAAAGATGGATATATGACCTAACACGCTAAAAGGGACCTTATCCGAACTCCAAAAATCCAAGTTTTTACAAACTTGTCAGACTCAGCACATGTAAACCAGATCCCGTATCCGAAAAGTGAACATATTGTAAGATAGGGACAACATTCCAGATTTAGAAAATTACATAAAAGTGAAAAGTGTCGGCCCTAGTCTGGCTGCGCGGACTGTGCAGACAGGCTAGGGTCGATATTTTTCACACACCCGATAAGGTCCCTTTTAGCGTGACGGGTCACATATATTTTTGCATTGTTTTTACGTTGCTATGAAATATCGGAGAGATGTTGTTTCTGGATTTTTTAAAGAATGTTTTAGCATAATATCTCATGGATAAAAATATTCATGTCCCCGACAATTTTTATTAGTGTTCAAAAAGACGAGCGCCAATACAAAAACTATGATGCTGAAAGAAGATTAACATAAATGTGAATGCGAATGTGAACACCTACTTCAACATACATGTATTTCATACTACACCCGGCTACAAATACTGTAAAAAAAGAAACGTTTTGGCGCAACCAAGCAACGAAATCAATACATTATCCTGATCTTTAGAAAGCAGTTCTTGTTTGTCTCAAGGATAGCTACAAGTAAGACAAAAAATGGCTTTTCAGAATTTGAAACAGTACCGCTAACATTTGGATACAAAATTTAACCTGGTAGAATATCGACAATTTACCAGACTGGAAAACTGATTGACTAATGTTTGAGAAGAGTATATGCGTTATATTACCCGGTATGTGTCTTGTATTTTTTAAAGAGAAACAAACAAGAAAATATAGGGCTTTTTATATGGGGATTGGTTGATCGATTTTGTAAGCAAACAAGTTTTAAAAACTAACTACATGTAAAATATGTGTACATGAGCCAATATTTATTTTCGTGGAAATCTGAGAAAAAAAGTTCAATTTTTATATCCAATTTATTCTGTCAATTTTTGGTTCAGGATGAAAGTACCATATTTGAAATAATGAGTAACGTTTACAGGAACATTCCGATGCTCATGGAAATACTCGAAATCGTCTTTCATAAATCTATTGTCTCTATAAAATGTCCTTGCTGTAACAACCACATTTTCTTTCAGAAATTCGATTTGAAAGTTTTAGATTATTTCAAAGTATGTTTTTTAAAGAAAAAGTGGCCAGACTGAAGGACTTATGTTCAAGTCCATTTCCAAAAATGATTTTCTTGGCTTATTTTCAATGTAGTATTGTATTTTCATAATTCAATAGAAAATTTTGTCTATTTCAAATGTAATAAAGCTTCTATCAAAGAAAAAATATATGTACATGTACTTTAGACTCTAGAAAATGTTATTCTCTTTGTATTTCAGGCACAATAAAGTTAGCGAAACACCTTTTTTGTGAAATGATTTGCTGAAAGTGCATCGTTACATCGAGGACACATTAGTTATTGCAAGGACAATATTCGCTAATTTATGAAATAAACAGAAATTATTTAATTTCACTATTTCATTAAAACTTCAAATAATTAGGTTTAAAAACATACCAATTTTACCATCAAAAGACATAATTTTTATTGAACCATGATGCAGTTTGTAATAAAAAAAAGTCTGTGTTATTGGAATGACATTTATCATTACTGCGAGGACTTATATTTAAATATTTTTAAATTTCTTACATTGTATTGACCTATATATGGTCATTTACTCTTAAAATCAATGCAATTGTAAAAAAATATATACATTTAAAAGTAAAAGTCACTTTGTTGAACCCTTTCAAAAACGTTAAATTTTATGCTATGTTACAACTGCTGATCAAGTCAAATCGATCACCTTGACTGCTCAAATTCGGCCATCATTCCCGACTTAATGACTTTTTCTCGATCTCTACTCGATCAACCCGACCTCTACTGTCTATTTGATCGAGTGAACAGATCGAGTTGATCGAGATGTGGTTGGGATCCACTTGATTAAAAGGCCATGTGATCGATATAAAGATGTTAATCCGATCACACTCACTCTCCAGATTTGATTGATTCCTGATCTGGTCGATCGCCTATCCGATCAATACACGATCGCATTTCGATCAACTTTTTACCCAATCGTACACAAATATTTTTTGATATTTAAACAAATAGAGAAAGATGACTAAGTGGTGCGGATAAAGCTCGATTACCACGACCATTCCCGATCACAAGTGACGATCGAGTTCGATCTGTACTCGATCGCTTGATTCGGCTTGGTCGAGTTGATTTGATAGGCAGTGGGTGGATACCTAGCATATAAATTATACAACTTGAAAGCTGTTGAAGACTACAAAAATGAAGTTTATGAAGATCTAACTTGTGTGTACAATATAGATGAATGGATATCAAAGTAAACGGAGTCAGAGCTGGTAATCAGCATTTACTTCTCTTACCTTAGTGTTTGTAAATTAGGTAGTAAAAACCAAGTCTTCTTTGTGAAAGAAATGAGAAGACGTGAAGAAAGTTAAGCGATTACAAATACGACGAAAAAAATAAAAAAAAAAGATATGGAATGTCTTAAACCTTGAAACCGTCAAACCATGAAATATCACATTGTACATTTAAGTAAAAAACATTCAAGGTATAGTAAATCGTTTAGGAGGGAAAAATCTCGACCATAGTCTAAGTGTACAGTCTTGACATACTCATTGAGTTCGATCCTTTTAGCAATATACGCAGATGATTTATTGTTGTTGTTATTTCTTTTTTGGAAGATAGCTCACATAGTAATTTAGATACACGGTTGTAAGACATTGAGTGTCCTAAACCTGATTGTCCAAAAAACAAAAACAAAAGAAAAAAAATAAAGTAATTTGAAAATGTTTTATTCTTCTTGTTTACCTAGAAAAGATAATATTTGACAAAAACATTACATCTTTTTTTTCGGGATGAAATGTTGTGATTGCAAGATTACATGCACGATCCGAATCTATACATGCAAATCGCATTGAAAATAAAAAAAATCTACTTGTCTTTTCACGGCACCCTATAGCACCAGGAACTCCTTTACCATTACCACTTTCAAAAAATAACTAAGTACATGGCCCACACCCTCGGAGGAGGACTAATCCACGGCCTGGATAAACTAAACAGGATGATGATGATGATGATGACATGTAACATCTTCAAAACCCATTGAACAAAGATATACAGATTCATACCTTAAAAGAAATAGTGTATAATGTCTCTCCAATATTGAAAAAAGATTATTTAAGAACGATCATTTAGAATTAATCTTGTCAATAAATCTAGAATTATATTCTTCATACAACATTCCAAGGTGATTGGCAAAATATCTCCATTAGACTAGTGATAAAATTTATTGATTTGTGGTACCAAGAATCCATAAATGTGCAAGGAGTCCTTGCAATAACGATTCAAAGTCCGCTCTGTAACAACTGATCGGTGCACATGTTTGGCAACAGTAATAATATTTTTTCAGCTGAAATACTTCGCTTTCCTATAAAAGTTTAAGACAATTATTCATCAAGACCTTTGTCTCTTTGGCAAAGAGTCCATATTACAAAAGAAAACTTATAATATCTTTGCGGTAACGATTTTCGTACTCCCAGTAACAACACTGTCGTTATTGCGAGGACAGTTATTGCGAGGAATTCCGCGACCATTTGCTCCAAATTACACACAAGAATAACTAGGGAGAAAATATGTTGCATGCTGTAAACGACATGATTTCATATCTGAATAAGTAAAGCTATACGATTTTAAGATCTTGGCAATATAGTGTGGTTGGTCGCGTTGCAAAGAAAACGAAAAATTAAGTCTACGCAGCCAACGGCCTACCTAATTTGCCTCGCAACTTCGAAACCAAGTATTGCTTTGTCTTCATTTGAACATTGTGGCTTTGATGAGTGTTTCCACATCCGTTTGGGTTGTATTTAAAGAAAATCTAACCAAAAAGACTTTGATTACGCACATGTAAGTTATTGCGAGGACATTTCGTATAAAAAATCCAGGGACAGACATATATGGCCAAAAATCTTCGTCGTATTTATATTTTCCCAAAAATGGTTGACACTATTAATAATGTGAGATATAAAACATTAATGAAATGAAGAAAAATCCGATCTGCACCGATTACTAGTACTTTATAGTGAGAATCATGTTGGAAATTGATAAGCCTGTCCTAGGGACAAGAGAAAATGGTCATTTTCCGGTACAAAAGTGCCATATTTTCAGAAACATTCCATCTGCCATGCCAAATAAACTGTCTCCGTTGTTGGTAGTGATGGTCGTTACACGATGTACCTAAAATGACATGTTTACGAAAAGCCATTTCTGAGAAAATGAGCCAGGGCAGCGATTTCCACGAAATAAAATATTGGCTCACATATAAATGGTAGCTTTGACAATTGGCACATACTATGTGAAAGTTTCTCTCTTTTTTTTTTTTTTTTTTTTGGGGGGGGGGGGGGGTGTTCAGTATATATCCTTATTAGTATATGTAGGTATGACAATACTAGTACTTGAACTCATTATGTGTATTACGCAATAAAACAATTGATATCATTTGACCACGACAGTTTCAAGGACTTACAAGTACAGTCGTGTTCCTATGTACTGTTATACAATAACGGATATGGTTTACATGTACAATTATTTGTTTGTTTCTTTGATTTTTTGCATTTGTTGTTTGTTTGATTTTGTGGGGTTTTTTTCTGTCAAATTTGAAATGTGCATTTCGGACCGAATGATTTTCCAAAAAAGACGTCGACAATTGAAATCGGTTTGGGAAAATATTGAAGCAAACGAAGAAAATTCTGATAACCAGCATTTTCTCCTTTTGTCTCAAAATATTCTTTGCCGTATGGCACACAAATTTCATATTAAAAAAACTTTTTGTCGTCTAGAAAGTTTTTTTTATTAAAAAAAATGGCAATTCTAAAATCGTATCGTTTGGGAGAGGGTTAAATGTGATGGTGGCAATTTATTGTGAATATAGATACTATTAGTAATTACGGTGATGATGTTGATAACAATTAGTAATAGCAGTTCTAGAAGTACTTTCGAATTTACCATATTATTGTGATTTTGTTGGTGCTACTGTTTTCAGTGCAAATGGGATAGAACTAACATTTTTCAGATTATGAATTAGAAAAAGTGCAGCAACGTAAATAATTATTGGATTTTGTAAAAAGAAATCTTTATCTAAAGAGATATTCGTTTTAAAGTAAACGACGTATCTAATTCGTGTTACTATATAAGACTCGAATTACACTCATTTATACATTCGAAAATCAAATTACATATAATTTATGCTGTACATTTTTTCTAGATGTTACTCTTTATCCAAGACTATGACGTGTTTCTTAAATCAAACGTAGCAATCAGCTTTTCACAGAATTACAGTCTTTTTGTCACTTAGTAAATGTCGCGACAGTGGATTGTTTTTGTTTTATTTTCTATATTTGCAAATATCTTTACATTGAAAAATAACAACATTTTTTTATTTTTGATATACATGTATAATTTATATTCCGACGAAAGTCAATCAGAATAAAACCAGGTACGTGACACGGATGCCATCGCACATTTGTCAAAAGCGAAAAAGTTTTAAACAATTGACTTATTTGATGACAGAGTGGTAGAACTTTTCTGTTCATTTTCAACTTCGTCAACATGTAAAATTCGTACACAAAACAGTTTTTAAACAATGTCTAACCTACTGAAATAACTTGTACAATTCTGATCCGAGATGCAAATGAAATCTTATCCGAATGTTGCAGAAAACACATATCACAAGCGTTATATTGACGACGGCACTGCGAAAGATGCTAATTTTTATGAAATTGGTGTATTATTATGTTTATCAAAGACAAAATGAACTAGATCTATACGATAACGAAACATAAGGAAAATCCAAGACTTTAATTCGTTGTCAAATATACTTCAACTATACGTGTACATGAAGATTAAAACGTTTTCATAACCAAAATGTAAGAATATCGACATGTCTAATGATTACAGGCGGATCCTGTGGCTGCAAGATAACGAGTATACCATCGCTGCTGTTCTTCAGAAACCTAGCAACTAGAACCTACAGCTTATTCAAAGCTGCAGTTAGGATGTTAAAACATGCAGCAATAACGGACCATTCAAACAAAATCAATGAATTAAACTAATTTTTCGTTGATTTCAGTCCGCTGCGATATGAACTCGATGAGTCAAACTTTGTATCCTTGAGTCGGGATTTTTAATATGAAGAGCAGAGCGGAAATGTATTTGACACTAGAAGGACTTTTACGAGCATTTTATTAACGATTAACTGTAATTTCTTCATTTAGTATTGAAGGAAGAAGAAATATTACATAGGATTGTTGCAATTCAGAAATATTGTCATATTTTACTCAAGACGTCGTTACTATAGTGCCTTGTTCCGATATTCCATAAATTCTAAAAAGCGTCTTTCCTCTAGAAATAGCATTGTACTTTGAAGTTGAGTCATTTTCCAAAACAAAAACAAAAAATAGATGTAACTAAACTTTAAAATTTGAAATGTGTTTTGTCGGGTAAAACTGATGTAGAAAAGACAAGAATTCATATAAAAGTTAAGATGCTTTAAGATTTATTCCATTGGCCACATTGCCAGAACATGTTCTTGAATTGACAAAAAGGAAATAATCGTGTTTTGAGAGAAAATGTTGATATATGATATTTAGAAAAAAATATTCGACTAATTATTTTTCGTTCCTTCTACAAGTCGCTTGTTCTGCCATCTATAAAATCTTTCAGTTTAATTTCGTCGGTGGGGAGTCAAAACCTCGTAACTCCAGCTTATTCAAGCTGTAGTTACGAGGTTTTGACTCCCCACCAGCGTTATGCCAAATCTTACCATCACATGTGTAGTTAAGTTAGTTAACACTTTCCCAAACGACAAAATTTCAGGCAGGTCCAATTCAAAAGCTGCTGCAGACGAAAAAATGGATGTTAATAAAGATTAAAATTGTGTGTGATATAGCCAAGAAAATATTCAGGCAAAAGTAGAAACTGCTGGTTATCTCAATGTTTTCCCAAGCCTTTTTCTATTAGGAACGTCAAAACCAGGTCTTGTTTGGGAAAGGGTTAATAAATTCTTACTCAGACGAAAAAAAAACAACATTTGGACTGCTTCAATTTGAAAACTGTTGCAGAAGACAATTTGATAATTCGTCAAATTAAAAAAAAACGTCTAAACTCAAAATGAAATGGAAAACTGTTTCTTTCAAAAACAGAATAAAGATATATGAATGTTTATCTTTATCTTTATGTTTATAAATTATGATTCTATCTCTATAAAATATAATACTATCATAGGTAGGAATCTTCAAAAGAATATTTATTTAAAAAATAATATAAAATATGTCACGTTAGCTCCTTCTTGGTAACTGAATGTATACATCAACTGGAAGAAATCCTTTTGTTGAATCATTGTTTTGTTTTCATGGAAAAAATCATGAAACTCACTAAAGTCAATGATTCTAGGATAGAAAGTACCAATGCCGTAGTAGTAAACATGGACAACTAAGTTATTATTTAGGTTATCTTGTTGATAATTTGTATTATCGCCATTCTTTTTAATTTCATTTCAACCCAGTTGTGGTTTACATAGATGCATTCAACATCTTGATCTGTTTAAGTTTCACCCGGATATGGACCCAATAACTTGTAACATAAATATGAAATACGTATATGTCTTAGTTAAAGACAAAGTCTTGAATAAAAACTGAAATAAAAACTTGTGGTTTATAAAAGGGAATCAACAAGCTGTTTTTACAAAGGGGAACCCGTGCCAACTTTTACCAAACTAAATAACTAAAATACTACAAAAGAACGTTCTTCTTACTGATAATAAAACATTTTTAAAGAATAAAACCTCTTCTTAATTAGGTATTTTTTACTTCTAATAACAAAAACGAAATTCTATGAATTTGCTTAGGAAATTATTTGTCAAAGCTTTAACCTATTATTCATCATTTCCAGTGTTGGACTATTTGTTTCCTTTTTTAGTACTCCAGATCGGATATATTTTAAAATATACTATACCCAACAAATAATATACTTTTAAACATAAACAAAAACAGAAAAAATAGCGTTGTGCTACAATAGTAGAACGCACGAAATAAATGAGGGAAACAGGAAATTTGAATCGTTCATAACATGGAAAGAAATACAGGAATTATAAACGAACAAAGCTAGCATATCAAACAAGATATGAACGTCAGCCTTTTTATAGCTATTACAGATAATGAAATATCAAATTATAGATGGACATATAATAATATTACACGTAAAGAATTACAAAATAGTTCATATATTTCATTATCGTAGGAATCTAGATTTTGTTTCATATTACCATATTATAAGTAATTTCAAAGGACTCATTCAGAAATTGAACGTATGCGAGAATATGTAACTGAAGAAGTTGCAGATAACACTTATTAACCCATTACCAAACGACAAAATTTTAGGGCTGTCCAAATTAAAAGATCATGCAGACGACAAATTCAAGTGAATGGGATTTTTAACTTTTAGGTCTTTTTGGATGGAAAACATCGTGGAAAATGAAGAAATTGCTTGTCACAAGCAATTTCTTCATTTTCCACAATGTTTTCCATGGTCATTATATTTTCGGGAGTCAAAAAGAGTCATTGTGTGTTAATGGGTTAATTCTAAACCCCTTCGCAATTTTCTTCCGTAAAAAAACGTCCATTTTGTATCTGTTTTTGTCATCAGCAGTTTTAGAATATATCCATTTTACATTACACGTAAATTGTCATAACTATGGTGTGTTGACAATTTGTGCCATGTGTACTATTGAAAATTTATTTATTCCATTCGTCCCATCTACGTCAATTTAACGTTGTCCTTGTTACACACTTCTGTTGAAAATGACGATTCAAAGAAAGATGTAAATTCCATTTGTAAGTTTACACGTTATATTTGTCGCCTCTCATTTACTTTTTTTCCGCCACATTTTCAAATTCGCACCATATTTCAACACTTAGATTAACATATATATTTTTTCGTGTAAATCCGTATTTCTTCTGATTTCCTCGTTGCCGGTCAGTCAACGCAGATCCCGGCTATCCTTCCGGTCAGAAAATTTGTAGAAATATAAGCTGACGGAAAATTAGAAATCTGAACGAAAACATATTTTTCGCGATAAAATCCTCTGCAAGCAACTGGAAACAGCGTCTGGCAAGCAATGAAAAATAACAAAATTATTAGCCATAGCCAAAACCTCATTAAGAAGTCGTTAAGGTTATATGATTGTCGTTTTTCGGACAGCAACGGGGAGAAAATTATCATTAACACAGGGCTACTGATCTGACAATTTCACAACATTTCAAACCAAAATATCTCTTTTATCATCCATTTAATCCTATGTTGTTGGTTCTCATTTAAATCGTCTCTTCGAGACGATTCAAATGAGCACCAACAACATAGGATTTCAAAGCGAAATATCAAAATTAGAATGACATTACGGACCCTAATCTATTAGTTTACTACCATCATTTAGCATTTCACCGACAAGGTGAACGGGCGAAAGCGAGAAAGGGATTGACAAATATCAACGATGGACTGATTTAGCCGATCTTTTCTCACGTTTGTGAAATCATTTGAAGAAAAAAAACTCTTCAAATACAAATAACATTGGGTATTTTGTTTAGATTTTTTTTCCATGTCAAATCTTCGATATAAAAAGTCGGCAAAAAGCGTAGGTTCTATTTACATCTGAAATCAGCCCCCATTATCGGAAAACTGTCAAATAGAAACATATGTGCGCCAGGATTGGTCTATTCTCCCCACGTGACCTGCCAATTTCGCGATATTCATGATTGTATTGCCGACATACTGGTTTTAAAGTAAGCTTGACATGCTACTGTTCAAAAGTGATTGAATGAAAAATACATAAATTATTTGGACAACGTTTGTATAGATAAAGCTGTAAAAATGGAGAGAAATGGAAGATATGAGTGTGTAAAGTGTTTGCCGGTGTAGGTTTTATTAATGTTAATACAAACAGTTGGAGTAGACTAACACCCGTAATTTAAACCCGGCTTTTTTGTATCGTACAAAAGGCGACCTAGTTTAAAATGGAAATATACATGGAGACAAAACCAACGCATGGTGAAAATAACTAAAACTAGAACAAAAAGTGTTTTAACGTAAAAAAGGATCGAAAGAAGAGTAGAATTCGTCAACAAGTAGTCTAACTTGAAGTCTAAGTCCGGTATTACACAACAATCAATCAGATTGGACGTGACTGACGTCCCGTCCAATCAGATTGCTCGTAATGTAATTAAGCATAAATTAGCACAGGAAAATAGACTAAGACTTGTGTAATTGTTGTTGAACACAAAACAGAAGCCCAGCAGGAGCGGGTGGTTGTGTCGGTGCGATGGGGGATAGCCGTGAATCTGGGTTCATCAACAGTCAACCCTGTATAGCGGAGTTCATGACAAATGTTCCGCACATTAATCAAACCATTGCCTCACCGTCCATTACGCTCGAATCTGACAGTGTCACTACGTTCTGCCAGGCTATTACTGGAGCATTAGCGCCAGCCTCGCCCACTGCCGGGGAGATGACGATCGGCACGGGATCGGAGAGTCACGATCAGACGTTGTCCGGTGGTAAATACGGGGATTTTCCGTGGATGAAGGATAAAAAAGGGGCGGTGGTTAGGAAGCCTGACACCCCACAGACTGTCCCAGATATAGGTGAGTCATTTATAAATACATGAAGGTTCATTCTTCCCTACCTTCTTTCACTCATTCGTATGTTCATTCATTTTTTAAATCACGTCTTTGTTCGTTCGTTCATTCGTTCGTTCGTTCGTTGGATTATTATTCATTTTTTGTTCATTTCCGTGCTTGTCCATTCTTTTTTTTTAATTCATCAATTCATTAATTAATTCATTCATTCTTTTCTTGTAAATTCAGTCCTTAAAATATGCTTCGGTTTGCATGTTTGTTTCTTCACTTATTTCATATTTCACATTTCTATAACAGTATTTCGCAATCTGTACTTTCGTATTCGAATATAGGTCATTCATATGTGTAAACCCTGTAACATTATACATGTTCATTATAGGGAACGATTTTATCAAGTAAATCGTGACGTAATGTCGGACAAACAAGTAATATTTCGTGTGTGTTGATATAAAATCTCGTAACTACGGCTTGATTCAAGCCGTAGTTACGAGATTTTTTAACAACACCGACGGTTCATCAAAACATAATAATAAACTTAGTCTAGCACAAAATTTATTGCTATAATTATACGAACTGATGAAATAATGATAATTTGGATACTTGAAAGGTTTATCATATTGTAAGAGTTATTTCCTATCTCAAATAGAGATAAATTACATAGTCCATTTTTACACAAATAATACCGTATGTATACCCTACATGTATGCTGTACATTTCATGAGTATTGTCCGTATTGGAACTAATCAAAACGGTTTTTTTTTCATTATTATTATCTTAATTTTATTATTATCCTTGATTGAAAGTCTACATCGATGGAAATAAAAAAAATCATTTCATGATGATAAGAGTTGTATTTAATTCTTATGCGAAATTTGTATTGGACGTACTCTACGTTTTCTATTAACAAAATAAATGTTTATCATTTATACCATTATAAATTTTAGTCATTTCAAAATGTTTTAATATTCCATTAATTCACTGCCCCATGAACACCTTTATCAGTGTGCTTTGATTTCAAATTAATAGATGCACATAACCCTTTCCCATACAACAGAAACTTCGACCGATCGAAATTAAAAGAATTGTAGAAAATGACAAAAAAAGGATATTACACAAAGAACATGACTGTTTTATAGCATAGAAAACGTTGGGGGAAAGGGAGAAATTGGTGTAAATCAGAATTTCTCTTTACTCTCAATTTCTGTAAAACAGTTTCTATGATAGAAACGCCAAACTCCAGGACTTGTCTATGAGAGGGTTATTACATATTTTTTGCTTTATAAAGATAAATATGAATTGTTTATGTTGCCTAATGGGCAATAGATCAACACTTATGATTTGTGTTTCCATGAATAATAAGCTACTTTGACTAGATTTATGGACTTTTACAAGTGCTCAATTTATTATTTGACGTGGTCAAAAACGATAAATAAAGACAAAAAGAGGTATGAATCAATCAAAGCGATGCATAAAATAAGTAAACTAACGTAGTTCATTAGTTACTTCATTTCCTGGTAGCAAGAATTGATTAGATTGTGCATTTTTAGAATCGATTAATCAATTTTGTCAGAATCTTTACATCTCAATTTTACCTCATAGACAATTCTTTTTTTAAAACTTGAGAATATATTGAAATATTGAAAGAAACAAATACATTGGATCGTAATCGGTGCTTATATATTTCTAACATTCTGGATTAGCATTATTTTCATACAGAAATGTATAATTACCGGTAGTTAAGCAACGTCTTGTATTTTCATATCTGTGAAATTGTACATCATCAAGACATAGCCCCCAGTCCCCCCCCCCCACCCCTTCTCCTAAAACACAGAAAATGATTTTTTTTTCTAGTAGAAACATATTTTTGTTGCGAGTGATAATTATGTACCTTCATGAAACTTAGTATATTCTTTTATGAAATATTTATGTTCAGGTCAGTTTTCAGTTTCGATTCGATTAAACAAAATTACAACTCAATTATTTTGACAATACACGCTGCGGCGGATCCAAAATTTCTGCGAAGGGGGTTCGAACATAGGCCTACATATATAAGGTGTTCGCATTCCTAGTATAACACAGTTTCTACTGAATTTCAGCATGGAAATGTAGTAATCAGGCTACAGAGAGGGGCGTTTGAACCACCCTACCCCTCTGGATCTGCCACTGATACATTTTGTCTTCTTGATATTTCTGTCCTCTATATTCACCTTAACGAATCAGTATAGTTCAAAGGACTTTATGACAATATATATATTGTTAGGCTCCTTCAGATTACGATACAAGCAATCAGCATTCATGTTATAACTACCGAGATGGTGCCTTATTTATATTCAAAGTCCATAACTAGGTCAAAGGATCTCTTTAGCATAACAACGATGGTTTGCGAAAATGTCGTAACTACAGCTTGAAAAGCTGTAGTTACGACATTTTCGCAAACACATCGTTAATATGTCAACTCGTACACATTTTCCCAAATGTTGCCGATCCTCAACAAGAGGGAAAATGTCGTTTGGTTAAACTACAAACGGTATTTTTGACGTTTTTATAATGATATCATGCCGTAAAAATGACCAAAATGCCATGATCGACAGATCATCGGGCTGTCAAGAAACGAGCCGTGTATTTATACATCATGCGTACCGTGTTTTCACGATGTTTCACGATTGTTTACACGCTAACAAGATTTATACGTTATTAGTTTATGAATAGTAAACACATGTTAGAATGAAGGTAAACAACCACAAGTACTATTGTTTACTGTGACCAACAAGTGCATTTTGTGTATGTTATATAAGTCACTCACGCGAAATCGTAGAAAAGATGTTCAAAATGAACTGACTTTTTTGTTTTGCACTTGTAACAATGTCAATGCAAAAATATTTTGTAAACAACTTATTTAATTATTGTACACACTGTACTCATAATTGTTAATTCATCCAATATTATTTTTTTCTGGCAGCCTAAATAACTCACATTTCAACTGTTTCATTGTTTTAATGCTGACATACACATAAGTATGAAGGTTGAAGCAAATGGAGCAAATGCTTCTGGCTCTCTTTGCTTCGATGATTTCCCAGAAAGGTCAAAACTAGAGCTTGAATTAGAGAAGGTTAATTGACGTACATCTTTGATCAAAATCATATTACGAATGCAAAAAAATCCATTTCATCTTCAAGTGGCTATAATAAGTTAATAATGATAAAAGACACATATATAACCAATTTTAAAAGTGGTAATTAATTTCATTTTATTTGCTAATTCAAATAATAATAAAACCAATAGTACATTAATAATCTTGTCGATTTATCAGTTACAAAGTTGCATTGTTATGAACTAATTTACAAACAACAGAATTTGCATTTATAGTACGTAATTGATGCTTGAGTCTGCTTTTGTTGATTTGGAGCTCTCTCGAACAAGAGCTGGCTCCGGTTTCTCGAAAAAACTTAAGTGCATACTCATGAGAACATGCTCAACTTCAAAGGGATACTCTCCAACGTTGAAAGTTATTCGATGGAAGTCCACGTGGATTTCGTGCAATTTGAGCACGGTGCTCGGATTTGAGCATGTGAACGTACTTAAGTTTTTTCGAGAAACAGGGGCCCGGTTTTGACTTCCCTTAAAGAAAAGACATGTGGAAACATTGCGACCAAAGAAGAAAATGCTGATAACCAGGACTATCTCGTTAGGTCTCAATATCCTCTTTGTTGTTATAATGTATGTATACATTTTAATTCTTTGATAGCCATTTCGTTGACTGCAACAACTTTCAAATTTAAGTAGTAAAGAATAATGCCACTTTGGGAAACGGTTAAGAAGAGTTAACGGTAAGAAATAAAATAAGTTTTCCTAGTAGACATTGAATAACAAATAACGATCGTGTTTTCCTTCCTTTTCCCATTAAAATCATGTTTTTATTTTTCCCATTGAATTATTCAGAAAACTTTTTTCACTGACATGCTTTTAACGATTCTGTTTTCCCCAAAAAAAAACTAACCGCAAAGTATTTGAGACATAAAGCATATTTCTTCCCCATATTTTTAAATTTCTTTATAAAAAGAAAGGACGCAAAGATTCGTCATTTTTCATATTATTTAAGTATAATCTGAAGTAAATTCGCGATAATTGCGATTATTTGGTAACTAGATTTGAAATCAAATCACTTAATTTCTAAAATTATATTATGCCTTTATATTTTGCAACGGTTTTGGGCTTTATGTGGTGTTGTTGCGTAACGTCTTTTTATAAATTGATTTTAGTCAGCATTCAGAGACATTGAGAAAAAAAGAAAACAAGACAACATTGTGAAATCTAGAATTATCACATCTCTCGTTTCTTAAAATGATTAACATTCTCTAACTATTGATTTGTATGTACAATGCGCTTTAATATAAAAAGGAGGATAACATAATAATCCAGTCAATTTTCATATTGATGTTTAATTAAAAAAAAAAAAAAAAAAAAAACCTCCAAATCGGTGTATTCGTCAAACGTTGAGTAGAAAAGTCTCATTTTGACTTGAATTTCTCTCCGTTTTTTATCCCGCTAAAATGATAATCAAAATATTTTTGAAATATTTTTTGACATCGAATTTAAGAGTTATTTTATCCAAAAATATATATATTGCCTCAAACTAATCATTTTTTCACATTTTCTAGTTGATGGGTTGAAACATAAATACAATGTACATCTTCTAGTTTTTGTAGAAAAGTATTCTAGAAATGTGAAAATGATTTAAGCAACGACGTTTTTCTTTAGAACTTTTCATTAAAAGTTCCATTGAATTTCTCCTAAATATAAAAGTAAATGCTAACAATACATGAAATTTTCACGAAATAAATCATTTACGAGAAGCATGGGAAACTGAATCGCTGCTTTTCTTTGAAAACCACGTATCTGCAGCTTAAAACAAGCTACAGATACGTTTTTTTTCGCAGAATAGCGAAGAAATAAGATTGACACCCATTTTGTCGAGAAACAGCGGGTGGTAACAAAGCATTCAAAAATAAAATTTTTCACTGAAATTTACCAAACTCTTTGTTGTGGGTACTTATCATCATCTCGTCGATATTATGATTCAGATCATGATTACCCACAGCTTAAGGTTCTGATTTGAAATTCAAAAAAAAATAATGTCTTCACCCCCTCTTATCTGTTGGTATTATCTTGAGATATCCGTAATGCAATGTATCCGATTGTAGTTTGAAAAAAATATTTTCAAAACGGTATTCAACCATAATCGCAACCATAATCGCAATCCGGCCTTGAATAGGTTTTTTTTCTTTGACGAAATTGACATTTCGAACGATTTCGTCATCGACTTTAATTCCTTACTAGACGGCACGATTTTGAACTGTTCCAATTTGAAATGTGTTGCAAACAACAATTCCAAGATTATGAAATTTTACAAAGATTTCCATTTTTGAATAGAAAACATTGCGTAAAATGAAAAAAAACTTTTCACACACAATTTCTTCATTTTCCACAATCTTATCCCCAGTATTTTCTTGTGAGAAGTCAAAAGACGTCATTGTTCAGTAATGGGCTAATAGATAAACCATTCCCACATATTGACGCCCCCATATGATAAAGGCTTTCAAAACAGTGCGAGAAATAAATGTTCTTGATTACAACAACCCATTTCTTCATTTTCCCCAATGATTTTTCAGCAAAAACACAAAGATTACAATTTTATTCGCTAGAAATTGTTGCCTGAAACATTTTTTTCCTTAATTTTGACGAATCTAAAATTTTACCGTCTTGTAATAGGTTGAATTGATTAACCCATTACCAAACGGCAAAATTTTAGACTTGTCCAAATTCAAAGATTTTGCAGACAACAATTTTATGTGAATAAAATTTGATTTTTTGTGGTCTTTTTGTGTAGAAAACATTGTGGTAAATGAAGAAATTGCTTGTCGCAAGCAATTTCTTCATTTTCCATATTGTTTTCCAAAGCCATTTTCTTGTAGCGAGTCAAAAAGAGTCACTGTGTGGTAATGGGTTAAGCAGCCACAAGGCGTTGGTTTCAGAATGGTTGTCAAAGAAAAATGATAATCCATTTCAATGTCTATATCTGTTACGTCGAAAAGATCATTTTTATCCCATTTAAAATAACAAAATTCATGAAAGGTCCAAATGGAGGCACAAACATGTACACAATGTAGTTGCATACAACAAAATAAATGTGTCTACAATTGGAAATTTGGTTCACTATTTTACAGGATATTTCTACCATTTGATTTGTCCATCTTTATGAGTGTATGTTTACCTTAGAATTTAAAAAAAATCATTTTTCTTACCTAAAATCGACAGGATATTTATGGAAATTTTGGGTCAGAAAATAATTGTCACAACTATTAATTTAAGATTTTTTTTCCATCGAACCACAATTTCTCAAAGAATATTGTACAACATGTATTATGTTCGTCTGATTATCACATCTAAACATTAATAACTTGATTTGATTTTCGAAAATGAGAACGCTTTGGAAAAAAATGACAAAGCTCTGTATATTTTCCCGTTATAGTTTCTCCAGATCAACCATGTTGTTTTCTTCTCTTGGTACATTTAACCCTTTACCAAACAAGACCTTGTTTTGACGTCCTTAATTAAAAAGGCTTGGGAAAACATTGAGCCAGAAGAAGAAACTGCTGATAACCAGCAGTTTCTCCTTTTGTCTCAATATTTTTGTGCAATATTTTACACAAATCCTATCTTTAATAACATCCATTTTGTCTTTTGTGACAGTTTTTGAAGTGGATCACCCTAAAATGTTGTTGTTTGGGAAAGGGTTGATTGTGTTCTCTATTCAGCCTTTTTTCATTTTGACTGATTCAAAATTACATTTTATGTGAAAGGGATAACGATATTATAGTTGGTTTTATTGCAAACACTCGTAACTCCAACTTATTTAACCCTTTCCCAAACAAGACCTGGTTTTGACGACCCTAATAGAAAAGGCTTGGGAAAACATTGAGGCAAAAGAAGAAACTGCTGATAACCAGCAGTTTCTCCTTTTGCCCCAATATTTTCTTGGCTATATCACATACAATTACAATCTTTATTAACATCCATTTTGTCATTTGCAGCAGTTTTTGAAGTGGATCGCCCCAAAAATTTATCGTTTGGGAAAGGGTTAAAGCTGAAAATACGAGATTTTGCAATAACGCCGACAATATTCAAAATGGCCAGTCTCTTCACAGAATGTGTCGTTGTATAGGTCCGTGGTAATCAAACGAATATTCAAATGTACTTGACCCTCGATATCTCGACATTAGATGAGTCGAAAATATGCTTATCACTAAGTACAATTATGGTCACGTCATCGAGAAAATCTAAAAGAAATAATTTCGAAATATGTATATCCGTTGAAATATAAAAGCAAAAGGATAGAAATCGTTCGTTTTTGAGCAATTTCTTTCCTTTTCATACAATTGTTAGCGTACTTGATGAGTAGCAAAGATGTAAAATTGCGATTTAATAGAAACTGAACAAAAATCGGATTAGTCGAACTCCGATTATGTCGAGGTATTTTGGCAGCCCCTTTGACTTCGACATAATAAGTGTCAACTGCAATGGACAATTCTGATGGACATTCTTATTCGGACCTTATATTGCATGTCTATTTAGGCTGACCAACATAGCTCTTTCCAGAATCACTGGTTTAGATGCCCCCCCCCCCCCACACACACACACGCGCGCGCGCACACACACAATTACAGCTTTTGAAAAAAGAAAAGACGAAAATATCTATAAGCAGCAGTTCGATACTGCCAACATTGTTCCTTTGTTGTAATATATAGTGTCAAACAGGTGGAACAGTGTGGAATAATGCTGTTTTAGTTACACGAAGAACATAAAAAGATTTTCACTTCTATATATGGAACGTTTCGTATTCAATGATGTCGATATAACGAAAAACATTTTGCATTTTCTTGAAGATTCATTTTTGAGAATAAATACATTGAAATTATTCCATTTGTGTGCCGCTTTTGAAGAGATTAACCCATTTCCAAACATTGACGCTTTTTGACGCCCTTAGGGATAAAAGCTTTAGAAAACATTGTGGAAAATGAAGAAATTGCTTGTGACAAGTAATTTCTCCATTTCCCACAATGTTTTCTACCCCAAAATACCAATAAATGTTAAATTATATTCACTTGAAATTGTCGTCTACATAACCTTTGAATTTGGAACAATTTAAAAATTGTCGTCTGGTAATGGGTTAAGCTATGGGATACTGCTGACGATATAGGGCCATTATGAATGCTTAGTGGGTCTCCTCTATCTTATTGGACTAGAAGATTACTGGACATTTTTCCGGTACGGTTTTGGACGGTTGTAAATTTCCACCCCGACATAAGCAGTCTATCGATATGAATATTGTAGGCCTAAAAACCTGACCACATACGATTCCGTTTCCATACCGCGTCCACATCGCGTCCAAAACTATACTGCACACAGTGCACAGGGCTCCGTATTACTAAACATCTTACGATCAAGTTTTTGTGTAAACTGTGTAACAAGACATCTGATTGCACGAGAAATCCGACTGAGCCAATCAGGGCTGTTGTTACAAGTAATTATTGAAAAATCAAACGTACGATCGTTAGTAAAACGGGCCCCAGGTCCCCTGTTTACGACATGCTCCGGCCGTGATGTGGACGTGCAATGGTGTATGTGACCAGAGCCGCGTTCTTTAGAGCGAGATTTTTTAAGATTTTTTAAGATGCTTTGGATGAAGCATTTCTAAGACCGAGACTTTGACCGAGCTGTTCCGAATGCTCCATATTTATACAAATGACGTCATGATGACGTCATTTGTATAAAGTATGGAGCATTCGGAACACCGCGGTTAATAAATTATGGAGCGTTCGGAACAACTCGGTCAAGTCTCTTTTATATTGTTTCTACAGAATTGACCGAGGGGTTCCGCACGAAGTATAGGGTAATGGCGCCTCCCATTGGGCGTCTTAAGAATCTTGCTCTAAAGAACGCTTTATCCTTAAACATCTTTTAAAGAAAACTCAAGATTTCTCAAGAATTCTCGCTCTAAAGAACGCGCCACAGGCCTTTAAAAACAGTCAACGAATATTTTAGCCAGACCGAAAACGAGAACAATAAATAACACTAAGTAGTCTATGTTTTTAGTGTTGCATATTTGGACATATTGACATTGTTAGACTGTAGTATGATTAATACGTATCCCGTACATCAAAGCTACTGGCCGTCAATCACTATTCATCTAGTCCGCATATATTATACACTGAGATCGATCCTACTTTGTCATCGTCTTACAAACTTTTACGTAAGCCCTGTTCGAAGGCGTCTTTTCCATGGACCTTAAGGGGGAATGCTCCAATTTCCTAATTTTTTCCCAATAATAGAATTTATTTATATTTTGTATGTTGAAATAACATGTTATTACCAATTGAAAAATGAAATAAAAATGGATGGTCAGCGATCTGGTATGAATTTTATAGGCATTCGTATCACATACCCCTACATCGAAAAAATGGACAATTTCTTGCACCTGTCTAAGGTTACTAAAATGCTATTAAAATACTGTATATGCATCGTTTAGTCCCGAAAACAGATTTAAAGTAGCGTCTTACATTTAGTAAGAACAGAAAACCCAAAAATATGTGCTATTATAAACGCGTAAATGCATAAAACAGCATGCTCACATATTCGGTTAGATCAACGAAGCTGGGGTGTTTTATGTCAAAATTTGCATATTTCTGGAAATATTTCAAGTTCCACATAATAGAATTTGATAAAACTCCCTCACTGTATTTAGCAACATGTCCTGGTAATAATTCAAAAAGAAAATGTATAGGTCAGCGCACTTATTAGTGAATTACAGCAATTTTTATCAGCTTCACATGAATAAAATGACGCAAAACAGTGGTAACTGCATACACACTTACGACTGTCTTGCTCTAAATAATCGATTTCCATCCTGAGGAAATCAGTTTCGCACAATAAATGCACCTTTACCGTCGAAAATGGTAAATTGTAATGATGTGTTATATTATTGAAAATATGGTAGCGAAACATATTAGTACGAAACATTTAATTTACTATAGTAATGTCCGAGAGTTCCGAAAAACTGGAGCATTCCCCCTTAAATGGACATTTCATTCCAATTTCAATTTTTTAAAGTATGTCTTGATGCCAAGATTGGTCATTCTAATGAGTATAAATACTATTAGTTTTTCTTTTAACTTCATGCAAAAAAGCGAGAAACACGGACATAATCGATAAATTGCATATAAATCCGAACTGTTGTCCACAACAATTTGTTCAATTTTAACACAAAAATATAAATTTCTCGTAAACGGCCCTATATTTTGGCTTGAAATTTTCGGAATTTTCATAAGGAAATATGCTCTTTCACATAAAATTAAAAGTAAAATTTATGACAAAAAATTCTGAAATGTCACTTTAAATTTCTTCTAGAGTGACTACAGCTTATTCAAGCTGTAGAACTTAACCCATTACCAAACGACAAAATCTTCGACTGCTCCAAATTCAAAGATGTTGCAGACAACAATTTCAAGTTAAGGAAATTTAAACTGTTTGGTCTTTTTTTTGCTAGAAAACATTGTGGTAAATGAAGAAATTGCTTGTCACAAGCAATTTCTTCATTTTCCACAATGTTTTCCAAAGCCATCATCTTGTGGGGAGTCAAAAAGAGTCAGTGTGTGGTAATGGATTAACTCTGTTTCTGAAATCAGTCGATGATTCTTTTAACTTATGTTGTCTATGAAATGCCCCAAATACAGCAAAATTACAAGGATATTAATGTTATATAGTATGTGTAATTCTAAACATCGTAACAGCTTAAATTAGGCTGCAGTTTCGAGGCTTTTATTTCAAATCCCTGATCCAAATTAGCGAAATTAGACGACATTCCTAAAATTCGATTTTTGAAACTGCAGAATTCGATGTGTTTTGGAGTTAATCAATAACTCCGGCAAATTATCAAAAATAAACCAAAACAAACAATTTAATATAATCATGTGAAAGCCACAGAAAGGGCATAAGAAAGAGGTAATATTTTTTCCATTTTATTTATATGAACATGTTCTCACAAATGGTTTGTTCTCTGTCGTTATAATGAGTTTATTAATCGGATATTAAATCCCGAATTTGATTTTGTAAAATAGGAAAGGCATGGAACCGGAAAAAAAGTATATGGACGGGTCACATGAAGCGAGAGACCAAATCAGTGTTCTCCCCAGCCAAATAAGCTGCAGGGACCCACTGAGTCTTCAAGTGATTCAGCCTAATGCCAACACAGCTTCAAAAGTACCACAAAGCTTAATATCTTCAAAATATGAAACCAAATAGAGTGATTTTGGGGTAGTTTATGTCAAACACTGCCGAACAAACCATTTTGTATAACTGTAATTGAAATCATTGTAAATTTATGAAAAAGTAATAAAGAATGAAATTGTTGAATGAGCAATTTCTTCTTTTCCAAATATGTTTTCTTGCTCAATAACTTACATAAACATTATGTGTTTGGACATTTCAGCTTCAAATTATTCTATGGATAACTGAATTAAGGTATTATATCCATCTTTATATACCAAACACTTCGTCCAACTTAGGGCGTCATCCATAGCAACGGAAATTCACGAGGATATCCCTCGTGAATTTCCGTTGCTATAGATGACGCCCGGAAATTGAGGAGGGTTACTCTCGTTAATTTCCGGTGCCATGGATAACACCCGGTGGATTGAATACCTTCATCATTATCTCCCTTTACCAAAAATACAGCTAATCCGGACATAAGTACAAAAAATCTGGGTTTTGTTGTTCTTGTTGTCGTTTTTCGATATCAAATAAAATATCTGTGCAACAGACTGGCTATTGGTTTTAAGGCAGTTTCTAGGTTTTGCATTGGCTTTTTGTTGTAACCCTTGTTTTGTCGACTGTTTTAATCCATTCCAAAACAAAATATGATATAGTTGTGACCTCCCGTATAAAGTTTCTCTGGAAACATTGAGGCGAAAGATGTATGTGATCACAGGATTTAAATGTTTCAACATGAAAGCTGCTCCAGATGACACAATGGATAAGCTTTCGAGTTATGTTCATTAAGGTGAGACTTGGGTAATGCAATTCCTGTATTATCGTTATATTTCGACTTATTCCGTGACGTCCTTAAGTCCGAGCATTTTTAAGTACCGTTAGATGCAATATCGCCTGTTTCTATAACAACGGAAATAATTAAGCGTGCTCAGATTTCCTGGGAATATTCTAAACATTTTTTTGTGAATATGTTTCTAAATTGTATTAACCAAAAGAAAGTAAAAAAATCAAAATACACAATTTGAGTGCAATGAAAATTACTTCCCTTGAAATAGTCTATTCGCATCATACAGATTGCGTGCCATAACTGGTCACATAGCCCACTTCCCAGGTCTTACCATAAAGCGGGGAATATATTGGGACAAATAGGAGAAATGTCGGTTATAAATGTTTTTTTTTCCTCTTGTCTCGATGTGGTTTTTAATTGGACGTCCTTTCGGACGTACAATTCTTATAACCGCATTTGGACAGGCGAAATGGGTTTTCATTACCAAAAAACCCTTTCTCAGACTCAATTGCCAGTTGGTCAAAATTCAAAATAGATTACAGGAAAACTGTCGTATCTTTTCCTCCTTTCAATGTGTTCTCTAACGAACACTATAAGATTCATTGCCCGATTAAATTCATGCCACGTCTTTACCAACTTTACGATCTTTTTTCGATTTACCCATTTTCTTGATCTGACTTTCGTGATATTGTGTAAAGGGTAAGATCTTAAGAAAGCGATATATGCATACACTATATTAATAAAGTTAACAAACGCCCTATGTTATCAACAGTAGCGATAGCTCACACGGGAAAGGATTCGCCTTGCAACCTTTTTCAGTTTGAAATTTGGAACGCCTTTGGTTCGAAACCAGTTCGGACCATTTCTTCTGTTGAACGTTAGTTAAAACGTTTGATATAATTTGAATAAAACCACTCTTGCGACACCCGAAATGTGGTTTATTACCAAAAAACCCTTCTCAGACTCAACTGCCAGTTGGTCAAAATTCAAAATAGATTTGATGGCCATACAGGACAAATGTGGTGTCTCTATTTGCTTTCTATGGACGAACACTTTGAGATTAATCACCCGATTCAAATCATGCAACGTTTGTGCCAATTTATTGATCTCGTTTCGATATAATCCCTGTTTTGTCGCGATTTGACTTTCGTGATATGGTGTAAAGGATACCATCTTTAGGAAGCGATATATACATATTGCTAGGTTCTCACTCCCGACCTGATCAACTCGATCAACACGATTATTATACGGTTTAGCCATCAATAGACCTTAATAGTCACATGGGAGCTGGATTATCTGTTTCTGGTGCATTACAACAATATTTTCACTTTTTGCACGATTATCAAATGCTATCAGAGAAATCAGTGCTTTTTCTGATTTGTTGTCTATGATCTAGTGACAGCGATCTGTATTTTTTACGTTTAAGTGAACCGTTTACGGGTATCGAGCTAAGAAGATGAAGCAATGGATCTGCAACAGTGACGATGGTACCTGGATGATCGTATGAATATGTTAACAGATAGAGACATTGCTATTCTCAAATTTTTTGTTGATAATGATATAAAGATTTTAATTGCGTATTGTACTCCACTGCCATTTTCCCGACGGCACGTTCCAAATTTCTTCTTTGTATGCACATCTGATGTGCATACAAAGATGTAAGGATGCTGCGGTAGTACTGGTATGAGGAATCCATGGTTAGGTGCTCCAATTCATCTGGTATTTTGTTTCAGGAAAAGTATGTATTGAATTTGTTTTGTAACCACAACCAGGGAAAACTGCTGCCGTGTTTTTTTTTGTGTGGTTTTTTTTCCCTTAACACGAATAAAAATCAAAGTGCTTGGAACACTATATTTAGACGTCTCTGATTGATTGGGCGGAATTGTATGTAAATGATCGGCGTTTCATGTCGTTGAATTTGTGTTTAGATCGATTCTAAATCACTGCGGTCGTTTTTTCCCTAACGATGGTGGAGATAAAAGTAAAAAAAAGATGATAAAAAAGAACAATGTCTGAGTAGAATTCGAACCCAGGGCCTTCCAGATATAGACATGTGTAAAGAGTAAAAGGTGCGTGCTCTGCCAAGTGAGCTATCGCGGCTTTCATTTATGTAGCGCGTTGGCTTACATTTTGAATAAATTGCTTTGTATCGTCCTTTATAAAATCAACAAAAGGTGTAACTGACGACAATACTCATAGTTAACCCAAACAAGAAGACAAAAGTGCTAATCACATGGCCTTAATTGAATTGGGTAATAAAATTAATAGTGATTATTCATAGAGACAAATCAGTTGTCTTGAAACGGCAATCAAATCAATTTAAATTATGAGAAGGGTTTTCTGGTAATAAAGCCGATTTCGTGTTTCCGAAACCGATCTTATAGAATTAAACACAGAAGAATGAATAAAATATATTTCGTTCATGTACAATCCCGCTCAATCAATCAGAGACGTCCAATTACAGTGCTCTCAGCACTTTGATTTTTCCAAGCCGTTTCTAACAGGGACGTCAAAACCTGGCGTTGTTTAGGAAATTTTGAAAAAAAAATCCTACATGCATCTCTATTTTCTTTTTTTCAAAGAAACCATTCGACCATTGTTTACAACTGCGTGTTAGGGTATTTCAAATTCAATATAGTATAGTGCAAATTTGACAAAAAAAATCTAAAACTGTCTTTTCCGATCCATTGGACACTACAAATTTTCTTCAATGGCAGTGAATTTCGAGCTAAAATAGACTGGTTTACCGTTATATTTTGTCCGAAATTACGCCAGGGTTAACTGGATAAAAAGTTCCCTATTGACTGTTTCATTTATTATATCGTTATGGACCAAAATCACGGTATAGCCCAGGATAATCTCTACAACTTCTACAGTTCTGTTTCCCCCTGTTTTTTCACGTAGTATATCATTATTTACTTCAATCACAGGTGAGATTAAAGCCCCAGCAGTCACCAATAGTTAATCTCATACATTTGCAGGCGTAATTTACATCACATTTATATGCTTGATGGAGCAAACAGCGACAACATAACCCGTTACGTAATGCATCACGAAATGAAATTTTATTTATTTCTTTATCATATTTATTTGTCAATTGACAAAGACAACTTGTTGAGTAATTCACAGAAGATAACAAAGACTTTAGAAATTTATGGAAACATAGTTACATTTCGCTCCTTTTAAACAAAAGTTTCGGAACTGCAGCTTAAAACAAGCTTAAGTCAAGACGTTTGTTTCGGCCAATCGAATGGAATGTTGCGTATTTCTAAAGGTAAACGTGAAATTAGACTAGTTAGTTGTTTAACATGGTCCTATCTAACTAGCATCCTTATGAAATCCGTAGAATCGGGATAAGCCAAAACTGTACCATTGGTAAAAGCCTCTTTTAGATCATCAAAAACAATGTGTTCTGCTTCATTCTACATCCAGGACTTTGTATCGTGCATTCCCTTCCTTTGGGTCGTTGGTGGCAACAAATCTGCCAACGGTCTAGTAATTGTGGAGAAACCTTTAATAAATCTCATTTGGTAGCCACAAAGGGCTAGCTAACGAAGTTCATCTGCATTATTAGTAGTATGCCAATTTTTAACATTATAAATTTTACTGAGATTTGTCTCATTTCCAGCCTCATTGACAATGGATCCTAAAAATGGAACCTTCTCCTAGATAGAATAACAATTGTCAGGAGAAAGCTTAATGTTTTTTTCCTTAGACGAGTCATTACAAGGTCCTGAGGACTAAGATGCTCCTCAAATGCGTCCGTAAAAAATAATAGGGTCATCTGGGTAAATGACACAAATCATCATATCGTAGTCACCAATACATTCCTCAATCAGGCACTGGTACGTAGCTGGGGCATTTGTGAGCCCAAACGGCATCTTGATGTACTTAAAGAAACCTACATTTGCAACATTGACCGTTCTTTTTGTATGTCTTCTGCCTCCACCTGATAACATCCAGACTTAATCTCTACAGTAGACGAACATTCCTCGATCTTTGAAAATGCGTAGGTATACTTACCACTATCGTTGTTGAGTAAGCGATAATCTACAAACATTCGTAGCTTGCTATTAACATACTGTGACTAGATCTAGAAAATATCTACATTTCTAAATTGTCAGGTAAACACGTAATACTTTTTTTCACTTCCCCTTTTTGTATGTCCCGGTTGACATGTAAGGTTGCGTTTTAGTTACGTGTATTAGTAACGTCGAACCTGGCACAGCATGGGCCCGTCTAGATTTAGTCCAGTGAACTTTACCCGTATCGCTAAATAACTCTGTGAGAATATATCCCTTAACACCGTCTCTGAGAGAATAAAATAAATCGTATATCTCTTGTCTACGTCAAGTCGTATGTCAAGATTATTGGCATGATACATTTTGTTTTAATTTCCTATGTTAAGTAGAAAGTTGCAAGCGTCAACGTAATATACTGATCGATAGCTACGTTCACGTAAACGAAACATTTCTTTCGAGCACTACTATACGGTTGTGAAATGACAACGATTATAAAATGTGCCACATATCGTTGGTCTTGTGCAAAAACGCCGTACCTAAAGTCTATTCAAGCTGTAGATACGATATTTTCCAATGTAACCAAGTGTATAAAAATGCGGTTTACTCGTTTTCTAAGAGCATTTCCATCGCCGAAATAATTATCAGGGTTGCCACGCGTCAGGGAAAAGTCAGGGAAATTTAAATTTTTCAAGGTCAGGGAATTGTCAGGGAATTTTGTGAACTGTCAGGGAAATTTGAAAATACTGGCAAATGTCAGGGAATTGTCAGGGAATTTTGAAAAAATAAGATGCAGTGTCGTATAATACATGATTTCAACATCTCCTTTTCAAATTGTCTCGAGACATCGCGAGTTACCGCGAAATTAACGCGACGAAACCTGTCAGGGAATTTTCCAATTATGTCAGGGAAATGTCAGGGAATTGTCAGGGAATTTCGTTTCCGATGACTAGTGGCAACCCTGATTATGCATGATATCTCACTACCGTTCACGGAACATTTTAGACTGTTTCAATTTGAATGACTTGATTTATTTGAGTTGAGCACCTCTTTCAACTGTTATGGTCATATAAATGTAACTGTGGCTGGAGTACCTAGCCACGTACTCACGCCGTTTCTCTTACTAGTTCTATCACAACACCCTAACCGAGCCTCCAACTGCCCGCCCACATATGTTAACGATGCTTCAATTTGAATGTTATTACCAACGACAAAATTGATGTGAATAATGGCATAATTTGCCAATGATATAGCGTAAAAATATTGAAGCAAAAGGGGAAATGCTGGCCACCAGCATTTACGTCTTTTGCCTAAACGTGTTCTGAAGCCTTTTATATTAGGGACACCAAAGCAAGATTTTGTCTATGAAAGGATTAAGAAACCAAAAAAAAAGAAACTAGTATAGTGTGTGAGAGGCTTAGTTCTAAAGCCCATACAATAACTAATGGTACTTAACCCTTTCCCAAACAAGACCTGGTTTTGATAGAATTGGCTTGGGAAAACAATGAGACAAAAGAAGAAACTACTGATAACCAGCAGTTTCTCCTTTTGTCTCAATATTTTCTTTGCTTCTTATACACCAAATCTTATCTTTGATAACATCCCTTTTGTCGACTGCAGCAGCTTTCAAATTGGACCAGTCCATAAATTTGTCGTTTGGTAATGGGTTAATACTTTGGAAGGAGGAAACGCTAGTCTCGTGCAGTGATTCGTCTGCGAGACATAGCCTATCATTTTGATAGGGCCATAAATGCTATAGATTACACGCCTAATTGATATGTGCATAAAGTGGTTTTCAATTAGCATGTAATATCTATCCGACTGTATTCATAGTGCACCTAATAAATCAATCACATTAGGCAATATTGATATAAATTGTTATCTATATCCTTTTAACCCTTTTTAATAATACACTATAATGTATTTGTTCAGATTGGTGTAGACGTTTTCGATGTAGTTTTTTGCAAGCTCTTTTTCTCTGTTAAAAGTGTTTTCTGAAAAGGAGAAATAGAATTAAATCTGTAGTGTTCTGGCGTCCGTCGTATCCGTTTCATATACAAATACATTCATTTTTGGTGTGTGTCTTACTTATTATTGTTTGACCCATCGTCAAATCGGCTTTGAGCTGCCAACTGGTCAACAGATAAGAGGCAATAAAGGTATTCTGAATTTGTTATTTCAAATCCAAACCCTATTTTGTAGGTACTCCATGAGACGATTCCAATGTGCACCTAAAACACAAGGTTTGGTAAATAGTAAATAAAATATTCTATTTTGAAAGACTAATAAAATATGAAAATAAACGATAAAGTAGTGTGGTTTAAAATAGGAACACCTATAAGATACTAATCAAGCCTTTCATTTAAAGCCGCCGTTGACTTTTAAGATTGTATACAGTGGGCTCTTACATTACTACGACCCGATTGCTGGTGAATAGAAAACAAGCCGAGACCATATTAGGTTACCCTTGTTTTATATAAACGTCCCATACCAGTGGCGGATCCAGAGGGGGTTCGGGGGGTTCAAACGAACCCCCCTCTGTAGCCCGATTATTTCATTTTCATGCAGAAATTCAGTCAAAATTGTGTAATACTTAAAAAACGAACCCCCCTTTTTGTAAAAACGAACCCCCCTCACAAAAATCCTGGATCCGCCACAGCATACGTACAATATTTCGTCTCTTATGCTTAAATGGATAAAGACAAAGGAATGTCGTAATCGCATTAATTTGTGCGTAACGCCAACATAAAAAGGGTAATATAGAAATGAATAAGATTGGTAAATTATTGGCTTACAATTTTTATTATTACTTCAGAATTAATATCCGCAATCTTATATTTATCATATCAACTGCGTGATTCTGCGGGGCAAGAGGCCAATATGCTTCCGTTCGCAAAAATGGTATCGCTGGTATTGTAAAAGTATACAAGTGTTTACTATTTATGGAATTCTTTCTCATACTCTTTGCACAGTTCCTTTCAATCTTAAAAGTCTACAAGCTTTGGACGGATTCAATTGTAAAACTTTGAATTCTGCTCTTAATTAATAATAGAACGTTTCTCAGACAATAATCGTATAACGAATTCACTGCAATGCTACAATGCACAAAGAAGTTTGCATTGTCGGCTTAAAAGTGTACATATTTTTGACACTTAAACACTTGCCGCGTATTTAGTGGTGTCAAGCCATTCCTGAGATCCATGGTCACGATAAAAAGCCATGGGATAAAAGGAGACTATTGGCTAAAAATAATCACACAAGTCACGATTTTTACGCATCAATTCGGTGCCAATTTACCCACATGCAATAGCGGCTCGTTTCCCAATACACGCTTGCTTCAAGATAAATTAGAAAAGCTCGGAATGATATCTGCATTGTATGGGTTTGTTTGCTTATGCGGCATATGAATCCATATCTCATTAACCTATTACCAAACGACAAAATTTTGGGGTAGTCCAATTTGAAAGAAGTTGCAGACGACATTCCAATGTGATGAAATTTCGGAATTTCGTAGCTCTTTGGGTAGAAAACAATGTGGGAAATGAAGAAATAGCTTGTCACAAGCAATTTCTTCATTTTCCACAATGTTTTCCAAGGCCATTATATTGTGGGGATTCAAAAGTAGTCACTGTGTGGTAATGGGTTAAGAAAATGTTATTATGAATTATATCTAAGATGAAATTCGCGTATTTTAAGATCTAACGAGACAAGACACATTTGAGGCAATTATGTCATCCACTGTAATTGCATTTACGCTGTAAAACTCTTAAAGGTGGAATAACACTTAGAATCATGCAAATTTTCCGAGAACTTAGTACAAAATAAATATGCATTATTAAAATATGACCTTTAAATTGCATCTATGCCAAATCTTAGCTTTCTATCTTGTGTATTGGCTATGATGTCGACGGGTTTAAAAAACCATATGTTCCATTATTGTAAATATTATCCCCGGGACAATAAATCATGTGAATTTAAATCCGTCGATATCCAAGCCAATACATAAGGTAGAAAGCTAAGATTTGGCATGTATGCAATTTAAAGGCCATATTTTAATAATATATATTTATTTTTTTTTTGTACGAAGTTCTCGGAAAATTTGCAAGATGTTAAGTGTTATTCCACCTTTAAGTTTATTCAAATAAATCTACCGAATTTTATACTCCAAAAAATCGTTTATATATCGTTCAGTCACGAAAAGAGGTTTTATATCTTTTAACTTAGATAGACCAAACTATGTTACATATTCAAAAGTAAGATCAATGTTGCAGTCGAGACAATGATGATTTAAGTCAGCGTCCCTCGATCGGCACCATCATGTCCGCATACGCTGAAGTTATTAGATCATTTCGATTTTATATTGCATTCAATAGCATTAGATGGCTTTCATTTAGAACCTTTACTCATTTGTAAAACAAATCAGCGAAACTGAAGAATCATGGTTTTGGATTATATACATTTTGAACGTCTTTTCAGATACATCTGCAATGCAAGATAAAAAAAATTCAACTTTATCTATGCTTACGCAATCAAACTCATTCGACTGGACGATTAAAAATGATTACAAAAACACAAGAAGCCCAAAATAATAATTTTGAAATAGGAATATCCGTACCTCCTGGCCGAATTTCCAAAAACATTCTAGCTAATAACCCACACGTAAGGACATTTTACAAATATTTCTTTTGTCTCCTGTACTACGCACACTGTATTGTTTTCATGACATGTGGACCGACATTGTGCACTTCTTTGTACTAGAATACGCAGACTGCATTAAAAAATGTACTGCCCAATTGTAATGTTTTTTATTAGATACTCGGTGTGAAACGTTTATACTAGAACCGGAATATGGGAAGAAGAGTCCGCGTGACATGTAAACCCTTTTCCAAACAAGACCTGGTTTGGACGTCCCTAACAGAGAAGTCATTGGAAAACATTGTGTTACTTTCAAATACCGTAAAAGTCTTTTTCCAGAGAGAGAATCGTGTCTAATTGGTCTTAATAGCCGACATACTACGTCTTCACAAAGGTGCTGACTGGCCAGATTGGTATGGTTCACGATTTTGTTAAAAGTAGTAAAGATCAAGCTAAATATTACTTGAAAAACAATTTCAAATTTAAGATCGAATGCACCTGGAAACTAAATGATATGATGCATACGAAATCAATCACTTGATACAGAAATGCACGTACATTGATAATGTACGAGTATATGAATGAACTGGAAAGAAGTGCAAGCTGTTCTTTGCCAAATAATCAGCGAGGCTCAAAGAATCATCGAGCGAAGAGAGAGAGAATTGGAAGTATGTGTGTTTTTCACCGGCTTCATGCAACTATCTCGTTCTGTTGACATATTGATGGCAAAAACCTCAGATTGTTTAGAACAAAGTGCGATATCATAAACGCGTGTTTTTACGTGTCCAACTGACAGCACGAGTACAACTCGGTTGTTTTGATTTTCTAGCTTCGTGTTCTTGTCCGTTTGTATTCACGTAAATTGTGGTTCGTTTTCATCAAAAGTCCGTCGCTTTTCAAACAATAACCTAGTTACTGCAGCTTAAAAGTTACGAGTTTTTGTTGAAGAGCATCGTTTTTGTTGCACTAAGGCTGTTGTATGTTCGCTTCTTGGTAGTGTGTTTCTCGTACATTTATTTTTATTCTAATTTCCCGATTCTAACTAAATACTTTTTAAAAAAGTCATGAACTACATTTTGGAATTAGTTATAGACTTTAAAATATTTGCAAGAAAAAAATATTAGGCTACTATTTTTCAATTTTCGAGAAGGAAACAAATGTACATATAATTCTATTCATTTATTCATTTGATAATATTTTTCAATTTTACAAAATATTTCCCGATCATTTCTAGTCCGCTTGAGCGTCACTGTAAACTTTCACGTGTCGCCATTTTTCAATGCATGTGATAATGACGATTTTAGTTAGTTAATTACAGATAAATGTACTTTGTACAATTGATATCTTACATCTATATAAAACAATACAAGATACAATGAAGATCAAACACAGATTAACCCATTACCAAACGTCCAAATTGAAAGATCATGCAGACGACAACTTCAAGTGCATGGAATTTTACATTTTTTGTTGCTTTTGTTTAGAAAACATTGTGGGAAATGAAGAAATTGCTTGTCACAAGCAATTTCTTCATTTTCCACAAAGTTTTCCCAAGCATTTTCTTGTGAGGGAGTCAAAAAGCGTCACTGAGCAGTAATGGGTTAAAGGCCCCCTAGTATTCAGGAAATGCAACTGAACTTTACATCACACAATAACACTTAATTACACAATCGAAAGACGTGCATAGTCGTGTTAGCGAATTTTATGGCTCAATCTATGCCGTTGAAAAGACACATACACGAGAAGTTGAATGTGTCTTTTCGAGATTATTTTGTATTCCTTTTAATCAAACAATACACATGCTAGATTCTTCTCCACTATTCATCTATAGAGAACACTACAGATATAAGGCATTTTTAAATCTCAATGGTTTTTAAATTGACGTCAAAACCATTTCGTGCTACGGAAAAGATTAACATATGTGACCCGTCACGCTAAAAGGGACCTTATAGGAAGTGTAAAAATATCGACCCTAGTCAGTCTGCGCAGTCCGCGCAGCCAGACTAAGGCCGACACTTTTCACTTTCATGTAATTGTCTAAATCCGGAATGTTTCCCTACCACACTATAATTACATGTATGTTCATTTTTCGTATACAGGATCTGGTTGACCAGCACTGAATCTGACAAGTTAGTAAAAAATTGCATTCTTGGAGTTCGGATAAGGTCCCTTTTAGCGTGACGGGTCACATATACTCCAGTGGCCTCAAAGAATGTTTCATGATAGATTTTATAATTCTTTCACTTTAAAGAGACTGTTTACAATAGTCGTATATTATAGAGTTAGGGTCGGATTTGACTAGGATGTATCGTTGCTACTGACGTTTATACGTTTTTTATGGTCCTAAAATGAGCGACCAATTAGGATGATAATACGTTATCGCAGCGTATCGACAATAAACGAGCATTCGTGATGCTTTATGGGACTACCTTTCTAACAACCGAAAAATATTTAAAATAGTGTACATTATTTTTTTCCGATAGGTCTTTAAATTTTATATAAATATAAGTTTCTATTAGATATACTCACATACCATTAGATCCGGATCGTACCGGAATGACGGTCGCTTCATACCGCTTTACATCATGGTGAAAGTATGGACTTTTGATATACCCAGCTTCATATTAGCGGTAAAAAGCGTTTCATTTTACGCTGCGCAAACCACGTCGAACAAGGAAATTCATATTTATCTTTACGTCGGTCATACGTTTATATAGTACATGTACTAAACAATCCGATGGCACGTATAACCTCTGCTTGGAGGGTATCATTTGTACTAGTATTACCATCACAATTCAATTTCATGCAGTGCACTATGTGTAACCGGAAGCATAGTTGGTATATTGTTAGCATCTCTTTCCAACCGTTTCGTCCAACAAAGTGTGGTCATGGTCCATCATAATGGAAGCTTATGTCGTCATAAAACAACGGGGTGTTAGGAAGATATAAACCTGCCAATTCATTGTTTCATGGTTATTGCGAAGTTTCATTTACAATCCCCTTACCAGATGCGTGCAACTGCACATACCTGACCATACAAATTGAAGCTTCAATTATACAACAGGTGCAGTTAATCATAGTTTAACAACAAACATAACTTTTACCTACTTTAGTAGCTTCAAATGCCTCATATTTACCGACTATTTCATTATTTTTTATAAAACCGTTTTGAGTTGGTAGGGTTTCGTGTGTTTATCCACCAACAACTCCGGTTTCCACAAGTATCATGTTTAATTCCCCACTAATTCTTGAACTTCCTTCTTCAACTTGTTGTATCGTTTTAAGCTTGTTTGGATTTCATACACCATCTAGTAAAGGGTTTAACCCATTGCCACACAGTGACTCCTTTTGACTAATACAAGATAATGGTTTTAGAAAACAATGTGGAAAATGAAGAAATTGCTTGTGACAAGCAATTTCTTCATTTCCCACAATGTTTTCTACCAAAAAAGACCAAAAGATTTTAAATTTCCTTAACTTGAAATTGTCGTCTGCAACATCTTTGAATTTGGACCAGTCCAAAATTTGTCGTTTGGTCATGGGTAGCTTGTTTGGATTTCATACACCATCTAGTAGAGGGTTTAAGGGTTAAAGTGACATTTACTTAGATTGCAAGGGCTGTGACTATCATCTATAAAACCACAGGCAACAAATGTAGAGTTTGGTTGATACAAAGCAATCAACATGTTCAGACAACCCTTCCTCAACCGAGACAATAAACAGATTGATACATACTCAGAGCAGCTAAACACGAGACAAAACGATTTATATAGTTTGTAAATAGTTTGAATGGAATACTTTTCATGGACACATGGTTAACAACATTTCTTTTTTCACACCAGTGTTTTACCACATATATTTTGTTGTCAAAACCAGGTATTGTGTGTTAAAGGGCTAAATATTCACCTGTCAGAATGCTCGTCACAAGCCTAGCCTACAAAGTATTGCTACTGAATAATTTATTGAGTTTCACCACGTTAGTATCATTTTTAATAAACCATTTCCCTTATCCTTATTCTGGCTCCGGCAATATTATTAATCCAATATCAAAATAATATGATAGTTCAACTGATCAAAAAGCAAAAGAACTTTGTGATTAGAATTACCTTATTTGATAAAAAAAATGCTAGATGGGTCACAATATTTGTTTGCATTTGATGTTTACTAGACCACCCCACCCCATCACCCGCGCTCAATGTAAATCCGCTCCATACCCGATGTCCTTATTGAATCGCTGGTTATAGGAAATAAAACATAGTAATCGTATAATGTCGATAACATTCGAAAATGTCGCAGTAGCTTGAACAAATTGCAGTTGCCAAGTTTTCGAATGTAGCCGACGATAAGTATCTTAAGAGTTCTGCCAAATAAGTTGTGTGACCTAAAATCAATTTAGCTTGTTCTTTAACACAAAGTTATCCACGAAGCCCCTATTTCGAAGATCCTGATCAGCATCACGCAGCATGGACCCTAGATAATCCCTCTAAGACACCAGCCTATCGTTTGATGATCCACCCAAGAATTCTCTGTTCTTAAATAAACATCAAAAAGCCATTAATGTGCCGAGAGAGCACTTCTAAAGCCTGATTTATTCTGGAATTGACAAATTGTATCGTGTCTAAGGACTAGGGATTTACGGAAACTTGTTCTAGATTTCACAACTAATCCGGAATCTGAATTCCTGTATATACCACAGACATGGCTGTTTGACACCGGCATTTCGATATATTGATGCGGTATGCACATCTGAATACACCTTCCAATTTTACAATCAGACAAGGAATGTTCGCCAAATAAGTATTCGAAGTAATTGTAGTTATAGTTTACTTACATACATGTACTTTTGCAGTTACTATGAACATTATGTCTCATTTGTCTTCTATGTAAATTATTTTATATGGCAAGTCTATCTTTTGATATGACTATTTGTAAACTGTTGTAATATGAGTCGGTGCGTGGCCTAAGAAACACTGATAAAAGAATATGTTATGCCTACATGGCGGCAACCTTTATTACGTAATTAAAGTGATTATATAATTTCACAGAGATTGGATCGTTGGCTGCATATCGTATTCTTAAAAAAACAAAAGCTTAAGTTTTTGGGGTTTATCTTTTTTCTTGATACTGAATAAGCTACGACAAGAAGCAAGACAGCTCGTATCTTTCTTGACATCCTGAGACCCTGCGTTACTCTTCAACTAACCGTACAGTTTCTAATTATATACGACAAATGGTTGCAGATAAGTGTGGAACACAGATAAAATTGTAAATGAGCCAGGATCTGGAAAAACGTCCCTTAAGGCTTTTGAGCCCAACATAGATCCAGATCAGCCTGTGCATACGCACAGTCTGATCAGGATCCATATTGTTCTCCAATAGCTTCTTCGTGACCTGTGGTAACTTATAGAGAGCAGCATTGATGCATATTGGACTCCATTTGACAACAGGCTGACCCTGAAACTCAATTTTGAAAAAATGCCATAAGGGACGTTTTTCCAGATCCCGGCTCAAATGTTGCTGATTGGTCTTGATGGTGCTCTGTCATCACACAACAACCGTATAGCTGTGGTGTCAAATCCAGTTTCTATGATAGAAATTAGCTCTGAAATATATGTGAAGCTGTCTTAAACCAGAACTCTTAGTTCGATTGCAAAATTAGACAATTTGAGTATTTTTGACAATTCTTAAGGTATTCCATCCATTATTAATTATCAAACACTTCGTGAAATTCCGCAGCCACGAATGACGCCCGGATACTGAAGAGAGTATCCCTTGTTATTTTCTGTTGTTACGGATTGGACCCCCGAAGTTGCACAAAGTGTTTGGTATCTAATGATGATTGGAATACACGAAACGGGGAACAACATAATTATGTAAATTTATTTTGTGAATGTTTAGCAATAGAATGAAAGAATACATCTATAGATTGATCTTGAGATCAAATATTGCTGCATCGAATCTTTCAGATCATTTCATATGCGATTATTTAATTTTTGTATGGAACTTAGTCAGATACAATGTATCATTTTGCAAAATGAATGGCAATACATTTCTAGTATTTTATATGTGCAACTGAAAACATGTAAAATACACCATTGAAGTACATAAACACGAAGTTTTACCACTGTCTCTAGTAAGATTGTTCAGTTTCTAATTTATCATGCGAATTCGAAAAGACAGAATACGTATTTTACTGAATGAATTGATATACAAAAGAATGTGGCGACAAAGATAGTTACAGTATCGCTTTCGAAGGCGTAGTTAAACTTCGTGGCTTAGTGCAAAACGATCGTAAGTGCATATATAATTATATGCACTTACGATAGTTTTGCACTAAGTCGTTAAACTGTATATATACAGACAAAAACAGACGTTTGGGTGTAGGTTTTCAGCAATATCAAGTACCCAAAACGACCTTTTATACGGAGGACCTTATGCATCATTTGATACATTAATTTCAGCCTCTCGGAAGGAAATAGCACAAAATGTTTTGCCTACCCTTACCTTTTAAATATTGTGCAGAAATTTAAACGAGCCTCGCCACGTATCTCTGTCTTGAACTTCGTGCTGAGCCTGTCCTTCAATTGTACCAAAGTCATTGGATAGTTCTTTACAATGTTATCCTTGGCCTTGTTCATTGTGGCGTCTTAGAGATTTCAATTATTATTTCTAGTGATTTCCGATGCTCTGGTTTACTTTCAACACTCTTTTTCGAAACGGGTATTTACTGGAAAAATAATAAACTGTCATAAAAGCATGCCATGTTGCTATGTAGTTTCGTTTTCAGTAGTATATTTATGTACTTGGACACAGTTACGAACTAACGCCACTGACTCCTCTGTATTTCCTACATAATCTAGCTATTCCGCTACAAGTAAATGTATCAATTTTGGTAGGTAAAAGGGTACCAGAAAAATGCGTATGTATTTAAAGATCTTAAACTATATTTATAAAGACAGATTACCAAAAAAACCTACGCATGGAGTGACTAAGTGCTGCAAAAAGTCCTTGCTAGCGTGCCAGGCGCCTTTCAATCACCCGTGACCCGATGACCCGTGCCTTTTGTATGGCCTGCAAATCACGTACGGGGTTGTACCTTATAACAATAATGTATTGTGTCAGAATTAGTTCAACTAGCTTTACAACAAACCCTTATTTAGGAGGGGAAATTTTACCCGGTTCTAGAAGATAAATCACTGCAGCCTAAGATGGCTTAGAAATTATAGTTGTTGCAAACTTGGCAAAGACAACACGAGAGGTTTAAGCAAGCTAATGCTAGATCCCACTGCCAAACAAATAGCATAAAATGCCCAATCAAACGCAATCAAATGACTCCACGATCTCTAGTCGATCAAACCTGATACATACACGAGCATTCCCGCTTCGTTTACGATCTAACCCGACAATCCTGCCTATTCCCGCTCGATCATTTGGACTTACACTCATGAGCTACATGATCGCCATCCGACCGTCTCTAGTAGATGTACCAGCTCTTTTGGGGTTTATCCCATTACCACACAGCGACGCCTATTGACTCGCCACAAGATAAAGGCTTTAGAAAACATTGTGGAAAATGAAGAATTGCTTGTGACAAGCAATTTCATCATTTCCCACAATGTTTTCTATACAAAATGACCAAAAATGTAAAATTTTATTCACTTGAATTTGTCGTCTGCAACATCTTTGAATTTGGACTAGTTTGAAATTTTGTCGTCTGGTAATGGGTTAATTGCAGCGATGTCTTGGTACGGTTGGTATTCCTTTGAACGTTTTGTTCTACACGTAGTACCTTTTTAAGAGCTACAGATAAGTGGAATAAGATACATATATGATAGGGTTTTTTTTATTCTAATCCCCATGCTGTGACGCTTTCAATGAGTACCACAACATAGGCTTTAATGAACAATTACATATATTTTGTATCTTTAAAATCATTTCCCTCTCTCGTCAGGAGCTTAGTCTTTATCATCATCAATGTCAAATACGTTTGCATACCCTTTCCTAAATGATTTCTTATTTGAAGCCCTCAACAGTCGTTTACCTTGGGACAGTTGCATGTGTCATGACCCCACTTTGGTGATGCTATCTAAAACGATCAAGTAAGGGAGTTTGCTGAAGAACATAAAGATGTTCTGGGTTAATATTCATGGGCTGTACAAACGAAGAGCATTAAGGTCAATTGAGAGTTGCAACTCCTGACACGTTAATTACTGGTTTTTGTAACCTTTTTCCTCGCAAGATTGTATTATGTCTTCAATGCATAAACACAGAAATGTTTAGGAAAAAACAGATAATGCCGATAGACGTTTCAACTCTCTTCTCCTTTAACCGAAACATATTCTACATCTACGTACATACATTTTTTGTATTTAACATTCGTTGTCTACAAATCAATTGAATTAGGACAAGACTACAATTTTGTTGTTTCGGAAGTGGCGATTAAGTGGGTTTGTGCAATAATTGTGAATATAAACACGGAAACCGGTGATTTATGTCATTTAGGTTGTCTATTTTTATTATTCAATATCCGCAATTTTCTGCTGAAAGTGCATTTGTCGTCTAGACTAAAAAGTATTGTTATTGTGTCAACTCGTTGAATGACTGCTTTTGACGAACATGACCGCGGAAATGTTCCGAAAACCCCAAAGGAAAGAAGATTTCCCTGACCGCAAGTATTTTATCCATTGCTTTTATTTTTTTTTTTTTTATTATAATATTAGCGTAAACGTTGCCATCTTCGCCCATTAAATGTGCAATTTGTGCTAGTTTATTTTCTGTCAGGGGTTGGGACTGATTCTGAAATGCTTTACAGAATCGACAAGCGAGACAAGTAAGAGATGGAAAGTACAAGGTGACGAACTTTTGTACGGTCAACAAGTATTCGTACAGTCGACACTCGTTATGTCGACATCGGATAAGTCGAAATTCCGCTTAAGTCGAAGTGAAAGTCATGTCTCATCATCAACATATGGATATCAAAATTAATTCCAAAACAAATACAGCCATTGAAATTTAGTAGGAAAAGGATAGAAATTGCTCGTTTCGAGCAATTTCTTTCCTTTTCCTACTATATTTCAAACATGCGCACATTATGATGCCCATCAAAATTGGTTAAATATCGTTTTCATCGAATATAATCAAAATCGGATTAGTCGAACTCCGGATATGTCGAGGTATTTTAACGGCCCCTCTGACTTCGACACAACGAGTGTCGACTGTATATTATGCTGCTAATGACATATTAGAAAGACATAATAAAAGTGTTTTAGACACCATCCAGCAAAGTCGCCAAGAGTTGAAGACATGAAAAGATCAAACAATAAATATAATGTCTTTGAACATGTTTTAGTAATATACCGTAGTGAGTCGTTTTGTCTTGAAAAGGGTTAACTTAAAGATTAAGCGGCCATGCGTTAGATTGTGATCATCACCAGTAGAATTCGTACCATGTTCTTTTATTTTCGTCGTTTGACCTAGGAGCAATCAAACCAATTTGACATTGAATAAAATGTCTATCGCAATGGCAAAAAATGTAAAAGAAAAAAGATAAATTGTTCAAATTGGCACCCTTTATTTACTAAAAACTAAAATGCATACGCAGAACATATGCACATTCACATGAAAAGACACATCGCTGATTTTCAACAAAACCTCGTACCAGTAGCTTAAAACAATCTGCAATTACGAGCTTTTTTTGTTGAAAAGCGAAGAAAATTCTCATTTTCAAATGGTAGCTTACCTCACAATGTTCTTGATGCTTTTTTATAGACAGGGATTTTATAAAGAAGGTGCTTAAAACAGTTTAGACATTTTTTCAGGGGCCTTATTCATCAACATTATTAAATCGGTTGTCTCAATAAAAATCACATTACAAGCTATTTGATTGGACGAGAAGTATTGCCCGTCCAACCGATACATCTCGTCCAATCGGAGGGATCGTAAGTGTTGTTTTAAAGGTATTCATTTCATATCTTGAACAAGCTATCAAAGAACAACATAAGTCTTGATCAGACTGCGTGTATTCACATGCTGATCTGGATACATGTTGTTCTTAGATGCCATGTGGGACCATTTGCCTGATCCCATCTTATATTCTTCATCCAGGACGATGGTTATATACCTTTGAAGCAGTGCAGGAAATGGAGAGACACTACTCCTCTCAACCCAGGGATACGCCGTAATGAATTCTCTTCCTATTCCTGTAATCAAAATTGAGTTTAGTACCATAAATAAGATGTATAACTCATCGGCTATAAAGTGAGAGTTGTATACAAACACTTTACTCCTTGTTGTTGATAAATGGCGTAACACAAACACTTCCTTTTTTGGGAATAAAATAATTAGGACATTAATTCGCCCGTATAGCTTACGATAAATGGTTTGGTAAATGTTAAAACTATGTATTTGGTTTTTAGTGTCTGTATACAACTCTACTTTTATAACCAATGAGTTATATTTATAATACTATTTTATGTTTTATTCGGTAAATATTATGTTTACAATCCAGAGATAGCCATGTTTTGATGGCGTTACTATAACCATACAAATAGTATTCCTTTGATCATTGAGGCAGATTAACGCCCGATTGATATTAGCCACTATCGTGTAATGCATGGCCCTCCAGCCAAATACAGATACAAAATATCGCTGCTTTTCGACAAAAAACCTCGTAACTGCAGCTTAAAACAAGCTGCAGTTACGAGGTTTTTGTTGAAAAGCGATGATATGGGGAATAAAACATTTAAGCAGTGCACAAAACATATTTCTACAAACATACGAACTATAAGAAAACAAGATTGAACATACAAGGAATAATTGTTGTGCTAAAAATAGCCTCTTCTACTGGTTTATCTGATATTTTTAGCTCACCTGAGCTCAACGAGCTCAAGGGGAGCTCTTAGGGTCAGTCACTATCCGGCGTCCGTCGTCCGTCGTCCGTTGTGCGTCGTCCGTCGTCAACAATTTCTTTAAACATCTTCTCCTCCTCAACCACTGGGCCAATCCTGACCAAACTTGGCAGGAATGTTCCTTGGGTGACCCTTTTCAAAACTTGTTCGTGAATTTTTGATTCGTCAAAAATTGTGGGTGTGGCAGGGTGGGGCTTATCAGACTTACAGAAATCATTAGGTAATTCTTCAAAAATTTTCTCCTCCTCAACCACTGGGCCAATTCTTTCCAAACTTGGCAGTAATGTTCCTTGTGTGACCCTTTTAAAAACTTGTTCGTTAATTTTTGATTCATGAAAAATTGTGGGCGTGACAGGCTTATCAGACTTAAGAAATCATTATGTAATTCTTCAAAAATCTTCTCCTCCTCAACCACTGGGCCAATTCTTTCCAAACTTGGCAGATATATTCCTTGGGTGACCCTTTTCAAAACTTGTTCATGAATTTTTGATTCGTTAAAAATTGTGGGCATGGCAGGGCGGGGCTAATCGGACTTTGAGAAATTATAAGAAAATTCTTTAAAATCAACTATTTGGCAAATTTGTATCAAAGTTGGCAGTAATGTTCTTTCAGTAACCCTTTTCAACATTTTTTCATAAATTTTCAGATTCGTTAAAAAAAGTGGGCGTGGCAGGGCAGGGCTTATCCGATTTAATGAAATTGTTAGATAATTCTTAAAAAATCTGCTTCTCTTGAACCAATAGGCTGATTTGAATCAAACTTTTCAGGAATGTTCCTTGGGGGACCCCTTTCAAAACTTGTTCGTGAATTCTTGATTCGTCAAAAAATGTGGGCATGACCGGGTCAGGCTTATCAGACTTTGAGAATCATAAGAAAATTCTTTAAAATCAACTATTAGGCCAATTTGTATCAAAGTTGGCAAGAATTTTCATTGAGTAACCATTTTTATTATTTGTTAATAAATATTCAGATTGATAATTCTTCAAAAAATTCCTTCTCCTTAACCATGGGGCCAATCTTTACAGTATTTGGCAGTAATATTCCTTGGGTGACTCATTACAAAAACTGTTCTCGAATTTTTGATTCATAAAAAAATGTGGGTGTGGTAGGGCGAGGCTTATCAGACAATAAGAGATAATGTGACACGAAGAACTCAGGTGAGCGATATCAGTGCCTTTCAGGCACTCTTGTTTTTAATTTTGTAGCTACGGGTTCAATCAAGCTGAAAAAGTTGTACTGTTTTAGAATTACACAGACGAAATGCTATTGTTTGTCCGAAATTACGTCAAGGTTTACAAGGATAAAATCGTCACTATTATGGACTCTTTCAAAATATTCGTAACTACGTAAATGTCATGTAGTACGTTTTTCGTGGAAATCGACAATATATTTATGTTACCTTGACAAAAAACAATTATCGATAAACAAATAACGAGCATCAAAGGATTTGTGGATATCTTTTATGTGAAGTGTGGTGTCAACGAAAGGGGGGGGGGGGGGGCAGAAACAAGGATACCATCATAGTCAGTATACTCGAAAACTAAATACACTTAGTGTTCGACCTACTTTTTGGACCAATGAAATTGCAGTATATTTCAAAATTCCACCGCTTTATTTCACATAAACGGACTGCCGGCTAGTTCATGTGACGTCTATACATAGCCACGCCCCGTCTCCCATGAACCGCTAGCGAACACTAAGTCAGATAGTCTGTATAGTAGATTCTATGCGATATTTAAATGTTTATTTCGAGTAGAATCTACTATACAGCCTCTATCTAATACATATATGCATGTAAACAAGAAAATGTTGAGATTACCATCACTTTCTTCTTTTGATCCAATGTTTCCTATGAATTTTCTGTTAGGAATATCAAAATCAGGTGTTGATTGGCAAAATGTTAGACATATCATTTACATACATCATACAGTGTAGAATCCTTATATCTTTGGATATATTTCTCTTTTCATAAGAGTTTTACTGATTACAACGGATACAACTTTTAAAAACATAAAAGATAAAGACAGTTTAATTTCTCTTTCGTCATCACTAGTTTCCATGCTATTACATTATGTATATCATTTATACAGCATACGTAATGCCATCTAAGTTACCGAAAACGCACAAACTATCTCCACTGGATTAATAAAGTGAACTTTGAATAATTCTTATTCCTGACTATGATACGTGTAGCTGGACAAAATGATTCTACTTATTCTAGCGATAAGTGGTATATAACTAGGCCCCAAAACATCCAAAACTATTATATTTTACGCTATGCACAATTTTGTTTTTCGTTAAACAGGCGCAAAAACTATAACTGCATTTTTTATAGGTGTGCATATCCACTATGGCTCACGTTTCAAACTTGGTTCTAAATGAACAGTTACGCCCCTGATCAAAGTCAAGTTTTTCAATAGAGAAGAACACACACGAACTGTAGTGCAACAGAACAGGTTTTATCTGTCTGCGAGCCGTGGCACCGATGGTTGTGCAAGACGGTCTGCCTTGTTGTTGACATTTCTGAGATAGTACAAACGGTGTGTTTCTTCTCTTCTTGTTACGATGTCATTGTTAAAGGCAGAATAACACTTAACATCTTGCAAATTTTCCGAGAACTTCGTACAAAAAAATAAATATATATTATTAAAATATGGTCTTTAAATTGCATATATACCAAATCTTAGCTTTCTATCTTGTGTATTGGCTTAGATGTCGACGGATTTAAAACCCCATGATTTGTTGTCCCGGGGATAATATTTACAATAATGGAACATATGGGGTTTTAAATCCGTCGACATCTTAGCCAAAACACAAGATAGAAAGCTAAGATTTGGCATAGATGCAATTTGAAGGCCATATTTTCATAATACATATTTATTTTGTACGAAGTTCTCGGAAAATTTGCATGATTTTAAGTGTCATTCCCCCTTTAAACAAGCCAGTGTAGTGTGTCGAATATCCAAACAGTTAAAAGTAGTCATTGTGTATGTGTAGATCGTTTCCATCAAGCAAACATTCTCATAAAGTTCCTTCAGACATTTTTTATCTACCCGTCTTAGAGAATTTTACTAACGTTTATGGGAAACTCGTTCTAGATACAAAGTGAAGCAAATGGTACCAGCCTTTTCGTCCGAGATGTAACAACGAATAATTGACTCCCCCACACTAATTTGATGTTTAAATTGTCTAACAGTGGTCACAAGCCATGTCATAATTTGTAGTCTATATAAACCATGGCTTCTTCTTCTTCTTCTTCTTCTTCTTCTTCTTCTTCTTCTTCTTCTTCTTCTTCTTCTTCTTCTTCTTCTTCTTCTTATTCTTCTTCTTCTTCTTCTTCTTCTTCTTCTTCTTCTTCTTCTTCTTCTTCTTCTTTTGATTTGGTATCATTTAACGAATGCTACCCAAGTTAGTTCGCATTGACTCATAAGAATCGAACAAACGATTTATTGAGACAAGCATATGTGCAGTCTGATCTTACTCTATGCTACCTGACGAACCCATAATTTTCCATGATCAGCACAAAAAGGGTTTAATAACGGGTATGAGTATTTTTCGAGTGTCCTAGCTTCTTTATTCAATAAGGGGTCCTTTTGTAAAACGTGTGTAAATTATAGTTTTCACGTTGTTTATTGCTGTCAGGATCTTAAATGTAATCGATTTCAGTAACTCATGCATACAAACTTGATATTTTTTGGACAAATTGAACACTTTACTATCTAGATTTAAATTGGGTTTAATCTGCTGCGTGGAATATGTGGCACATAAGAAAGGGGTCCGAAACATTTTCTGAAAGGATTAGCCTTGTCAGCCTAGCCAATAAGTAGCATTTTTTTGTCAATTATATTTGTCTTGGCATTGATCGACTATTTTTGGTTTCTGTTTCTTTCATATTTGTTCCCATTTTCTATGATTTCAATTGTACTTGTAAGCAGCAGTGGTATTAACCTTTGTCATACTCTTCCATGGTTGGACCTGAGCTGGCAGGCATCATAAACAATGTTCCCATATATTTATTAAGTATATTGAACTAACAGGAGCTTCGTGAGTATTGTCAAAATTTTCCAAAAAAAAAAAAAACACAACATTAATTTTGTTAAAAATAATCTCAATACCGGAAAAACCTTTGAGTGAACTACGCAGACTGGTTAGGGACGATACTTTTTACACATCCCGCAATGACCCTTTTAGCGTGACGGGTGACTTGTTCCTTACAAATGACGTTAGACAGGGCTACTGTGAGCTCTTGAGTCCCCGAAACAAACATGGGTTTCGAGAGTGTTGTCAAAATTTTGAAATAAACATGTGTTCACGTCTGTTTGTTTCATTAGGAGTTAACACGAGAAACCGCGAGAATACGTTGATTGACAACTAGCTGATAAGCCCAATCCTTTCGGCCGTGTGTTTAGCCCTTTCTCGGGATATAAAAGTTAAGACAATTCCAATTTCAAACGTTTTGCAGATGACAAAATGAATGTTTAAAAATATACTTTGATAATGACGAAAATATTGAGAGAAACAACGAAAATGCTGGTCATCAGCATTTTCGTCGTTTCTCTCAATATTTTGACAGGTTTGGCTATGCAAGGCATCAGAATCATTTACTGTAAGAGAAAGGGTTAAGCCCTGTTTGAATGAATCTAGATATCCCTATAGGCTTTCCTTTGTTATGGAATCACAATTAGAATATAAACTCTTAACCTTACTCTCGTTGAGAGCGATAAAAGTTTTCGGTTTTTGCTATCCCTTTGTTGGAACTAGAAGAGGCTTCTACATGTCAAGGAACAAGAGCTTTTCTTACCTATAAAATTATCACAATAGTTGTATTTCATTTCTTTCAATTTAGAATTATCTTACAAAATGTACAGGCCTGACGTTTTATCATCTTCATGAAGAGAATGCATACATACGTACATGCGTACATGGACATTATGGCCAAATCTCGTTTATTCTAGGTCATAATTTATTATTTTGTCGTTTGCTACCTCCTAAATTAGGTTCGCTGGCCAGTCTCATAATGCCGTGCACGTGTACCACTGCAATTTGCATTTGAATCTTGAAAATGTTTTTTATAGTAGATATTTATTTTTATCATTTGATTATTTTTTTTTATCTATTTTTGCAAGAGTGCATATCACTTACACACAGTAAGAGAGTGTTTTAAATGCTAGATGTATTTGTTCACAATCAGAGAAATTAAAAATAAAAGTCAGAGACCGATTACTAGTGTTTCATGATTGTTTTATGTTACATTGGTTTACACCAAAGCTGTAAATCTTAAGTGAAAATGGATGTAGATTTATGGTTGAAAACTAGATCTTATCGATTACCCAATGGCGGTCCATGATTTATCGCCGTGATGGAGGACACACATTTATAAAAAAAAAATGCGACCTTCAGACGGTATTTCAAAAAGTAAAAAAGTTTAACCCTTTCGAAATTAAAGCCTGGTTTTGACGATCATAATAGAAATCTTTGGGACAAACGCAGAATGTAATGATAATAAACATTTCGTCTTAATATTCGCTGTGATATATTTTACACATTTATGCGTTTACATCCATTTTGACGTCTGTAGAAGCTTTCACATTGGAACAAGTCTTGTCGTTTTGGACAACATAGATAAGGACAACAATTTGGATAATACCCGATTGTACTAAAATGTGCCATATAATCATTCAAAATTTGCCATCTGAAAAATCATTAATTTTTTACTGGTCGAAAGTTGTGTCGGATCAGACAGGATTTTAAGGTATTTCAAATATGTCGCTCATCATTCATCGACAAAATCACTTCAAACTAAAACGAAAAAAGGAAAAAACATTTCAAACACAAAAAACATTTTTAAAAAACATAGAAAGACACATTTGTGATGCACTGATGTGACTGTGCAGAGAGAAACAACAATAGATCTACGAAGAATGAATTTGACATGTATCTTTAGTTTTCTACCTACATTTTTGACCAAGGAATTGCAGTATATTTCAAAATTTCGCCATTATACTTCGCATAAACGAGCTGCCGGCTAGTTTATGTGACGTCTATACATAGCCATGCCTCCGTCTCCAATGAACCGGTAGTGAACACTAAGTCAGGTAGAGTCTGTATAGTAGCGCATTTGAATGTTTATTTCGCGCAGAATCTACTATACAGCCTCTATCTAATACATATAATGAAAAACGAACAATGTGGTAGAGTGCAGGCCCGTAGGAAGCAATTTCATGTTTGGGGGGGGGGGGGCTAAAGTCCTTGTTCTGAATATTGGGGGGGGGGGGGGGGGGCTAATTTGGATTTTCCCAAAATTTTCAGTGTAAAATTAGGAAAATTTGGCATTTTTGGTCAACTTTGGGGGCTTAGCCCCCCCCCCCCCCCCCTAGCCCCCTGTTCCTACGGGCCTGGAGTGCTATATATATAGCTAGGTCTGCGACTTCAAGAAACTCGTCTTTCCTTCTCTAATAAAACATCCAAAGACAAAAACAGTTCTTGTCATTATCATTGTGCAGATAAAACAATGCTTTTCTTTACAATGGTGTCAGCTATCATCATAACTGAAAACACATCCAAACTAAACAGTATGACAATGTTGTTTACTTTTACTACTTTCACGTAACGACTCTAACATATGGTGCTGCAATCCATGTGTGCACTTGATACCAAACAATGAGTCTGTCAACAGAGCGTGTACGGAAATGTGTTGTTATAGTAGAATTACAGATAATCTGTGTTGTTTATACAGCCAAGCATCTCATTGTGATAGTATTTTGAAAGAAGGAAACAAAACACGAGGGCGAGATAGACAAAACCAGTGTTATTATGTTGTTTAATCATTTACCATAACAAAACCTGTCGTAAGCTGTTGCACATGACGAAATTAAAAAAAGATACTTTCTCAAGCTTTTTTCGATTAACGACTTTAAGACTAGGTAGCCTTTTGTTTTCGAAATGATTAAAATATACACTTTCTACGTAGAATGATAAGGTATAATATGGATGGATAATCATATATGTTTATCATGTGTTAAATTTTCATCACAGAGCATATTTATTTTTTCAATGTCTAAATTTGTTTTTTCAATATCATTTAAAATTTTTGAATGAAGCCTTTCAAAATTGCATGACTGTTAATGCTGTTCCTCAAGAAGCAGTGGTACCAATTCAAACGTATGTATGTAATACTATTTTTTGACAAGCGTAAAAGTATCAAGTCCTACATTTGGCATCATAAGTACTCTTACAATCTAATAATTTATACTTCAATTTTTGATTTTTTTTTAAAAAAATGCGACTTGTGTTTCATATTTCAATGTCAAGTCAAATAAATATATTAATTTAGAAAATAATAGAAATCGTTTGAAAAGTTCACCGAAAAAAAAGAAAAATATATGTTTAATCCTATGAATTTTTTTGTGATATTCTGCTGTAGCGTAGATTCTAACCAAAAATTGCTTGGATTATTTTTTTATCCTATCCGAAATATCAGTTTCAGCATAAAACATCATGCAGAAAATAGTTTGTAAACACAACAAGCTTATACATTGTCAATGGAAGATTGGCTTACCCAAGGAATTCTGGAAACACGGGAGATAGAGCATAAAACAATGACTGCAAAACCCATTATAATATCACAGCTCTCTTTGAACAAAACTATCGCTGCCAAGTAGCATCCTTGGACGTTTGTTTTATAAATATAACTGAAGACATTCTAAAATGCACCAACAGTTATCTTGCCATGCCCTTTCAAAACTCAAAAATAAAATCAAAGAGCGTAAGTCATAAAGTTACATTTACAAGTCCATGGTACTACTATATTTTATTCCTTGCATAAATTCTGACTAGTGTCATTGGCTTGCAAAGATTATGAAACTGATATAAAATGAATTACATTTTGTATTTCATGACAGTATTAAATTTTGCTAATGTGGATTGACCCATTTCTATAAGTATCTGTTTATAAGTTTTCTTTGTATGTCGTAGCCATCATCTGCTGCAAAGCACTGTCCGCGCAAATATTCGAACAAACACCTTTAACATACACAAGGTGTTCCATGATGTTGAACAGATACACAGTTCACCAAAAATACTTAGGCAAATCTAAAGATTCTAACAGAACTGGAAATGTTGTTAGTCGAAATCTGTAAATAAAATATCTTGTAAAAATATCTTAATATTACGTCTAAACAATGAACACAAATTTCACATGGTTCCATTTTGCCATGACAAGACTTATACCCAAAGTCATGGTGTATCGGCCCACGCTGCCTTGGGAATTTCCTAAGATTGTTACACATATCTCTTACAAACGCAAGTGTCTGCATCTCTGATCTTGATACTGATACACGCTTTCTAGAGGTCTGCTGATTCAATTAGGCTTAACCCATTACCAGACGCCTAAGTTTTAGACTTTCTATAACCCAAAGATGTTGCTGACAACATTTTCAAGTTAATGACATTTTGCAGGTTTTTGGTCTATTTTGGTAAAAGTGATTGTGCAAAATGAAGAAATTGCTTGACATAAATGTTCACAAAAAGGTTTCCATGTCTGGGAATGGGTTAATCGGCTTTTTAGATAAGACCATACGAAATGGAATCAGCCTTGCTATTGTATAACGTTGAAAAATTATATCATATGTAGATACCATACAATTATACGAGGATATTACTTATTGTCTTCAAAACCGTCTTACTTACAACACTAGATAAACTTTGAGTACGAGGTCTTTGGTAAAAAGCGACGACTTGTAATTGAAGTAATTGAGAGGGAGTCCGCTGCATACAGCATATCTCTACGGTACTGACTACGGTCAAAACTATGAATATGAATCAATGGAAATCTATTGAATGGTGTTCTGCAAGGCCCGCCTTTATAGTAACCGAACTATTTGTTTTGTTTCTATTTCATTTTGTCACAGAAAACCCTTGTCCTATGTGTCTAGGTACATGTGTATCAATGTTGCTGTTTTTTATAATAAAAATGACTCTGATAAACAATAAGTAAGATGTATGATTTTGTAGTTCATCGTTCTGTATTCACAATACCGCTCGTGAGGGAGTGCAATACCTTGTCATAACTGCTAGTGTTGATATGGGCTAATTTTAGACAGATGAACTAATCGACACTTATAAAGTCTGTCAGTATCTTTCCTGCTAACGGTTGATTGATGGCCACAATTCATTGTGGAGCTAACAACTCAACACTTTCCCAAAACGGTTAAGAAATAGAAAGTTCCAAGTCGAATTCTGATACAAATGACGAGGTGAAGATCGATTAAGATATAATTTATGAGTGTACACTATGGAACAAATGGAGAAGATGTTGGTATTCAGCATTTCCTTCTTTTATGTCAATGTCATCCAAAGGTTTATATATCAGAGGCTGCATGATCAGGGTTGTTTGGGAGAGTGTTAAAACGTTTTTCAAAGATTACTATTGACAGTGCATTATTTAAACAAAAGTAATGATGATTTTGACATTCTTAGATCATCCATCATTATATCATATTTATTCCTTTGAGAAAAGAAGTATACTTATGCTTTGTTTCTAATATAAGAGACCCAAATCATTCTTATGCAGCACGTCTTTGGAAAGATCTTAGTACAACTACAATTGGCGCCACATCGTATGGCACATGTTTACATTTTGTTTAAACGTAAACAAAACATTGTTGTATAGTCCAGCAAGATTAACCCGGGACATCTGCATATGTAATGACCCCACTTCGGCAATTTATTGTTTAGACGCTCAACTATCGGACTTTGCGCACGAAAATTCAGTTGTTTACGTTTGAACAAATGTAAACATGTGCCATACGATGTGGCGCCAACTGTAGCTCGAGTAAGATAAAGACAGCAACATCGAAAATATAGTGCTCAGATACACGTTACTCGATGGATTTATATATGTATATACCAATAACATGGGCAATTCTGTAACAAGCTATACTCCCATGTGTTTCAAGATGGGTATATTTGATTTCGTCTTTGTAGCTACGTCGACTTTCATCCCACATTTGGTAGATTGAGTCTTTTTTACAATGTTTGGAAGAGCGCAGATCTCATAATATCATGTTTCATTCTTTGTGTTGACCTTCAGTGTTCATAAATATTGCTGAATGCCTTCATACTTGTACAAACAAAACTAACCCAAAGTCATCATGTTAACACAATTGAAACATTTTTAGCGTAACTGACAATGTTGTTTTTGTGTGTTTTCCAGATTTCTCGGCAAATTCACAGTCCAACACTAACAACGCTCAACATATCACCAGTAATGGTAATTCCAGTGGCTCTCGGAGGCTTCGTACGGCTTACACAAACACCCAGCTACTCGAGTTGGAGAAAGAGTTCCATTTTAACAAGTACTTATGCAGACCTCGGAGGATTGAGATCGCGGCATCACTCGAGCTGACAGAACGACAGGTCAAGGTCTGGTTCCAGAATCGGAGGATGAAGTTTAAAAGGCAAACACAGGTAAAATAATACTTAGACTATCAACCCTTTATCAGAGGGCAAAATTTCAGACTGGTTCAAAAGGACAGACGACCATTTCAAGAGAATGAAATTTATAAATTTGTTGATCTTTTGTAGTAGAAAACTTTTTGGGAAATAGAGAAATTGTTTGTCATAAGCAATTTGTTTTCATTGTTTCTACAATGGATTTCAAAGCCATTATGGTGTAGGGAGTCAAAAGGGGTCAATGTCTGGGAATTGGTTACAACAAGCTGTAGTTAAGATTTTTAGGAAGAAAGGCACCGTAACATTTCGCATTTGCTTTCACAAAGTATATCTTGATGCAAAGATTGGTTATTCTAATGCGTAGAAAAGCAATCAGTTTTTAGCTCCACTGGCCGAAGGCCAGCGGGGCTTATGTCATGGCCCTGTGTCCGTCGTGCGTCCGTGCGTCCGTCCGTGCGTCCGTGCGTAAACAATTTTCAAACATCTTCTTCTCCAAAACTATTGGACCAATTTCAACCAAACTTCACACGAATCATCCTTGCACGAATCTCTACCAAATTCCTTCAAAAGAATAAAATCTATGCAGAACTTGAATTTCAATTAATTTAATTGAATTAAATTTTCGAAAAATCTTTAAAATTCTTCTCCTCCAAAATACTGCACCAATTTCAACCAAACTTCACAGAAATCTTTCTTGCATGAATCTCTACTAAATACCTTAAAAAGAATAATATCCGCGCAGACCTTGAATTTTAATTAATTTAATTGATTTAAATGTTCAAAAAATCTTTAAACATTTTTCTTCTACAAAACAACTGGACCAATTTCAACCAAACTTAACACAAATGTTCCTTGCATTAATCTCTTCTTAATTCCTTCAAAAAAATAAATTCTATGTAGAACTTGAATTTTAATTAGTCTAATTAAATTAAGTTTTCGAAAAATCTTTAAAAAATCTTCTTCTCCAAAACTACAGGACCAAACTTTACAGAAATGTTCCTTGCATTCATCTCTTCTTAATTCCTTCAAAAAAATAAATTCTATGTAGAACTTAAATTTTGATTAATTAAATTAAATTAAATTTTCGAAAAAAATTCTTTTCCAAAACTACTGGACAAATTTTAACCAAACTTCACATGAATCTTCCTTGCATTGATCTCCTCTAAATTCCTTAAAAAATTATTTCCGTGTAGAACTTAAATTTCAGTAAATTTAATTATATTGAATTTTCAAAAAATTGTTAAACAATCTTCTTCTCCAAAACTACAGGACCAATTTCAACCAAACTTCACAGGAATCTTCCTTGCATGAATCTCTTCCAAATTCCTTCACGATCGGATGAAAAGCTTGGCCGTTATTGGCTAGGCTTTTTTTATTTTTTTTATTTTATTTTTTTTTTTTTTTTGGCTATATGAAACAGTGTAATTTTAAGAAAATTTTAAAAACATTTCTGTTCCTTAAAGTGGCATTTCAGAATTTTTTGCCATAAATTTTACTTTTATTTTTATCTGAAAGAGCATAATTCCTTATGAAAATTCTGAAAATGTTAAGCCAAAATATTGCGCCGTTTACGAGATATTTATATTTTTGTGTTAAAATTGAACAAATTGTTGTGGACAACAGTTCGGATTTATATGCAATTTATCGATTTTGTCTCAACTTTAAATGTGTGTTTCTCGCTTATTGGCAACAACTTCAAAAAACTAATAGTATTTATACTCATTAGAATACCCAATCTTGGCATCAAGACATACTTTAAAAAATTGAACTTGGAATGAAATGTCCCTTTAATCACTTTTTGGATTTCATTCTGGTGTAGCATGAATCTTCTTTGAATAGACCTCTATTGTATTCCTTAAAGAAGTTGGTAGTCTAAATGTCTAAAAGCCAGTGGAGCAATACGCCTTTAAAGTTGGGTCAGAATTGACAAATTCCATAAAAACCTGAACTGTTGTCCACAACAATTTGTTTAGATTTAGCATAAAAATATATATTTCTCGTAGACTGTTCAATATTTTGGCTTGAAATTTTCAGAGTTTTCTTTAGAAAAGTTACTCTTTCAGATAAAAATAAAATTTAAGAAAATAAATGTAAAATGTCACTTTAAAGAATGAATATGTACACAAACAGTCATTCCAAACTCACCCAACACTATGTTTGTCTGTATGTGAGGTATAACAAGGGATTAGAATCTTAACCCACAAAAGAAACGGTTAATTTGAATGATATGAATTTGACGGTGTATCGCAGATTCCAGCCATGGCTGTTCCCTCGGTTTCATGTAAACATCTTCACGTCCATGACGGGATTGTATTCTCCGTGGATTTCTTGTATGACACAAAATAGACAGGTCTGTCAAATACCCGTCAGTGTACTACATGTCGGGATTTCCCCTGGAGAAAACAAACTCGAGGCAATAAGATCGACCTAAATTATAGTTTACATTACTGCTGAACAACATGATCATTTTTTGATTTTATGATCCATTTTCTATAGATTATTGTTAAAGAATATACTTGCGTTTGCCTATTTTTCCATATACACCTTGTGTAGAGGCATTTTCTTTCACGATGGAATTTTCTTCATGCAGGTTCAAACACATATTTGCTTTGCTGTATTTAGGCCAAGTAAAAAAAAGAGAGCGATATTCAGGTTACATGCGGAAAAAATAGGCTTGGTCTGTCGGCCTGTTTAGTGGTTCAAAAAATGTATTGTTTTTGTTGCTGATCAATTGTAATCGTTTTTGTCCTTACAAAGATTTTCTTTTTATCATGGGGGGGGGGGGGGGGGGGGGGGGCAAACGAAATTGAGTTTTACTCCCCTTTTGCTAGGTTCCGAGGAGTAACCTGAACCACACAAAAAATTACCATTTCACTTCTTAAACAACGACACAGTCCCAAACTTACCAAAAGTAACAAAGTGGCCACTATTGACTAAAAAGCTCGAGTCCTTAAGGTAAGACCTTGGTGATGTACTTCCGGTATAATCGTTTTATTTCGACTTATTCCGTGACGTCTTTAAGACCGAGTATTTTTAAAGACCCGTTAGGTGCAATATCGCCTGCTTTCATTACAACGGAAATAAATGAGCGTGCTATGATTTCCGGGGATTTTTCTAAACATTTTTTATGAAATGTTTCTAAATTGTATGAAGACTAGGCAAAACCCCCAACAAAAGTCAAAAATTCAAAATTTGAGAGCAATGAAAATTACTTCCCTTGAAATCGTCTATTCGTACCAAACGGATTTCGTTCCATAACTGGTCACATAGCCCATTACTCAGGTCTTACCTTAATGGTAAAAAAATACCATCTCTTTTGGAAATAGAATTATGTACAAATAACACAGATCTATATTTTGACATTGGATGTTTGGTCAACTATTTATAATTCTGATCATCATGAAAAGTTGTCACATGAGCAAGGTTAAAACAAACCCAGACGCAAACAAAAAACGATAGCTAAGATTTTTTACTATGATAACGTTGAAATGTCGATATGAAAGACCGGGCTGCCTGTGTTTCTCCGTCAGTTTATTTCGTATCTCAAATCTTCCTCCTTTTTAACCATTTCCCAAACAAAACTTGGTTTTGACGTGCCTAGTAAAAAAGGGTTGGGAAAACATTTAGACAAAAGAAGAAACTGCTGATAACCAGCAGTTTCTCCTTTTGCCTCAATATTTTCTGGGCTTTATCATACAATAATCCGATCTTTATCAACATCCATTTTGTCGTCTGCATCGGCTTTCAAATGGGACCACCCTTAAATTTTGTCGTTTGGGAAAGGGTTCATCCTTTTCCAAATGGCAACATTTTATGGAAGTCTGATTCAAAAGCTGCTGCATGCGACATAATTAATGTTGAGTTAGTATACGAAATATATGTAGGAATATTGCTGATTATGAGCATTTTCTTCTTTTGTCTCAATATTTTCAAATCATGTTTTGTTAGAGACGTCAAAAACTCGTCTTGTTTGGGAAAGGATTAAACAAAATTAAACTTGAAACAGCCTTTTCCTCTGGTAGCTACTAAAAATTTAAGTCGTCGTTTATATGGACACAGAACATCCTGTTGTCAAATTTCTAACATGTGATGAAGTTTAAAAAGCGAAAGCAGATATATCTAGAAGTATATAGATCTAGAAGTAGATCAATATGCATTATACTGACAAAGTCTATGTTAATCTGGAAAAAAAGAAAATAAATCAAACAACATAAATATAGTATGCATCAGTGACAATGTGATTATGTGCATGATATGTCCAAAAGCGATTTTAAGGCATAACACCTGTGAAATAAACCTGTGTACACCAAAAACAGATAATCTAGCTTTTTTACATTTGCTTAATGTTGTAAAATATACGAAGAAAAACAATACAGCCAATGGAAACAGAAATGTTAATTCTGATATCTGAAATGGCCTTACTGGAAATCGTCGGTGTAAATGCAAAACCTCGTATGTCGATTTTTGCGATTTTCAAAGTAAAATCTTGTGTGTCCAGTTAAGACAATTCTTGCAGGTGTTGAGATATTTTTACTGACCAGTATTTATGACAAATAAATATGTTTCAATTTCAATTATAACACGTTTCTATAAAATCCATGTATAGCGAAAGAAGAACTGCATCGGGTTTTAATTGACCAATCATGACTCTGTGTAATTATGCTTTGTGTAGGCGCCAAAACGTCACGTGGCGTCAAGGTAACGTCAAATTACGTCATCAATGACATCACTTAACCGCCAATGCGTTTCCTACGCCGAAAACTAGATTATGGCAGAATTTCCACAACATAACACATTTAGAATGTGCGGTTTTTTATTATTTAGAGTGTTATAATGCAGATAATAACAAGTTTAGAGGTCTTTATTTGCCAAATAAAACCCTCTGCGCTCTGAACTACATGTTAAGGCGCTGTGCGCCTCGGTTTTTACCTTCACGTGTAGTCCGTCGCACATCGGTTTTTATTTGCCAAATAAAGACCCCTAAACCTGTTATTATTTCATAAGTATAACCTTTCAGTTTAGGTAAAATTATTACACTATGTTCCTTCCCCTTTAAAATTTTCCAAAAGCGAGTTACGAAGTTCTGCATTTACAACGGCGAAATGTTATTTCGTGGAAACTAGAGTTAAAACAATAGATCCCAACTAACTAGAAATGTACTCATTTTTGCATTCAGATTTATAATATTTGAAAATACATTGTAATAAATTGTTAACTTAATTTGTTTTATCTGTTCATAATTATACCCCACAACGACGTTATTGGGGGTATACTGGAATCAGGTTGTCCGTCAATTGGATCACCAAGGACAACTCTATCATACCTTGGATGCATCTCGAAGAACTACTTTCGGACTATGAATAGAACAACTATTCAAAACGTTCGTCTGCGACTAATGTCAACAATGACGCGACAATGATACTGAAATACATTTTTTGCAGTTCCAGTGTCCTCATTTTTTAGAATTATTACAACCTGCAAGTCCCGCAAGTTGCCATGGTTGTGCATTTGGTTGACCTCGAAAACTACTTTATGAAGCGTAGCTACTTCCGGCTAAGAAATCCAATTTTTTTCAAGATTTCTTCATACACACACTTCCGAGTCGATGATTCGACTTTTGGTCGACATTATCCGAGGATATCCGAACGGTTGTCCGTCCGTGGACATAATTTTGTGTCCTCTTCTCCTCCCACAGGTTGTTTCCATTTTCATCTTGATCCAGTCATTTGTTTCAGAGTTCTGTCACTTTGAACTTTTCAATGGGGGGGGGGGGGGGGGGGGGGGGGGAGTAGTCAAAATTTAATAACTCAAAACTCAGTAACCATAAGTCAAGAATCGGTTGACCTAGGATCATGAAGCTTTACACACTTGTTGCCCATGACCCAAGGAGGTGCTCTATTGTTTTTGGGTCACCAAGGTAAAAGGTCAAGGTCACAATCGGACTTTGTTTATAATCCGTTTCCGTGCTCTAAGTCAAGAACCGATTGACCTAGGATCGTGAAACTTTACACACTTATGGCCCATAATCCAAGAAGGTGCCCTAATGTTTTGGGGTTACCGAGGTCAAAGGTCAAGGTCACAATGAGGCTTTGTTTAAAATTCGTTTCCGTGCTCTAAGTCAAGAACTTGTTAATCTAGGATCATGAAACTTTACACAGTTGGTGCTCATGACCCAAGGAGGTGCCCTATTGTTTTTGGGTCACCAAGGTCAAAGGTCAAGGTTACAATGAGACTCTATATATATAATGATATAGCACTTTTTTCAGTGACAAGGCGCTAGTGGGGGTATTTGTTTGACACAGTCTGATCTGGATCCATGATGTTCTTTAAAAGATTATTCATGACATGTAGCAAATGTAAAAGAGCAGTGCCGATCACTACACGACTCCTCTTTGGTGCAGGCTGATATTGAATCAAGTTGGTGTCAAATACTATAAGGGATTTATTTCCAGATCCTTATACAATTACAATTATATTCTAACCTTTGTACATGTCATTCCAGATGCAGCGACAGAAGACGGAAGCTCGACTGGGTTCATGCGACTCAAATCCTGGCAGTCCCCATTCGTTTGAAAGTGATACTATGGATTATGATAAACCAGTGAAGAGTCTTAGTGACGATTATGGATGTACTAATTCTACCCTAGATCATATAAAATCTGATGAAGATAAGTGTTTAGATCACAGTGTGTTTCAGCTTGAAGCTGATCGTGTACAAATAAGTGAACAATCAAGAGATACGGATAAAGGTGACGGTCGAGAGGGTAGAAGTACGAACGATTCAATCACATCGAATGATGATATAAAGTCTCCTGCTTCTGTTAGATCTGCTCACAGTCAATCATTGATATCTCAACTTTCACCTCATATGACGTCACCTAGTATGAATATGACGTCACCAAAATTAGGATCGTCACCACCGTCACCTTCTTCGAGGCATAAATGTGTACCTAACTCAACGCCGGACACAGATAAACAATCTATTGGTGAAAGTATAGATTCTAACCAAAGACCTATAGATAAAACTTACACATCACCCGGATCGGCTACGCGCAATGACTATCATCAACAAATGGCGGCAAACTTTCAATCCTCGCCACAAAATACGGTTCATGGCTACTCAAATAAGACGAGTCATGAATTGTGTGAAACAGGCTCCACTCAAGGTGTATCTAGGGTAAAACAAAGTTTCTCTCCCCGCGAGACACGACCTAATTCAAGTGATAGCTTTTATCCAAGTTCTCGGCCCGAGCCAGATTTCCCTAGCGACCAGAATCAGTATTCAATGCGAGCCCTGGCCAATGGCCACTTCAGTCTGCCAGATGATTACTCGCAGATGTTTCCTGGGGGAAACACACTTTCCCGGTCTTCAAAGGATAATTTCCAGACTGGCTACGGAAACCAACAAATTTCTGGTCACAAATCTAATCAGTTATCGCCATTAGAAAAACTTAACCCATTAGTACAACAGCAAAAGCGATACCAATACGCGCTGCAAAATAATTCTCGGGGTGAAACCGCCTATAAAACTGGCGATTTTAACGCCCAATACCATTATCCGTCTATTTTTGACATGAATTCAAACACTTACCAACCTTCACGGGGCTATTCAGTGTTTAATAACGGTGTACAGAATGACAGTTCGACCCCAAATAGACCTATGTCGATGGAGGAATACGGAAGCAATAACCCACAATTAAAACAAGGTTCTTTCAATGCTGGACAGTTAAATGCCTATCAGAACGGTATTTATTTTGATGGTAATTACGGGTCGGGCTACAATGGACCTGCCAATAGGACAATGGCGGCTGCGGGGCTCCCACAACACAACTATCTGACGTCATCACTCCCGCAGCACGCCGCCAATATGGCGGAAGGTGGTAACGGAAGTTTTGATCAGTTCTCGGGTGTACAGAATTCATATAACTCGCCTTTCAACGATTTTAGTTCATTAATTAATGATTTTAGTGGATTTCAAGCGGGCTTCCAGACAATTGAATGAATCGATTTTCTGTTTATCTATGAATACTTGTGGAAAATAATTCAAGAATGCTCTTTGGCAGATTTCCATTGAAATGTTTATGTGAATGAGACATTTCATAGGTTTGGTAACACCATGCCTTTAATTAGTATGAAAAATCACTTTGTTTGTTTTAGATTTCGATTACTGTGTTTTAAAAGCAAATACTCATTATTTCAAATGATTATTTTATTTCCACATCCTGCAGAATGTTATTTCCTTATTTTTTTTGTTAAAACCTTACGTAAAAGAAAAACTTACAATAGCACACTTACCGGTTTTACTTGTTATGGTCAGCCACGATTTATTTGTTATTGTCAGTCAAGATTATTTTTTTATAACAATGAACGGCCTTTTTAGCTATACATAACATGGCTAGTTAGGCTTTTTATTGAAACAGACATGAGGTAAAACAATTACAAAAATGAATTATGAGACAATATTTTTTTTATATTTTAGCCCATTCAAACGTCATAGTTATCTTGGTTAACCAACATCTATTTGAAAACTCAATGTTTGAGTATGCTTTAATAAAGCTTTGCCATCCTAAAGTTGACCGTAATTTAAAATTATTAATACGGGTTTACACACTGAAGTTCAAGTTCATCTAAAGCTTTTTTTTTGCTAGTTCTTTGTGGTATTTATTGTCATAAAATGTCTTCTTTTTATTTATTTATTTTAGGAACATCATTCGCTGTTATCCACGTCTAGTTTGAGGCAAAAAAAAAATCAGAATCACATCCTTTTTAACTGTTCTTCTTAAGTCTATTGGTTTATTATCTTTAATTTAAAAAGAAACACACACAAAACAATTGAGACATTGATGTATCGTTATTTTTTTCTGTCGGAATTTACCCCAAAAAAAGTTATAGACCATGAAATGGTTAAAATAAAGAAATGGATAAACATTTTTTGCAGTTAAATTTTGAAGTGTGTCTTTTTTGTCAGCGATAGCAAACCATGTCTTTTCCCTTAAAAAATATGTCTTTATATTTATTTCATTTATTAAAAAATGATATTTATAATCTAATTAAAATATTGCATCGTGTGTATGCGAAAATAGAGATCTAATTGGACGCTAGATATTATAGCAAGATAAATCTTATAATATTTAAGTTTTTAGAACACAAAGAATATTATTCTATGAATGTTTCCATATGGTTTTCCCCAAGTTTTCTGTTACAAATTATTAAAATATTAAATTATAAGGCAACTTGATCATTTTTGTCTCCTTAAAACCAAGCTTGATATACTGCATTTAGAACGGAACATTTATTTTACACTGACGAGAGTACGAATTGTCTCCTTGCAAGAGAATGAATTAAGATCACAATAATAATTTCGACAAAATAATAATAACTCACATTATTTCATTTATTTCATTTTTTCCCAACACATCATAGTCGTAGATGTTTTTAAACAATTCTGTTGGTGTATTGAAATACGCAAATTGACGTTATGAACTTCATATACCGTATAGCACTTTATTTCTGCGGGGACTTTATTTCTGCTATTTCTGCGGTCGTGGACGGCACCGCAGAAATAAAATCCGCAGAATATTAATCCTGAATGTAGAGGTTATTGTCATTCGGTAATTTTAGTCAGTACATACATGGACAAGTTAATCTGTTACCACCCGATGGAAAGAACAATATCATAACAATGGAGTGCTTTTCTATTCAAAATTGGCGTAACTACGGCCTTAACTTAGGTGCAAATAAGACATTTTAGTTCATCAATAAACAATGATTTAACAAGTTTGACTGATTGGTAACAGTTTGACACGTCTTTCTTTTCACACATATCTATGTATGGCATTGTTTCCCATAACGCTTTAATAGATACTGGTAAATGAGCGGGATTATCCCTTTACTCTAACAGAGTAATTAGAATATTTGGTAAGCATCGTCTTTCAAACTATGTCTGATACTGACTAAAACTGATTTAATGGCGCAGAAATAAAATCTTTGATTTTGCAAAATGCGAGACCGCAGAAATATGTTCCGCAGAAATTTAACCCGCCTGATTTCTGGAAAAACCGCAGAATTTGGAGCCCGCAGAAATAAAGTGCTATACGGTATTTACACAACCGGAGTGAAAATAGAAAATGACTATAAAAGTAAAATGTATTGTTAATACGATTAATCTGAGCATTTATGCATTATCGAACGATTCTTTGACCTAAATACCACGGATATTTCTTTCACGAAATATAATATGAATTTTGGCGGTATTTTCTGTATTAAAGTGACATTTCAGAATTTTTTGTCATAAATTTTACTTTTATTTTTATCTGAAAGAGCATATTTACTTATGAAAATTCTGAAAATTTCAAGCCAAAATATTGCGCCGTTTACGAGAATTGTATATTTTTGTGTTAAAATTGAACAAATTGTTGTGGACAACAGTTCGGATTTATATGCAATTTATCGATTATGCCTCATCTTTAAATGCGTGTTTCTCGCTTATTGGCAACAACTTCAAAAAACTAATAGTATTTATACTCATTAGAATAACCAATCTTGGCATCAAGACATACTTTAAAAAATTGAAATTGGAATGAAATGTCCCTTTAAGAAGATTTAACACATTTTGACTTACGATAATTACATGTATATAAGTGGATCAGATACCTGTAACTTGATGTTACAGTCCTTCAGACGATGACTGACGATGACTAACACAATACTGTTTCAACCCTTTCCCAAACAACAAAATTTTAGGGTGATCCGCTTCAAAAACTGCCACAAATGACCAAATGGGTGTTATTAAAGATAGGATTTATATAAAATATGGCACAGAAAATATTGAGACAAAAGGAGAAACTGCTGGTTATCAGCAGTTTCTTCTTTTGTTTCAATGTTTTCCCAAGCCTTTTCTTTTAGGGACGTCAAAACCATGTCTTGTTTGGGAAAGGATTAATGCAAGTAACCATATTTTAATTCAAAAATCGGGAATCGTTATAGCTGGCAAATTCTTGACCATAGGGAGACAACTTTCGAAAACTATAATTACCTTTATAAATCAGCGTAAGTTTAAAAAGACAACAATAAGAACGTGCAAATAACCAAGTGCACCATAATTATATGGTTAGCGTGTTCTTGAAGTTTTGATGAAATATTAAAAGAAAAACATTCAGAAAAATACTGTTGACAAGTTACCAACATATTGTACAAGTATTTTCTTTTCTAATGAGGGCGGTTAGTAGACCCTACTCGAACATGTTTTTAAAGGAGGAATGGAATTAATCGAAGTCTACTTCAACAACCAGTCTCGTCATTTCTTACATGAAAGCATCCGTCTGATACTTTGTTACGATAACTTACAAATTCATGCAAGTTTCAAACAACAACTTACGTACTAAACAAACGAAGTTAACTCTTTATCATAATTATGGAAACATTTAGAGTGATCCAATTCAAAAGATACTATAGACGACGACATTTATGTTGATTAACATTGGATTTGTGGACAATATAATATAAAATATTGAGGCAAAAGGAGAAATTGTATATATATTTGAGAAGTCAAAACCAGGCCCCGGTTTCTAAAAAAACTTAAGTACGTTCTCAAACTCAAACCTGATACCGTACTCAAATCACACGAAATTCACGCGAACTTCAATCGAATACGCTTCCACGTTGGAGAGTATTCCATTGAAGTTGAGAATGGACTCATGAGTATGTACTACAGTTTTTTTCGAGAAACCGAGGCCAGGTCTTGCTTGGGAAAAGGTCAAAGAGTTATTCTAACTTTGAATTGAAATACAACTGAGATATTTATTTCAATCCTTTAATGTCAATTTTAATATTCTAGAACAATAGAATTACACGAGATTTCAGGATTCTAGTGTGTTTAACTTGAACTGATGTTTCTGTCACCAAGGTTTGACGTACATGATAGAAAAGGGCTCGGGGAAACATTGATACAAAAGAAGAAAATGCTGAAAAGCAGCATTTTCTCTTCTTGCATCAATGTTTTCCGTGGTATGGTATATTTTTTGTTCTATTGATAGCATGCACTTTGTCGTATGTATCACCTTTGAATTTAGACCACCCTTAAATTTTGGCTTTTATTTTGTCACCTGCTACTCCTTTCATTTTTGACCAACCAACTTTTTTATAATTTTGCAATTCCTTAAGGCAATTATGATTCTACTGTTGTAGTTAATTTAGTACCACACAGAGACGCCATTTGAAGCCCAACAAGGTATAGGTTTTGGACAACATAGTTGAAAATGAAGGAATTGCTTGTCACAAGCAATTCCTTCATTTCCCACAATGTTCGTTTATCATAAAATACCAGAACATGTCATTTGATTCACTTCAAATTGTCGTCTGCAACATTCTTGAATTTGGAAAAGTCTAAAATTGCGTCGTCTGGTACGTGTAATTGGTTAAAAATTTAATTACATACATGTTATTACAATACTTTTTTCACTAAATATTGAGCAATGGTCACTTAGAAATTCTTCATTTTAGAAATTAATGCTCTTTTTCAGGGGGTTCTTTTCCAATCATTCAAATAGATCTTTTTGAAATACTCTTCATTATATGTCTTCACTTTACACATGTGTTGAACTTAATTATTTTGATTTTTAGAATTGTAATTTATGAATTGAAAAGTTATGTTGTTATGAAAATAAAATAAAAATATGTGTTAAAATGATGTTATGATTTTCTTATATTATACATAGCCTACCTATTTGAAACAAAGTAATCATTTTCCTAACAATCCCTGTTTATGAAAGAAAACAGTGTGGTAAAAGAAGAAATGTCGATATTTCTTCTCTTTATTAGCTGTTTTCTGTTACATTAAATATTTTTGAATTGATATTACGAGTAAATGAGTGAATTTTGTGAAACAAGACGTTATATAGACGCCCACGAGTACTACAAAAAGCTAAGAGAACAATTTCAGATAAAAGAAGAAAATACTGGTAACCAGCATGTTCTCCTTTTGTCTCGATGTTCTCTGTGTAATATTATACACATATCCTTTCTATATCAACATATATTTTGTTTTCTTCAATAGCTTTCAAACAGGAACATTGCAAATCGTAACTGCTTTGGATACTACATAGCGTTATTCTAGATACATGTATATCAATCAATCTTTTTTTTTTTTTTTTGATGTCTAAAACGAGGAGAAACTGGTCCATACCTAGAGAGCGATATTTTCCATAGCATTCACCGAGGGTTCAACGCATCACTGTTGTAACTTAGTTTTACTAAATTTTACAGGAGATGGAAAAAAATTTTAATAACTTACTCAAAGCTAAAGAGGGAATATATCTTTACAATTCTAAATGATATTAGAACACAAAGTGTTTTCCTTCCTAAAGATTCTGAACATACAAAAAAATACAAAAAATTAGGTAGTTACAACAGTTTTGCATTTAACATTCGACATGCAACGAAGATATCGAAAAGAATCTGAAAATCATTGAGAGAACATTGCTAGATAATAAAAATCATTTTCAACTTTTCTCTCAAGCTTCTGCTATTTGTCTGCGAAAAAGTAATTCGTTTTAAATCGACTACATAGGAATTCAAATTGGATTAGTCTAGAATTTTGTCGTCATCTACACATGGTTACTGTAGAAGCGAAGGACAATTGGATTTCCTTGTGTACTTTTGAGAACGCAGTAGCTACAGCATAATAGGGAACAATTTTATCCAGTTAACAGTGGCGTCATTTCGGACAAACAACTGGTATTTTGTGGGTGTTGTTATAAAAATCTCGATACTACGGCTTGATTCAAGCCATAGTTACGAGATTTTATAACAACACCGACGGTTTATAAAAAGTTAAAAACATAATGGTAAACCAAGTCTATTTTAGCACAAAATTTATTGGTATTCGAACGAACCGACACTTTTCAGAATTGAGTCACTGCCGATGTCAGTCTAAATATCGACTGAATTCAAATATATCATGCAGTCACGTGTCTTTTATGACAATTTGTCTATTTTCAACAAAAACCTCGTAACTGCAGCTTAAAACCAGCTGCAGTTACGAGATTCTTGTTGAAAGCAGCGATTCATTCAAGAGGGGTTTTTTTTCGTAATTTTGGTACTCAATCGTTCTATCAAAAATGAATAATGAACATTATCGCTATGTAAATGTTCTAAGGAAAAATTGCTACAAACAGCTACAACCAATATTTTGTCACATTTTCGTGATACATTTTTATTCGTTTTATAGTTCCAATTTCATTTTGAACATGCGTCATATTATTTTTTCCGAAATATACGTATGATGCGTATGTTTCGGAAAAAAATGAACTGACATACGTCCAAAACACGTTGCATATAGACATCTTGTACATGAGTTGCGATGGTCGTATTTTAAATAAATAATAATCCTATTCGGTGTTTCTTGACAATAATGACATCAGAAGGATTACTGGCGAATGATGTTATGGCCACATAAAGTTTATGTGGTTTGTTTATGGGCCCATATGTAACACCTCAAAGAGAATATTTCCTATAAAACCAAAGCTGTGAGCGTCAGAACTTGTTAACACTAAACCTGTATTTGCAATTTCTTTAATGTTTTCCCGAACAACAAAAATTTGGATAACTCTTCTGGGAAAGATTCTGCAGAAAACTCAATGGATGTTGACAAAGATATAATTTGTGTTACAATATTGTACAGACAGACAATATTTAGGCAAAATGAGAAAATGCTGATTATTTATAAGCATTTTCTTCTGTAGCCTCAACATTTACCAAGTCTTTTCTATTAGGGACGTCAAAACTAGGTTTTGTTAGGAAAAGGGTCATCCTTATCTCCAACAAGGGCGTGTTTCAGCCTTTAACCCTTTCCCAAACGACAAAATGTTGGGGTGATCCGCTTCTAAAACTGCCACAAATAACAAAATGGAAGTTAATGAAAATAGAATTTGTGAAAAATATGGCATAGAAAATATTGAGACTAAAGGAGAAACCGCTGGTTATCAGCGGTTTCTTCTTTTGTTTCAATGTTTTCCAAAGCTTTTTTTCTATCAGGAAAGTCAAAACCAGGTCTTGTTTGGAAAAAGGCTAATGACTGAAGCAGCTTTATAAATGAAAGCAGTGATACTTTACATATTTACCATGCTAATTAGATGCAGAAAGGAAAATAGACACAGAATACTACATGCAGACATTTCTTAAACGTAATCATGTTACAAGAATATTACTGAATTGTCATCTTAATATGGATATTATATCAGTTGCGTATGATTTTTATAACATTCTATCTTAAATTTCATGATGGTAGAAAAGGCGTTTCGATGGGTTAAATGTTACAAAAATCACTCTAATAGTTGTGCTTATTATAATGAGCAAGAATTAACCAATTGTCAGACCACAATCTTTTCGGCTGGCCCAAAATAAGAACTGCTGCAACCAACAAAATATATAATTTTGAAATCTATGTTCGAAAAAAAGAATCTGAATCATTTCATTATTTAAAGTGAAAGAAGAAAATTGCTTGTTATCAATGTGTTCTCAATTATTTCCTAGGCTTTTCTGTTAGGGACGCGATAGCCAGATGTTATTTTGAAATGGTTAAATCTTCGGAATATGGCATAGAAAATCTTCGGAATCTTCTTCAAAAATAGTATTCATTTATGTAGTCAGTCCAGTTGAACGATGTTTCTAAATTCACGGAGGTTAATCACGTGATTCAACAATTTCAGAAAATCTTCAATAATTTTATTAATAATGGACTGATTTGAATTCGGTTTGAAGCAGAGAAGGTGGATAGACGTCACGCATTAGAGGGACGTGGTGGATTTTGAAAAAAAAAATCAGCTGATAAAAAAGTTAGTGAAGATCAACCAACATTTTGGTTGATCTTCATTAACTTTTTTGTCAGTTGATTTTTCAAAAAAAAATATCGCATTTTTTTTTCTTTTATGGAAACCAGTCCATGGTTTGTTCAGCTAGCAAGACATATGGTTCATCTCACCCATGTAGGAACCCAATTCGAGATCTATAATTATAACATAAGAAAACAAACAATAAATATTAGTACAACCACCTTCCAATATGAACTTTGATCGAACTCTGTTATAATAAATGAGCCTACATTTTTACTCGAAGGCAGAATGTATCTTCAATAATATAATCAGCATTACTATTTCTTAAACGACAACATAAACTTGTCAAAACGTCATAATTCAGATGACAACATGGTGATTTTCTAAATGAAAATAAAAGTAGACCTTTTTTTAAAACTGGATAGTTTTTTTTACATTGCTTACGTATAAGAATCGAGGCATGTAGATATATTCACAAATTTTATAGGCAGCCATTTCATTCAATGATTTAATCCGGTTATATTCTTAAATGTTCATTTCATTACTTGAAAGAAGAAAATACGGTATGAAAAGATCAGATACTTATTTTTTTATTTTGTATTTCGCACATATACATTTAAATAATTTAATATTAGTTGATTTCATTAAAATCCGAGCGTTTTGATTGGCTAAAATATTTTTTTCATAACTCCATGAAAAAAATAACATTGTCGGAACTTCTTTCGGTGTCAACAATATGGATAAATGGATGTGCCCTGTGCAAATCGGCATATTATATTCGTTTTGAGTAATACATTGCAAGTTTTATCATTAAATCTTACTCTTTAATAGATTTTCTAGTTGAAAAAAACTCAAATTCAAAAACGTATTGCTTGAAACGCACTTGAGGGAAAGTAACGTTACGACGACTGAATTCGCTGTAAATGACGTTGCAGTTACACGCGCTTTTTATGGCGTCATTTAAAGTTTTCGTCACGGAAAGGCACGTGCATAAGATCTGAATACCTTGGCAGCGGGCAGATATCGCACATCTGTCCGCTTCTTTGAACATAGTCCGGACGGTATCTCATTATTTCTAGTCACAAATATTACTATTTACGGTAACAAAATGTATTATTAAATTATAAGGAATGAATGCAATTTTATTTTTTTTTTCATGCAGGTATGAAAAATAAATTATAACACGTTTCCGTAAAATCCATATATAGCGAAAGAAGAACTGCATCGGGTTTTATTTACAATAAAGAATCTATGTAATTATGCTTTGTGTATGCGCCAAAACGTCACGTGGCGTCAAAGTAACGTCAAATGACGTCACTTAAATGACAATGCGTTTCCTACGCCGAAAGCTAGTTCATGGCAGAATTTTCACGAAATAACACATTTCCAATGTGCGTTTTTTTATTTAGAGTGTTAAAATGGAGATGATAACAAGTTTAGCGGTCTTTATTGTGCGATAAATACCTCTGTGCTCTGGACTACATGTTAAGGCAAATACCTCGGTGCTGTGCGCCTAGGTTTTTACCTACACATGTAGTCCGTCGCACATCGGGTTTTATTGGAAATAAAGACCGCTTAACTTGTTATTATTTCATAAATCTAATCACACTTTTGTATGAACCGCTTTGCGGATTCATACAGTGTGATTAGATTTTATTTTTCATACCTGCATGAAAAAAAATAAAATTGCATTCATTCCTTAAATGTACATATATTTAATGATTTTTTATTACAGGATGCGTTTCATCTCGTCATATACGAGGGCATGAATTTACACCGGTCTAAAATTCTATCACAGGGAATAGTATTAAATGCATATCGTTCTAAGAGCCCATTTGTACCTGCCTTGTATTGCATAAACCGCCAAACAATGAGCTGCATTGACGTTTCAGTTGTCGTTTAGCGACACAATTTAAGGGGCGTGACCGAACTTTTATCTTTAAAAATGAAATGGGAAAGGACTTTCGTGTATGACTAGATAAGGAACTGCGTCTTTTAAAGTTTGAATTTGTTCGAAAATTGATAAAATCTTCACTGCGTGCATTTCTAAAAGCAGTGATGCACCTTCCATTAAAGTCGTGTCTCTGAATTAACTTGATGTCCTTGGGGAACATGTCAACACATTTTATATTGCACGATGGCATTATATTTGACCAAGATATACGCAAATTGACACATATAAGAGCAAACGATAACCAAAAGAAGCAACATTCTTAAAAGATTAAATTCAATTTAAATAGTTAACTATGTACCAAAAGCCATTGCATATTATAGATATCTGAGAAATACTTTTACATTTCTATGATAATATATATATGAACGAATGATTGTTTTCAGAACAGAAATTCAACCTTCTGTTCGGAAAATAATGGACGATTATGTAATGACTCCGCTTCGGCAATGCTATCCAATGATGCTCAACATACGTGCTTTGTCGACGAAAGTAAAGTTTTCCCGGGTTTATGTTGGTTCACTATACTACAAGATAAATCGTAACAACATGTCTATAATAGATACTACTTTTGTCTGCAATCCTTCAATTTGGACTTGCATATATATTTTTCGGAGTTACAGATAATATATAGACTATACCCGTGCACCAGGTATACTGAAAATACAAAGCTATATTTAGTGCAATGAGCATGGAAGTGGGGGAAAGGAGCGTTTATGCCATATGATATTCATTTCAATAAGCCGATCAAAACGTTGATATATTGACAATCAATGCAATCACTGCAATCAGAACAGTTGTGTTATTCAAATCGCAGTGACCCGTTATGAGGGCTTTGTTTTTTTGACGTCTGACATGAGCAGGCGACTCGTTTTGTGCATTCATGTATGCGGCGACCTAATATTATGCACATTGCTAACTAATTTTAGAGCGTATAGTCTGGCACATGAAAATAACAATTCGATTAAAGGGGCCCATCCTAGGTTGTGGAACGTACAAGTAGGTAAACAATATATTGAAAAATATCGTATTGTTTGGTCAACGTGTTTTGTGTAGATTATTTCTGTCATGTCCAAATAAAATTCGAATGAAATTCATTTAGTCCTATCAAAGCAAACCTGTATCTTACTTTACCTACCCTGGCTTTCTATTCATACGGGCGAAAAGGCCGCGAAGCGGACTTGAGCTCGTCTACATGTCACACGTACGCGGTTCAAGTCTGAAAATCTCAATGTTATGTAATTTAACCGGAAATTAACAATGTCCGAAATGCTGTGGAAATTGAATATGCCTTTAACGATAATTACATAAGCATTAGAAGCAATCCGAAATTATTGCCGGGGGGCAAAATATTGAGATAAGTTAATGGTAATGTGACGTCATACATGCAGTTATGATGTCAACGTTATATTTTAGCGTTCTCGCGACGTTGACGTTCCGGTGCATTATCATTCATGTGACGCTAACGCAACCTCATTAAACTAGCGCCTCTCACAAATGTACCGCAAATGTACCGTGGCACTGTATGTCAACGTTCGGTTTTCTGCGTTCCCGAGACCTTTATGTTCCCGCGCATTATCAGATTTCGTGTAAGCTTTTTCAGATAACCTTACTTCATGCTTGGGCCAAAGCAGCTACCCTCGGACCACGATTGTATATGAAATACCTATTATACATTGCATGCAACTTCATTTATACTTAACTCAGCTTTATTTTACCAGTTTGCAATTCAGTTTTTCAAGTGTCAGAAAGGGCAACAATGTAGATCTGGTCCGATTGTTATTTTCCATCAGTTAAGAAATTAAGCGGACATCTTTTCGCCCGTATTTCGGCTTTGTCTACTTTCAATTAGTACCATTTAGTGAAACTGTGCCTTCATATGTATTAAAAAACATGACTCCAGTGCTAAAAGCTATTACTTTTTTGGCCGTAGATAATACAAGGCACACAACAATGCAAACTCTGATTGTCCCTATATCGCTATTGTCCCCGAAATTCTAGCATGTGCCCCTTTAAGGCTCATAATTTTCAGAGGTGAAAATAAAAGTGCATGGCATTTCCTACAAAAGTACATAGCTATTTATTATGTTAAAAGATAGATATGCGGTATTTTGTATCATTTGATTGACATACCAATTACCTGCAAAGTACTTTTAACATGCATTTAAAATAATGGTTTGCAAATAAAATTGAATGTTGCAAATTTTAATGCAAGTGTATTTATTGGTTTATTTCAATTTGCTTTACAAATCTACAAACATAATCATATTGCTGGTGGTATTCATCCGTCATATCAAAATCTTAAAAATCAGTTCTTAAAAGTTTATCGAGAACATGCTTATTTGAATTCAAAAATAAATAAAACAAAGTGTCAGCAAAGGTCTCGTCATTACCACACCATGAATTATTTTCGTTTACTGATGCCTTTACGATCGCTTATTTCTATGATATTATACGATTAAAAATTTCGACATAAACACGATTATTTTCATGTTTTTTTAATATTTATCCAACGTTTCGCCCTTAAAGGCTTCTTCGAGGATCAAAATTAAAACAATGTGTTTTTTATGATATTATACAAAACGTATCACATTCCTGTTATGACCAAAGATTTGGCAGACAATGTAGACTAAGATCAGCATGCACAAATATGCAGTCTGATCTTAGCCAACACTGTCTGTTTTACTGAATTACCGTGGCAGTAACTAGAGATAAACTTACTGTTCAAAATATCTCTTAAATTGAAAGTTTGTTCGAAACAAAATTAAAAGTCAGCAAGACGAGGGTTAACATGCGATTTTGACGGGTTATTTACATAAGAAAAAGCGGTATCATCTCGGAACACAAAAGCCGTACGAGTGGGTAAAAGTCTAGATACAAGGTAACAAACAATCTGTTGCACACAATTATATGTAGAACATCGAGAAGGTGTGAACGACCTCTAACCCCGGCATGTCATCCTGATTGACGGATACAACATCTGATTTATTGTAACGTAAAATTGGACCACGCCGCTCACAAATGTACCACGTTACTGTATGTTCAAGAAATAATACATCTTCTATCTTTATCATTCATAAAACCACGGTTCTGAGTTATTTTACAATACATATAACCCAGCAGGGCGATAGCCACAGTTGATTTTTAATGGGGAAGTATTGCTGAAAACCATGGTTGAACTTACAATAAACCATTGAAGATAATAACACATTTCGATTCTTACATAAAAACAAACATAAAGCTTAAATAATTTAAACAACGCAGTCGTGGACTGGATTACCCTTATCTTTCAACCCGGTGTGCAACTTGAACAGTTTTATCTACCGATCCAACGTTCGTCGTGTTCATTACCTAGGCAACTATTACTTACACAGAAAGCAATCAATATTTTATCCATCTGCAATTCAATTTTACTAAATATGGGGTTGAGGTCTATGCTATGTTAGATACGCATGTCCACCACGTTCACATATGTGGACTGCGCCGTTATTGATCAGGACAAATTAAGAGTAAATTAATATCTTTTGAGAAAGGACAAACATACATCGTCATTTGGAAACCAAAATCTCGTAACTCTTGCCATTTTATAGAATATCTACAAATAATCTTTGCATGTCTGTGATCGCAAGTAGATATTATTTCTATTAAATTTCCAAGCTCCTCTGTGATATCAATGCTTCCATTCTATTCCGTGACAAAATCACCCAGGGACCACGATGGAAACATGAGCTTATCTCTTCCTTGTGTTATCCATGTCGATGTTTTCATAACACAGTTTAAACATTTCAGCCGGAGTCTGGGAAATGACACATGTTACATTTGAGACCAACATGGATCTAGATCAGCATTTGCATCAATATCCACACTGTTTCTTAATAGCTTCTTGAATGCAGTATCACATGGTCTGACATTTTCTGATATGAAGTTTCAATATTCCATTGGCATTTATATGTCATCCTTTCTTATACCGAACACACCTGAAATTCGTTTAGATTTTACGAATCAATTCAAAATCGGTTTCTCTTGCATTCTCAGTTAGGTTTGAGTATTTCCACAACGCAATCATTTCCCAACATCATTCCACAATACGTTCTATTCCCTACGAAGATGTAGCTCTGAAATACTTACTATACGACACACCCCTACGAGCATTTAGTTGTGTTAGCTTTGTAATGCAGGCCAATCAAGATTCACAAAAACAAGAAACAGAGGATCGTTAAGAAAAATGTTTAATAGATCTTGTCACAGCTCGTGTACTTGTACGAGGGACGTTCAATTAAAAAGTGGTATTAATGGTCCACCATAACTCAAGGTTCTATAGAACTAGTGGAGCCTGCGGGTATTTAATGGGAAAATTACTGTCTTTACTTGGTCAAAATTTAAGACAAAGTCGTTTACTCTTCCAAAAGATATATATAACTTTTAAATTGATTTAGTCGCATACACTGGCTATTTCGCTGTACGCAAATTGGAAAACGAACTAAAGTAGGATGCACGGGTCTACAATAAAGGTCGCATAGGCTTTAAAATATCAGCATCACATGTATATAATAAACTATATCGAATTCATTGTCATTTGAACGTTCACCATACGTCAGTTTTGAGGAAATCAATAAAACTTAAAATGGGTAAAACTGGCCTGAATGATGCCCCCTCCCAGGCAACTCGGGTAAAGCTAGTACCAAAGCAAATAGTGCTGTAGATTCCGAATTGATTGAAAGAGAAGCATGGTTTGATGTGCAAGAAATAGCAGATAAAGTTGGTTATTCATCGGGGACATGTTATACGATTTTGACGAAAGGGTCGAAACACAGATATGTTTGTGGATATTGGGTCCCCCACCTGGTGTCGGAAGAACTGAGAGCCACCCGTGTAAAGGTTGCAAAATATGTTTTGAAATAATGCAAAAGATGCAATAAATGCGGGCTTTCTGGGCTTCATACACATGATTGCACATGAATCTACTATTATGAGCACCAATGGCGTGTCATTAGCAAGCAATGGGTGCGAAAAGATCAGACAAGGTCCGTCATAGCCAAAAAACTAAAAGCGCGGCAAAAGTTTTATACGCGGTAATTTTCAAATGTGATGGGTGTATTGTTCAAATTTCTGTTTCAAATAATACCACTATCGCCGGTCATTCATACAAGAAAAGTACACTCACCCGAACTTCTAAACGGCCACTTTTATTTTTCGAATAAATAAATCATATCAATTTACTTGGATTGTGTGTTTGCTTTTTATACTTAACGAAGTCACATTCTATCTTTTCGAACAAAGAACAGTAGTGCCACGTCAAAAAAGAAGCATGTGACGTCATTTTGATCGAAACGTTAAAATTGCACGTGTGTATTTTGAATTACGTGATAAATAACGATTCTGTTTTGACAATTTATCCATATGGATAGCCCAGTCAGAAAAACATTTAACATAACAATAATTATTATCAAAACGCGGGAAATGACCTTCGGAATGTTTGATGTTTTGGCTCCAGTCAGAAAGGTCAATTTGATAATTTTCTTTTCTAACAAAATCTTAATGCAATCATTCGATTTCTTTTGTTTCTGGGGTAAACATAACGTTTTTATTGTTTGTCGATGGATCGAATCTGATATTTGCGGCTTTTTCACAAATAAGCAATTTTAGGATGAGTGCATGCGTACCGGAAGTGTTCATAAAACACGACGACGGTCACGCTGAAGGACTACTATTCGTCAACAAGACGGGCAGCTTTATAAAGTAATTTTTAGAAATAATTTCATGCATGTACAAATAACGATAGACGAAATTTAGGTAATCCTAGCCACCAAATCCACTACAAACGGCTATGATGCGCTTTAGTAAAAGCGATCCTAGACCGCATCGTCAACGAAATGTCAAAGCCTTAGCACTGTGAAACATATTTTGAAGCCTAAACTGTACTGAACATCCCCTATGTTATCGGAAAACGGATTGGACACAAAACACATTTCGTGATTAATCAAGAATCACGTCTTGGACTTGTTAAACAGACGGATTCGAGCACTGCCAAAGTAAACGATTTAGAAGACCTGACTCGGCAAACCTGGTATTTCCGCACTGTACCATACCCTACAGTATCTTCAAGAATGCATATTATCCACGAGAATAGGATTCTTAGCCTTGATAAGCGCACAGAGATCACATGGGATATTAAGTTGTGATATGCGAATTTTTATTTATGGGGTGTTGCACTTTTAAACGTCACCATTTCATTAATTTCGAACTCAGCTTCGTGAAACTTTGTCATATTTTTCAAAAATGAATGTATTTTGCAACGAACCAAAACAACATGAGTTTTCATCAGAAATGTTGATTTATAGGTGAAAGAATGAGGTGGCCGTTTAGAAGTTCGGGTGAGTGTATGTTGGCTAAAGAGAAGAAATATCACGAATTAACCGGTCTAGGACCGGCTTAAGAGGCATGTGCCTAATCCATGACAACGGAGCTGTCCACACGTGACTTCTTGTCCAATACTTCCTGAAAGAGAAACATGGTACATAGAGTCTTCGTCCACCATTATAGCCCGTGTGGCTTTTTTGTTTTCCACATGCTGACGAAAACCATCTCTGGTCGTCTCTATAGGCCTTCATGTTCCATATGCAGTGTAATTGACCAGTGTTTACGGGGTGTTCGAAAAACGCCCATTTATTGACATATAAGTAATGGATCTCAAACTTCAGAAGTATGTGGATGTCAAAGAGGATTACTTCGAAGGAGAAATTTAAAATTGAATTGCAACATAACTATGGCTTAAACAACCCCAGTTCCAAAATTAAATGAACGTCCCTCGTATCGTCAATATTGCCTACATGGCTGGCAAGGGATATATTTCGACCGACCGAAATAAAACTACTTCAAGAAATAACTAGATTCTACAGAAATCACTGATCCTTAATTTAACTTGCTCTCTGAACTTCTAGTCCTTTGATTTAGTACCATTTTTAGGAAAGTTTTACTATGCTATTTCTTTGAAGTGAGTGACTGAAGTCACTGGTGGTGAACTAAAACAATTTTCGCTACAACAAGGTATAGATATTTAATATTTTATATTCAAATTTGAGTTTATAGAATTTTTTCTAGTGACAATGAACTTGTTCTAAAATAAGACCCGGTTTACCGTTTTGTATTGACAAACTGTCGGTGTTGTTATAAAATCTCGTAACTACGGCTTCGATAAAGCCGTAGTTACGATATTTTATAACAACACCGACGGAATACATTGATCGCGAAAAGTCCCTCGCTTTGGCCGAGTTCATTACCAGTGGAAGTAGCAATAGATAAATCATTGCGACGTTACCAAATGTTTTGTGGCTTAAACAGTAGTTGATGTGGTTTTATCGGTTTGTTTTTGTCAGGTTTAGCCTAATCCTGTTGAAAATGGATTTTTGAAAAATAGTTTTTTTGTTATTATTTAGTTTCATATACTTACTTTAAAAACCATAGTTCGCTTTGTTAAGCATGGTATCAATACTAATTTCGTACAAGTCTAAATGAAATATTAAGAGAGAAAGGTGGAGAAGATATGAGTTTAGCAAAACTGACCGAAAGGGAGAAACAAGCAGTAGAGAGAAAAAGTCGGAGCAACGTGAATGACAGAGAAGAAGCGATTGCTAACACTTTAAAAGTAGAGAGAACGGGGGAACATCAAGATTTGTGTACAAACCTTAGCCTGTTCATTTTTCGATAATTTTTGTGTGCCCTTCTGAACATTTTGGCAACACATTTTTAGTAAGAGAGTGTAGATTAAGTACAATTTAAGCATGACTTATAGTGCTATATTAATGAATAACTATTTGAATATCATATCAGTGAGAACACTGGCTGTAAATTATATACAATGAATTGTAAAGAGGAAACAGTCAATGAAATGCATTTATGCACAAGCTTGGGGAACTTTGCCTGCCACCAATGGTAAAAATGAGCCATTTTTAATTGTGAAGTAGTTCGTTATATGCCTCTGCTATAAACCGAAAACAAACCCAGAATGATATTTCCCCTAAATCATTTGTATTATAGACGGACATGTTGCAATGAAGGACCGCATATTGATTGAGAAAATGGACAATTTATCATCGACTGACAGTCTTTGATAAACTACACTTGTACATGTATACTAATTACATGTTATTCACTGGTTTGATAGTTTAAGTATGAAATAAAAAACGACCAAATGTAAATCTAAGGGAGATAATCATTACTAGGCAACGGCAATTTCGTTGACGTGGTTACCTAAACTTTTCCATGGTAAAATATCTGATACACTTCGCCGGGTTTTCTTTTCCAAAGCATCGTGATACCAGCTTGTCTAATGCTTTAGAAACGGTTTTAGATAATCAATCCGACCTGATTCGTTATTTTTTCAGATTACGTTAGTGCAAACTTTTTGCTTTAGCGCAAACTGGAGATGCAACGATAAAACGTCCTTAAAGCGAAAGAGGACTATCAAATATAGACATATAATATTTTCTCTTTGTTTAATCCGTTTTTCAAAGATCAATACATGAACAGACCGGATAAAGATAACCTTTGTGTAATCCAGTCTGTCGAAGCAAGGTTAAAGTTGAAATTCTCATTAAACTCTTATAGAGTAATACACGCACTATTCGAAGCGCACAAGGTGAGCTATTGTGGTCGCTTTTTGGTCCGTCGGCGTCCGTCCGTTCGTCTGTCCGTTCGTCTGCTCGTATTTTGGTTTAACCATTCTAGCAACCACAAACATTGACCAATCATAACCAAACTTGGTCAAAACAAGTATGGCCATAAGTTTTCGGATGAGTTCGATTTTGTGTCAGATCAGACAAGGAAGTCCTGAGTTATGTGCCATTGAACGTCAAAAATGGCTAGTTTTGAATTTGTTACCACTCTAGTATCCACATATATTAACCAATCTTGACTAAACGTAGTCAAAACATTAATGTATATAAGTTCTGGGATGACTTCGATTTTGAGTCAGATCGGACAAGGAAGTCCGGAGTTATGTGCCATTGAACGTCAAAAATGGCTAGTTCTTTGTTACCACTCTAGCATCTACAAATTTTGGCTGATCAAGACAAAACGTTGCCACAATCTTGGTAATCAAAGATCTTGGATGACTTTGATTTTCAGATCGATCGGAGTAGGAAGTATGGAATTATGTGCCCTTGAATTTGACAAAATTGCTGTTATCGAGTTTTATATTTCGACTTTTGTTTACATTGTAGCATCTACATTTATCAACCAATCAAGACAAAACTTGGCCACCATGTTGGTGACCATATGATCCTAGATTCATTAAATTTTCAGCTTAATCTGACCAGACAAATCAGAGTTATTGGCCCTTGAATGTCACAAAATTACTGTTTTCGACTTTATTTTCACTCTAACAAACACAAATATGGACAAATCAAGACACAACTTGGTCACAGTGTTGGTGACCATTAGATCTTAAATGTTTGTATTTGTCAGATTGACAGAACTAAAATCCAGAGTTGTGTGCCCTTGACGGTGATGATAATTGCCGTTTTCGACTTTGTTTTCTCTCAAACAGCAATATATATTGACCAATCAAAAAAGGTTGGACATAATGTTGATGGGAATATTATCAGAACAGATTTATGTGCCCTTGACTGTGACAAAATTGTTGTTTTCTTCCACATTGTTTTTACTGTAACTGCCACAAATATTGATCATTCAAGACCATGAAAGCAGTTTTCAGCTATATCATAATCTCGCATCTTAAATTATGTGCTCTTGAACTTGACAATATTGTGGATTTCATTCTATCTAGGTTTAGGTAAGCGATTAAGGACCATCTTGGTCCTCTTGTTATCATTGTTGGGGGGTTCCATAGCTTATATATAGCGAATATCCTTCAATATGTCTACATCTTTATCTAGAATACGTTTCTAAAACCATTTAGCTTTAACTATGGTTCAAAGCTTCGATCTTTTCACAAAGACATAATGAATATAGCTCTTTCAGAGGCATCATAATAACTGATGCATGCACACATATATATTTTAATTGGATTGATATATATATAAACGTTATCTCCAGGATAGTCCGACAATGAGAAACTTGCAACCGAGACATGAAATCGATATGCAATGCGTTATTTCATACATTTCAAATGTACATCAATAAAAAAGAAACATAATTTTCACAGATTTCATATATGCAAGCTACAGCCGAAACGATTTTCTGTAAACCTTTACTAAACAAGACATTTCTTTTTTTCGTCCCTGATACGAGTATTAAATTATATTGAGAGCATCGATGCAAAAAGAAGAAAATGTTGATAGCCAGTTTTTTCTTCTTTGTCTCATTATTTTCTTGGCAGACAATGCGGATCATTTGTCTTCATAAACATCGACGTTGTCCTCTGAAAAGGCTTTCAAATTGGGCTTGCCCATATTTTTGTCGTTTGGGGAAGCGTTTGGGAGCAAATTTTATGGTGCAAGACAAATTCTCTTAAAGCTACGATGAATGGCAACTTCCTTTGATGTCGATGGTAAGTTATTGAAAGATAGATGATTCCATGATACAGGAGCAGTTATTCCCATTTAGAGTCACTGCACGACAACAGCTTTGGACGACATATTAGAAAATGAAGAAATTGCCTGTGACAAGCAATTACTTCATTTCCCGCAATGTTTTCTTCCCTATTAGACCAAAACGCGTATTTGATTTACTCGAAATTGTTGTCTGCAACATTTTTTAATTTAGACCCGTGTTAAGTTTGGCCGTTTGGTACCATTCATGCGCTCAACAAACAGTTCGGGATTTTGGGCATAGAGACTTGAATCAATCGCTAATACAGCCGTTGAAACGGGTGACATTCTAGAAAGCAAACGACATGACTTGCTCAAGCAAAGGTTTTGGAGTAAGCTGCGACAAATTGCGTAATGAGAATCTGGCCATTTACGAGTTGGAAGCTCTTTAAGTATTTAAGAATGAATGCTAGACTCAAAGTGTATGAGCGTCTGAACCTATCTTCAGATGTCATTAGATCTGATTAAATCATTACAATGCTAAAGAAATACATTGACTTTCTCACAGAAATGCCCATTTCAATGAACCCATTAAAACAAGCGAACGGTGCTTCAAACAAATGGAAATACAAAATACGTTGGCAAAGATGGAAATGGTGAAACATCAGATTTTTAAAAGGTAGAGAAAAGACTCGAAGAAATAAGATAGTAAGATAAATATAATAAACAAATCTTCGAGAAAGAAAAATGACGAATTAGGACAAGCAAGACATGGACATAACACTAAATGAGTTACACCAATAAAAGCTGCTTGCTTAGTCAGAGCAAAATGGAAGCAGCAGGCTAGAAAAAAAAAAACATTTATAATTGGCCCATACTTATCTTAGCGAAACGTAACTTAGCGAATTATTTATGGTGATTAATCATTGACGTTGTAGGAGTATTCAATCACAATTGGTTGATTATTTAACCATTCATGTGGCTTTACTGCTCAACAAATCTAAACGCATGGATATCTATCGAAACAACTTACCTTGCATTTATGAACATGCAAACTAATCACACTAAAACAATAAATCCAGTTGACCGTTATCGTATGATACAAAATGTTCTTTATCTCCTTTCCACACATTCTTTAACATCATTATATACATATTTCTGACTCAAAGAAAATTTGTTCGTTGTTGTTATTATTATTTTGTTTTATTGTGAAAAAAGAGAGTGTCCTTATTAAAAAGACAGAATGCATCCAACAACATATTAACATATTTCCCTTTAAAAAGTAGTAATTAGTACCAGTATCAAGACATTTTCGAAATTAATATATTTTGAGCCCTGATTAAAAAAGAAATTGCAGAAAAAATGCAACATGCCGAGTCTCCAGCAGAAATACATGTACATGTATTATGCATTTTGAAACAGTCAAGTTAATTGCCGACTCTGTATATGCAATTGGAAATTAGGCTACCCCACAAAACTGTTTGCAACGGTTATTGACTTATTTGTACTTCATGACTAGAACTGCGTCTCAAAGATGACTTTAAATGCTTTATCATTCAGAATCTGTGCGCATTTTCCTTATTGTAAGAAAGACTTAAATTTGTGCATGTGACATTTCTAATTAACGGCCGTTCATAAGCAATAAACAACTTGCCCCAATAGTAAAGTATTCTAAGTGTGAGTGTACGTGACTTCTTTACAGGTACAGCTGACACGTTGGACCTTCTTTAGGGTTTACACGGCAAGAAATATGAAACTGATTTTTATACACGAGTCTTTATTTTAGGAAAAATACAAGGAGAAGTTAATAAAATGGAGATGATGGCTATACAACTTCCCTTTTGCGAGAAGAAAGTGCACCAAATGAACATTTGCAGGCAAATTAACACACATAGGACGATCAAGAAAATAAAGACATAACACAAAAGACACTGCTTTTAACAGAAAGCTACCAGAGCTAAAGGGGAAAACAAAGGAGAAGACAAAGCTAATGAAATGCGTCAAACAAATAAGAAGTATGACAAGTGCATGAGAGAAAGAGACAAACTAAGGAGATTATTGCAAAGAAAGAAAAATATGCAAGATAAGCAAAATACTGGAGTAAAAAAACAACATAAACCATAAAACGAAAATCAGCAAATGAAAAAAGGCAACAAGCGTAAAAAGGGCAAAAATAGTAAGACTTTGCCAAAGGTACACAGTTAGTGACAGAGACAATCGGTCGTATTTTGAAAATACAAGCACTAGACGTAAATCATTAGTTAAAATGTCAAGATCTGCTGAAACAACTGAAGTTGAGAATGTACTTAACCATATTAACCCTTTCCCAAACAAGACCTGGTTTTGACGTCCCTGATGGAATAGGCTTGGGAAAACATTGAAATAAAAGAAGAAACTGCTGATAAACAGCAGTTTCTCCTTTTGTCTCAATATTTTCTATGCCATATTTTACACAAATTCTATCTTTAATAACATCCATTTTGTCATTTGTGGCAGTTTTTGAAGTGGAGCACCCTAAAGTGTTGCCGTTTGGGAAAGGGTTAAGATGAAGCTTGTCTTTTCATACAACGCTTATACATTATGACATACAAAAAAGGCTTTTGCCAATACAAATTCAGACGAAAATAATGCGCTACTCCAAAATGAATAACATGAGCTCCTAAACGATTGAAAACCGCAAATTAAGTAATTCTTACGGGATAATTCTGGGATAATGCTAAGTAACATAGGGTACTAAATAATTGCAAAGAGGCATCGACTTCATCCTAGACACATTGTCTTCGAGGATGTCAAAAAGTGTCATCCCAGGTAAAATACATCATACAGTGCATTCATACGAATGATTCTAGAGTTATAAACGTATACATATAACCTGCAGAAGAGTGTGTGTATGCACAAAAGACTATCCTTAAACAATGAGCTAGTGTCCTGAATAAACTAGCAAACAGTGAAACACTCAGACCAGAAAGGGTGATCACCGACTGTGATTGCAAAGTCTTCGGAATCTGCGTCACCAAAGCCATGTGTGCACTTCACTTACAGAACTGTGTAAATACAATCCCTTTTCAGTGAGATTCAACTGATGAAACATTAATGGACAGACATGGTAAAGAGAAGAAAATTAAAAAATGGGTACAAACGACAAAGATGGCTGATGTTGAAAATCTCACCAATTAAGGTACTGTTATGAGCTCATTTGGTAGTCATATATTGTAGGCAGATTATTGGTACCATATAGAGAGGGACCTTATGACAAATTCTCCAATAGATCAGTGCGTTGTTGTGATTCACTCTCTAAGAATAATAGCCTTGTTACTCGGGACGAAATAGTAGGGTCATATATTACAACTAAACATGTGACCTTACATACTATTCACACAGTAAGGCATGCACTAGACAGCACAGCCAATGAACCAAGTATAATGCAGGAGTCACCTGTATTAATATCGGGCTCTCCAGCCGACAATGCTAGCTTTTTAAAGCAAATACCACGGACCCTGCAAGATTGTTGTCTTGCATATATTCAGTGATAAGTCTGCGACACAGTATAAAAGCAAACGTGCCTTTTATGCCTATCTCATTAAACTTGCAATCCGCTATACAGAGCCAGAGAAAGGCAAAGGATATTGTTGCGGACGTGTGGCTGCCATCAAAAAGCAAACGAAAGGTATTATTCTAGGTGGAGATAATGTAGTTAACGATGCATACCAAGTTTACATGGTACTTATAAAGTCAATATCAGCAGTAACATACCGAAGGATCGTTTTTGTGCCACAGAAAAATTCAGAAAAGAATCTTTGTGCAAAACTACAAGTTTGCGGACTTAGCCAGGAACACAGCAACCCCATATGGTGTATTCCCAAACTGGCAATCAAGGTTTTGTAGTGCAGTTACTTAAGTTGCACTTGTCATGTGTGTATCACAGATCAAGAATAGGCATGTTACTTCAGAAGATATCGTCGATCTTCCTAAACTAATCGCATAACTGCTGATACTGGTTAACCCGTTGATCACCATGTAGTGGAGCGGATAAGTGCCATTTTTAGCAAAAGCGCGCAAATGGTGATACAAGCACCAAATTTGGTGTGGTGGTACTAGACGGGAATTGAAAAATTTTGACCCGATGGGACATTGTAAAATCCAAATGGCGGCCGTTTTTCAAGATAGCCGCCTAACTGAACCTTTGAAAGGGCTATGTCATAAAATTTGGAACCAAGAATTAGATTTAGAGCTAAGTTTTGATAAAATTGCATATATAATGATTTATTTTATTCATTTGTACAAATAGAACAAAATGGCTGCCTGTTTCAAGATGGTCGCCAAGATTGAAAGTCCTCATATTCCATTTAATGATAAAAATTATAAAAAACTGTTTCCCTTTTGTACAATTAATTTTTCACATTATCTTTCATTTTCTCTTCAATTTTGAGACGGTCTTGAACAATTATTCTGTACTTGTATGTTTTTGGGGTGTAGGGTACAGTAGTAGAGGTAGTATTGTTGTCACAAAAGGCGAACAAGTGATCTGCAACAAATCCATTTGTGTAGATGGTATCAGTCCTTGTCACGAAGAAGCAGATACACACATGTTTGTACATGCCAAACATGCTGCAGTCCATAACTTCAAATCTTTCGTGATCAAAGCCAACGATGCTGATCAATGTGCTGGTATTAGCTGTTAAAGCTGAAATTCATCTTCGTTTTCATGTCAAATAAGATGAATTCATCTTAAAGAGAATTATCTAAAAAAAGATTAGCAAAAATTGCGATGAAAAAAATCAACCCCTAACCCGAGTTATAACCTAATAAAGATACGTGATTTACAGGCGCGCGTAAAACGAAACTGAAATTTACCTGTGGACCAGATATGGATGATGACGTCAAGTGTGCAATCCCATTATAGGCTCCGTGTTAACCTTGCATGTATAAACGGTCAACTTTAACTTCAAATTGCAGTGACGTTGCAAAAGCAAATATATTAAATAAAAGCATTTAATGGTGTTTATCATTTGGCCATTAAAGAGGAGAAAAAATGTGACAATTTTTCGTGAATTTGAACAGTAAAATACAGTTATATTTACATGCCGTGGTCCAAAAATTCTCGAGTATTATACGCTTGATGATAGTGGAAATTTCCCGAAAAGTGCCTTTATATCGCTCTTTTAACCCATTCTCACACATTGACGCCTCACAAGATAAAGGCTTTGGAAAACATTGTGGAAATGAAGAAATTGCTTGTGACAAGCAATTTCTTCATTTTCCACAATGTTTTCTATCCCAAAAGTCAAACAATTTCAAAATTTTATCAAATTGAAAATATCGTCTGCAACTTCTTTGAATTTGGACGAGCTCAAATCTTTGCCGTCTTGTAAGGGGTTTACATGCAGATTTAGGATAAATGTTTCTTGTAAACCTCTTAAAAGTTGTGTAATTATGTTGAGAATGTTGAAATGTCATTTCCCCAATAACAAAGGAAATCCAACTCTTACATGAAATATTCCGTGAATTCTACCAATCTATCGTATGTCTTACACCTTGTATTATATTGTTTTTTTTTTTTTTTTTTGTTTTTTTTTTTTTTTTTTTTTTTTTTTTCATTTTTTTTCTTTTATTATTAATATCATTATTTTTCATACTGAATTTTATTGGGTTGTTCAATTTGGGAAGACGCAATATGGAGCGTTAAAATCTTGGGTAGGGACATTTTATATGCCGTGATGTAACTTGTACAATTTTCAACCGTTTCCCAAAGACAAAATTTAAGTCTATTGATATGCGGCCCATTGTAAAAAAAAACAGCGGGGAAATGTGAAGTTCTTGGTTATTCTTATTCTTATTATTATTTTCCTGACTGAATCAATGCAAAAACTTGTTTGAGAAAGGGTGTGGTGAGCTAGCACTTAATTGACATATATGCATGCAATTGTCAACTGTTTAATGTCTTGTCTAACAAACTGGTATAATATGAACTACCGGTATTTGTTTGATGGGATTATTCGTATCAAAGGATTACGTAATAATTGGACTTGGTTGGTATAACACACCAATTTGCAGGTGCGCTACCAGAACATAGTATCAAGAATACCAAAAAACTTTAGTTACGGCATTTTTGTCGCTATTTTTAACATGACTTACCGTTTGCTTCTTGATCCTTTACCAGATCATTTCTCGATGTTTAAAAAAACTCTGTTTGAAATATGGAAACATTAGGAATCAAAGTGCTGAGAGCACTGTAATTGGACGTCTCTGATTGATTGAGCGGGATTTTACATGAACGAAAGATATTTTATTCATTCTTCAGTGTTTAATTCTATAAGATCGGTTTCGGACATACGAAATCGGCTTTATTACCAGAAAACCCTTCTCAGGCTTCAAATGATTTGATTGCCGTTTCAAGACAACTGATTTGTCTCTATGAATAATCACTATTAATTTGATTACCCAATTCAATTAAGGTCATGTGATTAGCACTTTTGTCTTCTTGTTTCGGTTAACTATGAGTATTGTCGTCAGTTACACTTTTCGTTGATTTTATAAAGGACGATACAAAGCAATTTATTCAAAATGTAAGCCAACGCGCCTCATAAATGAAAGCCGCGATAGCTCACTTGGCAGAGCACTCACCTTGTACTCTTTACACATGTCTATATCTTGAAGGCCCTGGGTTCGAATTCTACTCACACATTGTTCTTTTTTATCATCTTCTTTTCGACTTTTATCTCCACCATCGTTAGGGATAAAACGACCGCAGTGATTTAGAATCGATCTAAACACAAATTCAACGACATAAAGTAATGAAATGCCGATCATTTACATACAATTCCGCTCAATCAATCAGAGACGTCTAAATATAGTGCTCCAAGCACTTTGATTTTTATTTGTGTTTAGAGAAAAAAAGAAAAGAAACACTGCAGCAGTTTCCCCTGGTTGTGGTTACAAAACAAATTCAATACACACTTTTCCTGAAACTAAATACCAGATGAATTGGAGCACCTAACCATGGATTCCTCATACCAGTACTACCGCAACATCCTTACATCTACATATGTGCGTACAAAGAAGAAATTGGGAACGTGCCGTCGGGAAAATGGCAGTGGAGTACAATACGCAATTTAAATCTTCATATCATTATCAACGAAAATTTGAGAATAGCAATGTCCATATCTGTACACATATTCATACGATCATTTATGTTCCATTGTCATTGTTGCAGACCCATTGCTTAATCTTCTTAGTACAATACACGTAAACGGTTCACTTAAACGTGATGAATACAGATCGCTGTCACTCGATCATAGACTAGTAATAATCATTGTTGTCACGATCATTGATCAGTATGTAAATAGGTCATGATACTGTCGAATATCAGTGATACAGATGCTGGAGAAAAAAAATAAAACTCGTAAGAGCAACTATTTTTCTGAATAGGTGGATATCACTAGCGTCTCATCTGAGGCTGTTCAGATGGAACCCCGATTTGCCATCGAGTCGAACCCGAGTTGCGAAATGAACTCACTCCCTAAGAATCAATTTGAAAACCCTGTTTCCAAAATACGTCTCGTGGAAACCCCGTTCCTTTAAATATGTCAAAGACTTAATCAACAATGATCAAAGAAAAAGAATCGATCATACATAATACGTTCATTAAACTGAGTAATCATCCTAAAATGTCTGTTTTCAGTAAAGACATCAAGAAAAACAAACTTTTTAACAAACGTTATACAGAAAAAATAATCCGAACAGGTTTCGAACCAACGGCGTTCCAAATTTCATACTAAAAAAGGTTGCGAGGTTAATCCTTTCCCATTTGAGCTATCGCTGCTGATGATGATATAAGGCGTTTGTTTACTTTATAAACATAGTGTTTGCATGTATCGCTTTCTAAAGATGTTACCCTTTACACAATATTACGATACGAAAGTCAAATCACTACAACAAAATGGTTAAATCGAAAAACGATCGTAAAGTTGGTTAAGACGTGGCATGAATTGAATCGGCAAATGAATCTTATAGTGTTTGTTAGAGAACACATAGAAAGAAGGAAAAGATACGACAGTTTTCCTGTATGGTCGCAAAATCTGTTTTGAATTTTGGTCAACTGGCAATTGAGTCTGAGAAAGGGTTTTTTGGTAATGAAAACTCATTTCGCCTGTCGAGAAGTGGTTATAAGAATTGTACGTCCTTTCGGACGTCCAATTAAAAACCACGACCTCACTAATTCCCCTTACAATATGAAAATACTGTATTAATCTACTCTTTCCCATCAGAGATCAGGTTTCGACATCCACATTAGAAATCGTTTGGGAAAAAATCATTGAAAGAAAAGAAGAAATTGATGACGGTAAAGAATTTCTCACTTTCCCTAAATATTGTCAGTACTAAACCAAACACATTTTCTTTTTTTAACATCAGTTACTTGTCGTCTAAAAGCATTTACTCAAAAATGAAAATACTTATCTGAATTCTTCCCAACATAATGTAACATAATTAAATGTCATTTACTTCAATATTTGCGTACTAATTACATACTATTTATGCATGTATTAGGCCATTTTAGGCCTTTAAATTCTTTAACAAGTTTTTGCATTTTTTTCAGTCAGGAAAATAAAATATCGAAATAATTTCTAACCAAGAACATTTCAACGCTGTTTTCTTTAAAATGGGCTGCATATTTTTTAGACTTATATTTTGTCCTTGGGAAACGGTTGAAAATTGTGCGAGTTACGTCAAGGGATATAAATTGTCCATACCCAAGGTTTTAATGTTATATATTGCAACTTCGCAAATGGAACAGTCTTACAAATTTTAGTTTGACAAAACAATAAAATACAAGGCGTGAGACATTCAAAATATTGGAACAAATCACGGAATAATAAATGTAAGAATGGAATTTCCTTTGTTATTGGAGAAAACGACATTTCTACAATACTTCTCAACATCATTATATTTCTTTTGATAGATTCACAAGAAACATTTATCCTAAATCTACAGATTAAAAAAGCATATTAATTGCACTATTCAGTAAATTCCCACTATCACCAAGCGTATAATACTAGAGAATTTTTGGACCACGGCATGTTAATATAACTGAATTTTACTGTTCAAATTCACGAAAAAATGTCACTTTTTTTTTCTCCAATTTAATGGCCAAATGATAAACACCATAAAATGCTTTTATTTAATATATTTGCTTTTGCAACGTCACCGCAATTTGAAGTTAAAGTTGACCGTTTATACATGTAAGGTTAACACGACTATAATGGGATTGCACACTTGACGTCATCATCCATATCCGGTCCACAGGTAAATTTCAGTTTCGTTTTACGCGCGCCTGTAAATCACGTATCTTTATCAGGTTATAACTCGGGTTAGGGGTTGATTTTTTTCATCGCAATTTTTGCTAATCTTTTTTTAGACAATTCTCTTTAAGATGAATTCATCTTATTTGACATGAAAACGAAGATGAATTTCAGCTTTAATGTGATGGCGTCATTACAACGTCTTGGTCTTCAAAACATGTAGATGGCTTTTGGGCAAGGAGCTAATGCTCGGTGGATTCCTGTGCATGAGCTAACATCTGCCGTAGGATCTGAGAAAGCAATCGGTCTTCCATTCTTTCATGCATTCACAGGATGTGACACTGTGTCCTCTTTCAAAGGAAAGGGAAAGAAGTCTGCATGGCTGACGTGGAATGTACGAGGTTTCTGCAACATTCACTAAGCTAAGCAAGTATCCGCTACTGTGTTGTGCTTATGTACGACAGATCAAGTGAATTTAACAGCGTGAACGAAGCTAAACTCGACCTGTTTTCTCGCAAAGAGAGGTCGTATGACTCGATACCTCCCACCAGCTCAGCTCTAAAAGAACATGTGAAGCGAGCAGCCTACATGGCTGGTGTCATATGGGACCAAGCGACGAGAGCCAATCCTGAGATGGACACTCCTACCAACTGGGGATGGACTGAGAATGGCGTCTCATGGCAGATCTATTGGACGAGCCTTCCACCAGTTGCTTCAAGCTACCAAGAACTCACCAAGTGTTCCTGTAAGAAAGGATGCAATCGTAGATGCAAGTGCTTCAGACTGGGACTAATCTGTACTGCATTATGTAGTTGTGAGTGTGAACAGTAAACAAGATACCTTGTTTTCATCGCATTATTTGACATAATAACTTTTGTTTTAACTCGACCCAAGTGTTTTATACCAAGTCGATATTTCTTATAAATGTACCATGTACGATTTTTTCTCAATAATATTTGTTCCAAATGCAAATGTGATCATTTTGTTTACTACTTATAATTTTGAAGGTATTTTAACCGTTTCCCAAACAATAAGTATCTGGATTTCAAAGCAACAGAATACCACAATATGGATGTACATAAAGGTATAATTTGAGTACAGTATAGCACAGAAATATTAAGACAAAGGGGGAAAATGATGGTTATCAACATTTTCTTCATTTGACTCCATGCTACACAGACCTTGTCTAATGGACATGTCAAGACCAGGTTTTGTTTAAGGGCAGGTTTAAAAAATGTGACCAAAGTGTGACGCTTTAATATTAGGAATGACAGCTATTTTTACAGAATATTATCCAGAGTTCTTAATAAGGATGGCTAAAAACTATTCTAAATGGTTAAGCAGTGCCCAAATTATATTCAAAATTCATGTTCACTAATTTTTAGCTAATATTGTGTGCACAATCTTGCAAAATGACAACAAAAAAGCGTTTCACTCCTGACAGCATATATATTGCACAATATAAGAAAGTGTAACCCACGAATCACTATAATAGTATAGTGCAGAATGTCCACAAGGTTGATGGCTTCGTAAAAAAATTTGAGTGGTAGATTTGTGGCTGAATAGACAAAAATGAGAACACAATTTAAACTAGAAATCAATCACTGAAGGTGATAAAAATACCCCCGCCACCACCTTTGTTCGGACAAGAGTTTTTGTTGAATCAGGAGCCATACTCAGAAATTGTCAATCCGATTTTCTTGAAATTTGGTCCAATCAGAGGCCAAAACTCAGAAAAAATTGGTCCGATTTCCGTGAATTTTTGTCTTGCACATCTACCGGTGACAATGAACACTTGTATGAACACAAGTATGAACTAAATCGGTCCACAAGTGTAGGAGGAGTTATCCGGACAAGCACTTTTTGGTCAAATCAGGGGCCATAACTCAGAAAGTATAGGTCCGATTTTCGTGAAATTTAAGTCTTGCACATCTACAGGTCTTAATGCACACCTGTGCCAAGCATGAAGCAAATCGGACAGTAACTGTAGAAGGAGTTGGCCGGACAAGCGTTTTTGGGTCAAATCAGGGGCCATAACTCAAAAAGTATTGGTCCGATTTCCGTGAAATTTGCTTCTTGCGCATCTAGAGGTCCTAATGCGCCCATGTGCCAATTATGAAGCAAATCGGACAGTCAATATAGGAGAAGTTGTCCGGACAAGCATTTTTGGGTCAAATCAGTGGCCATAACTCAAAAATTATTGGTCCGATTTCCGTGAAATTTGCGTCTTGCACATCTACCGGTGACAATGAATACTTGTGCCAAGTATGAATTAAAGCGGTCCACAAGAGTAGGAGGAGTTATCCGGACAAGCATTTTTTTGATCAAATCAGGGGGCCATAACTCAGAAAGTGTAGGTCCGATTTTCGTGAAATGAAATTTGCATCTTGCACATCTACAGGTTCTAATGCACACCTGTGACAAGTATGAACAAATCGGACAGTAACCGTAGGAGAAGTTGGCCGGACAAGCATTTTTGGGTGAAATCAGGGGCCATAACTCATAAAGTATTGGTCCGATTTCCGTGAAATTTGTGTCTTGCACATCTACAGGTGACAATGAACACTTGTGCCAAGTATGAACGAAATCGATCCACAAGTGTAGGAGGAGTTATCCGGACAAGCATTTTTTGGTCAAATCAGGGGCCATAACTCACAAAGTATCGGTCCGATTTTCGTGAAATTTGAGTCTTGCACATCTACAGGTCCTAATGCACACCTGTGCCAAGTATGAAGCAAATCGGACAGTAACTGTAGGAGAAGTTGGCCGGACAAGCATTTTTGGCTGAAACCAGGGGCCATAACTCAAAAAGTATTGGTCCGATTTCCGTGAAATTTGCGTCTTGCACATCTAGAGGTCCTAATGCGCCCATGTACCAAGTATGAAGCAAATCGGACAGTAAATAGAGGAGGAGTTGTCCGGACAAGCATTTTTTGTCAAATCAGTGGCCTTAACTCAAAAATTATTGGTCCGATTTCCGTGAAATTTGCGTCTTGCACATCTACCGGTGACACTGAACACTTGTGCCAAGTATGAACTAAATCTGTCCACAAGTGTAGGAGGAGTTATCCGGACAAGCATTTTTTGGTCAAATCAGGGGCCATATCTCAGAAAGTATAGGTCCGATTTTCGTGAAATTTGCGTCTTGCACATCTACAGGTCCTAATGCACACTTGTGACAAGTATGAAACAAATCGGACAGTAACCGTAGGAGAAGTTGGCCGGACAAGCATTTTTGGGTGAAATCAGGGGCCATAACCCAAAAAGTATTGGTCCTATTTCCGTGAAATTTGCGTCTTGCACATCTACAGGTGACAATGAACACTTGTGCTAAGTATGCACTAAATCGGTCCACAAGTGTAGGAGGAGTTATCCGGACAAGCATTTTTGGTCAAATCAGGGGCCATAACTCAGAAAGTATCGGTCCGATTTTCGTGAAATTTGCGTCTTGCACATCTACAGGTCCTAATGCACACCTCTGCCAAGTATGAAGCAAATCGGATAGTAACTGTAGGAGAAGTTGGCCGGACAAGCATTTTTGGGTGAAATCAGGGGCCATAACTCAAAAAGTATTGATCTGATTTCCGTGAAATTTGCGTCTTGCACATCTACAGGTCACAATAAACACTTGTGCTAAGTATGCACTAAATCGGTCCACAAGTGTAGGAGGAGTTATCCGGACAAGCATTTTTTTGTCAAATCAGGGGTCATAACTCAAAAAGTATCGGTCCGATTTTCGTGAAATTTGTGTCTTGCACATTTACAGGTCACAATGAACACTTGTGCCAAGTATGAACTAAATCGGTCATTAAGTGTAGGAGGCGTTGTCCGGACAAAGTTTTGGAGACAGACCAACCAACCAACCAACCATCCAACCATCCAACCAACCATCCAGCCACTGGATCGACAGGCTGATTCCAGTATACCCCCTCCAAACTTCGTTTGCGTGGGTATAAAAATAAAATTGTTTCACTCCTGACATAAAATTCAGAGGTTTATTGTATAAAACAGGCTCCACATCCTAAACCAATGAAGACAAGATGAAAAGGAAACTTTAAGATGATGATGCACATATTGTTTTATGAATTACGATTGCTTATTGTAGTATCCTGTCACTGTCTTTTATTTACCATAACTAAGAAACCTGGTACAAGTGTTAAGTGTCACATAAAAAGCGTTTCACTCCTGACATTTATGACATGTTCTAATGACATATCTTTTTTATTTGTGAAGCGATTTTCTTTAAACTTGGTACCCAGTATAAAGACACAATGATACATGTCTATTTAGCTTTGATTGGGTAGAATATGTTTCTCTGTAAAAGACGAGGCATGTAAAAAATGAATGGTCACATTTTTTTAAACTTGCCCTTAAGGTGAAAGCATTAATTTGCTGTATTATACCGTCCCGTAGGAAGCAATTTCATATGGGGTGGGCTAAAGCCCCTGTGTCTGTATACTGGGGAGCTAAATTGGATTTCCCTTTTTCAGTGTAAAATAAAGAAAATTTGGCATTTTTTGGCGGAGCCAAAACTTAGTAACAGCAGTTTCCAATGAGACTAAATGGGAAGAAATATAAGATTTATGAGTTGAAAATCTGTTGTATACAAACGCCGCGTCAGTGGCGTTACCGTAACATGTTTTGCCAGATTATATTTAATCAAACAGATGGATTTGAAAAATAAGCACTGCTCCCTCAAACGACACTTTCATAAAAACATACGACAGCAGCGGATCTAACGCTAGTAACTAAATGCTGTTTTCAAGGACAAAGCGGTAGATAGGATTGACTCCGTACTTTTTTATTATGTCATTCGTGTTACCCATTTTTCCATAACACAAAAAAGATTTTTACGTTTTGAAAATCAAGTAAACTCCTGGTCTATGAAGTCATCAAATTAAGAGGGATCTTTAATTATTTCTAAAACCACAGGATATAATCCAAATACCTCAGTGGTTTTAGTCGGTGGAGTTACCATAAAATGTAACACAAATGGTAATTTTTGACAATTGATACATGGGGAGTAAGAAATTTGTATGTGATATTTAAAGGTATTTATCTTAGGAAACAGTCGTCAAAGAAAATTTTTGAAACTATACAAATTGCAGCATGAATATAACAAACATAGCTAGTTTGGTAAACGCATTGACTATATTGCGTAATACCATTGACATTATTGCTCAAAACAGCATCTTAAGGTTCAGGTAAATTCGGTATCTACACAAAATTCAAAGTTATTTTTTGCATTTATTCTTAACATGTATAGGCCCCTATGCCATATTATATATCAAATTAAAGCTCTACATGAGTAGAAGATGTTAGGCAACTTAATTCTGGTTTACCTTGTAAAGCACAATCAAAACATTGCGAAAAAGGACGACTTCTATGAAAACCGAGAACATAGTTATCCTTGAATGAAGTTGGCTAGTTTTTCACACAAACATACACCGTGGTCTAAACTTGGTAGTACTACTACTTACATGAAGTTACTTTCTTCGAAAAACATGCATTTACGAAATAAACTTTGGACATTTCTTCATTTTTCATATGAAATTCAAGGTGGAACTATTTTTTTTAAACACTATGTATGGTCAAAAAATTGGCCATATTCTCAAGCAGTCAAAGTAAGTTTTCTAATAAAATTGTTATTTTTCTTTATTTGATGAACTGAATAAAATCAATGATGGCTCCTACAGTGAAGACATATGTCACATGATAATAATAACCTTTTCCCATTTTTCTATTGACACACCACTTACATTTTTCATATTGATTCCAAAAGTGCAAACATATTTTAAAGGTATCTTGTTATCAGAATTGTGTTATTAGTTAGCATAACATTCCCTTTGTTGTAATGTTGTATTGCTCGGTAATTGCAAAGAAAATTAACAAGAAAAATATGGTACATTATCCGGACGCTACTAATTTGTAATGGTCGTTGCTCTACACCATACATTTCCTAAATTATGCTACGATATAATTTTATTTGTTATGTCGTTTAAAATATTAATTTGTGTAGAGACTGAATGCATATTGTAATTAGTATGCATGCACGTTTTGTCTTTGCTAAATAAAATATTTTTCGAAAAATTTTCAGATATGAACAGAGTCTATTTCCGGTGCAAATTATTTCATATTTATGAATGGCATAGTCCAAATTCTTTGAAAATCGGAGGATTGTAATACGCACACCACCTTTCAAATATCAATTCTAATGTTTCTGACAACTCACCATTCATTAAATATGTTTTTTACGCAGATCTGTTCGATGTATGCCGTCTGTTTACAAATTCGATGATGCTGGTTCCCGGCACAACCAAATAACGCTGAAAATAGTTCCGAATTTTGCGAAACTTTTTTGTTGATTTACCAATCGAAATTTCATAGATATTTGTAAATATAATAAATAGGATAATTACAACTGAAAATCTTGATAATAGTCACGAAAAATAACTTTTATCAAAGATACGAATATGCGCGTATGAAGCCACTGTTTACAAGATGTCTACCGAAGATGCCGGAAACTAAAGACTGACATTTCAATCGACGATTATATGAAGGTGAGGACGCGATCGATGTAATGTATCATACTCGAAGATCAACAATGAATCAGGTTTAAAGGTGCACTTAATTTCTTTACGCTGCTGCCTATTGTTTTATGCCCCCAAAACACTACTGAATAGGAGTCGGTGGATTTTGCAAATGGCGTCCGATGAAAAAGCATGGGCGGGAATGGTCTTTGGGGACTTTTATGAAAACCGCTGTGATATATTGACATTTGAAGGTAGTACTACCTGGATAAGAATGTGCACATTAATTTGGCATATCTCAAAGAAGAAAATTTGTTGTCTAGAGAAAGTTGCTGGTTTTGGGAGAAACGCCAAATTTTCGACTTGTCTTGTTGATTTTGGTGTTCAACTTTGTTCTTTCTGTCAAATAAACTATGCCCATGGCATGTTATAATCATGATGTAACAGAACATAAAACAAATTTTCATTGAGAAACTTGTTTAACTTGGAGCCAGCAATGGCACGAATTCACTGTCAAACTGTTTAGTTGACCCTTAAGAAAGTATTGTTAGAAGATACTTCCTTTGTTATGGCAATTTGTCTCAATACTTTTCTGAAGACATGGTATAATGCTTTTGCAGGATTAAATTGTACAAAATCATTACAAAACAAGCTTTTAGTGAAAAGCAGTAACACCTCTGACATCTTTATCCTTTATGCCAATTTGTCCAAGCGACACCACGGACATGTGAATGTTATCCTTTTTGTTCTATTTTCAAAGAAAATGATTGAATTTCATCTGCTAAATATTTAAAATGTAAGCTTAAAGGGTTATAAGCAACACATAAAGTGTAGATAAAAAGATGAACAAAAATAATATGAACTTGTTCGTTTTTCATCTTTATGTCATTGAAAAGTGCATATTTTTGAAAATGACTCTTTTCGTGAATTAAGGACTGGAATATTAAAACACTATAAAACATATATTCTCTCAGAGTAAACATTAAGTGTAAGTCTCTGACACTTCAACATCTATATAAACGATTGATACTATTCTAGTCGACTGTAAGTTTTTTTTACCTCAAAGAAACATTTTGACTTCATGTCACTTATTATTTCAAATGTCATAGGTTGCCAAGTATTGGAACTTATAAAACAATGAATTTGGGGTAGAGAAAATGGGGCTTATTATCAACCATGAGAATTTGTTATAAAGGGGGTGTCTCAAATCTGCCCACACATTTATTATGCCCCCTTTCGAAGAAAATGGGGGTATATTGTTTTGCAAGTGTCGGTCGGTCGGTCGGTCCGTAGGTCGGTCCGTAGGTCGGTCCGTAGGTCGGTCGGTCTGTCCGTAGACCAAAGCTTGTCCGGAGCATAACTCGAAAAGTTTTAAAGGTAGAATCATGAAACTTCATAGGTGGATAGATATCATTATGGAGAGGTGCAGTGCACAAGAACCGTAACTCTGCCGATCAAATTTTTGAGTTATTGCCCTTTGTTGATTTTATAACTTGATTCTTGTCCGGAGCATAACTCAAAAAGTATGTAAGGTAGAATCATGAAACTTTACAGGTGGATAGATCTCATTATGGAGAGGTGCAGTGCACAAGAACCGTAACTCTGCCGATCATATTTTTGGAGTTATTGCCTTTGTTGATTTTCAAATTTGATTATTGTCCGGAGCATAACTCAACAAGAGTGCCATGGTCACAATATACGCCGCCCCAGTGACTAAGTTTTAAGGGGGCATAACTCAGGCAAAAATCAATGAACCATAAATTCCTTCCTTCATGCACATCTACCAAGTGAGGTGATAACATTGACCAAGTTTCAAGAAGATCCAGCCAGAAACTTAGGAGGAGTTGCGTTGACAAGAAAAGTGGACGGACGTACGGACGGACGGATGGACGGATGGACGGACGGACGGACGGACGGACGGACGGACAGACGGAGAAGATGACGCCAATATACGTCCGCCTCCGGCGGCGTATAAAAAGTATTTAAGGTAGAATCATGAAACTTTACAGGTGGATAGATCTCATTATGGAGAGGTGCAGTGCACAAGAACCGTAACTCTGCCGAACAAATTTTTGGAGTTGTTGCCCTTTGTTGATTTTATAACTTGATTCTTGTCCGGAGCACAACTCGAAAAACATGTAAGGTAGAATCATGAAACTTTACAGGTGAATAGATTTCATTATGGAGAGGTGCAGTGCATAAGAACTGTAACTCTGCCAATCAAATTCTTGGAGTTATTTCCCTTTGTTGATTTTTACACTTAATTCATAACCTTGCCTATATCTCATGTCCTTTTACACAAACAGCCTTGATATCTCACACATAGATACCTCCTTTCAACATGGTTCACATTTAACCATGACCTTGGACCTTGTGACCTTGACCTTGGAGTTTGACCTACTTTAAAAAAAATTAAACCCGGCATATATCTCATAACCTTTTACAAAAACAGCCTTGATATTTCACACATGGACACATCTTACCAAGACCTTTCACAATTGACCATGACCTTGGACTTTGTGACCTTGACCTTGGGGTTTGACCTACTTTTAAAAAACTTTAACCTGGCCAATATATCATGTCCTTTTACACATACAGCCTTGATATTTGACACATGGAAACCTCCGACCAAGACATATCACATACGACTATGACCTTGGACCATGTGGCCTTGACCTTGGAGTTTGACCTACTTTTAAAAAAATTAAACTGGGCCTATATCTTATGTGCTATTACACATACAGCCTTGGTATTTCACACATGGACACAACTTACCAAGACCTTTCACATTTGACATGACCTTGTACCTTGTGACCTTGACCTTTGACTTTGACCTACTTTAAAAAACTTTAACCTAGCCGATATATCAATTCCTTTTACACATACAGCCTTGATATTTGACACATGGACACCTACGACCAAGACCTTTCACATTTGACCATGACCTTGGACCATGTGACCTTGACCTTGGTGTTTGACCTACTTTAATAATACATTAATCTGGCCTATATTTCATGTCATTTTACATATGCAGCCTTGATATTTCACGCATGGTCACTTCCAACCAAGATATTTCACTTTTGACCATGACCTTAGACTTTGACCTTGGAGTTTGACCTACTTTTAAAAAACTTAAACTAGGCCTATATTTCATGTCCTGTTACCTATACAGTCTCAATATTTCACACATGGACACCTCCTACCAAGACCTTTCACATTTGACCATGACCTTGGCCTGTGTGACCTTGACCTTTGATTTTTACATACTTTTTGAAATCTTTAGCCTAGCCTCTATCTTATGTCCTATTACACCTACAGCCTTGATATTTCACACAGACACCTCCTACCAAGACCTTTCACATTTGACAATGACCTTGAATATTGCAACCTTGACCTTGGAGTTTGACCTACTTTTAAAAAGACTGAAACTAGGCATATATATCATGTCCTTTTACACTTACAGCCTTGATAATTCACAAATGGACACCTCCAACCAAGACCTTTCACATTTGACCTTGACCTTGACCTTGGCATTTGGCCTACTTTTAAAATTTTTAACCTGGCCTATGTTTCATTTTACTTTTACATATACAGCTTTGATATTTCACACATAGACACCTCCTACCAAGACCTTTCATATTAGACCATGACCTTGGACCTTGTTAACTTGACCTTGGACTTTGACCTACATCAAATGTAGGCCCTTGAGGGGGCATATATGTTTTACAAACATCTCTTGTTTTCTTTTAATTCTGCATGGCGATAAAGGACTATATACAAGCTATGAAAATGCAATTAGTATCTTGGATAATCGAACATGGATTCAAAAAAGCCACATTGACTTATTCCCACTATAACACGAAACATGGCCCCATTTTCATGTGTCCCAAAACCTTAGTTTTATGTATTGTCAAGATCTGTCGATTGAATTCGCTCCGAGACATATAAGACATTACATTCATACCAGAATAGGTATGTGAGGTAATTGATGTGATTTTTTTCATTGAATTAATCATTAAAATGTGCATATTTTTCTATAAAATTTCGGAAAAGAGCAAACTTGAAATCCAGTTAAGTATGTTTGAGTCTTTGTCAAGATACCATATTATCACAAAAACATACTACATATTTCTTCTTACTTTGAGCCAAATTATCAAGAAATCCAAATCCGGTAACAATGTCATTTGATACATATTATTGATGAAGGTGATATTTTGGTCTAAAACTTGTATTCAGTAAACTTTTGATTGTGCTCCTAAAAACATTTTATTTAATAAAATTAACTGTAGTTTACAGTACAAACCTAAAGCAATATTCATGTCCAAAAACGCATTGAAAACAACATAGATGAAATATGAGTATTACTTTTATTTTCAAAATTACATATATGGAGGCTAAAATAGCCATACATATACACGTTGCCAGTTTCCTTTCCTATTTGGTCACATTGTCTATGCACCATTATTAGTGACACTATGACATAAAATAAAGTTCAAGCCCAATGTTATGAAATGGAAAAGGCCTAGAACCCTTATGGTAAATCACCAAAAATTGCCCTTCCAAGTTTTAACCAATGTAATGTTTTTGCTGTAAGCGCCACCAATGAACTTACATGATATGGAAGGCCGGCTATAAATCAGCAAAAGACTGTTACAGCATTATATTCTTTTCACTTACACAGTTGAAAAAAGTATTTGTTTCTTTCATAACGGTTCCCTATTAGGATAAAACAGGGTTCAATTCTTTCTGCAAATTATTTTTCTAACCATAGCTTAACCTGTATTGATACACAATTTATACACATTTCAATGATGTCATATGATTAACAATGTGATTTGGCCATCAATAGCTCTTAATAGTCACATGGGAGCTGGATTATCTGTTTCTGATGCATTACAAAAATGTTTTCACGTTTGTACAATAATCAAATGCCATCAGAGAAATCAGTGCTTTTTCTGATTTGCTTTTTCATGTTTCAAAAGATATATAAAAACTTTTGCTGTTAGCTTTCATTAATCATGGTTGACTGGAATAATCTAAAAGGATTTTTATAGAAAAGTTCCTTTTTTGTAAAGTAGGTCCACCTGGACCTAATGTGACCCAGGACGAAAATATTGTAACCAACTTTGAAGTCTACCTCTTAGCAAACTTACATACAACATTTAAAACCTCGTTGCTGTGTAAAACTTTACAAAAGAGCTTATTTTTACTACTTAAAATGTTTCCCCTTTTATGCTGCCGCAACAACAGTTTATGACAAAAAGAAATTCTAATACACAGCATTGCACTCCCTATACCTAAAGATACTTTTTTATCAAGTTTCAAAAAGATTTACATGTTAGATTGGGAGAAAAAGATTTCTGAGAAAATGCCAACAGACAGACAGACACACAGACAGTTGACAAGAAATGACCAAAAGACATATCTAAAATCTTGAATTGTCCTCAGGTAAACTAAAATAACCAAAAAAGTAAACACAACATTTGAAAATGTCATTTAAATAAATCTTTACTTTGTCCATTCTTTGAAATGTGTACCATTCAGGTGAAAATTCCAAAGCAAACTGTTACCGGTTCTATTTTTTCTTGATATTTCACGACAATCATGAGTATATTTGTGGGCAACTTTTACATGATTTTCATATCTTGACAAAAACTAGAACAAGGTAATTTTTTACTGAACAGAGGTGCAGTGCACTGTAACTCTGCTGATCAAAATTTTTGGAGTTATTGCCCTTTGTTGATTTTCAAACTTGATTCTTGTCCGGAGCATAACTCAAAAAGTATGTTAAGTAGAATCATGAAAGTTTACAGGTGGATAGATCTCATTATGGAGAGGTACGGTGCACAAGAACCGTAACTCTGCTGATCAAATTATTTTTAGTTATTGCCCTTTGTTGATTTTCAAACTTGATTCTTGTCCGGAGCATAACTCAAAAAGTATGTTAAGTAGAATCATGAAACTATACAGGTGGATAGATTTCATTATCGAGAGGTGCAGTGCACAATAACCATAACCTTGCCGATCAAATTTTTGGAGTTATTGCCCTTTGTTGATTTTAACACTTAATTCTTAACCTTGCCTATATCTCATGTCTTTTTACACATACAGCCTTGATATCTCACACATAGATACCTCCTATCAACATCGTTCACATTTGACCATGACCTTGTACCTTTTGACCTTGACCTTGGAGTTTGACCTACTTTAAAAGAATTAAACCGGGCTAATATCTCATGATCTATTACACATATAGCCTTGATATTTCACACATGGACACCTCCTACCAAGACATTTCACAATTTACCATGACCTTGGACCTTGTGACCTTGACCTTGGAGTTTGACCTACTTTTTAAAAACTTTAACCTGGTCGATATATAATGTCCTTTTACACATACAACCTTGATATTTGACACATGGAAACCTCCGACCAAGAGCTATCACATATGACTATGACCTTGGACCTTGTGACCCTGACCTTGAAGTTTGACCTACTTTTAAAAAAATTAAACTGGGCCTATATCTCATGTGCTATTACAAATACAGCCTGGATATTTCACACATGGACGTATCCTACCAAGACCGTTCACATTTGACCATGACCTTGTGGCCTTGACCTTGGACTTTTACCTAATTTTTAAAAAAAACTTTAACCTAGCCGATATATCATGTCCTTTTACACCTACAGCCTTGATATTTCACACATGGACACCTCCAACCAAGACCTTTCACATTTAACCATGACCTTGACCTTGGCATTTGGCATACTTTTAAAATTTTTAACCTGGCCTATATTTCATTTTACCTTTACATATACAGCCTTGATATTTCACACATAGACACCTCCTACCTAGACCTATCATATTTGACCATGATCTTGGACCATTTTAACTTGACCTTGGACTTTGACCTACATCAAATGTAGGCCCTTGAGGGGGCATATATGTTTTACAAACATCTCTTGTTTTTAGAATAAATTACTCGATGAAACTTTCAAACAGAACGCTTGCACACTATTTTAATCAGGGTATCCTCTTTTTTCATGGTGGAAAATTACAATTCCGAGAAAATTGTTTTCTGGAATGTGCGAATTGAATCATTTTATGAATGTGAACTGTCATCTAGTGTACTAACTTCACGCCATTTCATTCCGAGCGTGGGCAGACTCCCGTGTTATTTTTCCTATCCGTGAGACGCCCCCTTTGTCGGTGTCGGCCAAATTGGCATCTAAACGCAAAATCGACATTTCAAGTTTGTAAGGATCACAGGCGGCAATCACATGACTTTGTTATGATATGTTTTCCTAACTTTTGTAAACAAAAACACTCGGTAATTACACATTTTCCTCAGATTTTAAATCAAATACTGAACACTCAATATTGGGATACATGTCATGCGATATGTCATACTCTCCTGTCTATTTTGATACCAAGATCTTCCTTCAAATCCCTGTCAACGCTGAGAACATTCTTGCAAAGTATTTTGGAATGCCGTAATATATTTTCTTAAGAAATGCTTGCACATTGCACCAATGTTCTCAGCTTTGACAAGGATTTGAGGGAATATCTTGGTATCAAAATAAAATGGAGAGTATGGCGTACCGAATGCTACGTATCTCAATATTGAGAAATAAGTATTTGATTTAGAATTAGAGAAGAATGTGTACTTACCAAGTGTTTTGTTTAAATAAGTTAGGAAAGCATATCATAACAAAGCCACGTGATTGCCGCCTGTGAATAATACTCCTCTTATTAATAGATATGAATGTAAGGACAACAATCAAATGTAGTTTTGATTTAAAGCCTTTTGGGGAACTAGAGGGAAAAGATTAATATAAATATAAAGTACCATTATTTTATTGTGTTGTTCTGCACAAACACATGGCAGTTATTCAGAACAACTAAATGAGAGATTCCACAGTAAGAATTATTCAGCACAATTTCCGACGGTAACACTATTTTTCAGCTTACTCAGTTGGCGCCAGTCTTTTTTTGTGTGTAAGCCTTCAGATTGTTATCTGTCCAATTTTTCACAATGCTGCTATGTTTGATATACCAAAATAGGTCGCCAGAACAATGTCGGTTGTTATTGCCATATTCAATTAAAATCAACGGTCAATTAGCCAAATAGAAATAATACCCACAGAGAATGTCCAAGAGTTGACATTTCAAGTTTTAACTTATTTGTTTTCGTAAGGAAATCGGCAATTTGCCCAAGAATGTATTTCGACTTCAAAGAAATCGGTAAAACTACGACACGAATTATCACGACTTCGTCAATTGATAATGTCAAATTTTGCAATTAAAGTTTGAAGAAATGTTCTTAATAGCTTCCTACAATGTTTAGCTTTCAAAACACCATTTACAACAAATATAATATTATTCTTAAGGAAACAAAAAGTTCAAGCCAAAGTCAACCTCTTTTTAAGCAATTATTCTAAAGGACCATCATAGCCGTAATTAATCAAGAATCCTCAAAAGTGAGCATCAATTTACATTAGGAAAGAGCAATTTTCGATCCCTCATGGCGTATTTATTATTGACCATCTGCATCCAGTGTCGAGTGTACAGTAATGAAATTTGAATATTAATTACTTATGAATTCATCATTTATACAAACAAATTTTCTCTATCTTATTACTTTTTACACGTAAAAGGGTTTTTTTCTACTTTTTACAATTGATATCAATATCTATGTACATAAATCTAGTACATATATTACAATAGTATTATAAGTAAAACCTTGCAAAGACAAGACAAACATACCATGTATACACAAAAAAGCAAAAGATAAACAACTAACTTTGACGGCTGTTCTTTTATTATTATTATTTATTATTCCTGAAAAGTATTAATAAAAATCTAACCAAGTATACCTGCGCCAGATTCGTTTAGGACTATAAATTCTACCACGAACAGCATATAACTTAACTGATCACGAGGTCAGTTTCTTCGTAACAATATTTCTTGTCAGTGGATATTTTTTTTTTTCAATTAAATTCTTATTTTTATGAAATGATGACATATTATGAAAGGAAAATATATCATTGCCTAGACTTATTGATGTTTGTCTCATAATGCAAGCTAATTCAGTGGTTGAGTCTATAGTTGTATTTTTCTCTAAATGTGGATGCTTTTACCATAGAAAATTGCCTATGTGTCTAAAAAGACATTTGTGTGGAATGAATTTATTATTGAACATTTGACGAAAAGCTGAAAAAAATAAGTAAGATTTATTTATACAAACATTTTAATTGGCTTTTTTATTTTTAAATGATATAACGAGTTTCTGTCAGTAAACAATCATTCATGTACGGGTCCCATGATAGTTTTTCGAAATACAGTACGTTAAAAAACACAAACATATATACATAAATTATCTATGATATAAATCATTCAACACATTAGGGTACATCGTTCTGGCAGTGACTAGACAATGGACGTTTGTTTGTTTCTTGTCGTTCAGATAGTAAATGATTAAAATCTTTGTCTTTGGATGCCACTATTCAATATTTATGTAAAGTATAAATACCTAATTTCTTAATTTGCTAAAAGTGATCTTCATGAAGAACAAAATCTAGATTCTGAAAATATGAGAAATCGTAATATCCAATTGTTGAAAAGCGTTCTTGTTTCTAAATGTTATGATTAAACAATTGTTTTTCAATTGGTAAAATTATTTATACCTGCTAAGCAACTGATGAAAGAGACATTACATTCCCGTTTAAGTTTTACCAGTACTATACGTCCCGATGCCAAGGTTGGTTATTATAATGCGTTTAAATAATATCAGGGATTTTCTTTTTTGAAAAAAACACATGTTCGAAAAAGCAACAACTGTTGCTTATCAGCCAAAAAACATTTAAAGGTGAGAAAGAAACGACAAATTCCATTTACATGTGAACTGAAGTTTACCACAATTAATTAAATTGTAAGAAAAAAATGTATTCCGAATACTTTGACTTGAAATGAATTTTCATAAAGGTGGGTTCACATTGACGAATTTTCCTTACGAATCCTCACGAATTGGACATTCGTAGGCCATTCGTGAACATTCTTAAACAATACGTTAGCATCCGTAAATAACTCGTAAGAATGAAATGCCTTCTTTCTCAATGTCAGCAACTGAATGATGATATAGAGATGATATCTTATTGTTTACAACAAAAAAATCAAATGGCATTGTAAAAAAATCGTGCATACTCATAGATTTCGTTTTCAGTGGTCCATTCGGAATCGCATACGTAAGTATTCGTAAACAATACTTAAACATTCGTAAATAACTCGCAATAAATCGGCGACTAACGCAATGATTCGTGTTCATACGGGGAAGTTTTTTGGCATGTCAAAAATGTTCTCACGAATGTCCACGGATTGAATGTCCCGTTATTCATTCGTAAATGACTCTTAGTTTATCGCAAATCACTCGCAAATCATCCGTGTGTGATTCACGAATATATAAGATAACTTTACGAATATAAACGAGCCGGGATGTTTAAAAAGCGCACTTACGGTATGGTATGAGATTCCGAGAATGGTACTAAAAACAGACCAGGCTCCGCAAAAGGCCTGATTAGGGTTATGTTTGATGGAGAAGCTGAAAAAAGGACAGTGTGAGTCCTGGTAAGACCGTGTGTATAATTATGCAGAATCTTATGATGATAGACATCCTAGATTATAACAGATATGAACGTCATCGTTTGTTATACATGTATGTTTTGTTTATGTGTGAATAGTTCATATAATCATTTTGTACATGATGTGAACAATAAAAAAAATATTTGATTTGATTTGATTTGATTGAGTATGTCAAAATTGTTGACAAATAAAATTAATGATATAGGAAATACTATTTAATGTTTTGCTAAACAACAAATGATTTCTAATTGAATTTGCAAAAAATGAGGACTAAGAGCCCATTTTTTTCAATGCGTTTATATATGCACTGGGGTCATTTTTTTATCCCAGCTCAAAATTGACGATAAGTCCTTCAAACGTTGTTCGATATTTAAGACAATTTGACTTATTATCGACGAATATGAGATAGAAAAAGTAAAAAAGTAAACGTGCATCGGAGAGCAACTTTGAATATAGCAAGCATAGATATATTTCTGGGGTTATATATGACCCCAAACTATGTATGAGAGTAAATACGGTAAAAACACTTAGGGTTTCTTTCCCAAACGGCAAGATTTTTTATTGTTTCAATTTGAAAGGAGTTACAGACGACACAATTAAATGATGTACGAAGTGGAAACTTTGTATGTTATTGAATAGAAAATTCTGAGTGAACAGAAAGAATTGCATTGCAGATTATTAAGCAATATATTCTTTTCTCACAATATTTTCCAAAACTATGGGACGTCAAAACTAGATTTTGTTTGGGAAAGGGTTAATTGTTTTGAAGAAATTGTTGGTATAACCTAAGCTTATTTCGTTCGTAAGACATGTTGTCTTGTCGATTGTCTTTCTTACTACAACAACAACAACAACAACAACAACAACAAAATAATAACAAAGGACTCGCAAACATTCGTAACTAATTCGGTAATACTCCTATTGATTCGTAAATAATCCGTAACCAGCCCGTAAACTAGTCGTAGAAATACGTAAACCGTCCGTTGTATTCGCTCAAATCGTAACAATCCGTGTACCTTTCGGCAATGTGATTACGAATGTCCAATTCGTAAGGAATCGTAAGAAAATTCGTCAATGTGAACCTACCTTAAAAGAAAAAAAATGCTCTTTTAGATACAAATAAAAGTGAAATTCATGAAAAATACATAGGGAATGTATCTTTAAAACAAAAGGATGCGTTTTATACTTTGTAAATACTACTGTACATTTATATTTAACTATGTGTTTTGAATTTCCTGGCGGGCAGTACAGGAAGAAATATAATATACAATTTTTTCGTATTTATTATTTAAAAACAATAATTGGAGCTAAAATGATGACGAATCTTAATTGTGTTACCCTATACAGTATATTTACCGATACCACCATCGGCATATTTTGTCACTTTATTATTTTTGTGCAATACGAATGCATAGTTACATAATGAAATTTTGTAGTTTTAGTTTTAATTCCGTAAATATCCAAGAGAACTAATACTAATTATTTTCATCTTTTTCATCTAATTCGTTTATTTATTTAATTCACAGTGTATTTCCCCCTTTGTAACTTTTTCTTCGAAAATCGTTTTCCCTCTTTTCTCCTTTTTTATTTTTTTATTTATTTATTTTTTTTTTTTATTTTTTTATTTTATTTTTTTTTTTTTATTGTTGTTGTTGGTGGTTTTTTCGCTGTGATAACCGAATATTTGTATCGTCATAGTTGACATCAATGTCACTGTTTTTATGTAATAATATGTAAAAAAAAATCCACGTACACATCAAAATATATGCATGTACGTCTTGAATAGAAAAATAAAGTTTTTTTCATTTATGTAAAACACAAAATACTTCTGTATTACATTCATTCATTGGTAACCCATTACCAAACAACAAAATTACAGACCGCTCCAAATTCTAATATGTTGCAGACGACAATCGAAAAGGAATGGAATTTTACATTATTTGGTCCTTTGTGGTAGAAAACATTGTGGGAAATGAAGAAATTGCTTGTCACAAGCAATTTCTTCATTTTGCACACTGTTTTCCAAAGCCATTCCGTTTACATCTGAACTGTCTGAACTGTAGTAAACCACAGTCGATTTAATTTTCATATAGAAATATTTATTCCTCGTAAATGGCGCTATACTTAAAGGTGGGTTCACACTGACGAATTTTTCTTACGAATCCTTACGAATTGGACATTCGTAGGCCATCCGTGAACATTCGTAAACAATACGCTGGCATCCGTAAATAACTCGTACGAATAAAATGCTTTATTTCTCAATGTCAGCTGCTTGATGATGATATGGAGATTATATCTTATTATTTACAACCAAAAATATAATAGACATAGTAAAGAAATCTTGCATATTCATAGATTTCGTTTTGAGTGGCCCATTCGGAATGTTCTATCGTATATAACCGCAAGTATTCGTAAACAACTCTTATGCATTCGTAAACAACTCGCAATGAATCGGTGATATTCTTAGTGATTCGTGCTCATACGGGGACATTTTTTGACATGTTGAAAATTTTCTCACGAATGTCCACGGATTAAATGTTCCGTTATTCAATCGTAAATGACTCTTAGTTAATCGCAAATCACCCGTAAGTGATTCACGAATATAATACGGCAAGTTTACGAATATAAACGAGCCGGGATGTTTAAAAAAGGACAATTATGATACGAGATTCCGAGAATGATACTAAAACAGATCAGGCTCCCTAAAGGGCCTGATGAGGGTTATGTTTGATGGAGAAGCTGCGAGAGGGCACTGTGGGTCCTGGTCAGAACTTGTGAATATGCAGAGGCATATTAAGATGATAAATATTTATCTTACATGATATAAGTACACTTTTTCGAAATCATTGCTCATATACTATACTTCGATTCAAAATTGATGACAAATATAATATATGATAGAGGAAATACTATCTAATGCTTTGCTAAACGTTAAACGATTTCCAATTGGATTTGCAATAAAATGAGGACTAAGAGTCCTTTTTTTCAATGTGTTTATATGCACTGGGGTCATTTTTTATCCCATCACAAAAATGACGATAAGTCCTTCAAATGTTGTTCGATGTTCAAGAAAAATTGATTTATTATCCATGGCTATAAGATTGAAAAAGTAAAAAAAAAAGTAAACGTGCATCGGAGAACAACTTTGAATAAAGCATTCATAAATATATGTCTGGGGTCATAAATGACCCAATACGGTAGTATGAGGGTTATTCCGGTAGAAGCAATTAAGTTTTCTTTCCCAAACGGCAAGATTGTTTGTTGATTCGATTTGAAAGGAGTTACAGACACAACATTTATTGATGTAAGAAGTGTAAACTTTGTATGGTATTGAATAGAAAATTCTGAGTGAACAGAAGGAATTGCATTGCTGATTATCAGCAATTTATTCTTTTCTCTCAATATTTTCCCAAACCATGGGACGTCAAAACTAGGTCTTGTTTGGGAAAGGGTTAATGGTTTTGACGAAATTGTTGGTAAAACGCAAGGTTATTTCGTTCGCAAGTCATATCGTCTTGTCGAATGTCAGATTTTCAAAAACGAGGTTGTCTTTCTTACAACAACAACAACAAAATAATAACAAAGGACTCGTAAACATTCGTAACTAAGTCGGCAATACTCCTATTGATTCGTAAATAATCCGTAAACAGTCCGTAAACTAGTCGTAGAAATACGTAAACCGTCCGTTAAATTCGCTCAAATCGTAACAATACGTGAACTTATCGGCAATGTGATTACGAATGTCCAATTCGTAAGGAATCGTAAGAAAATTCGTCAATGTGAACCCACCTTAAGCTTGAAATTTTCAGAATATGTCCTATCAGATAAAAGGGAATGTAACATTTGAGAAAATATCTATAAAATAAATTTGCGAAAAAATATTAAAATTGGCTTTGGCTTGAAATGTTCAGAATAATCATAAGAAAATATGCCCTATCGGATAAAAGTAAATGTAACATTTGAGAAAATATCTATGAAAGAAATTTGCGAAAAAAATATCAAAATTGGCTTTGGCTTGAAATTTTCAGAATTATTATAAGAAAATATGCCCTATCGGATAAAAATAAATGTAACATTTGAGAAAACATCTATGAAATATATATGATAGAAATTTGCGAAAAAGTATTAAAATTGGCTTTGGCTTGAAATTTTCAGAATTATCATAAGAAAATATGCCCTATCGGATAAAAATAAATGTAACATTTGAGAAAACATCTATGAAATAAATGCGAAAATATATTAAATTTTTAGATTTTTTGCTTAACTGATTCGGCTTCAAGAGTGGTGTTTTTTCTTTATGTTTACATCTTTTCTTAATCATTTCAATATATAATTTTGTTTTAACATCTACGTACATTGTTTTGTTTTCTGGAAAGTATATCTTTGTGGAATTGTGGTTTACATTTAACGTGAAAATAAGCGCGCTTTGTTTGTAAATAAGAAAACAGATGCTTTCTGTGATTTTTGTAAATATTGAAATCGCCGACACAAAAACATTTACATAATGGAGTTAAATAAGATGGTGTTATGAAGGAAAAATGATCATGTTGGCGTATGTGACTACAGAAATATGTCATTTATTTCTCGATTTCTAAATATTAGTATACTATAAAATGTGGAAAGAGGTCTCAACTAAAGGGAAATACCATACCCTTTAGTTTATCTTTATTTAATCAAAGTGTCATTTCATATAGAATCTGAGGCTGACATGGAATACAAAAATAGAAATAAGATAATGCAGCGCACGGAGACTACAAACTACCTTACTTTCAATGAAGATGTGCATGTAAAAGGACAATTGTAAGAGAATACAGCTTTTGATGTTGATAAATGTGTTCAGAAAGACAGAATAGTCGCGGGCAAATATATTATTTGTGTGAATTTTGGTTTCAATTCATCAAACTTCAAAGTAATTTAAGTTTATAGTACACCCATCAATAAAGTGACGCAATGATACTAGAATGTGTTTGGTGTTTAACCCTTGTACGTCATCATTTTTAGCCCAATCCAAATTACCACCATTAGCAGTTGGCCTCAGGATGTTGCAGAAAATAAATAAATACTAGGCTAGAGAAAACAACAGATATATTGATTAGTATAGCATATACAAATTCAGAGAAAAGTCTTGTAATTAAACTCTACTTCTCTACCCTGAATGATTTCCAAAACCATCCCTTTTAGGACGTATCAATTGGAACTTGTTTGGGAAAGGATCAAACAATTTTCATGTGGTTTATATTTAGAAACTGTGGTTTATTGTTGCTAGTTTATTGTTGATTTCTATTGATGTTCGAAAATGCGATGTACATGTACATTACTTGTAACTTTTCTACAGATGTATCAATATTTTTGTTGCAAGATATGTATCTTATTTTCCCAGTATTCCTAATTTTGGTGATGGACTTGTTTATGGAATTGTATTTGTAAATTTAGATTCTGTGTATTTATTTATTTGGTATTACAGACGATGGACCAGCCATTTCATAAAATAAACCATCAACATACATCTCTTTGCACAAAGAGACATATAAGTAAGGCATTTTATTCCATCATACTGACAATGTACACGCGAAAGATAACTGATATCTTAATGATCATACTATGATATATTTCGTCTTTTTAATATTTGACAATGCAGTTCAAAAGAAACAATAAATTATCGTTGGTTATTACATCTGGATTCTACGAAGAAATTGTCATCACTATTATTCTATATATCTTTTTAGAGTCCAGAGCATAAGGGTTGACAACTGATTTCAAGGAATCAAAATGTTTTTATTTTTATCATAATATATGTATATCACCTTAGAATCCATTCTTTTATGAATAATCCAAGAACACATACTTAATCCAACTGCTTACCTTGTAATGAGAAAAAGACCTTATGACTGTTAATATATGTATCCGTTCTGAAAACAAAAGCATGAACTTTTTGTGGTATCTTGGACGACCATCAATATTCAAAAGTAACAAAAGACATTCAGAAAATCCTTCTTAAATGTCCAAAAAAGCTCGTCAAAAAGTAATTACCGAAGTGGTCAAGCGGTTTAAGATTTGTTTCCGATTTGATAAATACTTTGAGGGGTAATTAAGTCTAATGATGACTTATTGTTCTGATGTCTTGGTCATATTTGTGGGATATGATTAATGAATATCGAGAATGTCTACAAAGGCTATTTCATATCTGATAAGCACAACACAAGGTATATGGACACATGCGTATGTTTGCAAAGGTGACAAAAATATACTGTCCCAATTAAAAAGCTACAGTCTAGTATACACCGATTTGGATGCTGGTAAAGAAAGAATATGTGTACAGTATAGTGGAGAAAGTTTTGAGACAAGACAAGAAAGTTTTATTTATGGATATTTACTTAAGCATTTTCTATTGCCGACCTCAAAGCCATTTTGGCTTTGTGACTGTGATTTAGTCTTGTCGACATGATTATTCACAGAGACTCTTCTTTGAAATCACTTGTTGTCAAGTCATTCTTACCGTGAACCATTAACTATCATTTCGGTTTGTGTATTAATGCCAATTGATACCACTACAAGTACGTCTGTTAATTATTTGGTGGTACTCGATACGTAAGTAACATTCTGTCCCAAATTGTAGACTTGGTTTAAGTTTACTCCAAAACAGTTTCATTCTTCTACAACTATATCATGCGTCTAAGGATTGTCACATGTAAAATATATGGGATTTTCTCCTGCTGTCGATTTTTCTTCTGGTACAATTTCTTTGTCTTTTTTTTTTTTTTTTTTTTTTTTTTTTTTTTTTTTTTTTTTTTTTGCTATTTCCGACAACAACCTTTGCATGGCCAATAACTGTATAGGTTGTTTCTTAAGAAGGTACCATATAAGTTTACCAAATTCAACTGGCATCACTCTCACCTAGAAGCATTTTGCTGTATTCTTCAGAACACTTGTAACTACATCTAAAATTGAGGAGTTAAAGTTACGAAGTATGACACTGATATACTCTAGTATATCAAATTTGTCGCGCGCCAAGTGTCAGTCGATTTCATGGAAATTATAGGACATAATGTCCTAAATGATACACCGATTATGGGACACATCAATTACAAACACCTTCGAGAGAAATTGATAATTAATTACAAGTTATGAATGAAGGTGATTCAAAATGTCCTTGTGTATCCCTTCTCATTTGACATATTATTAAAAGTAATCACACAATATCAATCAACAAGTATAAAGACTGGGATCTTGAAAAGGGGCCTTTTTAGCATTTGAGACCAACATGGATCTTGATCAGCCTGTGCATACGCACAGTCTGATAAAAATCCATGTTATTCTCTTATAGCTTGCAATTTTCTCAATTAAGTTCTTTGCCTGCAGCAACTATAAGTAAGCAGCATTGATCCTTATGCGACTTCGTTTGACCAAATGCTTATCTGGCAATATGGCTGTCTGATAATTCCAGAAGACCCCTATTTTCCGAATATGATAGCAAAACGACGTGGCCCACTAAACTAAATTGTACCATCTGATATCTGAATAATCTCATGTTGGTTTAGACCTTATTAGTAGAAATCTATGACCTGTCGTGAAAGTTGTAAAGGTATGTCATTATGCCTTCCGAACGGGACAAAATGGTCGCGTGCGAACACCAATTTTGGCCAATTAAGTAGTCGGTAGTACAAGACGAGCACCTGAACTGGATAGGTGTAACAAAATCATGATAAATTCCTTCTGGCTTACACATAACAGTGACTGGTGGAGCAAGGCTGGAAGAGACTACCAGTCTAGTAGCCAACAGGAAAACGATACCACATTGAAAGTTGATATGACTTCAAGGGTCACAAATACCGGTAGTCATACCACGTTCTTCTAAAATGGGACCTTCTAAAATGAGGCCCTTACACCGAATCTTGTAAAATAAGAGGACATGATGAACAAATAAAATATTTACGAAGGGTTTGTTAGGTTTTGGAACACAGCATTTGGCCTTGCTTGCATTGATGTACATATATGTCAAATTTCTGAAGGTAAACTTGACATTATTTTAAAAAAACGATGTACACTATACACGTTATTCTAATATGTTCTGTTCGTTAAAAATAAAAATAAAATCACGTCGACTAGAAAATGGAAAATTGGTCATTGCTATAAAGATGGAATTCTAATCAGATTATATGTTCACGTTGTCCTCCCACAATCTCACCAGTAGAAGGCCAATGTCACCAACCTCACTTAAACTGTCTGTACAAGCACTGATAGTTCTTAAGATAACACGGATTGAAGACTTTTTCAAAATGCAATATTTCATTTGAGAGTAAGCAGCTGTTTTGTTGCAATTAAATTCTTAATTTCTTCAATCCTTCGAAGTACAGGGTGTCCCAAAAGTAAGGTAACACATAAAAAGCGTAATAGTTCTGCTATTTCTCCGTCGATTTCTTTCGGAAAACTCTCATTATTTGCAGAATCCATTGAAATTATGTTTGCCATACCTTTCAACGTTATGCACATATTAAAATGGCGTCATTTTTTACGTCATCTGTACCACTATGAAAATGACGTCATGGCCCTCCTTTTCACAGCTTATGTAAGTGGTAAAACATATCAATAATCTAAATCTCCAATAGGTGTGCAAAGAAAGTTTCAATATTAATTCAAAACAGAAGATCCACCAAGAAGAAAACTAATCTACTCAATAATAGACAAATTTGAACGATTTCGGTCCGATTTTCATGAACATAGAAGCAGGAGACCGAAAATTTCCCGAAGCGCAGAATACATCTCAGCTTTGAATGAGACTGCATATAACTGTATATGGAAGTCCAGAAAAGTCGACGAGAAGAATTTCGTCGGAACAAGATTCATTGAAATCATTATCACAGTGCATTTTTAAATTTTATTTGAAACTTTCCCATACAATATTCAAATTATGAAATTGTAGTCTTTTGGGAGATCAAGTCAAACGCTAATACTGTTTTCGATGAACACAGGCAGGACACTAGACTGTTTTTTGGAGTCACTTGTGATCTTAAGTTAGACTCCGAAAGCAAGGAAATGTTACAATATTGCTAACATACATTCAAGAAGAATGTAGGAAATGTTCTATGGACACATGTCATGTGGCAGTTATAAGAAACTTCAGCACAAGAGTAAATCAAGGAAAGCGTCCGAAGGGACATAATGTAAAGAACGTCATTTACTACCAAAATGACGTCATTGATAAAATAGGGTGTATTCAGTTTATCATAGATAAGATATACAAATTGCATGATATTTTGATGAAATTTCTTGTATTTATTTCTACACATAACCTTCTGTGCTGTTAGCAAAATTAGGAATATACAAGAGATATATAAGCCGAGATATATAAGATTAAAAGTGTTACCTTACTTTTGGGACACCCTGTATTCCTCTTTGACATTCACACACTTTTGAAGTTTTGAAATCCATTACTAATAGGCCAATAAACGGGTCTCTGTTGGGACACCCAGCATACACTGGTAAATGGCACTGTCTTAGGAACATCAATACCTATACCGACGACCAGAGAGCTCATTATGAGGAGGACAAAAAAGCCGCCTGAGCTTAAGCCAGCCTATAAGGTTTGTTAAAGACGCTGTGTAGCATGTTCCTCTTTCAGGAAGTCTTGGGCAAGGGGACACCTGTGAACAGCTCCGTTATCATGGATTAGGCACATGCCTCTTTAGCCGGTCCTAGATATTACTTCACTTTCGCCGACATACCATTCTTGTAGAAATGACCGATGATAATGTCGATATTTGGAACGGCATTTTGAACATTTGAAAATACCACGTACAAAACTTTTGTCGTGCTTTTAGCTCTTTTGGCAATAAAGGACATTGCTTGATCATTTCGCAACCATTGAATGCTATTGACACGACGATGGTGCTCAAAATAGTAAATTCATGTATAATCATTTGTACAAAGCCCAGAAAGTCGACGTTTGTCACATTTTTTGCTTAATTCAAAAGATATTTTGCGACATTTAAATAAGGGTGGCGTTTTAGTTATTTCGTCTACAGGTTGGGGACACAACGGGAACAAAGCTGTCTATCTTTCAACCCTTTCGTCAAAATCGTATAACATGTCCCCGATGAAAATCCAACCTTATCTGCTATTTCTTGCGCAGTACACTGTGTGCCTTGTTTGGTCAAGTCGAAGTCTGTAGCAACATTTGCGATGTATACGCAGGTTGCTTGGAAGGGGGCATCATTCATGCCAATTTCATACCCATTTCCATTTTTCATTTCATCAAATTCCTAAAAACTGACATATGTTCAACGTTAGAAGGCCAATGTATCTGACACAGTTTATTATATACGTGTGATGCAGATATTTTAAAGCCCATGTGACCTTTAATGTACATGTAGAGCCTTCTATCCAATTTCAGTGAGTTTTACATTTTACACACTGTGAAATAGCCAGTGTATATGACTGAACCATTTATAAAGTTCAATAACTTAAAAATGACTGAATGGCTTTGTCTCAAATTTTGACCAAGTTAGGACACGAATTCTTCCGTTAACGTATACAACCCATCATTAGCACATAAGAGCCAGAGGCGAAATTTGTGCCAGTAAATCCTAAACTATGTTATATTTCCATTCCAAATACAAACATTAGCATTTTGAACGGTTTAGAATTTTGTATTAACGCATAATTATGGAAATATTAGACAAAAATGTTTTAAGTTACCTCCCTTGCATATGAATATAGAGTAAAACGATATTTGTAAATTAATTTCTTCTTGAAGCGTAATCTTGAAATCCGGCACGGGGAATCAACTTATTTGAAGTGTATTTACAAGTGTGTGTAATTTGATGCATGTCCCATGGGTAGAAAGTGGTGTTTTTAATGATGGGTCATATACCTTAAATAGCCACAGGTTCCGCCTGTTCTGTAAATTCATTAGGTATGGTGGAGCATTTGTACCACTTTTAATTGAACGCCCCTCGTATTGTTTATCAAACCCATGTTGTGTGTACTACTTGGAATCGTTTCGTCGAGACAATTCCAATGAGTACCCACAACATAGGATTTGGATTTGAAGTAACCTAGTTAGGATGGATGTACCCCTAATATCTGTAGTTCTGTAGTTATGTGTCCTAGTGGACGTCCGGTCAAGCGAAATGAAAGTTAACCCTTTCCCAAACGACAAAATTTTGGGGTGATCCATTTCAAAAACTGCGACAAATGACAAAATGGATGTTATTAAAGAAAGGATTTGTGTATGATGCAGCTCAGAAAATATTGAGACAAAAGGAGAAACTGCTGGTTATCAGCAGTTTCTTCTTTTGTTTCAATGTTTTCCCAAGCCTTTTCTATTAGGGACGTCAAAACCAGGTCTTGTTTGGGAGAGGGTTAATCAAACCTTTTAATTGTGGTATTAATGTTTATTTTTTAACAGAACATTTTGATCATGATTGTGTTTCAAAGTTAACATGGGTATTTTGTAGCAAGTACTGCTCAATTACAAATATTCCAACTAGCATATCTAGTTGTACTTAAACTTCTTGTAAAAATCGCCAAATGTGTCGCCAAAACAGGCTTTTCCCAAAACTTAGTAGACAATATAATGTTGCCCCTCGGCAATAATTCAGGCTTTACGTGTTATACTCAATCATTTCCACTTTTTTTCAGTTTTGTGATGAATTTGTTGGATTTTCTTTATTTTGCCTCGTCATTCTTTTACGTATTTCTCAAAATTGTGTTGTTTTGTTTTGAATCGTCATACTTTTATGAGATTACTCATTTTACATTAAACATTATAGGGATAACATTGTTGTGGGTATTAACAGTTTAAGATGCACATTTTTTTTTTTTTTTTTTTTTTTTTTTTTTTTAGTTATCAATTTTCCACCATTCTTAACACATTACCAAATTCAAAGATAATGCAGACGACAATTTTAAGCGGACGGAATTGAAGATTTTTGGGTCTTTTGGATGGAAAACATTGTGGGAAATGAAGAAATTGCTTGTTACAAGCAATTTCTTCATTTTCCATGATGTTTCCATGGCCATTATGTTGTGAAGAATAAAAAAGAGTCATTGTGTGGTAATGGGTTAAATGCTACTTGAATAATACAATGTATTGTCTACAAAAGATCTTATATATAAATCAGTTAATGCGATTCGTATATGTCGTCACATGAAATGGAATCAATTTAAAGTTTTCTAAAAGTATAAACACTGGTCAGCAACTCACTTTCTGCAGTCTTAACGGAATCACTTGTGTCACCCGGCTCTTTATCTGGAACACTACGTCCACCCGTTTAAAAATGCTATTTAGTCTCTAGGACTCTGTCCTTGTTGTCTTTATTTATTCCATGTTCATTTATTTATTTGTTTATCTTATTTGCACGGGGCTTCTTTGAACAGTAACGTAACGAAATGTAATGAAAGGTTATCAGCAAAATATTTCAAAAAAGTCACAAGGCAACATCGTTATTTCGTTAAAGAAAAACTGACAGAAAACAAACAAAAATAAATCGAAGTAATGTTTTTGTTACTTAAAGGGTAAGACAAATCGACGTTTCAGTGAGTCAGATAAGTTAATTTAACATAGTACTGGTGTAAATTTGCATAACACAGTAGAAAATCTGAAATTAAGCCGACCGTTCAGAAACGCTAGAAATCCGTTTGACACTTAGCAAGCAACATAAATGTGTGTGAACAAACGAGGGTTTGGTACACGGTAGTCTCCCTTTAAACGGGAAAAGTGAAAATAAGCTACACAAAACCGTTTGTGGCTGGGCGACTTTTACCTTTTTCAAAATAATGCCTGGTGTCTGACAATTAAGCAGCATGTCGTTGGTGGGGAGTCAAAACCTCGTAACTACAGCTTGAATAAGCTGGAGTTACGAGGTTTTGACTTCCCACCGACGATGTATCTTTTCTTTCCTAAGTGAATGCTTTGGAACTAGATATAATTGCTCTATTCACAATGAAATCATAATGCAACAACTCAAAATTTTGACCATATTATGTCCTTTTGAATTGGATTAATATTTTTGAAAATATTTGTAAGATTTGAAATAGTAACATTTAAAGTGACATTTCAGAATTTTTTGTCATAAATTTTACTTTTATTTCTATCTGAAAGAGCATATTTCCTTATGAAAATTCTGAAAATTTCAAGCCAAAATATTGCGCCGTTTACGAGAAATTTATACTTTTGTGTTAAAAATGAACAAATTGTTGTGGACAACAGTTCAGATTTATATGCAATTTATCGATTATGTCTCAACTTTAAATGCATGTTTCTCGCTTATTGGCAACAACTTCAAAAAACTAATATTATTTATACTCATTAGAATAACCAATCTTGGCATCAAGACATCCTTTAAAAAATTGAAATTGGAATGAAATGTCCCTTTAATCTAAATTACATGGAATTATATATTTGGACTATCTTTATCTTGTTGTTGTTGTTGTTGTTGTTGTTGTTGTTGTTGTTGTTGTTGTTGTTGTTTGAAAAAAGTTCGACTAGTGGTGCCAATGAACAGTAGATTTTACCCAAGCCCTAATAGTTGGGAATTCTGTCGGTGACGCAAATGTCACATTATATATTGCTTGCCTCATAAAGAGCAAACAAGCATTAACATTCGGGAAATAAGAATTTTTTATACAATTTTCATCTCCACCCCTAGTGCTTTGTAAAAGCAATCTTCCGTAGGACAGATACCATCAGGATGCCGAAGCTTTTCCAACAAGAAAACTCGTAACTGTGGCTTGTTTTAATCTGCAGTTACGCGGTTTTTGTTGAAAAGTGACCATAGCTTCGGCTAGCCGTTTCTAAGAAGTAAACTAAACTTCAACTCTTGGCTAAATGGTTGTGATATTATCAGAAGATGCCATTGAGTAAGTTTCATGTTATGTTCCAAATGACTTACGAACGTTCATAGAATGAGCTTAAGTTTTAATCAAGTGAAAATTAATTGTCACAAATACTTTTAATGTCATAATTTTATTTTATAGTCCCGTTGTCTATTATGTTCGAGAGGAATGGAAACATCGTTTCTTTTCAACAAAAACCTCGTAACTACAGCTTGTTAAAAGCTGTAGTTACGAGGTTTTTGTTTAAAAGCAATTGCATGCTATACCATATGTCCATTTTCTTGAGCTAAATCTAACTGTTATTATACATGTAAATTATTATTTAAAGTCATAAAAGGTGAAAATGATAATAGGGGCGAGACGAAAGAGCAAAAAATGCACAACGCAAAATGTGCAAAATATGAAGAGAGGTGCCGCATACGGATAGTAGGTCCCTATGGATGCATAATTTGTTAAATTATTGCACAGAAAATATTAAGAAAATGCCTTTTACCAGCATTGTTTTCTCTTGTCTCAATGGTTATCTAACCAAGAGTCTTATTCAGCCTATGCATTTTTCAAGAATGCAACCTTTATTTATTTCATGGAGTGGCAGTAGTTAAGCTGTGAGAATTTTGAAGCCAGACCATTTTTTCATAGTATAGAATTTCAAAAAGTAACGTTAAAAATTGACGCGACTTGAACAAAAGACCCAAAACGACGGGAAATATAAATAATGAAAGAAAAGCGTCTAATATTATTATAAATCTTATTTGAAATACATAAAACTGAAAAATATTATGAGCTACATAAATTATATATCTGTTGTCTAGTCTGGTTTCTATAATGCAAGCGAAACTACAAAACCAAACCACATTAATATGCGCGTCATTCAATACGCAATAATTGATTGTACCCATGTTGTTCTAATACATGAAATATCTAACATGTACCCAATAAATTTGATAGTCATCGCAAAATGCTATCAACATTGTTTTTCCAAATCTTACATCACGTGACTGTGTAAGTAAACCTGTGGCTGATCCAGAGGGGGTTCGGGTGGTTGAATTGAACCCCCGCTGTAGCCTGATTATTTCATGTTCATGCAGAAATTCCGTCAAAATTGTTTAATACTAGGAAAACGAACCACCCAAGTTCGAGTCCCCTTTACAGAAATCCTGGATGGATCTTGGTAAACCTCGTTCTTTTGTTACAATGCGTTTCTGAAAAAAAACACGTTATGATAGAGATAGACAGGACACGTGCACGCACATCATTCAAGTTCGATCGAAACAAATGGCTTCTACAGGTAGAAAAGGATTTTATGCATATTAGAAAGCCACGACTATGTATTAGACGGGCCCAACGCTTTGATGTGTTTGGATGATAATTTGTTAACCCTTTCCTCAAACGGTACAACAATTAGACTTCTCCAATTTGAAAGTTATTGCAGACGACAAAATCAATGGTGATCAAGATAGGATTTTTGTGCGATATAGTAAAGAAAATATAGAGACAAAAGGAGAAAATGTTGATACTCAGCATTTTCTTCTTTTGCCTCAATATTTTACCAATTCGTCTTAACTAAAGACGTCAAAATTGGGGTTTGTTTGGGAAAGGGTTAATGATCGTAAAGCCATCACTAGATGACAAACAGCGGCAGCCAAGCCATTAAACTAAACACCTTTTGCTTATGATCTCATTGGCCGCCTATGTCAAAGTGCCTATATAATTCATTACCGTGATATAAAATTTTAAAACAGTCTGATTTTAGAGGTGATGCAGAATTAGAAATGAAATGGCATAAGACAATGAAAAGGTGGAGTAGATTATGTTTCCATCTGAGTCTACTTTCTTTTAACCCATTAATCGGTAGACAAATTTTTAGAATTGTCAAAATCCAAAGATGTTGCGAACGACAATTTATACATTTTTATCTAATATGGTCTTGTTTTGTTTTCTGGGTAGAGAACATTGTAGGAAATTTCTTCATTCTTGCGGACGCCCGAAAGCGTCTATATGTGGTAATGGGCTATAACAATTGTTTTGAGAGGAGATTCTGCGATGATCTTAAAAGATCTCATAGGCAGACTTTCGCAAAGTATAGCTGATTTCATATTTGTGCAAAACACGTTCATATTTGCAAATAACATAACTTAAATTACATCAAAAAGACTTAGACCATAGAACACAGATATAAAAAGTGTACAAGAAAGTATTACTAAGCTATTTTTAGGGAAAAGCTCATGTGTAATTTATGACGAAAGAGTCTAAAGTTGTGCCATTGAGACAGACATCGTATCTTTGGAGAAAACAGCCGTCAACAATTTTGACGAAATAAATTTAAGGAAAACGTTGCTATCCAGAATATTCATCTCCGGCTATTCTTTTTGTTCTTATAAATGATTCAATGAATATTTTATTTCAAATGTAAACGTGATCTTAGTCATTTTTGTGCCAAGGATACTGAAAATCATCTTATTTGTTGTATTCCGAAATTATCATGCAAGTTTTAGTGGTAGTTACTAGTGTAAAGGAACTTTAGTTTGCAGCTTTTAAAATAGCAATGAGTTGGCCAACATTAAAATATACTCGTATATGTAATTATTATGACGTTTGTCTGGACCTATCAATTCGTCTTTTTACACTGTGTAGTTAATGTCCGTTACTAAGTATCATCAGTCAATAGCACAATTGTCTAATGGTCGCATATTTAACTTGCATATAAAACATTAAATGTACATCTGACATATATGACGAATGTGTAAGTCTATATAGATCAAAAGTCATTAACATAATAAATCTTTGAATTTATTTTTTCAAATGTATATCAAAATTTATGCGCAGACACAATATTTATGCTTGCCTTTATCCTAAGCATTAATTCAACCGACAAACAATAACTTCTATAAAACGAGGGAAGAATAGATACATAATCTGCATGTTATTACAATTGCGTTTCCCAAAGCTGAGTGTCACCTACAAGCACTTCTTCCGTGTATGCTGTGGCCGATCTGCTTAACCCTTTCCCAAACGACAAAATTTTAGGGTGATCCAATTTGAAAGCTACTGCAGACAACAAAATTGATGATAATAAAGAAATGATTTGTGTAAAATATGACACAGAAAATATTGAGACAAAAGGAGAAACTGCTGGTTATCAGCAGTTTCTTCTTTTGTTTCAATGTTTTCCAAAGCCTATTCTCTCAGGGACGTCAAAACCAGGCCCCGGTTTCTCGAAAAAACTTAAGTACGTTATCATGCTCAAATCTGAGCACCGTGCTCAAATCGCACGAAATCCACGTGAACTTCAATCGAATACCCTTCAACGTTGGAGAGTATTCCTTTGAAGTTGAGCATGTTATCATGAGCATATACTAAAGTTTTTTCGAGAAACCAGAGCCAGGTCTTCTTTGGGAAAGGGTTAAAAAGCATGTATGAATAAAAAAATGCTATTTCGCTCTTTTTCATTACGATAAAAAGGGCCTAATTAGCACCAAAGAGCCCGCGGCGAAATTTGAAAAGTGCTAGTAATTCCTAAAGTGTGTTACATTTCTATTCCAAATTTAAACATAAGCAATTTGTACGGTTTAGAATTTAGAATTAATGCATATTTATGGAAATATTAGACAAAAATGTTCCAAATTACCTCCCTTTTATATGAATATAGAGTAAAATAATAGTTGTAAATTACTTTCTCCTTGAAGCATTATCTTGAAATCCGGCACGGTGAATCAACTTATGTGAAGTGTATTTACAAGTGTGTGTAATTTGATGCATTTCGTATGGCTAGAAAGTGGTGTTTTTAATTAGGCACTTCATACCTTAATCGGCAAATAAGTTCTGTTGGAATTTGCCGTTTTAAGTATTTAGTCATTTTCAAGATTATGCACTGCATAACATGCATATATCAGTAAAACCACTGAATATTTTTCAATTTATTTATAAATAGAAGTGGGTCATAATATTTGTTATGATTGTTGTGTCTCTCTGTCTATCCCTACGTCAGACCTCATTACTTTAAACCCATTACACATCTTCGCTAGCCACGGTTCAACCTGCATATGTTTGTATTCATCCTTGACTGATTCAGTTCGATTTTCTTGAAATCGCGAAACGCCACATAGCGGTTGTCCTGCTAGTTGTTATGGAGTAGCAACCAATCAAACGGCGTGTTCTAAACGCATTTGGCGTTATTTCGTCCATTATTGATGACGTCATTAACGCGCGTTCTCGACATACGGTCCAGGTAAAATTTAGTTGCTTTTTTGGTCAAATTGTCCCAAGTGCAATAGCTCTTCGAATGAAAATAGAAAATTTATGTTAATTGCATTGAAATTCTTAGGAAAATCGCTCATCTTCGCGTTTTTGATTGCAAATGCAACGCCTTTTCCCGTCCGTTGTCATGAATTGTTTACTCATAACAAATATATGCATCGACCAATCTGATTGGTTCCAGCGAGGTCCCTCTTTAAGCAATGAAAACGCATTCCAGGACTCCAAGAAAATCAGACTAAATACGCCAATGGTGAATACAGAAACGACGTTGCGTCGTAGATTTCACCCTTGACTTGCGAATATGCCTATTACAAAACGGCATATTTTAATGCTGGTCCAAATTCAAAGATGATGCAGACGACAATTTCAACTGAATAATAAGGTTTTGGTGTTTTTAGGTAGAAAGCATTGTGGAAAATGAAGAAAAATGTGCTCGACATCTACCTTTGTTAACTGATTTTCCTTCGATACAACTACCCCGGAAGTGCCGGTATGTCACAAGGCAAGAAAATACCGATAACTCGTTCTGGAGCTGGTTTCTCCGTTTACCACCCGCAAATGGACCCACGAGGCATTGCTTCCAGACAATTATGGTTCCAACTTCCAATGAATAGGAACGGAAGAGTTTTTTCTTCAAACAATCGATGGACATAGCTTTACTTTTCTTTAAAAACATAGGTCCAAGGATTTTGAAGATACGAAACGCTATTTATATACACTGGAAACTTTCAGTGATATACAAAAAGCATTGCTAAATAGTGAATGGTCCCTAGAAAAGGGGTTCAAAAGAGTTACAATTGTTGGTATGACAGTCAAACACAGTAACATATACCATACTTTCGTTATGTCCACATGTAGCCAGAACTTTTTACCTAATGATACAAGTAAAACAATCATGTGTGTCACTCAACAAGTGTCAAATAAGACCTTAGCAGTCGACGGGCCTTAAAACTCCATTCATTTATGCTTTAAACGTGATTTGCAGCATGCATTCAAATGCGTTCAAAAGATAAAAAAAAAAGTGTATCTTGTGATTTTTCGTCGTCCCATTTCTTCAAAAAGTTATAGAAAAGAAGCGGTTTACTTTCTTTCGGTCAACATTTGTTTGTCTTACATTTTCTCCTACAGCGGTTTTATTTTGATGAATCTGTTTGCAAATTTATTCATGTTGCCATTATTTTCGGGTTTTTCGCTCATTTTGTCTGGGGGTAAATGCGTTGAAGCAGTTTATAAAGAAATTCCCCGCTATTGTTTTTGATTTATTTTCTTTAAACGACTTTTATGTCTATGTTACCGGCATATTAAAAAACGTAACTTTTAAATATTGAAAATATACTGTCTGCAAAACCCTGGTCATACATTGATTATTTATTTTCGAGAGGATGTGCAATTTTGAATATCGAAAATAAGTGCTACCAAAATTTCGTTTATTATTGTAAGTTCTTTTAGAGAGACATGGATTTCCAAACTGAAGACAAAATAAATCTTTAATACCAGGAAAAATGGAGAGTTGTGTAATGAAAACAAAGAGACAATATGGTATTTATCATTATTATTTGATTAAAAAGGGTAGATGTTTCAAATATAAGGTTATATGTTTTGAAAGCAGGAACTCAAATTTTTTCGTAGATACGGTTATAACCAATCTGGCTGAATGACCGTTCGAAACACTTGTAAACAGAAACCTCGTATCTTCAGCTGCATATACGAGGTTTTTGTTAAGAAACATAGACGTGTGTTGTTGTTGTTGTTGTTGTTGTTGTTTGTTGTTGTTGTTGTTGGTGGTGGTGGTGGTGGTGGTGGTGGTGGTGGTGGTGGTGGTGGTGGTGGTGGTGGTGGTGGTGGTGGTGTATTTACAAATTTCCGGTTATTTGCGTAATGCACGTCATGGTACCCTAGATAATTTGTTAATGTGACCTCATTATTTAGAAAAAAATATTCAAAGCTTTTTAAAGCTTTGGGTTTCCTACTCAAGACATGAGACAATGACTATAATAATTGTCTATGACTATTAGTATTTTAAGGTTCTTTCTAAATCTGGAATATTTGTAAAAATGTGTTTTCACCACGACTGTAAATTAGACATAATCAGCATTTATCACAGATCTCTGGGTCATTCCGTCTTAATCTGTCATTTGGTCGAATTGAAATAAACATTAATAAGCATAAATTCTACAAAATTTATAAGAAATATACGATTAGTTGCATTTTTACGACTGTGCATTTTTTTGTTATTTACAACAATTACTGTTATGAGTGAGACCTACATATAGCCAAAGTGGAGTCGATCAGACGACACATTATTTTATTCTGATGAAACCATTCAAGTGACATCACTTTCTTATTTCATTTCTTAAAGTAGGTATTGATGCTAAGATTGTTTATTCAAATGCCTTTAAACTTTAAATGTTGTTGTTGTTGTTGTTGTTGTTGTTGTTGTTGTTGTTGTTGTTGTTGTTGTTGTTGTTGTTGTTGTTGTTGTTGTTGTTGTTGTTGTTGGAAAACGCCTCAAAAGTTGAAACGGAAATTGCAAATTTAATTTACATAATGAACTGTGGTAAACGAAAATTAGTTTAATTCCAACAAAAATATATTCCTCGTAAACGGCACAATACTTTGGTTTGAACTTTTGAGAATGTTAATAAGAGCACAATGCTCTTTCAAATAAAAGTAAAAGTTAAAACCATGAAAAAATATCTATGGAATGTCTCTTTATTTTTAAGATCCAATTTTTCCCACGCCTAAATTCTTGTTACAAAAAATTAAAACCACAAGAGTTTGCTTTTTACATTTTCTTGGACCTTTTACAGACTTTAAACAATATAAAATAAAATTCATGATAAAAAGAAATACATAAAACGACTAATCGTGTAAAGTTCTGAGAAAAAAACAAGTGTACAATCACATTTTCCGAAACACAATTCGATATGGGTTTCATATCCGTCGTAATCAAAGCTATTTCAGGTCAGACGAAGCTAAAATTTGGCTCATAGAATAGTTAGTGTTCGACCTACTTTTTGGGCCAATGAAATTGCAGTATATTTTAAAATTTCACCGCTCTATTTCACATAAACGGGCTGCCGGCTAGTTTATGTGACGTCTATACATAGCCACACCCAGTCTCCAATGAACCGCTAGCGAACACTAAGCCAGATAGAGTCTGTATAGTAGATTCTACGCGATATAAACATTCAATGGGCTGCGCGCATTTGAATGTTTATATCGCGTAGAATCTACTATACAGCCTCTATGTAATACCAAAGGCCATATTGAAATTATGTATTATTATTTTCCATGAAATCATTCCCCCAATGGGGTTTAGAATGCATCGACAAAGGAAATTTCTCATCATAAGTAGAGCAATATTGTGTTTTGAAAACGGCTTTTCCTCAATGGGACATATAAAACAAGTCATTATCCAAAGAAATCAAAGAATTATAGTTTCTCTCAAGCACAATGTGGATAACAATATGAAAGAGCTTTAGTCACGTGTTGTCCAATGTCTTACACAGAAACCATTGAAACAAATTGCGGTATTCCATCCATCATTAGGCACCAAAAGGTGTTTTTAAATCCGGATACCTCGTCAATCTACGGATGACGTAAAAAGTTGCACGAAGTGTAGAACATTGGACGACGAAGCTTATGGATGTAGAAAAAATTTAAAGCTAAAATTGGCGTGAAGGAAAATATGTTAGATACGAAGGTTGATTGGTAAGTAGTGAGCCTCTCATAGAAGGGGTCAAGCAAGTATGTCCATTTCCAGCCCCTGTATTCTCTGGCTATATCAAGGTGTGCCGAAAACTGGTGTCATTTGGTCAGTTTATGTTGAAGAGGTAGCACTCTAAAGTAAACCGAGCAAGTGGCTTTTGCAAAATGGACAAGGTTGCTGAAAGAGCAGTGATTTAATATCTGTATAAACAGGGTCTAAAATCGAAGGCCATCCATGCAGATATGGTTTCAACACTAAGGGATGATGCCCCTTCGTATGCTACAGTAAAGAGATGGATAGGGGGTTCAAGCGTGGTAGGCAAAGTCTTGAGGACGACGTCCGCCCTGGAAGGCCTGTCACCGTTGCTAAACCAGAAATGGTCAATAAAGTCCACGAATAAAGGGCAAAACAATTATTGGAAAATACCGGTATCATGCATCACTTTTAAGGCAAATGAGAGAAACCATCAAGCTCAAACGCCTTGGAAAACTCAGCAGAGGTGTAATGTTCGACCAGGACAATGCCCCTGTTCACAAATCTGCCATTGCCATGGCTACCATCAATGACTGTGGGGTTGAACTAGTAGAACACCCGCCTTATTCACCTGATCTTGCTCCATCAGACTTTCACCTGTTTCCACAGTTGAAAAGAGCTATTACTGGTATCTACTTTCTGTCAAATGATGACGTCATACTTGCAGTGGAGGCCTTTTTTGAACGATCAGGAGGAGTTCTACAAAATTGGCATTGAGGCTTTAAACATCGCTGGCATAAGTGTATAGACAAAGAAGGGGATTATGTTGAAAAATAAAATCGTTTGACAGTTACAATTTACACCATTCTATATGAGGATCACTTCTTATCAATCAACCCTCGTATCATAATTGCCTTCGATTCGTTACCCAAAGGTTTTCAAGCTTCTACTCTGAAAGGAATCATCAACAATTGTTGTTAACTTGTTGTTGGTGGTGGGGGTGGTTTGCTAGTGACGGTGAAGGCGGCGGTGTTTAAATTTTAAATGGCCCATTTCGCATGTCAAATTAATTGCCTCCAGTGCCAAAAGTACAGGCCGTACTATAGAACGTTCTTCTTGTAACGTATCATTACGTTTGAAGCCAAGTGTAAAATTTACGTTTAGTATCTCGATTGTCAACAAAATTTTGCATTGTCATCTCCATCATAAATCTGATATATTGCCGCATGTGCGCCTTACACAATATTAATGAGCATATTCTATTGATATATGTGTCGAGTCGTCTTAAAATGTGGCCTATCTGGCTTAGTTGTAAGACACTTAAAAGCATTCCACCCTAATGAGATTCAAGCGAGGTCGGATTTGAGCGACGTCGTAAACGTTCGGCAGTGGAAACTTTCCAACGCCGAATGTTTACGTCGTCGCCCGTATATGTTCGAATATGTAACGAATGTCGACGACATCTCACGACAAATCCCACGTATTAACCGTTGACCTCCTCGGTTAAGATGTCATTTAGAAAAGATTCCCCTCTATTTTTCAAAACCCTAAAGAAAGAGCTAATTATAGGTATTCAATTTTGTAACAGAAAAACATACGATGTTCATCGTATTGTATCGTTCAATGATATGACTGGGGGCCAATTCTAATTCAAAATCGCTTCTAACAAAGTGGTAAAGTCGATTGACTCCCAGAGATTGGGAAACGTTCATTCGTCTTCCGCAACAAAAAGTGAGGGGAGACCATATGCGGAAGATTATAAATCGCCAGTATTCATTTGTAATGCTTCAAAATAAACCATAAAAATCCCCATTTATAACTCTGATAGCCAGAACCATATGCTAATTGTCAATATAAAAATCAAAGTTTTTGTCATCCTTTTAGCGCATGCTGTGTCATCTTGAGCCCTTCGAAAAAAGCCAAATTTTAAACTATTTGTCAGGGATCACTATTTGATCGGAACAGATAAGGATCGCCACAACAGAATTGCATCTGTATATCATTGACATCCAACAAAATACTTTTTCAACAGAATGAATGGTACTATCAAAGATAGAAATCATCACAAATTGTGTCTTCAATGACAATTTTCAACTGAACAGATTTGCTTCTGTTATCTTTATTATTGCCCTTAATAATTTCTAAGTTATTTAGAGTTCATGAAATAAGTACGATACATCAGTATCATTTATTCAATAGATCGCAAAGGGTTAAATAAATCAATTGGCTCCTATAATTATATCATTTGCATTAGGCCATGACGAGCCCCTGTCGTGCGATTTGAATGATTCGAAATTAAACTCCGCGAGTAGCCCTCGATAAACAGTGGAGAGTCGGCGAGGTACGAACCTATAAAGGGACGAACAATACATTCACGAAAGCGCCATCTAGCTTCAATGATTCTGTTTATACAGCGAGTAATTTAACACTTTCCCAAAGAAGAATTGGTTTTGACGACCCCAATATAAATGCTTGGGAGAAAATATTAAGGCAAAAGAAGAAAATGTTGATAATCAGCATTTTCTCCTTTTGCTTCAATATTTTTCAGTGCTAGATCACACATTTATCTAACCTTTATCAATATATTTTTGTCATCTGCAGCAGATTTGGATTTGAGCCACTCTAAAATTGTGTCGTTTGAGTAAGGCTCAACCATTTCCAGAACGGAAAAATAGAAACATTTCCAACTTGAAAGCTGCTACTTTGACAAAATGGCTGATGATAAAAAAAAGAATAAATCGAGAATTTAGAGCAGAAAATACTGAAACAAAAGAAGAAAATGCTGATAATCAGCATTTACAACTTTTGTCTCATTTTTCCCATGCTGTTTCGATCACTGGTGTCAAAAGCAGGACTTGTTTTGGTAAGGGTTAATCGGTTCTTACAGTATAATACCGTGACAGCAGCAAAAACCGCCATTTAAAGTGTTCTGCCATATATGGCAAAAATAGTGAATTAACACAGGTATCACGGTGGATAATCACGTGATACAACCATTTCAGAAAATCGTCGATATTTTTATTAATACCTGGCCAATTTGAATTCAGTTTGAAGCAGAGAAGATGGAAAATGCCAGGAATAAGCTGGGCGTAGTGGGTTTTTGAAATATCAACTGATAAGAAAATTATTGAAGATCAACCAAATTTTTGGTTGATCTTCAATGAATTTTTTATCAATAGATTTTTCAAAAATTCACCACGTCCATTTAATGCGTGCCGTCTGTCCACTTTCTCTGCTCCAAACCGAATTCAAATCGGTCCCATATTAACAAAGTTATTGAAGATTTTCTGAAATTGTTGTATCACGTGATTATCTACCGTGAGTATGGGTATGTCCAGATTTTACTGTCTTTTTACATCGAATTTTAATCCGATTGCACATTTTCGGCGAAATATATAAACGTATATTTTATACTTTTTGTAGAATTAAAACCAGATCAATCATTCAAGGGTTACGCTAAGCTAGCGATTAGCATATTCCATAACTTAACTTGATATGGCCATAAAGAAACTGCAAGGGGAGTTATCAAATTTTAAATGGCGTAAAACATTTCTGCTTTAACCCTCGGAGTGCTCAACAAAGACTCATGATGCGGTCATGAGGAGCTGTTTTGAACGTGCTGCGTCATCTGGATATACAGCGATGAGTAAGCGCAAAATACGTGTAAGTGCAAATGATAATCATTTGCACTTACACGTATTTTGCACTAATCCATAAACTTGCATAATAAGAGGCTTTGTGGTTAAACTTTCCAAAATTGAAATTAAATTGCTAAAATTATAGGAATCCATTTTTAACGCCAAATAAGATTTAACTGAAAATGAAATCTCGTCTTCATCGAAATAACAGATCAGTATAAGAACTTTGTTTAGCCTATCATTTAATTTAGCAGATAGATAATATTGAAGTTTCAATTGATTGAGCATACCTTATACAATAAAATAAAGAAAAAGAAGTCAGTTATTTTCAAAAATATTTTACCATTATAAAAAAACAAATATTGAACTTTTCATATTTTCCAAATACGACTATAGGAAGAAGTATGGCTTAACATCCTTGGCTTCCTCCCAAACATTTTTCATTCTAGTCAGACAAGCAATGCTATGGCTTGCTTTTACTTTAATTTCCCAAAATGTAATGAGAATGGAATTATCATTATTACGTTTTTTAGCTTACCTGAGCACAAAATGCTCAAGGTGAGGTGTTGTGGATGGTCGTTGTCCGTCGTCCGGCCGGCCGGGCGGCTGTACGTCCGTCCGTCCAACCGTTCGTCCACCGTTTCTTTAAAAATCTTCTTCTGCCAAACCAGTTGACTAATCTTCTTGAAACTTGGCAGGAATGATCCTTGGGTGATGGGCTTTCAAAGTTGTTAAAAGAATTTAATTCCATCAAAGACTCTGGCTGCCGCGTCATGGGAAAGGGGGAAAATAGCCAAATCTTCTAAAAATCTTCTTCTGCCTAACCAGTTTGCCAATATTTTTGAAACTTCACATGAATGATCCTTTGGTGAAGGGCTTTCAAAGTTGTTAAAAGAATTAAATTCCATCAAAGACTCTGGCTGCCGCGTCATGAGAAAAGGGAATATAGCCAAATCTTCTAAAAATCTTCTTCTGCCCAACCAGTTGGCCAAAATTCTTGAAACTTCACATGAAAGATCCTTGGGTGAAGGGCTTTCACAGTGGTTAAAAGAATTTAAATTCCATCAAAGACTCTTGCTGCCGCGTCATGAGAAAAGGGGACAATAGCCAATTCTTTTAAAAAATGTCTTCTACCTAATCAGTTGGCCAATATTCTTGAAACTTCAAATGAAAAATCCTTGGGTGAAGGGCTTTCAAAGTTGTTAGAAGAATTTAATTCCATCATAGACTCTGGCTGCCGCGGCATTAGAAAGGGGGGGGGGAATAGCAAAATCTTTTAAAATTTTTCTTCGGCCAAACCAGTTGGCCGATATTCTTGAAACTTCACATGAATGATCCTTGGGTAAAGGGCTTTCAAAGTTGTTAAAAGGATTTAATTCCATCAAAGACTCTGGCTGCCACGGCATTAGAAAAGGGGAAAGAAGCCAAATCTTCTAAAAATTAAATCTTCTTCTGCCTAACCAGTTGGCCAATATTCTTGAAACTTCACATGAATGATCCTTTGGTGAAGGGCTTTCAAATTTGTTAGAAGAATTTTGTTAATATTTAAACCATTGCCTTTTGGTGCAGCAGTATCAGAAAAAGGGCAAAAGAGCCAATTCTTAAAAGAAATGTTGAATTTTGTTACATTCATTTGAAAAACACAGGGGAAAGGGTTCTATTGGAACATTTCTTATTTTGCTGCTCTTCAGATCTAAGTGTTTAATTGCAACAAGGCAACAAATCTCAGGTGAGCAACCTAGGGCCATCATGGCCCTCTTGTTTAACTTAATACAGGGGCCAATAGCAATTACTGTTTTGTCAAGCTCTGAATAATGTTAAATATTTGTAAAAATATTTTCAATTTCATAAAAATGTTTATTACGTAGCCATTTTTGTCGTTAGGCAATAAGACTAATGCCTGGCTATTTTTTCTATGCAATAAGCTTAAAACCTAGGCATTAAGCTTAATGCCTAAAGTGAATTAGGCAATAGTCTTACTGTCTAGGCAATAGCTTATTGCCTAGGCTTTAAGCTTATTGCCTAATTTTACTTATTGCCGCTAACATATACATGCATTTGTTTATTTTCACGAATAAGGAAGGTCTAATTGATTCTACAGTTGTCGCCACATCGTATGGCACAATGTTTACATTTTGTTCAAATGTAATTGAACGTTAAACAAAACATAAATAAGTGCCATACGATGTGGCGACAACTGTAGTTGATTCTAATTTCTGATATACTAGTAAACCTAATGCAAAATGATATTAAAATTGAATTGATTGAAAACAAAATCTCGGCCTTTTCGCAATTGTATTGTTTTTGCTTATTTTCGCAAAAAAAGGAAGGTCTATTGATAATTGATTCTAATCTCTGATATAAATATAAAACATAATAATATGAATATTGAATTATGCCCAATTAAAATGTTACGCGTGCAGTATAAACAGCAATAAATCACCCACGTGTCCTGGTCAATTGTTTCTTATTGACCATTTGGACGTATGTCAAAATGTTGACATGGACGTTTTATTGGACACTTGTACAGTGACTGGGATCATATTCGAGCTAATATGATCACATTGACATTAAATTTGAAATTTTATAAACGCCCGAGGCTGTACAACTAACCCTTCCCCAAATGAGAAAAATGACTATTTTGATTTGACCCATAAGTTAAAAGACGACAACAATTTAGAAATTTCAAATTTGGGGACACTGTATAACACACATAAATTTTCATCTCGATGAAATTTTACATTTTATTGTCTTGGGTTAAAGAATATTGTGGTACTAGTAAATGAAGATATTGCTTGACAAGCAATGACTTCATTTTTCACAATGTTTTCCAATACCTTTATCTTGTATGGAGTTAAAAGGAGTCATCGAATAAAAAAGTAGTCAAGTTGAAGTGCAACACTGCTTTGAATTGTCCGTAATTTGACATATACGATTTTTGTAAAATTCTAAACGAAATAAAGCGAGTAAACGAAATAAAGCGAAAAAGGGATGTTTTAGCAATATCTCGATTTAGCTATATTAACCTTTGAATCGAATAGTCATTTTCTCCAAAGGCTTTATGTTCTAAGGTATTCCACCCATAATTGGATGCCATATACTTCGAGCATTTTCGGTGTCATCCGTGGTAACGGTGATTGACGAGGGTATCCGGATTTTAAAAAATCCGGATGCCCTCGTCAATGTCCGTTATCACGGAAAACGGCGAGGATGATGTCAGCCACAATACTTCAACTCTCCTGTGTACCCATTTACACACCTGAATAAAGACAAGCAAAGTTTGGTTATTTTTTTTATCAGAAAAAGTCCTATGGTCCGGCAGAATTTGAACCAAGAACCCTTCTATCCCGAAGCCCGTGTCTTATCACTAGACCACGGCGCCCTGCATACACTATACTGAGAAAAATGTAAGAAAGGAGTTTTATATGTAGTTCTTCAACGGCTATACTCTGAACAGTCCACTATCTCTATTCATTATTGTATTTGTCTTTCTTTTACTTTTATGCCATTTCAGTCATGCCTAAATTGTATTGCTGGATATAGTCAGTCGATTAGGGTTTTGGAAAAACATTTCTTACAAATATCTCCACGCATTTTCGGCGTTTTTTGTCGTCTTAATTAAGTTATAATGTTGGATTTCGTACAGTCGTAATGACAAATTCGCTTGGAGATACAGTGTGATTTTTGTCGCACCCTCCTGTCCGGCCCCTAATCGATCACTGTGCGCCGTTTGATGTATTGACTTCGGTGGTTTTTTGGTACAAATTGCTTACTTACTAGCTGTTCTGACCCTTCTCTTCATTTCCCACTTTGTTAATCCATTTTAGAAATGTATGCTTAGTAACTAAGAATGAAAGACACATAATCAAAATTTTAATGCTTCATCATAAAAAGTTGGATTAGATTGTTTGATTACGAAACGACTTGTCAGCATCCATTCATTTTCACTCAGTCCTGTTTAAAAGAAAAATAATTACATGAATTCAAAAGCGAAGATATTTCTACCAGTATTAACGTTGTATAATCACGTGACACAACGATTTAAAAAAAATCTTCAATAATTTTGTCGTCGCGCATTGGATGGGCGTGTTGGTTTTTCAAAAATTCAGCTGATAAAAAAGTTATTGAAGACCAACCAAATTTTGGTTCATCGTCAATAACTTTTTTATCAACTGAATTCTTTAAAAAAAAGATCCAACACGTCAAGCTTATTCCTTGCATTTTCTCAACTTCTTTGCTTAATACCGAATTCAAATTGGTCAGGTATTATCAAAATTATTGAAGATTATCGGAACTTCTTAGTCACGTGATTATACACCGTGTATTGATAAAATGGAAAGATTAAAACAAAAAAGAGAGGAGATTTCAGATGAGTTTAATCACAAAAAGATACATTTGGGAAGACTTGTACAGATTAATGGGGGAAAGATGTCAAAGTGAACATATCCTAAGGGAAAATCTATAAAATAAATAAAATGTCTATTTCTCATGTCAATGTATCGCCGTTTACAAATTTGCTCTAAGTCTTAAAAATCTAGTTATAAATTTTATCATACTTATTAAGGACAGATCCCCCAGTTGTTACTGCGCAACTTACTGCGCATATCCTAAATAACGAAATAAAGCTGTTTCAGTAATTGGCCTTTTCAGCAAATGTATTTTTTTACATTTAGTTAATGTTTGGTTGATAAATGACAAGACCCTTTTCGGTTATTTCAATTTTCTCTATTTGGTCAATTAAAGTGTAATAGTACTCGGATGGTACATTTCGCTTTCTGTTACGCGTTCAACATGTGGCGTTAGCGATAGAAAGCGGAGCAACAAAAGCAAAGTGGTGTCTTTATGAGCTAGTCCGCTTCAGATGGACACAAAATACGACACGTTTTATTATCTAAAGCTGGTAATAAGGAAGAAAATGGATAAAAGTAGTGAAACAATTTCGGACAGAGCTGCAAAAAGTAAACCAAATTTTACTTATAACTAAGAAAAACGCTTGGTTTGATATATTTTTCTATTTTTGTTTTTGTAGGTATGACCAAGCACTATATCTATACCAAAGAAGAAAAAATTCTTACCACTGGAATATTTTTTATTATCAGAAACGTTGCGAAAAAAGAGCAATTTCAGCTACTTTTGAAAGAGTATTTTACTAAAAATTTCAAAATTATCACTAAATTTTCCCAAATTAATACTCATTTAGACAGAATAAAACATGTTGAACACAGTAAAGACTTATTTATGCAATCCTAGTCATTTCGAACACCTTTTTGTGGGTATTTAAGTGACACCTCATTTTTGCAATTTTAGACAAGAGTAGTCTCCCTTGAAATCCAATAACTTTTTAATTCGCTTGGTGACCTATAGTTTTTAAGTCATTTTTTTACTTCTCATATATTTAAATATCTGTACAGAAAAAATAAAAAAATTCTTACCGTGGGAAATAAATGGAGGATCTGTCCTTAACCTCCATAAAGAAATACATAGAGTTGATCATATAGTATTTATCATAAGATACTTTCAGTTTAATAGTTTTATATCGATATGCAAATGCGTGTACGTTTAATAATGCATCCTCGAAACTTCTTGTACCAGTACAAGCACAACAATTGTCTTCGTTTTTATTATTCTAGATTTCAACGAATCACATCGACAAGGACCACGATGGTTAATCACGTGACTTAGAATTAAAAAAAATCGTCAATATTTTTGTCAATATTTGACCAATTTGAATTCGGTTTGAAACAGAGAAGTTCAAGAAATGTCAGAAATAAGCTGTACGTGATAGATTTTAAAAAGATAAATTTTGGTTTATCTTCAATAACTTTTTTATTTGTTGATTTTTCAAAAATACAACACGTTCATCTAATACATGACGTCTGTCCACCTTCTCTGCTTCAAACCGAATTCAAATCGATCCCGTATTAACAAAATTATTGAAGACTTTCTTAAATTGTTGCATCACGTGATTATCCACCGTGAGGACGGACAGACTTCAAATGAAAATAGAAACATCGGAATTCAGATGCTTTTCACATTTAACCTTTATGTTTACATGTGTTGCTATATCAGTTTTAGAAATGAGGGCAGAATTCATAATAGCATCTTCGCAAGCCAAGGATACTACATCTACTTTGTTCTTTACGTTAGCCAAGAACGTGGAATCATTGGCTTGCAAAGAAGTCGAAATACAGTCGACACTCGTTATGTCGACATCGGATTAGTCGAATTTCCGCTTAAGTCGAAGTGAAAGTCTGGCCCCGTCCTCACCAATGGATATCAAAACGTTAAATAAAATAATTTCGAAATAAATATAGCCATTGAAATTTAGTAGGAAAAGGATAGAAATTGCTCGTTTCGAGCAATTTCTTTCCTTTTCCTACTATATTTCAATTATTAACGCACTTGATGAGTAACGAAAATGGTCAAATGGCATTCAATTCGAAATTGAACGAAATCGGATGAGTCGAACTCCGGATATGTCGAGATATTTGACGGCCCCTCTGACTTCGACACAACGAGTGTCGACTGTAGATGCCATTCTGTTAGTGTTAGTATGGTCATCAATACGATATCACTACCAAATGATGAATTGAGAAATAAATTAATTGTGTGGAAAATAAGATATAAATTGATGAATCTTCGAAAATAAAATCTTGACACAAAACAGTGTTTAGTGTGATCGATTTTATTGACAAAATGATCGATTTTTATTCTCAGTGTTACGAATACCTAGAAAAATACAACAAGTGTATTTTCATTAAAATCATTGTTTCGCACTTTATTCGTGGAATGCAAAAATTCCTAAGCGATGTTTCAGAAGGGACAAGCCGACGGTAAAAGTAGTTGCAAATAGATTTTTTTTTCCAAACTTTTGGTACATGTATTTATATGTAAAATTTGATAAATCGTAGATCGTGGTATAGAATGATACGGTATAAAATGTGTTGAAAAGAGGAAAGTAATGGTCAATAATTAGTTCATAACTTCTCTATCATACACCAAATCCAATCGTATGGACAAAAATGGGGTTTAAAAAATATTTCGTGACCACAGTTTTGAAGTAAGGTGAAGTGTGATTTGCGAGTTTAGAATTATTCTAATATGAAATTAAAATATCGGAAGACCTGAATATTTTCAAATGCATTTTTTTCTTCATTTTCACAAAGAGGAATGTGTTGTTCTTGCAACAATACTTACGTTTGGAGAATTGAAATCCAAAATAATTTCGTCGCCTTTTTCAAAAACCTGGTAACTGCAGCTTGTTTTCAGCAACGCTTTCGAGGATTTCGAGGAGAAGCAGTAGATATGTATATAGTACAAAGACAATAGTGTACTCGTACTTATTTATTTTGGTACATATTTATTTTTATGCCATTACATCTTGATAAAAAAAACTAGTAGGTCAGTAAAGCTTTCGGTCACTGTGCTTCGATGGTATTGTTTCATCGTTACATCCATCATTTTAATAACTTTTTGTTATGTTCATATGTGGAGGAAATAAAGTCGTCTAGCCAATGTCTTAACCCTTTCCCAAACAAGACCTTGTTTTGACGTCCCTAGTAGAAAAGGCTTGGAAAAACATTGAAACAAAAGAAGAAACTGCTGATAACCAGCAGTTTCTCCTTTTGTCTCAATATTTTCTATGCCATATTTTACACAAATCTTATCTTTAGTAACATCCATTTCGTCATTTGTAGCAGTTTTTGAAGTGGATCGCCCTAAAATTCTGTTGTTTGGGAAAGGGTTAAATATGTTACATATAACACCAACGTGATACAGCATCTGAATGATGGACATATAGCTAGTCACGCCCACTGCCAAAAGAGATCACTAAGCCGATCAAGGAGAACTACAGGCATACCGGACATGTGTCTAAACCTTCGTCGGGCTAAATCAAAAGAAGCAGTCACATTTGCGGTTACAAAATTGTCTTTGACATAGATCATTTAATTTTCAGATTCGATATTTTGATTGGCAACTGTAAGTGTATGAAAGTGTACATTTGTGGATCCTTGTCTGCATGGTCGATTGAATACTTCTGTAGCCGACATACTATCATGCTTATAAAAGTAACTGCAGCTCTTGGTGGTGAAAAAAAACTCTAGCATACTAAAAAAGAAAATATAATTGTGACCCGTCACGCTAAAAGGGACCTTATAGGAAATGTGAAAAATATCGATCCTAGCCTGTCTGTGCAGTCCGCGCAGCCAGACGAGGGCTGATAATTTCCACTCTAATATATTTTTCTAAAGCTAGAATGTTTAACCTGTCTTAGCATGTGTTCCTTTTCCAAATACGTCTTCTGGTTGACCTCTGCTGGGCATGATCAGCTTGTCCAAATTTTGATTTTTGGAGTTCGGATAAGGTCCCTTTTAGCGTGACTGGTCACATATGTATTGACATTATTGCTTAGAAATGGTGTCATTTTCAGAGTGTTTAAGTGATATCAAAAGTATTTTGTCTTGAAGGATCAAATACCAAAACATGTTAGTGAATGTGTTCTCGAACTTTGACGAAAGCCTGTAAAAAATAAAATTTGAGACAACATAAACAGTCTTAGTTGTCATTGACAGTTACGTTCAGTATAGAGAAGCACTTGTAATTTAGATGTAAAAAAATAATGTATATTTCAACTAGAACATAACAAATAAAAGAGTCCCTCAAAGTGTTAATTAGATTTCTTTTTAATTAACAACAATTTTGGGGGAAGGGAAATTGAGAGTTTATCTAATTCACATTTAACAGGGACATGGGGAAAAAAGAAAACTGTGTATTTTGTTTAGAAAAAAATCCGTGAAATTGATGGATCATGCTCGTTATTTACAAAGTTACATGCAATGTGAATTGTTCTAATGCGCGCGCAGGAATTTTCCGTAAAAATGCGTTCTTTTGAGATTGCATAATTGTTGTACCGGAAATTACAAAACAAACTGCATTATAAGAGATAGCATAATGAGATAGGTTCATGCAATAATTGCTGTGTAAGATGCATTTTACCCAGATTTTATAACATCGCGCAATCATGTCGGAAAATTATAGTTTTCAGTAGATTACATCGTCGTCGTCGTCGTCGTTGTTGTTGTTGTTGTTGTTGTTGTTGGTGGTGGTGGTGGTGGTGGTGTTCCTAGCCACCACGAATAATTTCTGTGTAGCACATTTTAGTGAAATTATGACCTAACAAATTGAAACATACATTGACGGTATAACAGGCATTATAAAAATGTATTTCATACTCAACAAACACTCATGTGAGCATAATAAATCTTGAAATGTAAAACTTTAAAAAAAAAACTTACCGCATGGCGACAATTTACGTGTACAATTGTATACTCGATCAAATATTGACTTGTCTGAAAGAATCTCTCACTTAAGTTTTTTGATCCACTAAGTACTACCTTAAAGTGACATTTCTGAATTTTTTGTCACAAATTTTACTTTTATTTTTATCTGAAAGAGCATATTTCCTTATGAAAATTCTGACTATTTCAAGCCAAAATATTGAGCCGTTTACGAGAAATCTATATTTTTGTGTTAAAATTGAACAAATTGTTGTGGACAACAGTTCGGATTTATATGCAATTTATCGATTATGTCTCAACTTTAAATGCGTGTTTCTCGCTCATTGGCAACAACTTCAAAAAACTAATAGTATTTATACTCATTAGAATAACCAATCTTGGCATCAAGACATACTTTGAAAAAAATGAAATTGGAATGAAATGTCCCTTTAAGAAATTACATGACACAGAATTGGACTTCGTAGCAAGATATAGAGGAGATACGGAGATGTTGTCATGTCCAGGACGTTGGGCCGTATTCATCAATATTTCTAAAATGATTGAATAAAGAATTACCTTACGACCCATCAGATGGATTGTTATGTAATTTCAAATACAAACTTAGAACTAGACTGATTTTTAATACCAACCCTAGAAATAATGTTTCAGTAAACCAAGGTGGCCACCGACTAGATTTCTCTTAGTGTCTATGTATTAGATAGAGGATGTATAGTAAATTCTACGCGATATAAACGTTCAAAAGGCGCAGCCTTTAAACGTTTATGTCGCGTAGAATCTACTATACAGCCTCTATGTGACTTAGTGTTCGTCAACCAATGGAAACATAAGCTTCTACTGTCATTCTTCAAACCATGCCTCCGACCGGAGCTACTATCAAGCGGATCTTACTGGAATTACACCATTTTCCCAAAAATTACATCATTTTTCATAACTGCACAGGAAACGGGGGCGTGGCTATGTATATCCGTGACATACACTGACCAGCAGTGCTTTTATGTGAAATATAGCGCCGAAATTTTCAAAAATACTGCATTTTCATTGGTCCAAAAACTAGGACGAAAACTAAATGGATAACACTGGAACGTCCAGTTCAAAATCGTGTACGTCAGCATCTGAAGTCGGTATGTATGGTATTATGTCACGTAGGCCTTGTGCAATAACGCCCATCCCTAGTGTATAGACATTGTGGCGACGATCACAAAATTTGATCAAATATTGTTTTTCGGAGATTTATTGTATGAGGGCATTAAGGATGGTACAAACAACAAGACAAGAAATTACAATTTTCTTTATGTCCGAAAATTCTAAGGAACAAGTGCTACGTCTGAATTATACGATGTCGAAATTGCCTCTGTGACGTGCCGACTCTCTCAATATATACTGACTGACTTTAAAAACGCATCACAGAAGTTCATCAGGCAATACTATGCAAAATACATAATCAGCTAAGTACTATTATATATTAAACAACAGCCTGACACCTTCTTAACATTTCATGAAAACTTCGATTAGATGACTGAGATATAGCTATCTAAAGAGAGGTGATGTGAGGAATTTGACAGTTTTCTCTATTTAATAAGGAGTAATTCAGCTCTGAGTATAAAAACGTTCCACAATCGTGGCCTCGTTGACCCTTGAGTTGAAACAAACTCTCTATTCGTTAGGCTTGAATTATGTACCATATATGTATATTGCTGGAGAGTATTAAAAAGTTTTGGCGTCGCCATCATGTCTAGGTCCAACGCACCCTGATCTGACGTTGACTTTCTGTAACGATCTGTCATGGGCATAATCGCCAGTATTGAAAACCGCAATATCTTATTCTTTAATTCACTGTTATGGCACGAGTTTGTCGGTAGCAACATTTTTGTAGATCACAATTGCAGCTGAAAACGTTGTTGTAAACAAATCACGTAAGTGACGTTGACGTATGTTATTATCTTGACGTAAGCTCGTTTTAAACGGCTGATCGGGACGCTGATGCTCAGCAGCAATCCATGTAGATTGGCTACGTCAATGAGAATGAAAAAACGTCGATTGATTTACATTTAAATGTCTCGCCCATTCTTGTTGACAAACACCCGCTTAGAATAATATGTGTGTGCTCATCGAACTTTTGTTTCTTGGCTTTATTTTTTGCTTTATCAAATTCATTGAGAAATAAAAGTAAATTCTGACCATTTGTATATGGAATATGAAAACAAAAATCCAGTTGGTCACCTAAGGTGTAGTTACGTAGACGTTATCCATATTTTACACGTTGACGTCGTACGAAATACCGTGGTAACTGGCTGCAATAAATTTTATTCGATATCGTATCTTATTGGTTGAAATATATATCAGAAGTACAAATTCGATCCTATTGACTTTTACTACGAAAATATTTTAAAAAATAAGTGATGCATTTTTAAAGTCGGTCAGTATATAAACGACAAGGATACGTTCGAAATGTGTTAGAATTTAGCTCCTTAAAAAAGAACACTATGTGAATTTCGACTTGTTTTGCTTATTGTAACTTTCATTTCAAATTAAACGTGCTATGTAAGCATAAAAATGACAGTTTGTGCAATATATTAATAATGACGACCTCATAATTTGTAATGTTTAAATAAGCGTAAGATTTTGGCGCTGTTTTAATGGATCTTCTTTTAACGTGAAATCAACGTTGTGACCAAACATTTATTTGTGACCCGTCACGCTAAAAGGGACCTTATCCGAACTAAAAAATCCAAACTTTGACAAACTTTTCAGACTCGGCACAGGTAAACCAGATCATGTATGCGAAAATGAACATATAGTAAGATAGGGAAAACATTCCGAATTAAGAAAATTACATAAAAGTGAAAAGTGTCGGCCCTAGTCTGGCTGCGCGGACTGCGCAGACTGACTAGGGTCGATATTTTTCACACTTCATATAAGGTCCCTTTTAGCGTGATAGGTCACATTTATTTGCGGTTTTAGTGGGAACATTGAAGTGCATGCATTTAATTTGTTTAGCTTCAACATTCATATATAGTAAACTAAAATTCAAGACCATATCATCAGTGAATCTTTAAAACAACAGCTTGAAGTTATAAAACATGTATAATATTAAAGATACAGGAAAAGAGTTCATGCTTTTTCATACTTAACTTATATAACTACAATCTAAACATGGTGTTTAAGATTTGTTCCTTTTCTTCATGTCGAAAATGAATAAAAATATTTTTTTGAAATCGTGAATCAATAGTCTGAAAGCAAATAAAGGAAGAACATGTCAATCATGGTACTATTTTTCAATTTATCTAGTTGTAAGGTTATAAACAACAAACGATACTGAATGTAATCAAACATAAAATAAGATAAAAGCTAAAGGTATAAAGACATGTCAAAAAATCTTCTAACATTTTAGACTACCATATTTTCGATTAGTTTGAGTCTAATGATAGCCTAATCAGGATCCTAATTGATCTAACACAGTTGCTACATTAATGGAGAGGTCGTTGGAGAACAACACGGAACTTGATCAGACTGCGCGTATGCACAGTCTGATCAAGATCCTTGTTGGTCTCGATTGTCCTCAGGATGTTTCTTTTTCAAAACTCTATTATATAAAAGTAGATACGTCCTCTTGTAAATAACGTTCTTATCAAATCGATCGGTCTAAAGACCAACATTTTGAAATAAAAGCTAGTTAAATCTGATTAAATCCAAATAAGGCGAAACAGTGTGTTAAGTGGTCGGTGCTGCCATCTTTAACGCTCTTCAAACGTTTTGACACGTGGATCGAAGTTACACGTCACGAGAACTGCACGAGACCGTTCTGATTGATTGTACGGTGGACTGATAGTACCATTAACTGCATAAATGTACCGTCTAGTTCTTGAATTTCAGTTATAATTCGTTTAATCTAGTCTTGGACAAAATTGTATTCTCGAAAGATCATTTTGTATTTTGTCTTTTTACAATTGTATATCCATGGGAATCTGATATTTTTCTAGTACTTTGTGTAATTCTGATTCTCAATTTTCCCATTTACTTGAAACTCTTAACTACATTTTAGACTGCCACAAATTCAAAGATGTCGCAAACGACAATTTCAAGTGAATACAATTTAAATATATTTGGTCTTTTTGGCTAAAAATAATTTGTCACAAGCACATCTTTTAATTTTCAACAATGTCTTCCAAAGCATTTATCTTGTGGTCGTCAAAATGTGTCATCATGTGGGAATGGATTAAATTCCAAATAAATCGAATAATTTCATACTTTTGTCGTAAACTCAACAATTGAGACAAATAATATTTAAATCTGACTTTTTCTCTCCAAACAAAATTTTAGACATTTCCACGTTCAAAATGATGCTACAAAAGTCTGAAGAATATGTGTTACAGTCAATTTGGGAAATCAGACATTTCCTGGAATCCCTAAAATTTGCCTGAAACGGGTAAGAGACAAAAGTTATCAAAGTAACTAAGACTGATATAAACACATTTCTTTGTTTTAATGAAGGATCTTTGCTCATTTGTTAAATTCACAATCAAAACAGTCATCAACGCGCTGCTTTCACAGATTGGCGTTAAAATAATATTTGTACAGAATTGAGGAATTGGCTTCTTGATGACAATCGATAGATTGTCTCATTTTTTTTAAGGGTGTCAAGTTCATGCGTTGGTTTGGGAAAAGGTAAAGTGACTCTCAATATCAGTTTTCCGAAATATCGTGATTCTGTCATACTAGATGCGATGGCCCAGTTTGACCACCATAGTTTTGTTTGCGAGTACAAATGGTACCATGCAGGTTTATTGTGTGATGGACTTCAAAGTATCGGCTTTTTAGACAGGTGAAATGACTTTGATGCCGGCCGACTGTCACTCAACCAACAATTTCTTCCTTCACAGCATTTAAACCTCTAATCGCCAGGAATTTGCATCATTATTGGGTACTGCGTCGCCGCGCTCAAAGATTTCAGCCTTGTTCACTGTGATGTAAGTTGTACGTTAGGTTTGTGTAGTCATTCAAAGATGGCGACAACAATACAGCATGAGAGGTAGGTGTCTTAGTTTTTCATTGATAAATTTCTTAAACGGTCGTATCTTGCCTTGATACTGATATCATTATACAGGGGAAATGTATACCTATCAACGGTTCTATATATCAAAGTACCAGTGTTGTCCTATCGTACTCAGTCGTTGTGCAAAGACAGCCCAACACGGAAAACTTTTTTCGAAGCGAGAAAGTTGCCCTTTTAAGGATGATTACATAGTAACTAGGGAACAAACTATTGCTCTTACTTGGATGTCTTTAACATGCTCTTTTCTATGGTTACTGTTATTTTACACAAAAATGTCTAGAATGACCACAAACACCGTGTTTATTAAATGGCCAGACAACGGTGTAGTCAGAGTGAAAATATGCAGACACAACGGTGCAGTTTCTGTGTTTTATGTACGGTGTGGTTATATTTTCATAACAAATTGTGAACGGTGTAGACATAATGCAATTGTGAACGGTGTAGACATGAAGTAATACAGAACTTATCATTTCTGGAATGATAATATTTTTATGTTTAATGATAACGTTTTCACGGCTGAGAATCATGTTTTACAATTACTACCGAAATTCTTCAACAATTATGTTAATAATTTTTTATGTGACTGACTTGTAAATGCTTTGCAGCAAAGAAGGTGACAATATGTCTACAAAATATACTTTAATCAAAATATATCAGAATCTAGTTTCCTTGCTATTTGTCAAAGCAATTCCGTAAGGGTCAAATAGTAGAAATTACCAAGAATCTGCTGGCGTCCGTTTTATTTTTTTCTTTATTTTCAGTTCCATGCTGTTCACCTATTACTACTGTCATTTCGAAGGGAGTTTCGAAAATGTTGTGAAGCATTCGGAACAGAACCATTCCAGTCAGATATTAAAAGTGCGCAGGGCGGGGGAAATCAATGATCAGACAGGTCAAAAAGATTTGAAAACTCTGAACTTTAGTATTATTCCTGATATTATCAAGAAGTCAGACTAGGACATCATCCCCATTTGCGAGCATAGAATACACAAGATAGACCTCATCGACGTAGAAAAAAGGATTTTGGAGTTAACAAGATTCTTTCTATCGATGATATCCCCGGTTTTGAATGCATGAGTCCTGAACATAAAAAATGACGAAGTTCAACACCCCATAAAGTCGTTCAAAAAGCCCCGACCTTAATTCCTGATATTTCCATTGGACGTGCTAAAACAGATGGAACGGATAGGGTCTCTTCTCTTTCCCCACGAGAACATGAAAACAATGGCTGAAATGAACAGTTTGTTCCCAGATGTGATTAAGTCATTGAGAAGCGTTGATCAACTTGGTATTTGTTTATTTTGGTCAATGAAGGTCGGCTCTCGGTGGAAAACATTGCATTACATTTATTTATGGATGTGTGTAAGTTACACTGTCTTGGTAGTACTTCAATGCGTTTTACTCCAATAGTCAAACGGTTTTGGCGAATAGAATATTGTCTTTTTCATTGCAAATGGTTACATTTTATGAGTGAGCCCAAAAAATCTTGGTCAGAAAAATGTCAGTCCTGAAGAAGAAGTTCATTACGTATGAAATTCCAAAATGAATTTTGCAGTTCCAGAATTCTATTTTCAAGACTTATTTACTTAAGTCGAACAAGACGAAAAAAGGCCTAAATGTTTATGACACAAATTTATAATTTATGTTTTGTTATTTATAATTTATGTTTTGTTGATTGAATCCTTTATTTTGGGTAAAATCAGACTTTTCAATGAGGGGTCAATTTGAAAACAAGATACATTTCGATCAATAATTATCATACTCCATGAGTTGAAATCATTTCATTAATTACAATAATTGATTGTAATAACCAATTAAAACAGTTACAAAGAAAAATTCAAAGCCAGAGCCGAAATTTCGAATCTACAAATCAAATGAACGGATGAACAAGAAATTTGCCGTTGCACTTAACATGGCTTCAAAATGACGGTTATCGTATGTCTTATTTGATATTTTGTGATGGTATGCCTTTTGATTATCATTTCCGTCAGATGTTCATTCAATCACAAATAACAAAAATGTCTCCCGAAAATTAAATCAAACATACATTGAACTGTTTAAGGCTTAGGAGAATGAAGAAAAGAAAAAACATATTTTCTTAACTTTTGTTTTCATTTACTTTGAGGATGGCGGCATTTTCATCTGAGTTTTCTAAGACCAAAGTATTTGAGGGAGATAAAACAGATGATCTGCTATCTGTTAGAGCTAGTTCGCCCTATACAACATACCAAGTCTACACCGTTCACAATTTGTTGTGAAAATAATAACTACACCGTACAGATAACACAGAAACTGCACCGTTGTGTCTGCATATTTTCACTGTGACTACACCGTTGTTTGGCCATTTAGTAAACACAGCGTTTGTGGTCATTCTAGACATTTGTGTGTAAAATAACGGTAACCATAGAAAAGAGCATGTTAAAAACATCCAAGTTAGAGCAATAGTTTGTTCCCTAGTTCGCTGTTTACTATGTAATCATCCTTAAAAGGGCAACTTTCTCGCTTCGAAAAAAAATTCCGTGTTGGGCTGTCTTTGCACAACGACTGAGTACGATAGGACAACACTGGTACTTGGCTATATAGCACCGTGAATAGGTATACATTTCTCCTGTACAATGATATCAGTATCAAGACAAGATACGGCCATTTAAGGAAATTATCGACGAAAAACTAAGACACCTACCTCTAACGATTTTCCCCCGACGCCATCTTTGATTGACCACTCAAAACTTCCGTACAAACTACACAAATCTAACGTACAACTTACAACACAGTGTTGTTGTAGCTTTTGCATTTTTCGCTTTAATTCTTTCAATAATGGGTCATCCTGTCCATTGAAAAATGAAAAAAAAATATTGCAATTTTGACACATTATATGCCCATGGTTCTTTAATGATTGAGTTAACGTATGTGGGAGAGCAGCTGGAGGCTCGATGAAGATATTGTGGTAGTACTAGTATGAGTGACGACTGGAATCCATGTTTGGGTGCTCCAGCCCCTGCGATATGACCATAACAGTTGAAACAGGCATTAAACCCCAATCAAAGGACGTTTTAAATGGCTTTTGTCAAATTCAGAATAGGATCAGACCAACACTTCTTAACTTAGACGCTTCAGTTTAGCTGGATGAAATTGAAAAGTAACAAATTTTTAGACTTGCCCAAATTTAAAGATGTTGCAGACGACAATTTCGTGTGCCTTTTTCTGGGTAAGATTACAACGTTGGAGTGAAAAAAAATGCTTGTCACAAGCAATCTATCAATTTTCCACAATGTTTTCCAAAGCATTTTCCTTGTTGGGCACCACAAAGCGTCATTATATCAGAATGGATTAAATTACAAAACCTCTGACATTCATAACTTCCCGTACAGGTAGCTCTTCGGCTTCAGCTCTAAGTTACACGTTCGCATTATTTTCCGTTCCAAAATCTGGTAACTGTGATGTCGCTTGTTAGAATCTTTACCTACAATTTTAATTTTGTTGACTGGTATTTCATTCTTTCCTACATAAATTGTTTTAAAAACGGGTTAAAATCAAACTTGCATTCCTACATGTTTTTGCGCAGCCATGTTTTAAACACCGAAACGGTCGTAAATACGACACCATAAAAGATTAATTGATTGATTTTTGGTTTAACACATCTTCAAACTGTTATAGTCATATCGCGCCGACTAAAGCACCTAACCACTGATTCCTATCTTGTTTCATACCATTACTACCACGACATCATTACCGAGCCTCCAGCTGCTGGAGGTTAAAGGTTAGAGGTTACAGGTTAAAACACCATGAACAAAGAGCCATAGTATCTATCGATAGCTGATTGCTAACCTCAGCATGTTTCCCTTTTGCTTATAGATTTCGATAAAAGACCTGGCAGAACATCTCTAACTATAAGCTAGACCGTTTCTTATAGCGCGCGAAAAGGGTCTAAAGTCAATATAGCGCTAGACCATAATTAAAATAGGGGTAGACCGCTAAACATAGCGGTCTACCATCATATTTTTAGCGGTTAAAGATTAAAGAATCATCGTTGTTATCTAGGTAATGTGTGTGGTGGGATAAGGAAAGATTTAATTACGCTCCTTTTGCCTCATTTTTGCTGGGATTTATGGTACACAAATCTTCTCTTTTTGTCGTCTGAAGCACCTTGCAAATTGGCCCTCCCTTAAAACCTTATAAACAATCAGCGTCGGTATCTAGGTCACGTGTTGGTGGGATAAGGAAAGATGCCATTCCGCCCATGCGCACTGCTGCACTGCATTAACTCGTGATGACACGAAGTATTAAAGTCCATTAGTCTTAATTGTTGCGACATTTAAAACAAATCAGATACGCGCGACCCTGCCCAGGTCACGATGCATTTCCAAATATCTTCTCCTTAATAGTCGAGCGATACTAGGGACATCGTCTTATATAAATTTGCGTTTTCCTAGCAGTTTTCTAAGAACATTATCTAGCAGAAGCCTATAATATAGCTCACTTGTGAGCCAGGTAACCTCTACAATGTATATTGGAGTATTTCTGGAGAAGATTGGTTGTTCATTAGACTGCAAATGTTTACTTTTTCACCAAAATATTTTACAGGCTATAGTGGTACCATCATCATTGAGACTCAAATGTACTTTTGACTATTGACTGTCCTGCGTGAGAGGGGTGTTGTGATTACATCTAACGGTAAACGCCTTCTTAAAACCACGACGTTTACATACCTGGTTTACCTGTCCAGTTTGACTCGTCTGTCCAGAGGTCATGGTTTATTTATACAGTGTACACTTTAGTTGAATGTTTGTATGTTTGCCCATGTGTTATGGTGAATTTAAGCATAATGTACCACCAGAATTGGTCGTAAGTCAATTGCTTACATACGAACATTGATTATTTGAAAATCCCTAGTTCGATCTGATTCTTCCAAATTCAGACATACGCGTTCTCTTTGGAAGTAAACGATTTGCTATTGCAATATAAAGTGCTATTGGTGTCAGAAAGAATGAACGAAAACGTCTTCAACATTACTAGGCGATACGGCTCAATATATTACACGTGTATGAGCTGTGATACGACAGTGAGTTCTGTATGGCATTTGAGATCAACATGAATCCAGCCCAGCTAGCTAGTTTTCTAATTGGGAATTGTGTTATTGTCTTTAAACCGTTTCCATTTTCTTTAGTGAATATAGGATAGTAGCATGGGTGCTTTTAGTTATACCCATGCACTATTTACATCTTGGTCATGGTTTCAAAGCGATACCCATCACCAATTATGTGGCTACGATATCGCAGATATGGTGTTTTTGCGACTTGATCAGTATTTATAATTCAATAATGAAAGGGTTAACACGTAAGCATAGGTATTCGGTAAAGATATAGCAATTTCATTTGTCCATATCGATGCATATATCATCAAGGACTGCAGTGCATTCTTCTTTTGTCGAATCTTTAGCGAGTGTCAACACGGCTAACGTAGTGCTCCCGTCCCCTATTTGCGCCAATATTTAAACCATGAGAGTAAAATTTTGTAAACAAAGGTAACAATATTTCACCGAGTGACTCTCAATTAATTAAAACTCCAATGAATCGTCACCACTTCAAAGTGGATTTTAATTACCCTATAGATACATAACTGGTCCCTGACTCACTCGAACCTGTCAGTTCATCAAAAACTCGCTCATGACTAAGGACATTTTTCGACCTTTAACCCTTTAACAAACAGACCATATTTATAATTTTTGATTACCTTTAACCCTTTCCCAAACAGCCAAACTTTAGGGTGATCCACTTCAAAAACTGCCACAAATAACAAAACGGAAGTAATCATAAACAGAATTTGTGTAAAATATGGGATAGAAAATATTGAGACAAAAGGAGAAACTGCTGGTTATCAGCAGTTTCTTCTTTTGTTTCAATGTTTTCCCAAGCCTATTCTATTAGGGACGTCAAAACCAGGTCTTGTTTGGGAAAGGGTTAAGGGAATTGGTTTAGAAATCCCTGAGAAAAAAAGAAGAAAATGCTGGTAATAACCAGCATTTATTTCTGTTCCCTCAAAGATGTCTATGTTATCAATTGTAATTATTCTGTTTTTATTGACATTTGTTTATCTTTTACAGAAACTTTGAATTTGGACCAGCTCAATAATTCACTATTTTGGAAAACACTTTACCCATTGCCACTTATTGACACTTTTTGACTCCTGTCAAGAGAATTGTTTGAGAAAATATTGTGGAAAATGAAGAAATTGCTTGTCATAAGCAAATTCTTCATTTTCCGCTATGTTTTCTACCTAAAAATGTAAAATTTCATTCATTTGAAATTGTTGTCTACAACATCTTTGAATTTGGACCAGTCTAAAATGTTGCCGTCTGGTAAAGGGTTACCAACCTTTAACCCCGTCGGGCAGGTTGGTTCGGAGACCTCTCAATAAATGGATGATTGGTATCGGCGCCATCTAGTGACAACAAAATGGATGTTCAGTTCCATTCAGATAGGTAACAAATCACAAACCAATGAGTAGGACATGACCTATGGCCTAGGAAAATACATAAATAATATATGATGGCCTCCAGCACATTTTTTAAAAGAAAAGTTCGAAAAAAGCTTAACCTTTAATTTTGTCTGACTTAAGTGCAACTGTGTTGCAACCACGTCTTAACCAAGACATATCTATATATGTCCGGTTTTGTTAATGTTGGTTTTTACCATATTTTAGAAGTTGTTGGTGAATTTAAGATTGTTTCACACTCCAACTCCACGTTTTGAGTTACGGTGTCCACAGAACCACTTTTTACGGCTAGGGTCATTTATCAGTTCAAAGCAACACCTTGCCTAACAGTACCAGTAAATAAAGGGAAAGGAATTGATTACCTCTGCTGTGAATCAAAAATATACTCCCCGTCATAAGAAAGTAGCCACATATCTTATGACAAATAGTCGGTATTTCTATGAGTATTAAAAGACAAACCGAAATATGTACAAAACATTGCACCATGTCAAGTAAAACACTTTTCTGGATCGAGAACAATCGAATTGCCCCATTAGCTATGGTTGCTTGGTTGTAGTTCCAGGAAATGCGTAACTGATACAGAACACGCTACTGAAATTCAGACCGTATATAGGGATAGAAATGGGGACAATATGAATAAGGATGTTTGTTTATCATTACTTTTTTATTCAAAATGCTTGGTGACTAAAAGTAAAATTATTGTTTTTGATTACGCACAGGACAATTTCAAAATGGCGTTTTCCGGTTTTAGCCCAACCAAATCCCAATTTCCCTTCAAATCTCTATTCATTGGAATTTTGTTCCTGATCGATCTCTAGCAAGTTCATTATTCAGAAAATGTTTTCTTATACTTTACCCATCAGCCACGTTCGGTTATTATCAAATCTTAAATATTGAGACATGCTAAACTGGAAGAGGTTATTTTTCATATATTCCTAACATTCCAGCGGAATGATTGTCTACGAAATTGAAACGGGACTTTCCTTTGCGGTTTAATAGTGTCAACTTATGCAGAAAATGACATTTATACCGGGTAAGTGAACACATTTGAAATTTGTATCTAAAAATACTGTTTTGAGCCCAGATTGCAACCGAACATCTACCCAGGCATGTGGTTTCAAGCATTTTATCATTGAGGTTTAAAAAGGAGCAATTGGAAATGCAAGTAAATGTGTGAAAACAAAAGGACACAAGAATTGTGAAAATTAGGGTTTTTGAAAAGTGACTACTTTTTTATGACGGTGAGTATATTATATTTGCCAAATCTAATTTGTCATTCTGTCCAGTGCTGTAATATTTGTCTTGTATCCAAATTTGATATAATTTGTTTTCCGAGACAAATAAGGATTTCGGTGTCGGAAAGCATTGGTCTAGACTTCTAAATTCAAAGTCCGACAAACTAGAGGTACATACTCACTGTTGTTCTGAACGAATTCGCTGAGTTGTTGGAATTAATCTCCATTATCGACCAGTAAGCACTGTAACTTAACTCTCTAACAGAAATCAAAATTTTGTCCAAATTCAAAGACGATGCAGGCGACAATGTCAAGTGAAGGAAATGTTAAATTTTTGGTCTTTTTAGTTGGTGGGGGTCGAAGAAAACGTGAAAAATTTAGAAATTGCATGTCACAATTTCTTCAGTTTTTGCGAATTTTTCAAAACCAGTATCCTGTAGGGGCATAAAAAGCGTCATTTTGTGGACATTGGTAAAATCACCAGGTATATGAATTTAACTTCGCATAAAAAGGAAAAAAATACTATAACAAGATAAAAGCAAGGTTTTGTAATTCATCAGTAAAATGCTAATAGACTACGAACATGAATGGAACTGTATATCGTGGCTTTTCTTCAAAAACCTCATAAGTGCAGCTTAAACAAGCTATAGTTATGCGGTTTCTGAAGAAAAGCAACGATTTGATGGATGGAATATGCAAGGTAGCAACTCCTACATTATTAACATACAAAGGTAAACAGTAGGGATCAAAGGTGTCGAATTGATAAATGTTTTTATCAATATTTGAAAAATAGTTCCCATCTTTACCTTTGCCTTTTATGTTACATCACATATTATTTAAAGTAAATGTGCAGCGATAGTCACAGGGGAGTTCCCAATAAACACAAGTTTGGACTAGATCATGTTTGTGTGTATTGAGGGTTTCAGTGTAATTGTACAAAAACGATACGGATAAAAAATTCTATAACAGAATAAAAATATTCATCGAAGCATTCCATACATGTACGCTGCTCAAGGCACATGCAAAAAAAAATTAGTCCTAGCCAGACTTGTTGACGATGTTAAAACTGCACTAACCAAATAGGCCAACCTACACATATTTTACCAAAGCAGTTTTAATTTCTAAAAAAAACATACGTGCATGAATCGTACATTTACTTTATATTGGAAACTGAAAAAAATCTTTGGGAATGAGTTTTGCATAAAAAGTTGAGCATTCAAATCGAAGAAAACGATATATGTGCTGTCTCAAGCATTGTTAAAATTGCTTAATTCGGTTCGGTAAACAAACAGTGTTGAAGCTGCTTAGTTCCCAAATTGCTAACAACACGTATGTCAAAGAAACGGATAAGAGGGAATGGAGCCATCTTATTTGTTATTTTAAATCCAAACCCTATGAGACGATTCAAATGAATACCCACAACATAGGGCGTGATGAAGAATAAATGGAATATTCCGTTTTGTAAAGCCACCATTCCTCATACCTGTAATTCTCTATGCCTTTCGTTTTATACAACTTTCAAAGATATCATCCTTTTGTCAGTGAAACCGACAACAGAAGTTAAATCAAACCCTATGATGTATGTACTCATTTGAATCGTCTCAATGAGACTTCAATTGAGTACCCACAACAAAGGGTTTGATAAAGAACAAATGAAATGTTGTATTTTGAAAAGCCACCACCCCTCCTTACTGTAGGTACGAGCTACTAGCTCGTATGGTATGTCATTCATTTTATACATCTTTCACACAAAAACTGTATCTTTTGTACTTCCTATCATCGGTCGGAAGCCCATCACTAACATATGCAGTGTACAAAGTGCGTACGAATTTGATTTTTATGCAAATTAGCAATTGATATAAACCAACTGGTGTCTTTAATATAACGGTATGTCGTAATTTATAAATATAATAGAAACAGTCATTTAATCATTTCCTAAGCAAACCCTGGTTCTTGTGTCTATAATAGGAACGTCTTGGGAAAATATTGAGGCAAAAGAAGAAAATGCTGACCGGCATTTCTCCTTTTGTCTCAACAGGTTATATTATACCGGTACTGTAAACGAAATGTCTCTTTATCAGACTTCATTGTGTCCTCTGCTGTAGCTTTCAAATTGAATCAGTCTAGCTTCACCCTGTTTGGGAACGAGTTTTAAGATCTGTGAGATCGAGTTTGCTTTACATTAAAAATTGAGCTGTAATTTTGTAAAAAAAAAAACATCGCAGCTTACGGAATAAACATGTATCTTGGTCTGATTGTGTATACCCGCAGTCTGATTAAGATCCATGCTGTTCTTGAATAACTTCTTATTACTTTAAGTCCTAGAGCGCATCAGTAAGTACCGTAATTGGTCTGCACATAGGGATAGACTAGTCTGCATACATGTAGATATGAATGTCAAAATGCTCCCTTTCCAGATCCTAGCTCATTTAACAGTCTTAAAGCTTCTATATACAATACCATACACATTGATTTATTCTTGAATTATAGAACAAAATTCGCGGAATATTATAATTAATGTTGGCCTTTTAAGCAAAAAGCCGAACGGGTGAATAGACATTTTTTTCCAATCAATGACACTTAATATCGCATCAAAGACCATACAATTACTCAGTATTTAGGCCATTTCAGAAATGGGCCCAAAATGTAAGACAGAATGATCGGCAGCCTCGGCCCTGCACTACTATTTTTTTTCTTCATTTTCGTTATTTACGTCAGCATTTCAGTGCACCAAATTTGTTTACATGTACTTATAGATAGGTATACAGCGGAGGTTCAGGCTAGTCATTCTTGCACTAAAATCATTGTGGTCGTGAAGTAAACAAACCATGTGCGTCAGTCTGTATTTTTGTTGGTGAGATCCCGGATGTCACGTGTCTACGCCCGCACTTTTATCAAGAAAATTTACTTCCTAAAATAAAACGGGCAGCCATCACGTGACTTTTCTTTAAGATAATTCCTCTTTGTTGTGAACGGACACCCTCGAATGGATCTTCTCGTAAATATATGTGACCTGTCACGCTAAAAGAACCTTATCGGAATTGTGAAAAATATCGGCCCTAGTAAGTCTGCGCAGTCCGCGCAGCCAGACTAGGGACGACACTTTTATGTATTTTTCTAAATCCGATATGTTTTCCCTATCTTACTATATGTTGACCTGTGACGAGTCTGACTAGTTTGTCAAAATTTGGATTTTTCGAGTTTGGATAAGGTCCCTTTTAGCATGACGGGTTACATATAATTACACTGAATGACGTACCAAAGTACTTGCCTTACTCTCCGACTAAGGTAGTCCACATTCCGCCCATAATGAGGTTCAATCGAGGTCGGATTTTTTTTTTGTTCGACGTCTTTAACATTCCCTACGTATCTGAACCTATTGGGGCGACGTCGTAAACGTAAACGTCGTTCAATATGACCCATTTCATTTAAAACTAATAACCAGACAACAAAAGTTTAGACCTGTTCAAATTCAAAGACGTTGCAGACGGCAATTTCAAATGAATGAAATCCTATCTGTATGGATGAAACATTGTGGGAAATGAATAAATTGCATGTGACAAGCAATTTCTTCATTATCCACAATGTTTTTCAAAATCTTTATCTTGTGGGGCATCAAAAAGAGAAATCATCGTGTAATGTAGGGTAATAATCATAGTAAATGGTAAAATAGAACGAGGGGTTAGCCATGTTATAAATATGTCATGCATCAAGCCCATCAAAAATATCATAAACTAATTATGATACCTGTCTCATTATAATTACCACGAGGGATACATTATCCTAAAATGGGGGAGGCAGAAATTTGGTGGAAAAAGAGAAGTAATTTTGTACAGTGTAACTTTGAAAAAAAAACAAAGGGGGAGCATACACATACAATTATCAACATCATGTTACAATTGCATGATATTGCGTTGCATTATGCCGATGCGTAGATTGCGGATCAATTATTCTTTAAGGCTTTGCCAACTTTTAGTTGTGAACGGTATAGGTTTGATTCAGGTTAGAGTTAAGTAATCATTATATAATTATTTCTTGGAAAATATGAGTCTACGTAATCGTTACATGTCTTGGAAAATACATGTATCAGTTGCTTAAAATTTCACAATGAAGAGCTTGCGATGACAATTTTCTTTTATTTGTTTCACATTTTTTGTCGTAACTAAGTTGTAGAATGGCATAGTATGATCCCCGGTTAGCATACTTGGATAATTTGAAAATACCAATTACGATTATATTCCACTTCTAGAAATTTTGGTCAAGTTGAGTCCATAAATTAGTCAAGTTTTTAGACCACGTCAAAACACGGACATGTTATTATTACACTAGTTAGTCGTAACCCATTATCTATACATCTTTAAATAAGATAACGATCTTATCAAATCTAGACCAACAACAAGTACAGTGTGTTGTTCTGTGCAGTGATTTGATTGTATGAAGTTTAACGCCAAACTCAACATTTGTAGTTACAATGGCTTTTCAACTGAAACATTGTAACTTCAGCTTGTTTTAAGCTGCAGTTACGAGGTTTTTGTTGAAAAGCAGCGTTATTTTACTTAGTATCTTGTACATAGCTATATGCTTTTGGCAATTCTAGCATCAATACAAATACAGCACATGATCCAAGCAAGATGCTCGCCCTAAGTAGAGGGTTATTATAGCCAATCGTTTTTGTCAAATGTCAGAAATATTATGAACCAGGACTTGGACCCATGATCCTCGGAATGATTTTCTGCTATGCTAAAAACTGAGGTACCAAGCCTTGAGAGGACGTATGTACATGTATTCGGATTGGGTTGAATGGAGTTTTACGTCCCGCTAACCAGCTAAGGTCATATGGAAACGGGACCTCGGTTAAAGTCTCATCAGAAAGACCGGTGGGACGGGGCTCTAACCAGCGACCTCTGTATTAAAAGCCCAGGGTGTTAGCACTGTACCAAACGGACCAATGCATCATTACGAATAAGCTGGAACGTGTTTTATCAGGCTAAAAACCGACTTAGATCCAGATCAGACTGTGCATACGCACAATCTAATCAAGATCCAATTGGTCTTCTTGTAATGTCCTTATCACTCATATGAAATGTGAGTACCAGGGGCCTGTTCAGAAAGAGTCTGGGCATTAGCGTAACCGTTATTAAGCTGTTCTCAAAGGCATAGTGCATTTTCCCTGCTCAGACTTAAAAAATCCCTACGCTCACTGGTTAGGAAATCGGCCAAAGCGAAGTACGTTTTTTCGCGAACAATGCATTCCGTCGGTGTTGTTATAAAATCTCGTAACTACGGCTTTATCGAAGCCGCAGTTACGAGATTTTATAACAACAGCGACAGGTTGTCAATACAAAACGGTAAACCCCGTCTGTTTTTAGAACAAGTTCATTGTAATTAGAAAAAAATCTATAAACTCACATTTAAACGCAAAATATCTATACCTTGTTGTAGCGAAAATTATTTTAGTTCACCACTAGTGACTCTGTTCTATGAAAAACAGTGACACTGATGTAGAGTCCAGTATAGTTTGAGTCCATAGATTAGTCAGTTGTTTTGACCGTGACAAACTTATTGCGGTAGTTAGTAGTAACCCATTATCTATAGATCAGATAACCATCTAATCAGCAGCCTATAGCTTATGACAAGTTAAAGTCCTAAAGACATTATTATTCCGAAACACTGACTTGGCGAGACTGCGTACATATCGTCAGTTTTCAACAAAAACCTCGTAACTGCAGCTTGTTTAAAGCTGCAGTTACGAAGTTTTTGTTGAACAGCAGCGATATTGTCCTTAACCCTTTCCCAAACGACAAAATTTATTTTTTTCAAATTCAAAAGTGGATTTAGATGACAAAATAAGTATAAATTGTTATCATATTTGTCAATATAATTTAGCCACGAAAATATTGAGACAAAAGGAGAAAATGCTGATTATCAGCATTTCTTTCTTTTTGCCTCAATGTTTCCCAATCCTTTTCTATTTCGGACGTCAAAACCAGGTCTTGTTTGGGAAAGGGTTAATTGTTTTGTTTAAGTGAAGTATGTACACGATGGTCGCTATTTTCTTCTTTGCTATCTTTTTTCATTCGCTTTGTCTATTGGCATCATTATTTTGCGTCTTGAAAAAAGGTTTTCCGAATCGCATATTGTAGGTCACATTCTGTCTAAAAAGTGGTATAGAAGAAAATACCAGTAACTCCATCTTACTATATCGTCGCTTTTCCACAAAAAACTCGTAAATGCAGATTAAAACAAGCTGCAGTTACGATTTTCTTGTTGTTGTTGTTGTTGAAAAGCATCGATATATTGATTACATTGAATATTTCTCTCGTCATACAGATTAACCTGTGGTCTGTCAACAAAATATACTGAACAAAAGTGAAAACGCTACACCTACTTTGCTTGCCATATTTCTTCTAAATACAACAAGTAAAAAAATCAAATGAAAGTGTTTCGATTTGTTCATTAACTTGGTTATGCCAAGCACTAAACGTTTAATGGATCTTAATTACGTGGATGAAAACGGACCATTTTAATGTGACAGGGGTCCGTTTTTTCAGGTGTACAATTTGAACGGAAATTTTACACAATTTAAACCTTCAGAAATCAAAGCAGAAGAATGCAAACCATGCCGAACTATACTAAATGGTAGTCTGACAAGTAACAAGTAAAAAAATGCAAAGAAGCTTGCATAACATTGTTTCAGAGTTTAGAAAATGGTGTTTGAAAAGCAGAATTTTTCATTATGTTCCAAAGCTTGAAAATTTTACTATGTAATCTCCATAGGAAATTGAAATCACTATTGCATGGACATCTGGGAACAATCCCTGTTGAAGAAAGGGTTCAAAAATCCCCTGTAAGGCCTGCATGATGTTGCTAAAAAACCTAATCGAAAACCGTAAAAAATTTGTGAATACCAAACATTTCAAATTCCCTATTTGTTTATGTCAAAGGGAGGTAATTCGCAAAATTGCCAAATTAGACCTTGATTTTAGAGCTTGCTACAACAGATAAGTGAGATTTTAGGTGTTTTTTCGGCAACCCAGATATGACCCTTTCCGAAAGAATTATAAAGCGTTTTCTGCGCACGCGCATATGCGATATTCCATGAAATTAGCTCTAAACACATTTAGGGCTGTAACTCCTACATTAAAGGACACAAGGCAATGAAATTTCGACAAAACGTTTGCTGAAAGTCTGGGAAATAACATCAAAATATATTTCATGCTATTAGTTCGATACTTTTCCAGAAATAAGAAATCTTGCAGTGTAGCGTTTTCACTTTTGATCAGTATATTAATTCATAAAAAGATATGATAATTCAATACGAATTGCGCCAAGTTGCACCAAAATACATACATATTTTATTTAAACTGTGGAAAAATGTCATCGATGGGCATCCTGCACATTCTGACCAGATTCTAAATAATATGTTAATTAGATAGCAATTTCGTCTTACTAAATTGGTATTTTGAAGACATCACATTGGTCGATGGCACTCTGTACATGCAGATTGAACAAAAGTAGATTATAAAACGAATATACAGTTGACACTCAATATCTCGACATCGGATGAGTCGAATTTCCGTTTAAGTCGAAATAAAAACCTGGTCCCGCCCTCATCGATGGATATCCAAATATCCAACAAAATTCTTTTGAAATACTTGTAGTCATTGAAATATAGTAGAAAAGGGAAAGAAATTACTCATGTCGAGCAATTTCTTTCCGTTTCCTACTGTATTTTAATCATGAACGTACCTTTGGAGCATTAAAAACGAGCATATATTATTTTTCAGAGAAACATAGGATGTGTCGAACTCCGGATATGTCGATGCATTTTAACGGCCCCTCTGACTTCGACACAAATAGTGTCGACTGTACATATGAGCCAGGATATTGTAGCATTTCAGACTAACATTACTCTCCAAAGCCGAGGTCTATTGATTAACCATCAAATATGACCTCTGCCGTTTTTGATACACCAACAGCCTATTTGGTCGTCATAATCTAATTATAGCACATCATTTGAATTATCGAATCAAAATCATTCAGTTTTATATTGCATGATCATTACGTATACATTACGTCGCTTCTATTTTTGGCTGAAGCCGGTATCATTTGAATTTTCGAATCAAAATCATTCAGTTTTAACTTGTTTGATTACGTATACATTACGCCGCTACTATTTTTTACTGAAGCCGGTAATTTGAAGCGTCAGCCAATGAAAGTTTTTATCAGCTTTTTCATTGTTTTGTTGTGTATAGCCAACGATTGGATACCGAAATCCCGCCAAGGTCCCGAGATTAGACGTGAAATGACCCCGCGGGAACAGAGCATCATTCTATCATAATGGAATGAAGAGAGAATGTACTCTGTTCTTAAGAGAGTAGACTAACATGTTCAAGATTCATCTTATACCTGATCGCAGCAGTCTTCTCCCCAGCCAAATAAGCTGTATCGGCCCCACTACAGCTTCGTGTAAATCAGTGTAATGCCACTACAGCTTCAAAAGTACACCAACAGCTTAATTTCTTTCAAAATGATCATAAATTAGAGGCATGTTGAGTTATTTCATGTAAAAAAACTGATAAATAATGCAATTTTGTAATTATAATTGCAATAATTGTGTATAAAAACATTATGGAAAAAGAAGAAATTGCTAAAAAAAATCATCTTTTCCCATTATGATTTTATCCACAATTATTTGTATAAAGTCTGTGTTTCAAGGTTTACGATACTTATATTAAATGCCACTACAGCTTCAAATTATTCTGTGGAGAATCTAATCCGAGTTTTCTCTGATGAAATTCGCTCTTTGATATGTTGATATCGCTCATTTAAATAAGCGACATCAGCATATCAAAGAACGAATTTCATCGGAGAAAACTCGAATTATGGAGAATCTTCTGCAGCAAGATCATGACAAATGGTACTGTCTTGCGGTTGAAACAGGTCACGAAGAAATTTTTTTGAGAACAGCATGAGTCTTCAGACTCTTGGCCAGACTGATCATGGCTCGTTTTGGATTTATCAGGACAGAAATTCCAAAGAAGCAAAACAGAGAAAACGCCCATTTTACTTCTTTTCCAAAGATTTAATTTTTCTTTAGTATCCCAATAAATAAGGCAAAACCCAATTACGTATATTATAATGCATAACTATTAGTATTAAGGCTATTGCATACCCTTCTTTTCGGTGCCGAATTAAGTCCCATTTTGTCATGAAACATTGGCTAATTAATTTCGTATAAGAAGCGAAGTACTTTATATTTTACGGAATATTAATTATAAATAAATCATATTTCGTTTAATTTACAAGATACTCAGAAAATAAAGGGTGATTAGAATGAGTCGTCAAGTTTTTATTTGAAGTTAAACGTATGGCCTGAAATAGTTTTAACCCTTTTCCAGGCGGCAAAGTCATAAACTAGTCAAAATAAGATTAATACAACTGAAAATAGTTAAATAAAATTTCATTGTATAAAAACATATAGCAAAAAGAAGAAAATGCTGATTATCAGCATTTTCTTCTATTCGCTAAATGTTTTTAAAAAATGTTTGTTTAAATTGTGTGAAAATTATAATTTGTTTGAGAAAGGGTTGATTCACAAATTTGTCGTCTGCTTGCGTAAGATGGGGGACAAAAAACATAGACGGCCTGTCGCATTATCTGCATAATAAAATTCTTTTTCAATCGCTCAAAATTCAAAACACATCATCCCAATATAACATTACTAAACCGTATCTTCGGGCATTTCGAGTCCGTTTGAGCTGCAGAGAGAAAAATATCAGAAATTCGCTTTAAGCCAAACATAAACCTGGTCGATCTGTCACTCGGGCGACTTTCATCGTTCAAGCCGAAAACGACGCCTCTGATTGGCTGTCGCGGGGCACGTGGTTTCGATGAGGGTTTAACTAATGTTGTCAATTTCGCATCGTAATTTACCTTCATTTATTTTCCGATACATCTCGGCTAAGACATCAAATTTAAGTCTCTCATTTTGACAGGAATTTTACAAGACACTCAGACCGATCGTGATTTTCTCCTCATCCCATAATGATGAACACAGAAGGAGATTACACTTTGTGTAACTTGGATACACATTCCTATGGAACAGGTTATAACGTGAGTACGGACAATTCCATATATGGATATTCAGTGAATTCTCGATCCCTGGACACGGGACAACACGCGTACTACAGCACGGACAATGGACTCAATCTACCACACAGTGTTCAAGGTTTAGATGTGTCTCATTTAAACGGACATACAGTCTCCTCACAGCATCAAAATTTAGGATACAATGTAAATGTGAACAATTCTATGATGGGTCGGAATGTGCGGGGTGCCGGCACGGGGTATACCGACCTGGACGGACAGTTGTCTCAATGTTTGGACCAGTACAGCCCGGGTCTAGCGGCCATCAACTGCGACACGCAGGCCCTACACGGGGGCATCCCGCCACACTCGCCCGGGGGTGGTCGGGCGGTGTACGGCAGCCCCTGTATAGATACCATGGGTCAGTGCTCAATACCAAATGGAAGTCATGGTCATTATCTCTCACAGATGACTCCCCCATCCCCGGTCAAGTCAGAGTCACCCAGCCCACAGGGCTTACAAGCTAAACCGTTCAGGTGGATGCAGATCAAACGGAACCCCGGAAAAACAGGTGAGAATCTTACAGCACTTTCATAAATGACAAAAGTTTAGGATGGAATTTGGAGGATTACATACGGAAAATCAAATGCAGAAGAAACCTTTTTGAGAAATATTTTAATAAATTTATATACATAGATAGTGGATATAAATTTTATCAAAATTTGTCATTAGCATTTTTTCTTTCCTTTTTTACAGATTTTCCCTAATTGTTTATTATAGTCCCGTCAAATCAGGCTTCATTTTGTAAAGCTGTTTGGACATACATGTACTCGTGTATAGATTCTAGATTCTTTTTGCAGTAAAATTGTCAAGCAAATTTTATATTTTACAGTACATAATACCTGCTAATGAAAAATCGGGAAATCTACGCGGAACTAATTTTTCGTAACCATTTTTATCTGAAAATAGCTAACGATTGTTTCTTTCCATAATACTAAAATACAATATTTCTTAATCTGTGCTCCATTTAAATAGTATTATTTCATAAAAAGAAAGATTATTTTGTCTCGTTCTTTAGCTGACACACTTTTCTTTATATCTTTTATTATCTATAAAATTAAGATGCCAACCGATATGTGTCTAGAAAAAAAGTTTGGAAAATGGTGTTTTTATTCTAAATCTTATTGTGCAAAACCGACCTAGTTAGTTATATATTGTATTCAATCTGAAGTTATCTGCATCATATACCCCTTTTTGGTGAATAAAAGAAGAATAAGATGGGTCGTTATAAAATCTTTTCTATTAATTAATTCAAATACTCGTTAACAAAAATACATTATTCTTCTAGAGGGGACGTAAACGACTTAGTCAACTGGTATTTATGATAGTTAAAACATATTAAGCTAATTTTTTCTACTTATGGAGTCTATCATTGCATTTTGGCATTTTTATGGCTTAAAGACATAAGTAGGACAATCTAAATTTGTTCTAACACCGGAAAGGGGATTGTGCGTAAAATGTAGGTAATGGAACTAAAATGTATCCTCCGAATGCATTGCAAATGTATTTACAAACGAAGATTCTAGGCAAACACTTGGTAGCGACTTATATTGTTAGCATACATACAAATTTCTTTTGGGTTTCCAAGGAAAATCAGTATTATTTTCGTCTTTGCACATCGTCACCATTCGTAACAATAGCTTTACAGTTTTCGTTCAAAAACAATGACGTACTTTTCGTTTATACAAAAGAATAATTGCGGTGTTGCATCCTTGGAAAATTGATCTGCGTCCTGGTAAGGAAATAAGCCGCAGTAACATAGGATCAAAATGTGTTATATTTCAAAGACAATTAACTGCTATCTTTTGGTTGCAGAGGCAAATTATTTCTAAGTAATTATCTGCAACTTAAAATTGCCTAATCATCTTTTACTTTTCTGAATATTTCCACAGATTACCCATAAAAGGAGCAATAATAAAAGAAATAAAGATGATTATTTTTTCATCCACTAAAAAATGTCACCATTTTCTAATATAATACATCCCGTTGAAAATTTTCTTTTTAACCTTCATTGCACAGATTTTTTCCCTTTCGTTTTTTATTATTCTACCAAAATGAACAGCATAACTGTTGCAATTATATATTTTTCCGTTAACCAATTCCCTATTTGTATTTTTAAATGTTAGAAATTTTCATTTCTGTTTGTTTGCATGGAAGAACATTTGTTGTGAGCAGGTCTGGTTGTGAGCATTTTAACTTCTAATTCATTAGCCAAAAATGGAAGGATTCAAATGTGGGAACCCATGATCTTGAGACAGTTGGTAAACTTTAATTTGAAATTTAAATATATTTGGGAAAACTGTTTTTATACATAAGCCTATTGAACAAGTAACCCTTTCAATATTATCTAATTATACAGATATAAAATTGTACCATTTTGAAAAGGGTATAACATTAAAATACATGTATAATGTTAATATCGAATGAAGTGGAATTTTTTCTATTTGTTCTGTTTTGAAAAACAATTTAGATTAAATTCCAATTTAGGATAAGATTTGAATAAGATCAAGTGGGACATTTGATAAAGTTGCAAACATATTTATGCGTTTAACGTAAATAATCTGCACCGCCCATTTTACTTTTTATGATTAATATCGCAAAATTTTTATTTATTTACTAGAATTCGATAGCTATCGCCTTACAATATTGTGATTATTACGGCTTTTGTTTTCAAATCTTGATAGCGAAAGCATACGCTCAGACCCCGTAACTTGGGCTTAGAAGCAAAAATATCGTAAGTGCAAATAATTCTATTTGCACTTACGATATTTTTGTTCTAAGCCTTGGGAATAGCCCCAATCCATTGACTTTCCTCCTTCGGTTGCCTGTCTTATTGTCACTTAATTGTTATTTTGCCCTGATAAGATGTTATCGTGTTATTAAAACGGATTGAACGGTTGGAGACTTTATCCTTTACAAAACGACCAGTATTTAGATGTTTCCAATAACAAAGCTGTTGCAGATGACAAAAATGCATTAGGATAAAGATAAGATTATGTCGAATACAGCAAAGCAAATTTTGAAATAAAAGCAGAAAATGCAGCATTTCTTCTTTTATCCCAATCTTTTCCCAAACTTTTTTTTATTTGGGACGCCGATAACAGTTTTTGTTTTGGAAAGTGTTAAAACGGATAAAACTTTTCAGCGCGGACCTAGGCGAAAACACCCACCTGTCAATTCTTATTGACTTCAACTTTGAAAATCTCACTTCCTTAAATGTTCTTCTTGTGCATGAGTAAAATTTGACCTTATTATTAGTTGGTTGATATGAAGAAAAACATGCACAATAGGGAAACTGTTTCACTTCAACGCATAATGATATTGCAATATTGAAAAGGTCAAAAAATGATTTGTTTGTCTATATTTTTATCGATACAACATTTATACATTTCTAGGATGTAGGACTATAAATCGAAATATTTTAATTCAGTTGAAATTTGAATTTATTATCACATTAATCGTTCAAATAATACAAACCATTGCGACATAATTTTTCAGTCTGGATTATCGTCGATTTTGAACAATAATTTCCTCATAAATGCACCTTAATTAAAACAAGCTGCAGTAACGAGAATTCTGTTAAAAAGCAGATATGTCTAATAAAAGGAACAAAAAAATGAAAGAGAAAAACGTCAAATGAAAGAGGACCGTAAGATCAATTACAGAAACCATCTTCCTGTTATAAAAAGTATGAAATCGAATCAAAATATGTTGCATAGACTGCGCGCCTAGTTAGGCTTTTAAGAAAGCATTTGATACCATTACAGGTCCGTTAAAGTCAAAACATTAAATAGAAGAAAACAACATGTTTTGCACGTATTCTTTATTTTCTAAATAAACAGAGGCTCGAAGATTAAAGGGTCTCTTCCATAAAAAGGGACAGCACAAGGAGTTTAGGACCTCAAGCCTATCAATTTTTAAAAAGGTCAATGTCAAAGCACATCACAGCGCTTGACTAACACTTTAGGGGACAACCCAACATCTTACCCTTACCATTACCATCTGTGTATCCGAAATATTGTCTTTAAAATAGACAACACTATATTTCTTATAGGTTTTAAAACGATCTTCCGTTTATTTAGAATGGCCGACCTAAATGTAATCAAAAACCAAAATATTCGATTTTTCATAATTTCATGTCTATAACAATACGTGAAATATATTTTCACAAGCTCGTTTTTCTACTTCCGGTCCCAGAGTTCTTTGCACATAAACTTGGATTATTAACGTTTTGACTCCATAAAAGACCATGACTTTGAAAAAATATTATGGTAAATAAAACAAATGGTCGTGACAAGCTATTTCTGCATTTTCCACAATGTTTCTACCCCAAAAGACCAAAAAATCTTTAAATTGTAATCACTTGGAATTGCCATCTGAATTATCTTTGAATTTCGATCATCCTAAAATTTTGCCGTTTGTAAATAAGTGAAAGGAATTCCTACAGCCTGGTGACAAATTGCTCTTACTGCATTATCTCTGATGGAATAATCTACTTATTATTGTCACTGAATGTGGTACATTAAAAAAAAGAATTCCCGTATTTAGAAATATTAAAGTGTATCTTACAGTCCCTGTATTTGTCCATGTATAAAGGGAAAGGGGGCAGAATAATTGACAGTGATACTTGTTAACTTGTAACAACTAGTGTGACGCCTAAACGCCAAACTCTATTCACTTCAACCGTCTTTAATACACGGTCATTGATAGAAACAAGTCCCTATTACAATAGGAAGCATGCGATCAAAATTAGGAATCCCTCCATATTGAGGAACGACCCGCGGCGATCCGTGCAAGTTTAGATGCTAATATTTTAACAGTCCACTTGACTATTCCGTCTAGATTTATGTTTATTTTAAAAAGATGTACACTCTTCTTTTTTTTTTCAGAAATAGAATTTTCATTAACATGTCGGACATTTGAATAAATGAATAAAATTAAAGTTATTGCTAACCACAACATGCTTGTACTCGAAATACCCGGTCCAAGATATTGTGAAATAAAATAATATTTTTCCAAAATGTAAATAATTGTTCCACAAATAAACATCAAGCACGATATTTTTCTGATAAGTATGCCTTACCAAGTAACCATATAATGATAACATTTCTTTGACTTTGTTTTTATTATCAAATGATATTTAGGATACCATATATTTTAATGCCATGCTGCAGTTAAATTAATTAGTAAGTTTGTGGACATTTTTTTAAAAAAAACCTCTTTGAAATCGGCAACAAACCTATGTCGTGTAAGAGATTTGTTTAATACATGTGCGTATAAATGTAAATAAAGACAAAGTGTAAACATTAGAAAAAAAACCGTTGTTGACAAAAATCATCAAGGAATAGGCTAATATTTGATCAAGTTTTTGTCTGTGTATTATGGCGTGTGCCATATATATCGCTCATAAAAAATCATGTTCACTTAATTTGGTAACCATGTGTGTACATGCTTAATACATAAACTGCTACCAGAAACCAAAAAGATATGTCGTTTTCAAATTATCTACGAAAAGACTTTGGAAAATAACAATGGAAAGATTGTTTAATTTCGATGTCTAGCTGAGGAGAACATCTAACACATTATAACCCATATAAAGATGAAATATAAAATATTAATGACCAAATACGCACACAACAAACTTACAAAATGTTTCTATAAAGCTGTTACTGAAGATGAAATGAACATTGATAAAGATGAGAAATATGTACAATTTGTACAATTTAGCACAGAAAATATGGAGCCAAATAGGGAAAATGTTGATTATCCACACATACTCCTTTTGTCTCCAGGCTTTATAAGTGTTTTCTATAAATGGATACCAAAACCAGGTCTTGTTTGGGACATGACCTTCCCGGTCATAAGAATATTAAGAACAGCTTATTTTCAGTAAAATAATTATGAAATACAATGTATTCAAAGTTTCATAGAGATTCCATATTGATTTTTCCATCTATACGTTTTGGAGAAAATGCATAATATCATTAACCCTTTCCCAAACAAGACCTGGTTTTGACGTCCTTGATAGAAAAGAATTAGGAAAACATCGAGACAAAAGAAGAAACTGCTGATAACCAGCAGTTTCTCCTTTTGTCTCAATATTTTCTGTGCCATATTTTACACAAATTCTATCTTTAATAACCTCCATTTTGTCAGTTTTTGAATTGGATCCCCCTTATATTTTGCCGTTTGGGAAAGGGTTAATAGGCATCTTTTTTGGGCATCATGTTCTGGGGGAGGAGGTGTAAGCATTTTCAGAATGAACCAATTTTTGACTCTATATTGAAAAAGTAAATATTGCAAAACTGGTTCAATATTGAATTAACTGTTCTGTAAATTTGATCAGTGCATAGTCGCATTTGTTTAATCTCTTGAAATGATTAAATATAAACATTGAATTACCAAAACGCCGTATCTATAGGTTGAACGAGCGATAGATGGTACATTGTGGACGCACACTTTTTGTATGCCCGATTAATGTTCATTGTATGTTCAATGTTCAAAAAAACAGGTGGTTCATATAAACATACATACTTTAGCGAAATAAAGAAATGTCAATCTGACGTAATAAAATTTGGATTTTTCCTACATATCGAACAGACATTGACACAATCTGGTCAAATCTTATATGTCTTTTTCAATTATTGTCTTATTCGCATTTTCTATTCAATATAAATAGTACATCTCCAGATTTGATATGCATATATTTCTAATGACATTCCATTTCAAATTACGTGTAACCTTTTTAGCAAGTAACCATTGTTTCAACCAAATACTCTAGACTGTTGAAAGAGACATTCCATAGATATTTTCTCAGGAATTTTACTTTTATCTTATATTTCTTTCTGAAAGAGCATATTTTCTTATGAAAAATTTGAAAGTGTCAAGCCAAAGCATTGTGCCGTTTATGGGGATTTTTTTCTTGAAATTGAATTAATTGTGGTAAATTACAGTTCACATGTAAATGCATTTGTCATTTTCGTCTCAATTCTGAAAGCGCTGTTCTGGGTTTCAAGCATCAATATAAAAAAAACTGATAACATTTAGTCACATTAAAATAGCCCATCTTGGCATCAAAACATACTTCTGATAATGAAATTGGAATGTAATGTTAAGTTCAACTTTGAATTGTAGAAACATATTAGCAACATACAATGTTTGGGGGAATTATGCTGAAAATTATAAGTTAAATATATTACATAACAATGTATTTGCGCTATGATTCATTTTTTTGTGCATTTATGTTGTTCGCGGTTATATGTTACAACATGACACTTGGCATGCTCTGACTACCACCAAGTTGTTCCGGTGCCTAAAATATAATTCATTGTCTGATTTTAATAAAAAATAGTGTGACATTTTGATAAGAAATGAGTCGCCCTTATACATTTTGAATTCTTGTGCTTGTTGTCACATTATGACCTGTGTTGTTGCGAAGAAATTAGAAAGGGATTAACATGTAATTTTTTTTTTGTTTCTGTCTCTGCTTTTATTTTTTAGTAGTTACTATTTCTTATAATACAGCTAAAGGCAATAGATACAGGCTTATAGGCTACAAACAAAAGAAAACAGAAAACATCACTGCCGAAAATTATTATCCTGGTATTCTTTTATATGGGTTAAAAGATGTCAACTTTAAGTTTCATATTTAATGTATGTATGAAACTTTTGACGCGTTAACAACTTCTGGTATAATAACCTGTCGATATCTGGATATTCTTTTCGAATTTCCAAGAAGCTCTCAAACCAGAAGACTATTTACATAAATAAAAACTTTGTTGATATTTTCCACGCGAGGAAGCACAAAAACTCAGCGACATTGACAACATACGAAACACATTAAAAGGTGGGTGGTGATCACTGATTAACATTATTTCGACTGTCACAATTTCCGTGTACAGTCCTCAACACGCACAAACTTACCAGACGATTATATTCGGGATTAAGGTGGTATAAATCAACATTTCTTAACGTAAGACATGGGTAATGCACTTACGGTATACTCGTTTTATTTCGACTAATTCCGTGACGCCCGTAAGTCCGAGCATTTTTAAAGTACCGTTAGATGCAATATCGCTTGTTTTCGTAACAACGGAAATAATTGAGTGTGCTCTGATTTCGGGGGATATTTCTACACATTTTTTGTGAAAATACTTATAAATTGTATGATGAGTAGGCAAAAACCCCAAAAATTTAAATTTTGAGAGCAATGAAAAATACTTTCCTTGAAATCGTCTAATCATACCATATAGATTTCGTTCCATAACTGGTCACATAGCCCATTACCCAGGTCTTACCTCAATCGATTGTCTAAATTTAAATTGGACGAGACGTATTTCTCGGCCAATCGGATTGATTGTTGTGTAATTAAAAATAATCACATAAAATAAGACTAGTTGGTGAATTCCAGTTTATAAATAGACACATATCAGGATTTACAATTTTGACAGATCAGCTGCAAATGATGAAATTTGTGTTGATAAGGATAGTCTTTGAGTACAATATAGCTGATCATCAGCATTTTCTTCTTTTGTTTCAATCTTTATTGATTCTGAATTATTAGGGTCGTCAAAAGCAAATCCGGTAAAGGTTAAAATGAAAGGGAGAGTAGCCAATCAATGCAATAATTAGCTTACCTTTTGAACTAATAGCCACAAAGACAATTTATTTATACTATCTGGAATCTGGTTAATCTGAGACCTCCATAGAATCAGATCAGCTTGTTACTTTCGAAATATCGATGGTCATAATATTATAATTTATCATTTACCTATTCATTTATTCATCTATAGTTTTTTTTTTAATTAAAGAATAATCGAAATTGTATTAGTATGTATTATAAGTAGTAAAGGAGGGTTCTTTGGCTTAACCCTTTCCTAAACAACAAAAATTTAGGGTGATCCACTTCCAAAACTGCTACAAATGACAAAACGGAAGGTATCAAAGATAGAATTTGTGTAAAATATGGCATAGAAAATATTGAGACAAAAGGAGAAACTGCTGGTTATCAGCAGTTTCTTCTTTTGTTTCAGTGTTTTCCCAAGCCTTTTCTATTAAGGACACCAAAAGCAGGTCTTGTTTGGGAGAGGGTTAAAAAGAATTATTAACAATGTAACGCCAAAGAGACCTCCTGACCAAGCTAAGAAAGTGTGACGCTAAATACAAAATGATAGTTTTTCGAAAACAAAATACTGCAGTGGCATTAAAAGCCCGCCTTTTACCATTGAAGTTATTAAAGGATGAAATTCATAAATCTTTAGAATTTAAAAAATATGAATAAATAGAGTATTGGTATTTTATATTATTCGTAGAAAATTCAACCGTTGCCATCTTCGCAATAATTACAGAAATTGAGCATTACTAATTTCCAGTACTGTTAAGCAAATTAACATTTAAAAGAAAAATATTTCGTTGTCATATGACTAGCATTGATACGATTCGTGGTATTTGAACAGACAGCGTTTTTTTACGAAATAAGCTTCCGTTCTTTTCCAATCTTCTACATGTTATACAAAAAAATGGATGCATCCGCCATTTCGAGACACACAGGCATATCATTGGGATTGTATGGATACCCAATGTGGTGCATAGTAGTAACAATGTATGTACTGTTTTTCTTTGCTCCTATCCAGGTTTTTTTTTTTTTTTTTTTTTTTTTTTTTTTTTTTTTTTTTTTTTTTTTTTAGAAGTAAATAAGACCAAACTGATTCCAATACTCAATAAATTACATTTCTTTCTTATTGTGCAATCTTTGGTCGTAGACCCAAATCTCCAACAGAATTAAGTGATTATTAAATTTCCCAAACATATCAAGGCTTTTAAAAAAATGCGAAAATGAAGAAATTGTCTCAAGCAATGTTTTCTACCCAAAAAGAACGAGGATTTTTGAATGGCATTAACTTGAAATAGTCAATATATGGTCAACCGAAGTCGGATAAAACAGAGCAACAAGGATTGAATTGCGTCCTTTCCTTCGCCCTATTATATATAACGATTCGACCCTGATCGCAGTTAGAGCCAATATTCCATTGAAACACATCACATCATTTCTTCCACATGATTAGCCCAAGAAAATACATTTTCCTGCCTAAATGTCAGCGGGCCGGGGACCATATGGTGACCTTTTCTGACCAAATGATGATAAATGTAGTTTTACGCCGGGTTCCGTCTGACCCACGACCCTTTCTCTTGTAAGATGAAATATCTTGTCCAAGATATTATCAAAGAACTCTGTAGTTTTCCTTTGACCATAAACGCAATATTTTTGCAGGCTTCTAAACCAAGTTTGTCTCAATCTGACCACTGCGTCCTCCGAACTGTACCTATGTTAGACATGTTTTGCTGTGCGTTGTTTTGTACCATTAAACAGTAAATGTTATTCATTTTAGGCATTGATAATGACATGACAATCTTGCAATTCATACATGATATCATATACATTAACCCTTTCCCAAACGGCAAAATTTTAGGGTGATCCACTTCAAAAACTGACACAGATGACGAAATGAAAAAGTTATTGAAGATAGAATTTGTGTAAAATATGGTATAGAAAATATTGAGACAAAAGGAGAAACTGCTGGTTATCAGCAGTTTCTTCTTTTGTTTCAATATTTTCCCAAGCCTATTCTCTTAGGGACGTCAAAACCAGGTCTTGTTTGGGAAAGGATTAAAAAAGCTTGTATTTATAACTTCAGTATGATAAGTCTTTGCAGTACACATCATTTAGCAATGATACAAGATACAGAAATTTCACCAATTAGTTGTAAGATAGTTAAATCGTTGTAATACAAACATTCTGTCCAGAGTTCTTAAATTGGTTCTGTTGTCCGAGGAACAATTTAAGGAACAAATGAGTGCCCTTATAATGACCAAATTACACGGGATTGATTTCCCATTAAGACCAGTCCGGGACAAGGTCCAGCGTTAGATTGCGGCGTGTCTCCGGACCAGGAAAATATGTCACAACAGTGGTAAAAATTAGAACTATACCCTTTCCCAAAAAGGCATGGGCCTGAATTTATCTATTAAAGAATCGCTCGGAAAGCAACTAATGAAACAAAGTAATGGTAAGCAGCATTTTCTTTTTCTTTTCAGTGTTTTGCGTGTTATAGCATCCAAATTGTCTGATCTTTGAAACATTGTTGTCTACATGTATTTGAAACATCACTAGATTATTCCAGCCTTAATATTTCGTCGGTATTATTGCAAAACCTCGTAACTCCAGCTTTGATCAAGCTGGAGTTACGAGGTTTTGCAATAACACCGACAATTTGTCGTTTGTGAAAGGGTCAAATCATTGTCTTCATTTCGGTGCATCAGCGTTATGCATGTTTGCGCTCAGGGCGACAGTCTAAATGCAGCTTAGAGAATTCTTGATGTCCCCTGTCTCTTCTGAGATGGCCATGCTGGTATATTTGGGTCGGTCGTCTATGGTCTAAGTCTTTTTGGTGAACATATGCATGGGATGCATTATTTCACCAATTTCCAATTAGAGCAAGTTTGGATTGTTTCATTTTGAATGTTGTTGCCGACGATAAAATACATGTTATAGAAATATAATTTGTATACAATATGCATGACAAAATATTGATAAAACAAAATGTGAAAAAATGTAATGTTTTCGTACACCTACTCTATCAGGGACACCAAAGCCAGGTTTATCGTTTATAAGCAAGATAACTTGTGTTCTAATCACCTAGAGTAACGCCCTACAAATCTTTCCTTGGAACAAGAAGCATTCTGTTCATCCAAATAAACTAGATTGCATTTATAAAACTTATACCACCAATGATAAACATGTTTTGGAAATCCCCTCTATACATTGTGTTGCCCTTTTCCAGATGGTGCAACCACTTCAATCTTGTTTGGATTAGTTTGATACTAAAATCAATGCGTTAAGAAATTGACCATTGGTACTTGAACAGAGAGTCATTGTGGTGAAATCCAAATGTAAACACTTGAATTAGACGCACTTGAAATTACCATCCAATCTTCCATGGAAGAAGAAGAGAAACTCCTAAAACAATGAAAAGAATGATAATTTACGCGTAAATGAACCGAAATCTTTCAAGTGTTAAAGTATTGTGTTTTAACTGAATAGAAAGATATTCATGCGTAAATGAACCAACATCTTTCAACAATTTAAAAAAAGGAATGCCTGATGGTTTGTAATCATGCTTTTAATTTCATAATTTCATATGTAAATGCATTAGTTTGTTTAATTTGCTTCCTTCACATTCTAATGCTCAATAAATGTAAAGAAATAGATAGGTCGCAAAACTTAACTGGTCCTTCAAAATAAAAATTCAAATTCGTAGTTGTCCATTATGTCTTTAAAATTCCCCGCATTTGCCTATCCTTATTAATTAGTAGTTTGTTGTATACCATAAGGAGCACTTGGAATAAAAACCTGTTTGTGAAAAAATGCAACGTATAATAATTTCACAAATTACAAAACAATGGGATTTCAAATAAAATTCAAAGGGCTTCTCGTTATGCAACTGTTGAGCTTGTACACTTGCCATATTCGGACAGAGTGTTTCTTGTAAACGTCTCGTTAGTTTCCATATTTCGTCGGTTACGATCGAAAATGTCGTAACTACAGCTTAAATAAGCTGTAGTTACGACTTTTTCGAACGAAGCCGACGACTTGCACTGGTCGTCATTACAACTTGCAAATACAGTCGAAACTGTCTTATGCAGCCAGCCAAGGGAAACACCAAAATTGGCTGCATACGACAGTTGGCTGCTTAACACAGAAAAAAATATTCTGAAGGCTGGGTGTAAATGTCTACTTGTATGACTGGTCCTATTAATATGAAGAAAAAGCAAGTGCTGTAAAGGGAAAAGGGTACACTTTTATATGACATTTAACTATTTATCACACCTTTTCATGGTTTATGCACATGATTAGGCAAATTGCTAGATGTATTATCAATATTTCACACATTGCCTGCCACCAATTAGTTGTGCATGGCTGCTAAATGGGATGTAGGTAAAGAGCAATTGGGACAATTAAAGGTGGCCACTGACCACATTACACAGTATATTGCTATTGACAGTTACTTTAAAGAGTAAAATTGCATGGGAGGACCTGGACTGGCTGCATACGACAGTTTGGCTGCTATACACAGGTGGCCGCTAACACAGTTTTGACTGTATATGCCATTTTTCAACCCAAATAACATTACTATGAAAACAAACGAACCTTGTTCTCATGGCGTTTTGTGTCATTTCAAGGAATCTCAAAACTTGAAATTAATGCTAAAATTTTGAATTTTTGAGGCGATAAGAATAGTTTTGTACCAAATGCTCCTGTCCTTTTACGGGTTATTTTTATTAATGTAAAATCAAGCGAAATGAGAATGTGTTGTCGTTAATGTCAATAGTATATGGGCTTCCCCTTGCCTGTCCGTACTTATTGCCGGTGCTTCATTAACATAGAGAAACTGACGCTCCTCACAATGTACATGTTTAATAATTAATGTAGATGATCCAGCTTACCTTAAAGAAAATGTGATGTGGAGAGCAGACCATTTGTATTATAGCAAAGGCTTGAATATACAACTTGATTAAAGCTGTAGATACTATGTTTGTGCAATAACGCCAACGATATGTCATCGGACATAGCCACGGAACTAATCTTATATATGTAATGTCAGGCAAATATTTCAAGCTGGTCTTTTATTCTTCGTTTCTACCGATAAAGTAATAGAAAAACAATATTAATTTCTGTTAAAGCCTCTCATATGGCTCATTAGTGATTCAGGTAACATCCATATACATGTTATTTCTGGGGATATTTCTGGAGAAGTCTTTTTTTCTTAGACTAGTTGCATCTTGATCAGATAGTTTTGGAGTTTCTTTTTCGTAACTAGAAAAGAATATTAATTTTTTTAATAGTCCATGTGTTTACAATTGTTTTTAATCGTTTTGCAAATCTGCAATTACAAAGCAAAGGTGTCTAAACAATATTTACCAAGGCAAAGGTAAATAATGATTTGCAACTGTTGTTCTAATAAACATCATGACCAAGAAATAAGTGATATTTTTTTCAATTATGTTATTCATCGGAAGGTAAAGCAAAATTACCTCAAACAAGTACATATACAAATGCATGTTTTCTAAAAGATTTGGGGTACCGGTATATTTCAACAGCTAAGGCTTGTTCTTTCAAAGAATAATTCAATACTATTCTGTCTTTCTTGCTTTTAGAAATTTGAGTGCATATCAAGTCGATAGGATATATACGATCAAAAATCGACGGACTGGACTTACAAACCAGTCTCTTATTCGACCCAATGCTCCTACAGTCTTTCAAATGTGACTTAAAATAGTGCTACGGCCCCATTTAGCATTACCTTTTTTAGCGGGACATATAACTCCATCCATCCAGTGAAGCAAGGTGACTCTCAGTCTCTGATTGCAATATTGGGTTATGTGTAATTAAAAGCCGCATGGTCTTTACTGTCAATCTGGCTGCACTGACATACATTTAAAAGGGTTGTCCGTACTTCCTGCCAACTGAAAACCATTGTAGTCAAACTCTCAGCCATTCTACATTTTCATCTAGCTTTTGTTCAACAATAAAGAGAAGACCATAATAATTCCGATCCATCATAATTTTCCGATGTTGCCATTAATATCTGCGCGCAGGGTGACAACGCAGATAAAAAATAAAGAAAAAATATCATGACTTAGTGCGAAATTATTGTAACTGCATATGGTATCATATGCAGTTACAATAATTCTGCGCTAAGTCCTGATCCAATAGTTCCCAATTCTAGTTCTGTGGAGCTCTCGACTCGTCCCGTCTTTTTCGGGGAGTGATCACTCATTGCGACTGGTTTCTGTTTTTTCCTAAAGTTGACACGAGTGCTGAAGTAATTAAGGGGACCATTTATCATCTTCGACTCGGCCGTCACCTTGCCCGACCCCTTGCGACCCTCGGCGGAAATTTGGTGGCAATATCTGTTTAGCTTTGTTAAGAAATATGTTTATTTTGAATGAGAGAGAAACGCAATACGGCTCATAGTTTTCAACTCCTTTGAGATATAATTATGTCGCCAGTGCTTCTTTAAATATTGGAATCTGGGAAAATGGATGAAAATCGTGAGAAATCCAAAATTGAATGTAGAAGTTAAGCAATGACCAAAGCTTTACAGAAAGTTAAATGTGCAAAATTTTAATTACTAGTATAATATAGGTATTAAAGCAATGTCATCTCTATTTTGATGATGAAATACAACCCGTAGCGAATATCAATGACATGATACATACTGCTGAAGACACCCGTTATAATATCTGAATCGGCTGACTTGTGAAAAACGAAAGTAGAGCTACATTTCTTACTAACTCTAGTAAATTCCTCCCAAAATGCAAAATAAGATTTTTCATGGTATCTATACAATTTGTTTATAAAACATTAGTGATGAACACAGCTACAAACGCTTCCTTTTCCGAAAAATAAAAGAAAATAATAGTATATGCATTTGGGGAGAGGGGGCGATTGCGTCCTACCTATATAAATATTTCAGAAAATAGACATAACTTATTCAATATAATTATACTAAGTTTTACAGCAATGTATCACTAATCCTAAAATATTGCAATAGTCTGTAAAAATATCGTTTGTTTTTAAACTTTGCAACTGCTGCTTGTTCAAAGCTGTAGTTACGAAGTTTTTTTTAAGAAATTAAGACGAAATATATCAACAAGGATTTGAAAATATCTTTTAATTTGGTAGGAAAACTTCACAATTGGGAGCTTCTGAAATCTGATGTGTGACCAGGCCGTTATGTGTTGTTGATGACGGGGTCATGCCGTTATGGCGCCCCTAACTACCCATGTAATGTGGTTTGGGAGCTCATTCGTCACAATTTTCGCGACCAGTCATAAATTATGAACAGCTCCGTCGCGGCCTCCCTCTTTATCTGTTACACTCTGGATTATGGCCAATTATATTTATTGAGTTTATGGCTTTTGTGATTTTCCATTGTCTGAGTTTCCGTTGTAGGGTAGTTTTGTCTATTTGTCATATACCTGCTTTTCAATAAAAACCTCATAACTGCAGCTTGTTTCAAGCTGCAGTTATGAGGATTTTGTTGAAAAGCGAATACATACACGGAGCCTTGCAATTAACGGCAAGACAAATTTAGTATCATTCTACCAATTACAATTCGGAAATTCAAGGAATAAATGATTTTTGATCAATTAATTTTCCAACAATTTCTAAACAAAATTAATGATATTAAAAAAAAAACTTAACAAATACGTCATTTGAATGATATTTATTGTTGCATGCGATCGGATTAGTCGAGAGACTCAGTAGCAGGTTATAAAGGCTTTGAGAAAATCAAAGCTTTTGAAACAACTCACTAATAGGGATTCTAAGTCAAACAACACGAACATACTTATTTAAGTCATTTTCAATAATGTGCGTACGCGGGATGTAGCAGTATTTATTATGATTTCTAAAAAACAGTGGAAGAAATGAGCACACATTCATTACCAAAAAAGAACATGGAAACTAGCATTATTTTTGGTGAAATAAGAATGGAAATAAACTGAAGGGAAACAGCAAGATACTGTTTTGTTTGTCCCCTTGAATATGGTCAAGTCCAATTATGATTCATAGTTCTAAACTTGTTGAATGAACATATTCTGTTGTTATTAGAATTTTTTTTTCTTAATTGAAAATTTTAAACTCGTCTCTGGACTGGTTGGATGAACTTATCTTATCCAGTACTAAGCGTTTTCAGAAAACAAAAATCCAGGAATTGGTATCATTAAATAACATGTTGAATTTAGTATTAACACAATGTCATTCATATCAATACATGTATTTGGATTTTCTAAATAGTTATTTTTGAAAACTCCATTCGGACATTTAAGAATCATGGTTTAGAATAACGACAACCTTACAATCTCAGCTTTTAACAGAATATTTTATTCGTTTTTGCTGCGTAAAATTCTATCGCATTAAATAGAAATGTAAAAAAAAATGTTATACATTTTAGAGAATGAATTTTACTCGGGGAAAAAGTCTCCGAGCCATCAGCCTCAATCTGTTGCTAGACGTCTGAGGAAAGTGACAGAGGACGTGTTTATTTCATCTGCGTCACGTCACGAGCGTTTTAAGGGATAAACATATTCGGACAGCCTCCCCAATTAGGAACTGTATACTATAATATTTGATCCATTTCGCCTCGTATCAAGAAGTAATAACCATGTTGGAAGTGACATATTTCATGTAAAATCCTCCTTCCCAGAACAACCGCTTCGAGCCATTGATGAATAAATTGTGGTGTCGTGTGAAACGAAACAAACACATGACGAAGAAATCAGAGGGTTCCGAATCGAGCGGAAGTTCTCTAAAAATCGTGAAAGAGCAAAAATTCTTAGGTTTCTGATGGCAGCCATTATTTCTGTTTTCCGGAACGCGGTTTTAAAATTTCAGACATAATGAAAGTTATCACGAAGTCTTGTGACGTGAAATGTATTTTGTTGTTTGATTCTTTTATCAGAAAGAGAAACTATGAAACATATAGAAGGTTAAAATCTCCTTGAAAAGTGGAACCAAACCACAAATTTAAAAAAAAATCATCATTTGTAATCAAATAGATCTTAATTTGACGATTTTGTTTTTTTTTTTTTTTTTTTTTTTTTTTTTTTTGGGGGGGGGGGGGGGGGGATAGTTATACTTTTACGAATGCAAGTATACATATAGTTATCTTTGAAACGTGAGATTTCTATTGCTATTTTTTAACAAGAGCTGTCACTGTAAGATGACAATGCCCCCGACACCGCTTTGATTTTAAATTATGGCCAATCTATGTTCAAGGTCAAGGTCATCCAGGGGTCAAGGTCACCAAAGTATGTGCCTACAGAAAGGTAATGTACCAAGGAATGTTGTGGTAAAGTATGAAGCGAATATGTTAAGTAATAAGGAAGTTATGGCCAATGTTAAAGTTTTTGGACGGAATGACGGACAGACGGACGGACGGACGGACAGACAGACGGACGGACGGACGGACAAGTCAAATTTATGATGCCTCCCTATCGGGGGCATAAAAATACAGTGTTTAAAGGGACATTTCATCCCCATTTCAATTTTTTAAAGTATATCTTGATTGCAAGATTGTTTATTCTAATGGGTATAAATGGTATCAGTTACTGTTGCTGATAAGTGAAAAGCACTCCTTTTAAGTTGAGATAGAAACGACAAATTCTTTCAACTGTTGTGGACAACAATTTGTGTAATTTTTACACAAAAATATATTTTTCTCATAAACGGCGCAATATTTTGGCTTGAAATTTTCAGAATTTTCATACGTAAATATGATCTTTTAGATAAAAATTAAAGTCAAATTTATGAGAAAAAAATCTGAAATGTCACTTTAATGGTTTCAAATAGTTTATTCATTAATAACCTATATAACTTATTGCGGAATGCCATAGATTCAAATGGTACTAGGGGCCAGTTAAATGCGAATTTCGTACCAAAACACCAGTACTGCACACTTCAGCCTTTTCCACTTATTTTTCGTTTCATTTTTATCGCAGACCGGTTGACATTGTTTATGACGATAATTTGTTGGTTATTCAGGATGCTAACTGAAAGACCGACACGCTCGCAAAGCGTTTGTGGTCACGCACAATTCGGATTCATACAAAATCATTAAGAGATATTGTCATATTAAAATCTTTCCCATCCTCCCATCCTTCCGTCCGCCATCTTCTTCCGTCCACCGGCAGCCACGTTTTCCCAGCATTCCCCGACCGGAAACGTGTGGTTTTTTCCTCCGGTTTTCTGTTGTTTTCTGTTGTTTTCATTCAAAACCATCGTAGCTACACCTTACAATGAGCTAGAGATGCGATGTTTTGGAATGTAATCAATGTTATTTTCCTAATGCTAGGTCCATTTATTAATGATATATGTGGTCATATTTCGTATTGCTTCGTTCCGAGTACTTCTAATTCAGAACATTAATTCTTGAATATTTATGACAGGTTAAGGTATACCACCCCTAATGAGATTCCGTGACGTCGGAATCATTCGTGCGACGTCGTTTAACATTCGTTACGTATCCGAACCTATTCGGACGACGTCGAAAACATTCGGCGGTGGAAAATTCCACCGCCGAATGTTTTCGAGGTCGCCCGAATAATTCCGACGTCGCGCTTATCTCATTAGGGGTGAACTACCTTAAGATGTTTGTTAATTCTGGACCATAGAATGTTTAATAAAGGACCGATACAAACGTTTAAATGTCTGAATTCTAACCCAGTCTATAATGAAGAAAATTACTTTCCTTACCTACTTTAACCCATTACCAAACGACAAAATTTTAGGTTGATCCAAATTCAAAGATGTTGCAGACGACAATTTCGAATGAATAAAATTTGATTTTTTATTGTATTTTGGGACAGATAACACTGTGGGAAATGAAGAAATTGCTTGTCACAAGCAATTTCTTCATTTTCCACAATGTTTTCCGAAGCCATTATGTTGTGAGGAGTCAAAAAGAGTCAGTGTGTGGTAATGGGTTAAAGTGACATTTCACATTTATTTCATTTTTTAAAAGTATGTCTTGATGGAAAGATTATTTATTCTAATGCGTAGAAATGCTATCAGTTTTTGGAAGTTATTATGTATAAGCGAAAAATACGCAAGACATACGACAGAAATGAAAAATTCTATATAAATCTGAACTGTTGTCCACAACAATTTGTTTAACTTTAGCACAAAATAATTAATATATATATTTCTCGTAAACGGTTCAATATTTTGACTTGAAATTTTCAGAATTTTCGTAATAAAATATGTTCGTTTAGATAGAATTGAAGTAAAATGTATGTAAAATAATTCTGAAACGTCACTTTAATTTGACAAGACACGAAAGAGAACAAGAAATAATCAGATTCCATAATACTGATTTTCGCCAAGTTTGATCATAAAAAGCCGTGTATAATTTAAAGTGGCTACCAATTGTACACTGTCACTAGTGTGTTTCCGCGTTGACGGATATGGCAAGCATTTTTTTTTTTATCAAAGTAGATTTTCAGAGGATATCGGCAAGACTTGCATGAATTGAATTTCTGATTATCTGTATAGCTATTATCTACGACAATTTCGCCGTTTTCAGCTATAAAGGACTATCGTTTAGTCCGGCCTGTTTGTTGATGGGACGGGAAATATTCAAGGTAAAGAATAAAATGCTCATTAGTATTTACTCTTTTGGCTTCAAAATTATCAAAATTCCTTACCCCTTTAGAGCTAAAGATAAGAGAATATGGTAGCTTTTCAAATTGAAATATTTCATTTAATGTTTATGAAGCAATATTTTGTCGAGACGATTCAAGTGAGTTCCCACAGCACAGGTTTGGAATTTGAATTAAAAAAATATAATATCATTACCCACTCCTATATGTTGCTATGTTCTTTGAGTCATCTAACCAGAAACAGTATTTGGTTTAGGGATGTTATCTATGACAATTTCGCGGTGTCCAGTTATAATGTCCAGTTATAGTGGACCCTAGTTTAGTCTATGATGGATGGTTCGGTAGACTACTCGGGCACTTTTGGTCATCTTAATTGAATAACAGAATGATGGTCCTCTCCTTTAATATAACCCCCATCCGTCAAACGGACAGCACGACTTCGCTTTTCAACAAAAGCCTCGTAACTGCAGCTTTAAACAAGCTGCAGTTGCGAGATTTTTGTTGAAAAGCTGCGAAGAACTATTTCATTAGCTCTATAAGTGACTTAATTATTTTCGGTGTTGATTTCCAAACTAATCACCTTTTTTTGGTTTTCTTTACGGATATCAGGGTGCTTAAGTATTTGTATTTTCATTTGGCGGGGACAATAAGCCGTAGAAGAAATCAACCTCCAAATCAATCGGCATCAAAAATAACATATACATGGTAAAGGGAGTCGTGCAATTCAACAGTAGATTGAATTCTAAGAAATTGGTCTTCGTTATTATCTTTTATTTCTATATATAAAAAAATATTCGCACAAGCATGGTGTGGGTCCGTTCTTGAAATAATTAAACATTTTGTTGACTTTTAAAATTGATTTTCGTTTAACTTATTCCAAACACTACATTTAATGTAGAAAAAATAGCGGTAACGGAGACAAAAGTGTTGTTGAATAAACATAGGACGTGTGTGCAAAACATTACAGAAACTATTGAGGCAGAAGGGCAATGCTGGTTATCAGTATATTCGGCTTTTGCGTCAATGTTTTCCTTCGCATTTTCTTTTAACGACGTTCTAATACATTCTTTTGGGGGGACAAGAATACATGTGAAACCGTCCTACATTCAAAAGTGTGGTCAATTTTATCCATGTTGTAAGTCAACGCATTTTATGACAGGTATATGTCCGAAATGTCATGTCCGAAATGTCAACAACTTGCGTTATTAGAATACTCGTAATAACTTATTAATAATCGATAATCGATCACTGTCAATCGTTAACGATGAAGCATAAACAGATGAGTAAAAGGTTTGCAAATTAGTACATGTGTATCAAAATATATTTTTAAAAAATGAAAACATCTACATACTTTACCTTTTATGGTAATTACTAGACATTAAATTGTCCAAGACTATTTGTTTTGAATGTCATGTTGTACTTTTGTTTCTTTTCGTTTTTATTTAAAAACAAAACGAAACAAACTCTATAATCGATTCACTATTAAACGAGAATAATAACAGTTGAAAACAACTGAAATTATTCTCGTTTAATTGTGAATCTATTATATCTTATTTGTGCAATATCATTAAATCATCCACTTTATCTTGTATATTGTAAATAATTTGTGGTCACTGTGGTAATAAAGTCTCAATCGACTCCAGAATAACTTTTTAAACATGGCTGATTTTTTTTCCCCAAAATTGTTATACTTGCTGTTTTATGTTTTCTGCATTTTACCAAAGGTACCAGTTCTACGTATATTTGTCAAAAAACTTGTCCTTGAGCCAACTTGTAATCTAAAAAGCACTGGATTTACTAAAAGACGACAGCAATGGAATGTTTACTATGGCAGTATCGTTTATTTGCGTATTTCAGATTATGCTTTTTTCCAAGAATTTTACCTTTTTTTTCACACGTAAAATGGGAAATTTTGTCTACAAATCGTGCGCTTCGCTTTCATCCTAGCATACTAATATCCACATTTACATACATAAAATACCTCCGGTTTTCATCAAAAGAAAATGACCTAGATTCGCCTCGTCATAAATAAATATCAGCATATAATAAATTCATCATTAAACGATCATTGCTTCATAATAATACCATAATCACAACTTAGGTAGCCTGTCAAAATTTTCGAATCGGTGAGCAAACGAATTCTTCCACCAGACTTTTTATTAAGATGTTACCAAACAACAAAATTGTGGACTTGTTCAAATTCAAAGATGCTGCAGACGACAATATGAATTGAATAAAATTTCACATTCTTTGATCTTTCTGGATACAAAAAAAAATTGTAGGAAATGAAGAAATTGCTTATTACAAACAATTTCTTCATTTTCCACAATATTTTTCAAAGCCATGATCTTGTAAGGAGTCAAAAAGAGTCATTGTGTGGTAATGGGTTAAGATGTTTAATGTTCAAAAACGAAACAGACTGCGAAATGGAGAAAAACATTGTAAATAAAATGAGGCCTGACAGTATCGTCAGCTGTAACATGTACATTTATCATATATTGTAACATTATTTCTTTTGATAACCTAATTTGAAATTCCAAAATATGAAACACAAAATATACGTTAATTATCTTATATATTCTCTTCTTGTGAATCTTCCATAAATATATATTCTTTACTTACACACGAATTAAAATAACTTTATGTACTAGTAACTATATCTATTTTGTTAATGACCAATGGCATATCAGCTCATTGTTTTCAGTTACACGTGTATGTACAATGTATTCCTTAAAATTAATTTGCTCGGACAAACAAAGTTCTACACATTCGGAAATACACTGAGTATTCAGCAATGCTTCGTTAAAGTGACATTTCACATTTATTTCATTTTGTAAAAGTATGTCTTGATGCAAAGATTGTGTATTCTAATGAGTAGAAATGATATCAGTTTTTTGAAGTTGTTATTTATAAGGGGAAAATACACCTTTAAATTTGAGACAGAAATGACAATTTCTATATAAATCTGAACTGTTGTCCACAACAATTAGTCTAATTTTAGCACAAAAATAAATATTTCTCGTAAACGGTTCAATATTTTGATTTGACATTTTCAGAATTTCCATAAGAAAACATGCTCTTTCAGAAAGAATAAAAGTAACATTTATGTAAAAATGATCGTGAAATGTCACTTTAAAACCCGAAAATCATCGAGACTATTTCAACAGAGCGCGCTTTATGCCAGTAAATTGGATACTGCAGTAGTCTTTGAGAATGAAAAAGCAACGTTTAGTAAAGAACTTTAATCCAAAATCGACTCTTTGTTGGAATCTTAAGTCGGCGTAAACATGTTTAAAATCGCACGTTTTCACGCAGCAAGCCTCCATACAGTCTCAACCCTTTCGCAAAGAAAATATTTTAGACTAAGTTGAAAGTTGTTGCAAAATACGAAACATGTGCTGTTGAAAACATAAAATGCATAATTTAAAGCATAGAAATCACTGAGAAAGGGGAAATGTTGATCATCAGCATGTTTTCCTTTTCTCTCGAGAGTTTCTAATTTAAAGTTATATATGATCACAAAAACCCAGACTTGTTTGGGAAAGGGTTAACAGAGGAAATAGGATAAGACCTGGTGGGAGTTAATTTAGAAAATCTACTCAAGCCATGGTTTTCAATGATGTATGTATTTTTGGTGAAGGGCAGCCCGCAGAGGGAACGCTTCAGTGATTGAACCTAGGTCGAAAATATAACCTGTCATCCCTAATGCCGTCCCAACACGTCATTTCATCCAGCTTGGCGCGATCCGGAACGTGAATGTGTATTAAACTTTAATTTATTGTTGGATTTGAGCTCATGTTACATTAAACCGCAATACGTACGTTTTACATGTACAGTTATGGTTTTGCCCCACCCTCAAAATTATGTTCCGGGCTGAATTAATTACATTCCTAATAATTCGAAAAATATGTAAGAATGACATTGCTCGTGCTTTAATGTATTTCTTTTAGTTGTCGTATTGAATTTTTTTAACTGGACAATCCGCTGGATAAAAAGTACAAAATTGAAAGTAAAAAGAAAACAAACAAAAAAGTAAAATTATATAGATAATTCATGTATCAAATAAGAAACATTTTTGTCTTTCAGTTTGCATTTTGTTTCTTTGGTTTCTTAACAACTGTGAGAATAATTTTGTTTGAGCTGATATTTCATTCGAAATGTAGACCAGAGGCGCGTTCTTTAGAGCAATATATTATAAGATTTCTTAAGATATGTTTTTGATACAGCGTTTTAAAAACCGAGATTATAAGCGAGGTGTTCAGAATGTTCCATACTTCATACAAATGACGTCATTATTACGTCATTTGTATGAAGTACGGAGCATTCGGAACTCCGCTGTTTTTGAATCATTGAGCATTCCGAACAACTCGGTCAATTCTCTGCCATATAGATCCTACAGAATTTACCGAGGTGTTCCAAAAGAAGTATAGAGCAATGGCGGCTCCCAGTGATCGTTTTAAAAATCTTGCTCAGAAGAAAGCTTTATCCTAACACATCTTAAGAATTCTCAAGATATCTCAAGAAATCTCGCTCTAAAGAACGCACCTCAGACCATTGGCATTGGTAGTTTGGTACTGCATATGCAGTAGTTATATGTAACGTCTGTATATTTGTTTTACTAGAATTTGAATGTTTAACTATAATGGTAAAATAACGTTCCTATTGAACATCCATCTAATATCTTGTACAGCCTATCCAGATTAAGGAAAAAAGAGAATGAGAGAAATGACATGGAAAAACATTGTATGCAAAAAATATTTTCAATTTGGAAAAAAAATAAATACATAGGCGGGGGTTTCAAATTCAACGAAATACATTTATTTTTTTGTTAGATTTCTTTTTTTTCAATCGCTTCCTTGAAGTTTTTATGTTAAGTTTGCTTTTTTTATTAAGCAACAACAACAAAAGAGCGTCAGAACGAGTCAACGCGGACATAGACTATATAAAATATAAAACTATAATGGTATATTAAACTGTCAAATAAATGTAAGTCGAGTTGTCAAATTTTCAAAGGGACACAGGGCAGGAGATGATTGCCAATTGTCAACTGAAAGTCGTTACTTTCTTAAATCTTTTGTACTAAGGATAATATAATTATTCATAGCTGTAAACTTCAAAAGTTTTGTGGTCAATGCTTTACTCATTACCAGGCAAACAAAATTTGACTACTCTGAATTCTAACTTGTTGCAGACAAACATTGAGAATTTAGATTTTCCAAAGCGATTTGAATTGAAGTAACAATGACAAGGAAGTGAAAATAAGCACTGAAATGAATCCTCCCCCTTCTTGAAAAAAATACATTTTTTTAATAAAATTGTCTATTTGATGTAAACAGTTGATCTTGTCGCTGTGTCTAGGAATAATTCCATATATTCTGCAAGAGCAGATACTACAATAAACTTATATCTAAAATTCTCTTTTCACCATCTTCTTTTACAGAATCAAGACGTATACTCAAATCGTTATTATGTACGTGAAATACAAAACACATGGAAGACTTACTAGTTTAAATAGAATAACACAAGTTGGCAATTACAGATACTTGTAGGATATTTGTATCGATATCATCTATGTCATTTTGTATGATGAATGCATTATCACTTCTTTGGTTTATATTTCGCTCTGTCCAAGTAAAATGCGTCTTCCTCTTGTATAACATTGTATTAAAGAATAGATTTATATTGCTTACTATGCAAACAGACTCGATAGACAATTAAGAGTATGCAATGTTTGTGGTAATGGTGATATTGAGGACGAATTCCATTTTTTCTTTGTATGCAACAAATATATTTTTTTCAGAATAAGATATATTCCAGAAAAGTAAGCTAAAAGACCATGTATGGCAAAAATGTGTGATATGCGGTCTGAAACAGACATTTAATTTATTCTAAACAATTTATACAATTCTATCAGATGTGCATCAAGTATTTACAAAAAATGTTTTGTATGTTTAGCACTAGATCTATACCCTCTGCATGCTCCTTATTTCTTTATTTTCTTGCCATTATATTTTTTAAGACCTTGGCATTTGTGATTATTTTATGAATGGAAGAGAAACTAAGTAAACTTGAAAAAATAATCAAGATATGTCTATGTCTCATTCAAACCAGAAGGTCACAGACCGACTCTTAGATGATAAAATGCACTAAACATTATTGCAATTTCATGTTCAGACTTTAATTTTCAAACAAATACGAAGGGTTTATGTCGATTCATTTATTAATCGTAAATCAGAATTGGGCGACATCTAAATACTGGGAAATCACATAATTAATACATATAATGGGACAAAACTGGTCCGTTAAAGCCGACGTTTGAAAATGTCGCGCTGTTTTATGGTCGCTTAGGTTGAAATACTCAACTTCCATGCATACATTGAAGGAATTTATGCGGATCATCTCTTACAACCCTTTCCCAAACAATATGCAATTTAGAACTTATAAGCTATTACATTGGACAAAATGTTTTAATAAATAAAGAATCTGTGAAATATATGTATACCAACGAACAGACTAAAGAATGGCTTATCATAAGCCTTTTCTTCTTTTGTCTCATTTTGTTAAAATCATGATTTCCCATTGGGGTGTCAAAATTGGGTTTGTCTGGGAAAAGGATAATAGCCTGACATTTGCATGTACAGCCATTACTTCGCTGTTTGAAAAATCTGTTTAGAATTTAAAACGTCGTCAAGCTTGCATGAGCAGGTCGATCAGAGTAATTCATTATTTTCACACCGTCTTGAATAAAGGCATATATATATATATATTATTGACAGAAAGCTAAAGTACATAATGTATGGTATAAACATCCTATAGATATGAACAGCCTATGTAGCCATATACAAAACGCATAGCTCGCAATAAATGACCTGGCAGAGCATCTCTAGCAATTACCATGATAACGTAAACTCTATAGGATTTGATAAAATATGTGACCGTTCTGATCATTTGTGAAAACAATCCATGTCATCGATAGCGCATGCGCAATTCATCATTCTGTGTTGCAGTTCCGTAATTCTATCATGTTCTTGCCATGCTTTGGTTAGATTAATTTCACATGCGGGGTACCCAAGAATGGCGGTATAAAAACACCCCTTGTAACCGGAGAGTTGTCGTTCCTCGCTCGAATGGTCGCCAATACCATAAATCGATTCCAATCGGCCAGAGTCTCACCTGGAACAATACAAACAATGGTTTTAATCTTACATTTGTCAATAGAACTGCCTGGAAATACCTGGACACACGCGACTGCCACGCCACCAATGGCGGCTCACTTTTATTTTGGACACGTGACATAGTGTTTTCCTTATAGCTAATGGGCATGCATGATTATTTTTCTCGTTAAATCTCGACAGTTGTAAAAAGAAGAAAAATATTCCGTGATACAAATACCGTATTAATTTCAACATATAAATTTTGCATAATTCTGTTTCATCATTTCGTCGGTGTTATTTAAAAACCTCATAACTACAGCTTCATTCAAGTTTTAGTAAAGATATTTTGCAACAACACCGACGACTTGTGGTTCCTCTGTTTACGAGATAAAACCACATTAGCCACAATATGATTCTTCTGGTAATTCCGGCCATAGCGCTTTAATCATTTTCCAAACCATGTGACGACTCATTAAGATAGTCTACCCCTAATGAGTTTCGCGCGACGTCGCAATTATTTGGACGACGTCGAAAACATTCGGCGGTGGAACTTTCCACCGCCGAATGTTCACGATCGCGTCCGAACTAGTTCGGATACGAAACGACGGTGTTCGAAAAAAAAATCCGATGTTTTATGAATATCAAAATGGCCACACTACGGGTATTCTACCTTTAAATCCAAATTATACATAGAACTTTTTGGATGTTAAAACTTTTTGATATGGTGTCTTGAAATCAGTATTTTCACCCGGTCTTTCATTTTGCATCAAAACCATATTATTCCCTATTACAGTCGCCAAAATTCAATGTTTTTAGGAAATGGTAAAATACGAAAATGTGATACAGTAACAATACTGAAACGTCACAACACATTTGTACAATTGTAGAAACAAGATTTAGGAAGCGACTTGCCGCAAAGAGTCTTAACTCGGAACAATTCCTGCATTTTTTCCTTATTTTGATTCATTATTTTGCCAAATTTAAACGTTACAGAATGACGTGAAATGATGAATCGCTTGTACGATATGGTAGGCTTGGGGAATTCGCTTGCAGGGCCGATAGAAATTACGTCCCTTTGGTGCCATTAATCAAAACTGGTATTTGCTTTAAATTACTTGTCAATATGGAAGGATGCAAGGAACCGCATTTCTGCCCCCGAGATATTGGTTTAGGTATTTTTCTGACTATGTATAGATTGAAATATAAAGTTCTTTACAAATATCTAGTTTTCTGTCTTGCTTCTGCAATTGCATGCTGACGATACATTGAATTTGTGTGTGCATTCATATCAGTTCTGAATATCAAGAGAACTACATGTACCATTATTTTCATATTATATGTACTAATAGACACTAATAGAGCTCACCCATTTATTTTATAAACACCAATATGAAAAGGGAAACCCGTCAGGTGTAAATGCAGCTCGTTTTAAACTGCGTGTTGCTAGTTTTTCGAGGAAAAACGACGACCGGTTGTACAGCAACTAAAATAATCTTATACTGGCTCAGGTTATTTCCGCTTATGGCTTATTGACCGACATTTGAAACACAATTTAATACGATCGTACATAGACTAACTGCAACACATTTCAAAATCGACTGCAATATAAAATGAGGATCAATGTTATTTATATGACAACAGAAAAACCACTCGTATCGTGTGCTCAGGGCAGTTTCCAGAAAGCTAGCGGCACTGGTAATTATAGACAGGCCCATCCATCATGCGTTAAAACTAGAGTGTCAAAGCCATCCTTTGGCTATCATAATTAAACTTGGTATTGTCTCTCAATGGAAAGTAAACACAGACCAACAGACGTTCCTCCTTGTCAATCAGAATCGCCTGGTCCTCTCCCAGACTGTTACATATTAAACCATTACCAAACGGCAAATATTTAGACTAGTCCAAATTCAAAGATGTTGCAGACGACAATTTAAAGTGAATAGATTTTTTTCATTTTTTTGTATTTTTGTTTAGAAAATATTGTGGGAAATGAAGAAATTGCTTGTCACAAGCAATTTCTTCATTTTCCACAATGTTTTCAAAAGCCATTATCTTGTGGGGAGTTAAAAGGCGTCACTGTGTGGTAATGGGTTAAACCATTACCAAACGGCAAAAAAATGTTCGATTTCAAAGATGTTGCAGACGACAATTCTAAGTTGAAAGTTGATGAAATTTAAAAAAAAATACAAATTGGGTAAGAAAACATTGCGAATAACGAAGGAATTGCTTGTTATAAGCAATTTCTTCATTTTCCACCTTGTTTTCAAAAGCCAACATCTTTTTGCCCTTCAAAAGGCGTGACTATGTGGCAATGCGTTAAAACTAGAATCTTTCCAGACAGCTACATACGTAGGAGTCATACCAGCACTTACTCAAAATTTAATTGCGGTCCGCTGCTCCGTGCGTTCACATGACGTCGAAGGCGTGCCGTCGGTTGCTTCTTCCATTTCCATCATAAATGCTCAAACAAATGTGACTTCCAATTGATCGTTTTGATGTTTTAAAATTGTTTTGAAATTATGTTGGTGTGAAGTTACGCAAACTTCCATGATGTTAAGGTGCCAATTTGGGAACATTTTAGGACTTTTCTTAGATCTTAAACCTTCGCGACGTGAAGTTTTCAAACTGTGCAGTACCTCGTTCACAAACCAAATGCAATGTTCGTTTCAAGTAAAATTACGAAGTATATATCTGTTTATAAAATGTACAGATTTTGACTCAGTATTTTCTGTTGTACACAAGTCACGTCCTATTTTTTCAACGTCTTTTTTTGTCGTTTGCATACGCTTTCAATTTGGAACACTACCATTGGGAAATAATTAAATCAACAGAAAGTGTATCTGCGTACTAAATTCAAACTTCAAGAGCCAAGCAAGGAATGTATTGTGCATGAATTAATTGTTTCCATGCAGATAATTATGAGAATGGAAATCAAGGAAATGATAATAGACTAGGGAAAATTGAGTATATTAGATATCGATCCTTAAAAGAGAGAAATTAAAATGCAGCATCAAAGTATTGAGAGTAATTAATCATCCAAATTCACATGAAGTTCCATAACATTATTTTACAGCTTCAACGTCCAGAATTGGATTGTCCAATTAAGGTACCCCTAATGAGATTCATGCGACGTCGAAATTATCCGGACGATGCCGAAAACATTCGGCGGTGGAACTTTCCACAGCCGAATATTTACGACCGCGCCCGAATAAGTTCAGATACATATCGACTCCGCTCGAAAAACCCGATGTTTTACGAATGTTCAAATGGTGACATTACGGGTATTTTACCTTAATGCTTTCAAATATGTTACTGCAAGCTGCCTTTAGGTGCAGACTTTCTTGGTCTAAAATGTTGTTTTTAAGCGCTGTGTTACTTTGCGTTATGTTATTGATCCAGAATAAATCAAAATAAAATTTTGCGGTGTACTGCTACTTCCATTATAGTCCGGTCACGGTATTACGACACATATTTACAAATTGTACCTATAAAAACAGCACAATATCAAACTTTAAACTACTGTAATTCTTCATGAGAATGTGAGAATCTTGCAGGGGTGAATCACCTGCAAGATTCGAACTAACACTCGCAAAATTATATTGAAACATCCTATTTTTTCAACGTCTTTTTTGTCGTTTGCATACGCTTTCAATTTGGAACACTGCCATTGGGAAATAATTAAATCAACAGAAAGTGTATCTGCGTACTAAATTCAAACTTCAAGAGCCAAGCAAGGAATGTATTGTGCATGAATTAATTGTTTCCATGCAGATAATTATGAGAATGGAAATCAAGAAAATGATAATAGACTAGGGAAAATTGAGTATATTAGATATCGATCTTTAAAAGAGAGAAATTAAAATGCAGCATCTAAGTATTGAGAGTAATTAATCATCCAAATTCACATGAAGTTCCACAACATTATTTTACAGCTTCAACGTCCAGAATTGGATTGTCCAATTAAGGTACCCCTAATGAGATTCATGCGACGTCGAAATTATCCGGACGATGCCGAAAACATTCGGCGGTGGAACTTTCCACAGCCGAATATTTACGACCGCGCCCGAATAAGTTCAGATACTATAGTACCAGCCGAAAATAACAGTGACGTAGGCTAATGTTTACTGCTTGACAACCAATCAACTCTGTCCGTATTTGTAACGGTGTAAATCAGACGAATTGATTGGTTTTGCAGCAGTAAACATCAGCCTACGTCACTGTCAATTTCGGCTGGGACTATTGTACATATCGACTCCGCTCGAAAAACCCGATGTTTTACGAATGTTCAAATGGTGACATTACGGGTATTTTACCTTAATGCTTTCAAATATGTTACTGCAAGCTGCCTTTAGGTGCAGACTTTCTTGGTCTAAAATGCTGTTTTTAAGCGCTGTGTTACTTTGCGTTATGTTATTGATCCAGAATCAATCAAAATAAAATTTTGCGGTGTACTGCTACTTCCATTATAGTCCGGTCACGGTATTACGACACATATTTACAAATTGTACCTATAAAAACAGCACAATATCAAACTTTAAACTACTGTAATTCTTCATGAGAATGTGAGAATCTTGCAGGGGTGAATCACCTGCAAGGTTCAAACCAACATACTCAAAATTGTATTGAAACATACGAACGTTTTTTCCATTGTTTACGCCGGTAAATTTTGTAAACATGTTCCATATACATGTATCTGGACGATAAACTTGTAAAGTTTTTGTTCTCATAAACAATATTTTTGTATTTACATATCTAATTACTAATCATATCACGTATGGTGAGATTGCAAAACATGTTTTTGTAATGTGACATGAGAAGGGAGGCAACAAGGATTTGACCACTGCAATTGCCATTAAAGGTATTTCACCCCTAATCAATCATAAATCAAGTGGTCTATACAAAAATTTTGATAGTCTGTTATGAAAACATTTTCAGGATGTTTCTATATATTTTTTATTTTATCAACCTGATGTTAAAATTAGTTTAAATCTAGGTATCATATTCTCAGGGCGCTATTTCATATTTTTGAGATTATAAGTCATTTGTATATCGCAAATCAGAAATCCGAGAATGGAATAAGGAATACAAATGAGCCAGGATCTGGAAAAACGTCCTTTAAGGCTTTTGAGCCCAACATAGATCCAGATCAGCCTGTGCATACGCACAGTCTGATCAGGATCCATATTGTTCTCTAATAGCTTCTTTGTGACCTGTAGTAACCTAAAGAGAGCAGCATGGATGCACATTGGACTGCATTTGACAACAGGCCGATCTTGAAACTCAATTTTGAAAAATGCTATAAAGGACGTTTTTCCAGATCCCAGCTCAAATAGTTTTGTGATACTTTATAAGCGCTATATAACAGCTTATGAAACAATACTTTATTTCAAAACCAAAACTTCTCAAAAGATTTCGTTAAATTCATATACCAGCTCAGTCTTGTTGCGTTGGAACTCATGTACCAAGAAATACGTGAATGTTATGTAATGTTAAATACATGTACTTTATTAAACATCAATTCTTTCAACTTTTTTAGCGAATAACTGCAGAGAAAAACATCCAACAGTATTTTGACAGGCGCATAACAAAAATGTACAACTTGACTAACGGAATAAGGAAGAAATAAAATATACTGACATTTCAAAAATCTGAAATTGATGTTGCAAAGGTGTTGACACTCCAAAAAACGGTTGTGCATTAACACAGACGAGCCAGTATTTTTGGTGCCAGGGCTTTCTTAGAGGCGAGATTTACAGGTCTCGCTTGTTGTTAATGGTCGTGTCATCATATGTGCACGCAATAGCATTGTTCTTGTTGCCTGACTCGCCTTTCTCTTTTTTTTAATTCATTGGATGGCATTTTTTTCGAACCAGTATTTTCTGTTTCCAAAAAAAATTGGCTTTGTTGAAACTCGTAATAATTTTAAATGATTTTAAACTTTTCTTCGAAATTCTATGTCGGTAGAAGGAATTGTCAAAGTAGACTAAATTGAAAACTTGAATTCGATCTTCATATAATAAAAAAACTATCTAGATCTAATGATAATTGAAAATCTGGAATTTCAACGGATTTCGACAACTTTATTACAAAATAAGTGTATTTAAAATGATATATTATACTAGATAAAATGCTAACGTCAAATCGACAATTGAAGTATGAAAAGCTTTGTTGGAAAAAAAAGCCGAAAGGTCTTTAATTAGTAGAAGGGGAATTAATGCCTGTAGAGTTGGTGACAGACGTATTTAGAAGATCCACATTTCTTATGTATTGGCAATCTTCTGGCAATTTATTCGTCTTCCAGAATTCTACCTTGTTATTGGTCGCGAACATCCATCATTCCGACACTTGCCGAGCACTGCCGAAGAGGTTACGGGGCCGAGGTGCGAGTGGAAATTAAATTGTGGGTCTAGATTAATAGCCTGTCGTCATGAGTTCTCCGTCTTGTGTGTCTTCTCGCGTATGAATATCTCTTATCATTAAATAAGTACCTCTTCATTCCGCGTATGAACACTAAAGTATTTCAATTGGAAGACGTTGAAGGTTCTGTTTGTTCAAGATGTTGTTGTGAAGATATTCCATGGAAAAAATAAAAAAAAGGACCTTTTCTTCAGTCTTACATAGTGCAAACGTTTAGATTTTCAGTATTCTTGAACAACATAAGGCACTGTGTTGGCACCAATTTATGGCCCCACGAAAATCCAATGAATATTTGGGTTTTTTAAGAAACTGCTCTATTCTGGATATTTTTTATTATTCTTTTATTATTTATTTTCTATCATTATTATTTTACCATTTCATTTCCGAAACACGTATGTCTGTTATATATACATATAAATGCATTTTTTATTTTCAAAAGTAATAGGTTGACTTTAATTGTTGAATGATAATTTGGATATTTTTTTTTTTTTTTTTTTTTTTTTGAATTTGAATCTTTAGAATTCTGATTATTTTCTTTCTTTTTTACGGTCGATGTACATTTTATTTTATCTGTCCTGTGTCTTAACCGAAACAAAAAAGAATGAACATACAATTAAAAAGATTACACATCGTACTACCATAGCTTGCTTTTTTTCTTTGCTATAAAATTAAACAAAGCAATTAAAGTATATTTCATTGCATTTTCCGTGTAACAAGAACGACCGCTGATGGTTTTTAACAATATAAATGTCGTATACAAAAAAATCCAAATCGCATAAATACATAAATACAAGTTACATAAATTTGAATATTATATTACAACATTTAAGGTCACTATTAACCATTGACATAATCATCGCATTGGTCCCAGATGATATTCTTTTCGCTTTGGCAGACAAAATAGAACAAGGCCAGCCTGCACATTTGTGCAGGCTGATCTTATTCTATGCTGCCTGCTAGTTTATTAAACATGGTAAGAGTTTTAAACGCTATAAGAGTCTAAGAGACATGCTGACTCGTATGTTTGTTTTACAAGAAATGTTAATTAGCTCATGGGTGGGCTGACGAAATGTTACAGTGTCAAAATACGTGTTTGTGTTACCAAAGTAACGGTTTAACATGATTTTCAGTAACCACAATGATAATTGTCTTGTCATCATTGGTCGTGGTGTCCTTACTCATGTATTCAATGTATATTGCCTTATCATTCAGTCTACATAATATAGTTACAAAAACTTAGAAAAAAATCAAAATTCAAGAAAAGTGCCGTTACATCTCTCCCCCCCCCCCTCCCCCATTCCTCTGTCTTTCATTTAGACTTTTTTACACTTGGTGCGAAGTTTGTTGGAATTATGTTTCTTGTCATATTATCATGCTGCTATATTATTTTCTAACATTTTCTCAAGTTATTCTGGCTGACAGCGTAAGTGCTTGCATTTCTTTCTGATGTTTTGGGGCGGTTTTATCGGATGAACAAAAGACGGAAAGTCATGTTTTCAAATTATATTGTAGTTTCTGTCGCTACATGTATGTAGTTGTACTTGTATAAAATGTTTTAGCAATATCTTTTTTTTTTTTTTTTTTTTTTTTTTTTTTTGTTTCTTTTTTTTTATCAAACAATAGTTTAGATGCTCACCCAGACATGTAATTTTTAAAAGAAATTTTGCTAAAAATCAAACAAATAAACAAATAAAAACACTCGACCTGTCCTATCGTGAGTAAGGTAAAAAAAAAAGGGGGGGGGCTTAGACAGGATCTGTAACCAAATATAGCACACATGTACCTGTTTAAAAAAATCACAATTATTCTAAACTTATTTGCATTTTCTACTTGCAGTTACTCCACAAGCAGTCACCAAACCCGGTGAATTTGGCTACACACAGACACAGGGCGGCGTGGGCTCAAACATGGGTCGTACAAACTTCACAAATAAACAACTTACCGAGCTGGAGAAAGAGTTCCATTTTAACAAATACCTGACACGGGCGAGGAGGATCGAGATCGCCGCATCTCTAGGACTGAACGAAACACAGGTGAAAATCTGGTTTCAGAACCGGCGAATGAAGCAGAAAAAGCGGTTACGGGAAGCCCAATTCGGGGCCAATCGTGAAAACTGTCAATTAGGGCTTGATTCATTGGGCGTCAATTCTATGACCATGTGCCATGATACGCGGTAACTGACCAACAGATTTTAGGATGGATGTGAATCGAGCGAGGGTTTAGCGCAAAACTAGTGTATGGTAGTTCACATCTAATGAGATTCCCGCGACGTCGGAGTTTTTCGTCCGACGTCGTAAATATTCGTGACGTATCCGAACCTGTTCGAGCGACGTCGTAAACATTCGACGATTGAACGTATAATTCCGACGTCGGGTGGACTAATTAAAGTGCATATCGTCGCTTTACTTCAAAAACCTCGTAACTGCAGCTTAAAATAAGCTGCAGTTACGAGGTCTTTGAAGAAAAGCGTCGACAAGGAATCGTATACGCATTTACAATAGTTTTGCACTAAACCCTCTAAGGTTAACTTAAAGCCAAAATGATTAGCATAATGTTAAAAACTGAAGAATTCCCACACATTAGTTATTGAGTTAGTTTGTGTTTTTGTTCGTATCAGTGTCTCAAAGATGACCATTGTGTGCGTCTAGTCAAAGAAAATAGCTCACTAGTCAAACACAAATATTGTACGACCTAATTGAAGGTTTCAATGAAGTGACCCATTGTGACATATTGAACCGCCGATTTTTTTTTAAATAGTGATTTTTAAGTTTTACTTTGTGCGCGGCGTTTCTATGAATACGGTAAAAGATTTGAAAGGTTACAAAAAGGAGCAAAACACAGATGTGCGATGTTGTACCAATATAAAACTTATAGACGCATGGGCAAATGGAAATAATGGCTGACTGGCTGCTTATATAAAGAAGTGGCGATAGCAACAGTGGTGGTTTTGGCGCCGATTGTGTTTACACTCGAACATCCTTAATGAAAAGAAGTGCTTATCTTGTAATTAAAAAGCAGACGAAGTGCTCAATTAGTAATGATGTTATAATCTAGTCGATTGACAAATCAGTGTTCAAATATCAAATGACATTTTGACCACCACCAACTGTTAAAGGGGAAAACCATTTCAAAAGTCATTACATATAGATATTACACGAACATTGATATAAACTGCATGTAAGATACAAAATATCGTCGCTTTTCAACAAAAATCTCGTAACTGCAGCTTGTTTAAAGCTGCAGTTACGAGTTTTTAGTTGAAAATGCGATATAGATAAAATTATATACAGAGTGTCCCAAAAAAAACCGGAACCCATTTTCGAAAGTCTATTTCTCATATATCAAGTAATATTTCTCCACCAAATTTACATATGCAATAGCAACGACAGTTGTCTATTAGCAGTGAAAATTTGGTTGAAAAATAATGATTAGTTCTGAAAATATTGGCATTCAAATGAATATACCCGTAAAACCATTTTAACACGATATCGATCTTTTCGTTTTGCAGCGCGGGCCTACACTCATTGAATAAATTGATGCTTCACAATTGGTTAATATATTCAATACAATACAAAAGTGATTTTGAAACATTGTATTCACAATAGTGCATTTTCATTTCATCTTTTTGCTAATAAATAAACTGTTAAAGAAAAGCTGCGATGTAACTAAAATGAATACAAACAAAATATCCAAGTGCATGACAGACTCATGAATAATAATCATAGGCACTTATTTTATTTCTGACCAACATGCCGGTCACCCCTCAATTGAAAAGTATTACGGGTTTCATTAACCTGACACTGACCTTTATGCAAAACATGTTCATATATGACAAATAACATAAAATTCACCAAAAAAATTAAATCATAGTCCACTGGAATGTATACTATGCAAGAAAATTAAGACTGGACTAATTTTAGGAAACATATCAATCTTGTAATTTATGAAAATAAAAGTTTAAATTTCGCCATGTGAAATGAATCAAATTATAATTTGAAATTAATTCAAACAACCACCCTATGGACTCAATTTGAAGGTACAGCACGTTTACATATTAAATTTTGAGAAAATCGGTACATACATGTACAACGTTACAGAATTCAACAACTGACCATCAGCGCGCTTTCACGAACAAACAAGACGCAAAAATCAATATCATGTCAGATCGGTTTTTCAGTGCCATTATTAATTTGCTTATAACTTTTGAACCGATGCATATTTTTAAGTGAAATTTTGAACACAAATGCAAAAATAATGTATCTTTAGTACTGCAGATTCGGAAATTAGGTTCTTTACTTACGTTTTAAAATATTTGACTTTGAATTAGGGTTCCGTTTTTTTTGGGACACTCTGTATATAGATTTTGTCGGGGGAAAAAGTATCAAAGCTATTATATATATCCTCACTCTCTACGACGTATTTTGAATCTTTATAATGGAATTTCAATCATCAGACGACAAAATTATCCAAATTAAAAAGAAATACAAATGTTGCAGAATGACATTCTACGTTTTTGGTCTTTCGTAGTAGTAATCATTGTGGTAAATGAAAAAAATATTTACAACAAGCATTTTTTACATTTTCAACGATATTTTCATTTTGCGGTGCGTCAAAACGCGTCATTGTGCAGAACATGTAATTATTTTTTGAAGGGCGAAAGTCTTCTGTTATTTCGAATGCCCATTTTTTCCTAGCACAATTTCAGGTAAATTAAGATTATTAATCATATGACATACTCTTACAAACAAAAAACAGAAAAAATAAACATTTTCTATTGCATTTTTACACCATTCTTCTTTGTATAGTACATTAATTTTCAATAGGAATGGGTTTGACTGAACAGATATATTAGCTTTACAGAATTCAACTACCAAATATTAAATAAAGTTGTTAAAAGCTTTAAAGACCACAGAACCAAAATCCTTATTCTAAGCAAAAATATTTGCTGTAGTGAAAACAAAATTAGTATTATATAAAACTAACCCATTTTACCCCATTTGGAACACACACGTATAAAAAAGACATTCTGTGTTTGAAAACTAAATGGAATTTTTTATTTGTGATTATTTTGCAATAAACCTTTAAAACATGAAAGCATGGACATTATTTCTACCTTGCGACAAAAATGAAATACCAGAAACTGTAATTTGTTGGTTTAGGTATAATGAGAAAAGATACAACATTGATCAAAAATATTTATTGAGGAACAAAAAGCAAAGTGTTTATACCTATCTTGAATTTAGAATAATCTTGATATTTATGAGTCCACTTTCATAAGCTTTCGGTCCGTTTTAAAGACTACCTAAAAAGCAAAGCCGACTCTGGTTTATAAATTGTTACCTATGTTGTGTTCTTGATGTTACTGTGAGTGATATTATTATTGTTATTAATTTATTTCTCTTTGACTGGAAATGTTCTTTCAAATGAACCTAACCTTTATCTATCTCTACGATTTTCCCAAATTGACGTATCTAAAAAAATCATGTTGTACTATAATAACTTAGACATTGCATTTGTAGAGTCAAATAAGACATTGTGCTTCAAGACCAACTGTCAAAAGGATTCTTATAGACAGCACCAAACAAGATAATAAAAATGTATTTAGTGCCGCTTTTACGAGCGGCAAAAAAGTAATCGCAGCATCATGCTCATTCGATGTTACGACGTTTAGAAAATATTTTAACTGGTATATGAAAAGGGTCCATTACAGGTATATGAGACAAAATTTAATAAGGATCCAAAGTGTGTCTGTCACCAAATACAGTCAAATCAAGAAACTTGAGAATTCATATTGGCAACAAAAACATCGTTGCTTTTCTTTACAAATCTCTAAAATAGTGCTTTGAATGAGCCAGTTAAGATATCTTTGTAATGAAAAGCCATGCAATATAATTGAAGTTTTGCGTGTGTGCATGCTGGCCTAGGCTGACCTTGATCAATGTTAGTCTCACGTGTCATATGGCCCCTTTTGCAGACCCTAGCCCCTTTTAATAACACTAATTGTTGCATAATAGACTATATGTACATGCATTTTGTACGTAGTACCATTTTTCGTCATTTTACACAGAGAAACAGATAAAAGTGGGTAGGCCCTAAATGTATCAAAATCATTTATTTTAAGTCCAAACCCTATGTTGTAGGTGTCCATTGAAATCGACTCTGGGAGACAGACATCCACAACACAGGGTTTGGTTATTATGGAAATATATTTTGCATTTGTGACCCCTCACGCTAAAAGGGACCTTATGTGTCTTGTGAAAAATATCGACCGTAGTCAGTCTGCGCAGTCCGAGCAACCAGACTAGGGCCGATATTTTTTCACTTTTATGCGCTTTTCTGAATCTGGAATGTTTTTTTTCTATCTTACTAGATATTCATTTTTCACATATGGGATCTGGTTGACCTGTGCTGAGTCTGAAAGTTTGTCAAAATTTTGATTTTTGGAGTTCGAATAAGGTCTCTTTTAGCGTGACGGGTCACTTTTTGAAAAAAAAAGCCATTACCCCTGTTATTTGTACCCCTGTTTCTATTTGTCATGTAGTTTGTGTTTTTCACAATCACAATTTAAAATGTTTATACGTGTATATCAATCGTTTGTGTAAGTCATTTGTTTAAGAATATTTCATCTGAAAATAAATTATGTTATAAAAAGTCATTTTTTTGTGTTTTCCTTTAATTTTCTCCTTTTATTTCGTATTTCATTTCATGTGAATCTTTCGCACACATGGGTTTGTTAGATTTTCCCGTAAAATATTAAAATTTACTTCACCCATTGGACATAAAAATGTTTAAGAAACGAACTAGATTTCGATTTTTTTATCTTGTTCAATTAAAATGTCTAACTTTGCTCAGTTTCCAAAGTTTTACTTTACTGTTCACTATCACATTGAATAGTTGGCTTTCGCTATGCCGGCGTCGGTTTACTCATTATATACTCGTAGTTGTATCGAAGTAAACTATCGTCAGCGAACATCACTGGAAATAAAAAAAAAGATTCGACCATAAAACAGTTTAACCCTTTCCCAAACGACAAAATATTCGGGTGATCCAATTCGAAAATTGCTGCAGGCGACAAAATAAACGTTGAAAAAGAAAGGATTTGTGTATAACATAACACAGAAAATATTGAGACAAAAGGAGAAACTGCTGATTATCAGCAGTTTCTTCTTTTGTCTCAATGTTTTCCCAATCAATTTCTTATAGGGACGTCAAAACCAGGTCTTGTTTGGGAAAGGGTTAAAGAATAATATCATAGAAATGTAGAGCATTTTCATGTGTTTAATTGCAAATTAGATGTGTCGAATTTTCGATATCTATTTAGCAATTTGGCACCATTCCCTTGTGAATTTGGAATAAACAGCGCCAAATTTTCTTTTTTCTCCAAATAGATACATTTGCCACCCTCTTGATTTTTGCTTAAATTTTTGTTCGTAATTTTATAACAAAAATAATACACTTAAAACTATCATTCTTTATGCGCGCAATACAATAATTGGTATCATTTAATAACCAATTTCGGACAAAGTCTACATGCATTTTTTTCCAAATGTGTTGAAGACGTGGTTGCTAGACAACATTAGAAAATCTTTTAAACAAATCTGGCCAGCCCCCACGATATTGTTGCCATGGTAACATAATAAATTATATTGCACGAAAGGTATTATTTTAAGATAATTTGTCTAAAACAAAAAAAGCATTTCAACTATTATATTTCATTGGATATCCATGAGAGACAAAATTATGTTTGCATTTGCATTTCCGTTGCAAAACGTCTAAATATCAGATTTCATTTGGAGTTTATGGAGCACTGCATTTGTCTATCTTTGCTTATTTTTCATAAAGTGACTATATGTCTCTATGGCAACGGTGTCATGTATGCATGTCAGAAATGTTCGCTGATTTTCTGAAGTTTCTGAGCAATCGTATATTCTAGACATCTGTAACGCATTTTCATACAACTTTGTCTGGAATTGGCTATTCTAAAACCAATCATTATATTGCTTGTAAAGAATTTTTTTTATAGATTTCTAATATTAGTTTTGTTAAATCATGTGTAAATTCTAAGTAAAAATCTAGCGCAGCAATATAAAACTATGTCCAAAAGATGTACATGTATGTTATATCTCACGTAGTTGCTTTTGTTTTATTTACCGAACAGAATATATCGAAGCATATTCTAATGAACACTGATTGGAATTGTCATGTCTAATTCACATGGGTGCCCACAACAAAGAATTTGCACCACATGAAAATTTAGATTGCCATCACGCTTTGTTACATAGAGCTCTCAATTATCGTCTTTTATTTGTGTGTGTGTTTTTTTTTTTTTTTTTTTTTTTTTTTTTTTTTTTTTTAACTCTTAAAATCGCTTCAACAAATTCTAGTGCCTTATTCATCACTTGTGGTGAACTCGGACCAACGTGTGGGACGTTTTTTTTGCGATCATAGTATTCCGTCGGTGTTGTTATGAAATATCGTAACTACGGCTTCGATAAAGCCGTAGTTACGAGATTTTATAACAACACAGACGGTTTGTCAATACATATCGGTAAAGCCTGTCTATTTTTAGAACAAAATCATTGTTATTAGAAAAACTATCTAATCAGATCTTTGAACTCACAAATAAACGCAAAATATATGTACCTTGTTGTAGCGAAAAACGTCCCTCGCTTTGGAGTTCACAACCAGTGTTCATAACAATTAGCAATATGTTCCTGCATGTAATATGTGTTTAAAATATTAATGGACAGAAAGGTGTAAAGTATAATAGGACCTGAATAAACAAATACCAGAAGCTCAAGAACTTTTTGATATCCCCTTGTATATCCCGTAGAGAGCATATGTACGTGTCATGGTCAAACAATGACCAGAAATATAGAATAAATGATTCAGCTATCTGGTCATCCGAACTTCTTTCATACAGGCAAGTTTTCTATAGATAGTACCAGGTATATACTGTAAAGACAACATTCGTGTTATCTCACGGTTCAGTGTATTGTTTATTCACGCTTTAATGGCCAATATATAATCATAAGTATTCCAGATGGTTACAAATAACACAATAAAGTATTTATAATGTAGGATAAATCAGCTGAAACGACCTTATGCATTTATAACACAAAGACATGTCTGCTCATATAAATAAAACACGTGACAGTTTGGTATTAGATAAAGAACCCTGTCCTTTCTCCTCTCAAAATTTAGGTCTACAAGATACTGGGCGTGAATATGTATTAGAATACCCGTATTGTGGCCATTTTGAGATTCATAAAACATCGGATTTGTTTTTCGAGTGTCGTCGTAACGTATCCGAACTTATTCGTGCGCGGTCGTAAGCATTCGGCGGGGAACTTTCCACCACCAAATGTTTTCGACGACGCCCGAATAATTCCGACATCGCGCGAATCTCATTAGGGTTAGACTACCTTAACCAAACACAATAAGCAGAGCTGCAGAATAGAAGGGGTAATGGCTTTTCAAAACAAAATGTTTTCACCATACTCCATGTTATGAGTAGGATACTCATTTGAATCGTCTCCACGAGACGATTCAAAAGAGTACACATGGCATATTGTAGGTTTGAAATAGCAATTATAGAATGCATTAACTCCCTTTTATAATTATGTTGCTCTGACCAGGCATACTTTTGGGTTTGTCCATTGAGACACTGACCCATTAGCAACATTGAAGAATTAGTCAATGTCATCAAATGGATACCCACTAAATCGCTTGACAGTTGGGCAAATTAATAAACTTGTTAAGCAAAAGTTCGTCAAATGTCAAAGAAACGGTTAAAACTAATAAAAAAAATGCAAGATGGGTGCCTCATTTTAGCAAACGAGGACAATGTTAAAAACTCTTTAAAAGTAATCAAAATACAAAATTGTTGATAGGACATGAGTCTGTCACCTTTGGGTTGCTTCGGAAGTACTCCAAATGAATTTGCACCACCAAAATGCGACACGACCAGGCATTGCTAAATGATTACGAACGACCAAGAGGGTTTTGTATACAGTATCATTCACTTTTAAGGGTTCTGTCATTCCAATGCCGGTGCAAAAGGACAGAAGAACAGTCACATGAAAGTTCTTTAAACAGTATGCCATGAAAAAAAATAAAGATGTTTTCAAACCGGACGTAAATAGACCACACGCTTGTACATAGACACACCAGCTCACGAAACGCTCATTGTGCCTGAATGTTTGGCGAAGGAAACGTTTTTAGAAACCCATCGTTTACCCCAGACTAGTCCCCTTGCGACTATTCCAGATGGGTCTTATTGGAAACTTGTCTATTGGCCGTACAATTATTTAGCCTCTCTTACAAGCCGTCGTGCGTCCATATAAATGGTGCATTGTAAAATCTCCGAAGAGGTAAGAGAGGTTGTAAGAGAGGCTTTAATAAACTCGTATTTGTTTTTACAAGTACGAAGCTCTGGTGTTCCTTTTTAGCTGAGTATATCTTAATAATGGTACAAATAATGGTACAAAGATAAGCAAATGATTACCGAATATTGTAAATATAACATACTGTTTTGTACATATACATGTACATGTAGATCTGGGACGGCAGACATTAAAGCCATCAGATCACAACAAAAACCTATTTAAAAGGTTACCGACCTGACATTTATGAGAGGATGTCAATATTTGTACGGTTATTGATTCAAAATAAAACACACAACAAACCTTCTTACTACTTATATGTGAGTATAGATGTTTGCATGACTGCTTGATAAGTCAAAATGTCTAAGAAATGTTATGACAAAATGCTCTGAAAAGCATTTAAGACCGAAATAGAATCACAATCAGCGTGTGCATGTACATGTACGCAGTTTGGATGTTGTCATGTAAACGTACATGTATATCTTAAAAGGTTTGGGTTTCCATACCCCCGCAAACGAAGTTTTGAAGAGTATACTGGAATCAGTCTGTCGGTCAAGTGGTTGGTTGGTTGGTTTGTTGGTCTGTCTTCCAAACTTTGTCCGGACAACTCCTCCTACACTTGTTGGGCGATTTATTTCATACTTGGTACAAATGTTCATTGTGACGTGTAGATGTGCACGACGCAAATTTCACGAAAATCGGACCTATACTGTTAGAGTTATGGCCCCTGATTTGATGAAATAATGCTTGTCCGGACAAATCCTCCTAAAGTCGTTGTCCGATTCGCTTCATACCTGGAACAAGTGTGCACGATGTCATGTAGATGTGCAAGACGAAAATTTCACGTAAATAGCACTGATACTTTTAGAGTTATGGCCCTGATTTGACGAGAAAAGGCTTGTCCGGATGTGCACGAACCTAATTTCAAGAAAATCGGATTCACAGTTGCTGAGTTATGGCCCCTGATTCGACAAAAACGCTTGTCTGAACAAAGGAGTTGGCGAGTTTTTTTTTATCACTATTAGCGATAGATTTCTGGTAATTTGTTGTTGTTGATGTTTTGTGTGTGTGTGGGGGGGGGGGGGGGGGGTTAAAAGGGACATTGAAATGTATGCCATCTTTCGAGAGCATATGCTTATTGTCCGCTTTATGAGAAATCTTGTCGTCCGAAGAACATATCGTCGCTTGTGAACGATTATGATACCCTTTTCTTTCTGTGGATCTGTTCAACCTAACCGTCTCACACAAAGAAATCACCATCGACCCCTGGTTGTATGATGTACCCTTGTGTCCTGAACCCCCTCGCTGTCAGCTGAACGATCGCTCTCTCATTATATTGACAGTTATAGGTTTTAATCCTTTTCAACTTTGGTCGTATCGTAACACAAAGTTTCAGAAATTTATTCAAGTACAAAATTATCCCCCTGTAGTATTTTATTGTAGCAGTTAGAACCGACGAGTATGGATGCTGACCAACAGTTTCTACGAAGAATGGATCTTGACAATAGTATAATAAAATTATGTCTTTCTTTTAATGTTACCTGAATATTGGTCTGGATCAAATGATGTTCTTTGGAACTAAGTAATTTAGCTTGCTGTTGGCTTGAAAGGTGTTTTGGATGTTTCAAAAGTATACGACTCTTTTGATAATACTGTCGCTTTTAAACGAAAACATCGTAACTGCAGCTTGTTTAAAGCTGCAGTTACGAGGTTTTTGTTGAAAATCAGCGATATAGTGCTTGCCGGTAGTGTAGTGAAGTAACGTTTTCTCGTCTGTGTCGTCAAGTCCATATTAGCGGGAAAGGTGTTTTGACCCATAAAATGTTAATCAAATATTAATTACCCATGTGTCAATACTCGAACTGTCATTACCGGGCTGATCTAAAACAAAAGATGAAAAACACTTTCGATTTATGCCCCATTGTTCAGGAATAGGACTGAGCTTTGACAACTGCGAATGACAACTGTACCCAATAAATGAAGTAGAAGATCGGTTTAGGGTTGAAAGCAGAATGGAAACTTTATACATTTAACCTAGTCTGATACCTGTATGAAATACAACAAGTGAATGATATTTTTGATTGATTGTAGATTTATGTCCAACTGTTTCGAAACACATTTTGAGTTCGTAAGTGATGTTTTAGTCAATAGAAGGGTAATGTCGGAATAATTGTGGTTGTAAGGGATTGCGCCATACTTCAAACCTGATACACCAATAAAAAAAACCTTTCTAATGCTCATACCATAGATGCCATGTAATTAGGGGGAAAAAGTATATCGTCCGTCTCTCAGTATCAAAGACCACATAACCACAGCTTTGAAAAAGTTATGTGCGTAGCAAAAAGGATAAAACAGTTGATAACGTGATGTCGATGTACACAGTATTAGCCTACGTGAAAGAAAAAAAAATGCGTCGATATGACCATGAAATATGTCACCAACTCTACCATTATAGAATCTCATGGGCATATTCAAACACGAGTCGTGTAACCTATTCTGTCTAGAAAAGAGGATACAAGTAGATTTCTTTACAAGAAAAATCCTACATCATATAACATATAAACCGAAACGAAATGTAAACAACATAGTGGCATATCTTTATTCAGCAATAAATTGTATCGTTTTCTCTTGATTTTAGGTTGAAGATGCCACCGATGAGAGCGCTATTGAGTGTTCACAAATAACAAGTAGGGGAGACCGGGGCAAAGTGTTACACGGGGCAAAGTGGTACATTTGACTTTTCAGCTCAATCATGTATTCTGCCACGATGATTCCATTTTGTAATAAATTCTACGCAGATTGTTTACATTTTCTGATTTTTATGGCTAGATTGGTCTCCAAGGGAGTTCTAGAATCGCAAATTTTACTTTTTGGGGTCAAAAAGTCAATTTTCAGATATTTTGAAACATAGGTTTACTTAGACGCTTTTTTCTGCATTACCGATCGGTTGTTTTTGTTGCCTTATAGCCTCGGGTTTAGGTCCGCATCCTAAATATAATAAGTGATAATCGTAGAAAGAAAAATGTAACATTATAAGTCGTTTGCCACGGGCATTGAATTTTATGTAACACTTTGCCCCGATGCCCAGGGCAAAGTGTTACATTTTTCACCATTTTTGTTTTCTTTCTAACACACCAATAAGAAATTGAATTGTGTTGCAAAAAAACTTATATTTGTTCAGAATTTTATATATTTTTAGATTTTATGGTTTAAACGACTGCAGGGTATATGATATTGTCAAAATTTTGATAAGTCTAAAACATGTAACACTTTGCCCCGGTCTCCCTACATGTATATGTAGTAGGGTCATTTTTCCATGTCTTTGTAATTCAGTAGAATCCCTTTTGCCTTGTTAAGACTATTTCATGAATGAGTGATCTTTTCCCTCCATTTTGGTCACATGGTATGAGTAAGTTTCGCTTCAGTGATTTCCCCCCAAATTGGTCATGTGACTTCTTCAGTTCTTCAGTGGGACATGAGATTTTGGTCTGGAAGGATCTTTCTAGATCATATGAGATTTTGGAATTTGATGAATTGAGAATAAAAGTAAGTTTTCTGGATTTGGTTCTCCTTTTCTCGCGATGTTTATTTTCTCGGGTGAATTGCATTTAGTGTGTTGCTATTTGCTTGATTTGTTTCGATTGTCGATGGATTGATGAAATGAGCACGGTTCTGCTTTTCCCGCTTTATTTGTCCTTGCCGCGCCCGCCTACCTTAATTAACCGTTTCTACCTTTACCCTAGCCTTGCACTATGATTCTTAATATTTCAGTACTAACAGCCACAGCAATGAGTGTGATGGATCGAGAGATGTAATTTTGGTTGTGAGACACTTAATTCCCCAAATTGGTAAGTTCCCCTATGTTGTAGATAGATGTTATGTTGCAATGATTGTAAATACTGTACGGAATATGAGACTGTTGAAATATGTTTATTTCACTAGTTAAGAGTAAAGAGTAAACTATTATAGTGCAGCAAATTATTGGAAAAGGGTAAAGTAAATGTTTAAACCGTATCGCTTCAGAGTATTGTAAGAAAAGGAGTAGAATGTCACCAAGTGGCATTCTAATCATTTTCTACAATACTCATATTGATTTTTGTGCAGACGAGTCCGAATCTATATTTTTCATAATTTTGTATATCTTTTACTGTCAATTGTTTTATGTATTTTTCAGAGTGTACTTATCCTTTATACATAAGGCTGAGATGATGAAATTAGAAAACTTTGGAAACACCAAATAGACTTTATTCTCTATATTACTCCACCGTCCATTAAAGAACCCGTATTATAATTTAACAGCCCAGCCCTAGCCGTGGTGGTTAGGGCCCTGTTATATATATTCTGGTAAAATCAGCCAGATACCAACTGTCATAGAACAATGGGCCTACTCGGAAAACTAATTATGTGCGAACAAACGAACTAAAAACAGGCATAACCGCTATGATAAAGCTGGTGTTTTAGCGGGATCTGGAATAATGTCCCTGGTGGAATTTCAGACCAATGTGGATCCAGATCAGCCTGACCAATACCCATGATGCTCTCTTTTAACTCCTTCATTACATGTATGTAACAAATGTACGCTTTGTCATCTGCTGCAGCTTTTAAGATGATATGTTTAAAGGCACATGGTATTTCGATTTCATTTTTTAGAAGAATGTCATGATGCCAAGATTGGTTATTCTAATTCGTTTAGATACTATCCGTTTTTTAATTGTTGCTGATAAGCAAAAGAAACGCCTTTACACTTGAGACGAAAAAGACCAATTCCATTTTTAATTTACATCTGAACTGCTGTATACATCAATTTGTTTAATTCCAAGCAAAACATAAATTTCTCGTAACTCTTTGTTTGGAAATTTTCAGAATTTTCATAAGATTGAAATATGAATTTTCAGATCAAAATAACACTAAAATTTAAGTGAAAATATATATGAATTGTCTCTTTAACTTGAATTTTGCTAAAGGAAAATGCATACAAACAAAAAGAACAAATGAAGTGAGAGCGACTTTAAAACAATATTCATCAGTGGCGTCGCGTGCGGGGCGGCAGGGGCGGCGGCCGCCGCCCCAATAATTCGGCAAGTAAAAAGACATTTTGTCGTTTGGGGCGGCGAAAAGGCAATCACTTGGTCTCCCTTCTTATCGGTTTCCAGGGAAACGGTCACACTTTAAAAGCAATAAAAAAGCGTGAAAGCGTGCGGTACCCGTCAAATATACATTCAGTGATTATCGCAAGACTATTGTAGGTGTATGTAAAATCTATAGCACTTACAATATTTTCGCGATTAACCCTTTACCTTGCTTAGACGTATTTATTGACTGAATGGGTCAGATTATCAAATAATTACCCGAAAGCAAACTGATTTTGCGTATTGGTAATCCAGAACTTTTTGAACACAAAATCATTACATGCATAATGTTTTTGTGATTTAATAAAAAGAAAAAAAAACAAAAAAAAAACGGCGACTTTCAGATGATTTTCATCATAAAAGAATTGTTTTGTTCGAGGCCATAATCAAAACTTCAAATTAAGTCCACTTTCTTCTCTATACCTTCTTCCGTCATCCCTTACTATATTGTCTGAGAGTAAACATGTCTAAAGCTACTCAGCCCGTTAATTTTATTTTCCCAAAACGTTCCTTTTGTAAGAAGACACCAGAAACGCGATTATTCATCGTACTATGGTCCAAACAATACTCATTGCTCCATAGATGTAACAACGAGGTACACGGAACATCTTTTTTTGTTTCCAAGTTCACACTTTAATTCGATCAAAGACTGCGATAATTGGATTGATACTATCAACATTGCTGGAAAAAGCATCTTATCACTTTACGTTTTTTATTCTTATGTTACACAAATATTTAAAAGGTTTGAAGATCACGTTGGTAATTTTGCATCATGGGATGGGTAGCGAATACGGACAAATTTTCCCCCGCTTCATGTAAGAAATTGTGCAATCACTTTCTTATTTCTTTGTCAATCTCCAAGCGGTTTGTTACATGGGTTCCCCGTTGCATGTACCCCGCCTTATTGAAATAAATGTATATGACTTGTTTGTGGAATCCTACTAATTTTTTTTTTCAAAAATTGTTCTCAAACGACCAGAAAAAACGACAAAAAATTCAGATTGTTTTTGTGGTGAATCAAATTTTGGGAAAAGTACGAGTTCCCAAATAAGTCACACATCAGAGGAAAGAGCTCAGTAAGGCGGGGTACATGCAACAAATAGGCTAAAACCGCTCGAAAATTGACGCAGAATTAAGATTTTTTGCAAAAATTCTTACCTGAAGCGGGGCTTATTTTGCCGTAGTTGTTACCATTTCGCTGGGACAACATTTTGGGAAACTTAAGTATACTTATAATTTTCTATGAGGCATACATCCGATGAAAGAGCTGAATAATGCCGGGTACATGCAAGAAACTGTTTGAAAATTAGTGCAGAAATAAGAAAGTTATTGCAAATATCTTACAAGAATCAGAATTTTGTCCGTAGTCGTTATCAATCGCATGATGCACAATCTTCACCGTTAAAATGGACAGATTGAAAAATTCGGGGTAAACAAAGTGCATACGTTGTATAAAACGGATTTTTATTTAAAAAAATCGTACATTGAAATAAGATTTTACTGTGCTTTCAAAATCGTCTGACCGATTCTTTCGACTGTGGAAAAATATACTCAGTTCCATAAATAAGTGTGCACTTTATTTAGTTTCATTTCTCCTTTGATTTTCGACTAAAAATAATACAGTTTGCTATCATATTGTAGCTAAGAGTTCTAAGAAAATGACGCACCCCTTAAATTTTGTCAAAAGTACAGTTTTGGTTTATTTTTCTTAGATTGAATACAGGTGGTATAAAAATAAAAGTTGCAAAAGTACACAAAAATGGGTTACATTCAAATTTTGTTTAGATCAAGTACTTTGGAGTCTTTTTGAAAATCTTTTATGGCCACCAATGCTTTTGATACAAGCGAGTATGTGACGGTCGCAGAGAGCTCAAAAACCGCAATATCACTACAGCAGGAATGTTATTTTATTCCTGGGTGAGAGCAATGACAAAATCCTGGATATAGCTGATGTTTAGCATTGATGGAACGTTCCTCGCTAAATGACCGACACATGTTCAATCGGATCCAAATCCAGTGCCAATCGTGGCCAGGAAAAGAACTTCAACATTGTTTCTGCTAATAAAAAAGATTCAATTCAATATGGAACGGTATTAAATGAATAATAATGGATTAACTAGAGATGTTCAAAACTTTAATTTGACCAGATTTGTGTACTTTTGCAACTTTTATTTTCATACCACCTTCATTTAACCTTAAAAAACAAACTCTAACTGTCTCAGTGCCCAAATTTTAAATGTCTCACACTTTCTTGAGACTATAAGCTACAATATGACAGCAAACTTAGTTATTTTAAGTGAGATGTTAGGGGAGAAATAAAACGAAAGAAAGTGCACACTTATTTATGGAACTGAGTATAGAATGATGATAACATTTAATTGTATGTCGATTTTATTTGTATCAGACAGACGATGTTTGCTTCTGCTTTGTATGTATGTCGACGGCGAAAAACGGTAAGATCTCCAACTCGAAAGTCGAGAATACTTTCACCTTCAGGTTCTGCAACTTGAAAGACGCCATTTTTTATACGATCACTGTATTATACCGGTACTCGATTCTACGTCGTTAAAATAAGCCAGAAATGGGATTTAAAGTCAATGAAGTGGCGCCATTTCGTCTACTCATAGACAAAATTTTCTTACTAACGGGAGGGGACACCTCTCCCAAACCCTCCCCGTCCGCCGCCCCAATGTTGAAAACCACGCGACGCGCCTGTTCATTCATAAGTTGTAATGTTGAAAAAGTGTATAATGAGGATGATTGATCATAAAACAACAGACGGCAGACTGCGTTATTATTAGATGGGCGGTGCTTAATATTCATTGTAGGCCGGGCTAATTCTCTTTAATGTGGTCCAAAACAAAACAATAAAAAACATTTTTGTCTTTCTAATTTCTGAATCAAATATTGTTCTCTTTCTAAAACTGTTTATTTTCTTTGAACACGCCCTGTTTTATTTTATCTACTGTTATCGTAATATTTTAAAGCAAAAATAAAAAAAGATATACTAGTCCGAATCAACAATGGTCGCAGAAGAAAAACTAGAAATTGTGTACATTTGTGTGGTTATGATAGAGATCTAGTTTGAGAAAATAATCACATGTATATAAGATATTGGTAACCAACCTAATTTCTTCTTCCACCCGAATGAAACTTTCATAAACGTTCCAATGGGCATTCTAAGTAGTTATTGTATCGTAAAGAATATAAGAAAAATTAAATTAATATAAGGCTATGATTTTTGTTTGAAAACCATAGCTATAATTGTGACTATTATCAATTTTATGGACCCTGTGTGTTCATCATGTATAGGACAGAATTTGTTGACAATATTTTAGCTTGGATCTGGAAACGGGACCGTTATGCAAATTAAGATCATCATGGATCAGAATCGGTTTCTGTCTCAATCGATTTGTCGCATTATTATATAGCTTTTAGATAACAAGATGGATCTTGATCAGAGTGTGCACAGTATATGCTGATCAGAATCCACACTGGCCACAAATTCATTATTGGCTGTTTTTGAAGAACCCACTCATTTGAATATTTTCCCCTATAGAAATAATTTTTATTAAAATAGCCTACATGTTGAAATTTCGTGTCCGAAATAAAAGACGCTTAGTCTATCAATAGAATTATTGCTCGTTTTCACGCCTAATTGTCTAATGAACGAGCACACGTGTAGCAATTTTATAACACATAGGAAATGATGGGAAGTTCTATAAAAGATCTTTTCGGGAAAAACAATGTTCGACGTTAAAATGTCTACGATACATATGGCTACGCTCATGCTCTTCGAAATACGTCAAAGACGACCATACTAATTGGCCCAAAGATGAAAAATGTCCTCGAAGGAATTTCGGAGGATACAGGAATTCCTTTTCTTTAATTACTGTCTGGTTTATAAATGTGTTGACACCACAAGTTGTTGGGAGTTTTCCCGGAGTAGTCCTTAATTATGGGCGCCAAATAATTAGGCTCACCTCGCTAATTGGTGCTTCTTAACCCTTTCCCAAACAAGACCTGGTTTTGACGTCCCTAATAGAAAAGGCTTGGGAAAACATCGAAACAAAAGAAGAAACTGCTGATAACCAGCAGTTTCTCCTTTTGTCTCAATTTTTTCTATCACATATTTTACACAATTGCTATCTTTAATAACTTCCATTTTGTCATTTGTGGCAGTTTTTGAAGTGGATCACCCTACAATTTGGCCATTTGGGAAAGGGTTAAAAATAGCAACAGAGTCAACTCGTAGAGGTTACTCTTTCCAAAACAACAACAACAACATTTAGATTGTGTCTAAATTCAAAAATGTTGATCAGAGCTATGTGCAGATAAGAGGGGTGGTGGCCTTTCCAAATGCAATTTTTATTTTATTGTTCATCAAACCCTATGGTGTACAGTCGACTCTCGTTGTGTCGAAGTCAGAGGGGCCGTTAAAATACCTCGACATATCCGGTGTTCGACTCATCCGATTTTGTTCGGCTTCGATAAAATTGATATTTGACCGTTTTTGAAACTAATCAAGTACGATTATTATTGAAATATAGTAGGAAAAGGAAAGAAATTGCTCGTTTCGAGCAATTTCTATCCTTTTCCTACTATATTTCAATAGCTATATTCAGTTCGAAATTATTTTGTTCGATGAGACGATTCCAATGGCTACCCAAAACATAGGGTTTGGATTTGAAATAACTAATTTAGAATGCCGTTCCGTCCGCTCATTTGTTGTCCTAGTTAATGTCAACAAAATAAAAGAACCAAAATAGTTCAAGTTATGAAAAAACATGTATTTACAAAAAATCAAAACCAGACTAAAAAGATCATGGAGTGTCACATGGTTTGTAGCCTATGTTTTGAATTTATTCTACAGCACCAAATGCTCATTGCGCGACATCAAATATCAATAGCAACATTTTTCTACAGATTTTTAATGCGAAATGTTCCTTTTTTGTAGTCAAGAATGTGAAAAGTGTTTATATGCTAAATTTAGAAATCTTGCACAAATTTCATAAACATTATAATGCAAAAAACAGGGTGGGTGGAGTAAGATAAAATGAAAACCCGCTTTTATTAGTATGGAAAGGTGTACTAAATATTCGTGTAACTTTTCATTATTTCATTTTTATAATTTCAAAGATATAAATGATTATGTGAATGTTAATTATTTTAAGCTATAGTCGCGATGTATTTTGGAGAAAAGCAGTGGGATTTTACTCCTATAAACGCATCTATTTATGTTGGTTGAAAGAATAATGAATTCTGGAATTAATTCGGTAAATAATTATTTGCTTTTTTTAAATAATCTATTTTTGTCATTTAATATTCCTAACGTTTTTGTTTTTGTTTTTTTTCTTCTGTTTTTTTCATCTTTGATTTTTCTTTCATTTTTCATTTAGAACTGCGATTTGAATTCTAAGTAGATCTACTCATACAATATATTCATTTTTTCAAATAAGGAGCATGTAACTTGAATTAAGCCTTCGAATATTTCTATGCGGTATCATCCTTAACCCATTCCCAAACAAGACCTGGTTTTGACGTTCCTAATAGAATAAGCTTGGGAAAACATTGAAACAAAAGAAGAAACTGCTGATAACCAGCAGTTTCTCCTTTTGTCTCAATATTTTCTCTGCCAAGTTGTACACATATTCTGTCTTTAATAGCTTCCATTTTGTCATTTGTGGCAGTTTTTGAAGTTGATCACCAAATTTTTTGCCGTTTGGGAAAGGGTTAAACTGTCCAAGCCCAAAACGATCCGCAAAATAGTGGTCCGTAAATGTCGTCAATTTTCTTTAAAAAAAAAAAACCTAAAGGTGCAGCTTGTTTTAAGCTGCAAGTGCGAGGTTTTCGAAGAAAAGCGGCGATGTATGTACTTTCCATGGATAAATGTTGAACAATCATTCGAATTTGTATTGCTAAAGTTTTACTTTAACCCTTTCCCAAACGGCAAAATTTTAGGGTGATCCACTTTCACAACTGCCACAAATGACTAAATTTGTGTTATTAAAGATAGACTTTGTATAAAATATGGCTTAGAAAATATTGAGACAAAAGGAGAAAATGCTGGTAACAGCAGTTTCTTCTTTGTTTCAATGTTTTCCCAAGCCTATTTTATTAGGGACGTCAAAACCAGGTCTTGTTTGGGAAAGGGTTAATGTAAACATCCTGAGTCCACATATACTGAACAAAAGTGAAAACGCTACACTGCAAGATTCCTTATTACTGGAAAAGTATCGAACTAATAGCATGAGCTATATTTTGACGTTATTTCCAAGGCTTTCAGCAATCGTCTTGTCGATATTTCATTGCATTGTCTCCTTTAATGTCAGAGCTACAGCCCTTAATGCGTTTAGAGCTTATTTCATCGAATGCCACATATGCGCATGCGCAGAAAACGCTTCATCACTTTTTCGGAAAGGGTCATATCTGGGTTGCCAAAAAAACACTTAAAATCTCACTTATCTCTTTTAGCAAGCTCTAAAATCAAGGTCCAATTTGTCAATTTTGCGAATTACCTCCCTTTGACATAAACAAATAGGGAATTTAAAATGTTTGGTATTCACAAATTTATCACGGTTTTCGATTAGTTTTTTTTTTTTTTTTGCAACATCATGCATGTCTTCGACTAAGACTGTTCCCAGATGTCCATGCAATAGTGATTTCAATTTCCTATGGAGATTACATTGTAAAATTTTCAAGCTTTGGAACATAATGAAAATTCTGCTTTTCAAACATCATTTTCTAAACTCTTAAAAAATGTTATGCAACCTGCTTTACATTTCCTGACTGGTAACTTGTCAGACTACCATTCAGTATAGTTCGGCCTGGTTTGCATTCTTCTGCTTGGATTTCTGAAGGTTTAAATTGTGTAAAATTTCTGTTCAAATTGTACACCTGATAAACGGACCCCTGTCACATTAAAAGGGTCCGCTTTTCATCCCCGTTATTAAGATCCACAAAACGTTTAGTGCTTGGCATAACCATGTCTGTGAACAATGCGAAAGACTTTCATTTGATTTTTTTACTTGTTGTCTTTAGAAGAAATATGGCAAGCAAAGTAGGTGTAGCGTTTTCACTTTTGTTCAGTATATGTACATGATGCATTTGTAATTATCAAGAAAAAAATCGCCAAAGTACTGTCATCATATTTTCCGTAATCATTATTTATGTTATACCATAAGTGGCGATCGAAACAGGAATTCGTACCTTACGTATTAACCCATTACCAGACGGCAATATATAAGCTTGTCCAAATTGAAAGAAGTTGCAGACGACAATTTCAATGTGTTAAAATTTCAAAATTTTACGACTTTTGGGGTAGAAAACATTGTGGGAAATTAAGAAATTGCTTGTCACAAGCAATTTCTTCATTTTCCACAATGTTTTCCTAAGCCTGTATCTTGTTGGGTGTCAAAAGGCGTCACTGTGTGGTAATGGGTTAAAATACATGTATATCATTTTCAGATACATTGTGTCGAAGTCATTGGGGTCATCAAAATTCCTAAACATATTTATACATATTTAAAATAAACACTTGTTCTTGTTCATATCCGGAGTTCGACTGATCCTATTTTGTTCAGTTTCTATTAAATTGACCATTTTCTGTACTCACCAAGTACGTTCATATAGTACGAAACGAGCAATTTATATCCTTTTCCTCCTTTTTTTTCAATGACTATATTTATTTCATCTCTATTTCGTTTGATTTTTCATATCCATGAATGAGAACAGGGCACAGATTTTCACTTCGATGGAAGCAGTTTCATCCGATGTCAAGATAATGAGTGTCATCAGTATTTACTCAAATTTTTGATTATGTACCACGTGATCGATAACAACTACTCGTACTACCAAAGTCCCGCTTCAGGTAAGAAATTGTGCAACAACTTTTTAATTTCTGTGTTAATTTCCAAGCAACTTGTTGCGTGTACCCCTCCTTACTGAGTTCTTTTCTCATTTGTATGACATATTTGTAGAATTCTTTTACTGTTTAAAATAATTGATTCCAACCGACCAGAAAACGACAAAAATCAGATCATTTTTCTGATCGGTTGGGATCAATTTGGGCAAAAGTACGAACAGTTTCCAAATATGTCACACATATGAGGAAAGAGTTCAGTAAGGCGGGTTACGTGCAACAAACTTCTTCAAAATTGACGCAGAAAGACGGGGGGTTGCACATTTTTTACTTGAAGCTAGGCCAATTTGGCCTTTTATTGTTATCCTTCCCATGATGAACCATCTCCACCATGCTTGTGTTCACTTTTAACCCTTCCCTAAACGACAAAATTTTAGGGTGATCCACTTCAAAAACTGCCACAAAGAACAAAATGGAAGTTATTAAAGATATAGTTTGTGTAAAATATGACATAGAAAATATTGAGACAAAAGGAGAAACTGCTGTTTATCAGCAGTTTCTTCTTTTGTCTCAATGTTTTCCCGAGCCATTTCAATTAGAGACGTCAAAACCAGGTCTTGTTTGGGAAAGGGTTAAGCTATTCTGTGTATTTTATAAGTCACATCTCAAAATACCGTAGTCTATGGAAATAAGGGAAGAATAAGTGACAAAACGTACTTCTGTTATTTACCAAGTAAGAACCCATTAAAGCGGGAAAATAACACGATCAAAGTACTTCAATTAAGTGACGTCTAGCCCGTTAATTAATGGGTTTACAGCTCATATTGCCTCTCCAGCGCCTCTACACCGTAACGTGTGAACCACGGATGACGTTTACATTTGTCTTGGTACGGTCCTAGACGAATCCCGGATATAATAGTAAGCGACATTTCTTCACTGTATGTTATATTAGCCTATATCTTGGGTGTTTTTGCTCCAAGAAGATACTTGACGGACAGTTTTACCTACAAATCGATGCTTTAAACTAGAAAGACCTGAAGGTCTTGAGTCGCTCCACAGGCCTGAATATCTTGTGGTTTACTATAAAAAGTTTGACAAATTTATCTAAATGCTTAAACTTATATATTATTAACTTCTTGTGGTTCTTAGAGCAAAAAAAGTAAAAAGAAGCAATCATGTGGTCAAAGCGAAAAGAAGGTAAATGATTGACCAATATTTTGTGGATTTGTAGAGTGATGATAAAGTTGAAAACTGTAATTATGCCAAATTCATGGGCACATAATTCAGTACGTGAGTTTATAATCAAGCTGAAAATTAAACTCGTGCAAGATCTTATGGTCAGCATCATTCTATCTAAATTTCGTCAGTATTAGTCTATATTCATGGCCACAAAAGTGAAAAAAGTGTCGAAAACTGAAATTTTGTCAATTTCAAGGGCACATAACTGAGATTGTAGCAATGCAATCATCCTAAAAATTACACATAGGCAAGATCTTGTTGTCAACTAGATTTTGTCCCAATATCATCTTGATTGGTTATCAATTGTGGTTGTTAGACTGAAAACAAAGTCGAAAATGGCAATTTTGTCAAATTCAAGGGCACATAACTCATGGTGTAAAATTCCGATCAAGCTGAAAATTACACCCAGGCAGGATATTATGCTTATATATATTCTGTCTAAGTTTTGTCTTGATTGGTTAATATTTGTAGATTTTAAAGTAAAAATAAAGTCAAAACAAGCTATTTTTTACATTCAAGGGCAGTTAACTCAGGTTATTCTGGTTCAATCCAAATTCTTTGAAGGAATCTGAGAGAGGGTCACCCAAGGATCATTCCTATGAAGTTTGGTTGAAATCCATCCAGTAGTTTCTGAGGAGAAGATTTTTAAAGAAAAAGTTTACGGACGCACGCACGCACTGAAGCACGACGGACACATCGCCATGACAATAGCCAAAAAATCGTAACTGCAGCTTGCTTTAAGTTGCATTTATGATGTTTTTGTTGAAAAGCGTCGAACTGTGGCATGGGTTCTGAACATTCGTTGAACATTTCAAAAATAAATTGATAGATATACAATCATCTTTTAGAACAGTATGACGACTACGCATTTTAAAATGAATACATGTACATGTATTTTATTTATTAATACCCAATCAGATCAATACGATCGAACCCGAACCCGACCAAATGACTTAGATCACTAGTCGATCAATCCCGACCTCTACAGTAGACCTGATTGATTGAGATGGGGCAGATGTCGTGTTGGTTGGGATGCGATCGGGAATTATTCGAGTACAAGTCGAAATGATCGAGTGCATGCTGGGTACATGTCGGGTTAAAAACATCAAGCCGATCATACCCGTTTTCCAGGCATAATCGATTTTCGATCAGGTCGATCTTCTACTTGATCGTACACAATTGCTTCCCAAATCTAGATCAGTTTTGTACAAGATATAACACGAGAATTTTTGACATGTAAACAATGAGTTGGAAGCACGAGCGAAGCAGATTAAGTTTGATCGCCCAACCACTTCTGATCACCCATGCCCACAACACAGGGCCCAATCTATACTAGATTGCTTGATCGAGTTGATCTGATCTGCAGTGGGAACCTAGAATTATTTATGAGAGAGATTTCATTAAAAAAATCAGAAACAAATAAAAACACATGAGATTGAAAGGTTCTGACCGAATATATAATAGGACTACGCTATTGTAGCAAAGGTACTGTAGACTGTGTAATGAGCTCCCGTTTCTACGATACTCTGTTCACTGAAAGACGAATCTTCGCATACCAAGGATTGTACCTCCAGTTTTTTCCTTCCATTTTTCCGAAGACCCAGGATTCTACCTCCACTTTTAGGTTCCTTACGAACGAAAGGTACAAATTGGAGGTAGAATCCTTGGTTTGCAATTTTGCAAAGATGTGAAAGATGACGCTTCCATATTATCAAATAGCACTATCCATATCCGAGACGTTTACACGGATACATGCAGCATGAAACCAAGACAACACAAGTCGAAAATGATTCAAATTCAAGATCAGAAGACAAACGTTTAAATACGAGACCGATTCTGATTGAAGTAGAGTAGGTGTAAAATATAAGGTCTTTACTAAATTTATGGATCTTTTAAACAGCACCTTAATAAAAAGTCATCGAGGAGCCAGGGAGCCAAAATGTGTTTACTCGTCAATAACTTTTTTATCAAGAGCTGTTTGAAAGATCAGATATATCAAGAAAACCCATAGCTTTCTTTCGTCTTCCCTGCTTCAAACCATTTTCAAATCCGTCACGACTCAACATAATTGTCGAATATTTTTTTCGATTGTTGTGTTTGTGTCATTTGATTTTCCGCCAATGAAATGGCCGACCGTCATGATAGATAAGAATAGCCAAGACGTGCAGAACTCGGCGTAATTCAAGGGCAAGTTCGAAGCATTTCGTCGGTGTTATTACAAAACCTCGTAGCTACAGCTTGATAAAAAGCCGTTGTTACGAGGTTTTACAATAACACCGACGATTTGTGACGCATGGTCATATATTTCAACATAATGTGCGCAAATACTAATTAGGAATGCGTTTCACAAACCAATCAGTTATCCCAAATTTTGAATTCCGGTATCAGCAACGAAAATTAGCGAATCAGACAATTTCGTTAAACAACAAAAGAAAGTGAAAACAACAACTCCCATAAAATTTACAAGACAAATGAGTTTAATATTCAAATGGTCCGTTTGAAACTCTATAGAATGCTGGAAAAAATCTGCTGCAAATGTGCTATGTCAACATCATGACTGATGCGAGTACCTTGGATACTTTGATCAGGCAGATGATAATTTAGACCACTCCTGTGTACACGAGTTTTATACGTTATTATGACCAACTTAATAATATGTTAATAATATCTTCAAAGAGCCTCCATGGACTCGTTTTTAGCCCTACTGGCCGTCAGACCAGCGGGCTATCGTCATGGCGGGGTGTACGTCGTGCGTCCCAGGGGTTTCTCAACTAGACAGCCCTGGCGGTCTGGAAGCGCTCCACAGGCCTGACTGTCTTGTTGAATGCAATTTAAAGATTCAGGCTGCATAAACAAGCAAATGCATTCATGACCAAGCTGAAAATTGTCAGTTTGATTCTGTGAAAGTTCTGTATTGTTTAGTTAATACTACTGGTTGTAAGAGAAAATAAAGCCGAAAAATGGCAATTTTGTCAATTTCAAGGGCACATTACTCATTAATCATTATATAAAATTCAGATCAAGCTGAATATTATACCAAGGCAAGATCTTATAGTCACCAACACTCTGTCCTAATTTTGTTTTGTTTGGTCCATATACTAGTATGTAGTTGCTAGAGTGAATATAATGTCAAAATAGAGCCGGAAATGGCAATTTTGTCAATTTCAAGGGCACATACCTCTTGATGTAAAATTCAGATCAAGCTGAAAATTATACCAAGGCAAGATCTTACGATCACCAACATTTTGTAGAAGTTTTGTCTTGATTAGTCAATATTGGTAGTTGCTAGAGTGAAAACAAAGTCAAAATAGAGCCGAAAGTGGCAATTTTGTCAATTTCAAGGGCACGTAACTCATGATGTAGAATTCAGATCACGCTAAAAATTACAATAAGGCAAGATCTTATAGTAACTACATTCTGTCCTATATTGGTCTTGATTGGTCAATATTTGTAGTTGCTAGAGTGAAAATAATGTCGAAATAGAGCCGAAAAATGACAATTTTGTCAATTTAAAGGGCAAATACCGGTAACTCATAATGTAAAATTCGAACCAAGCTGAAATTTACACCCATGCAAGATCTTATAGTCACCATCATCCTGTCAAAGTTTTGTCTTGATTGTTCAATATTTGTAGATTTAAGAGTAAAAATAAAGTCAAAACCAGCTATTTTTGACATTCAAGGGCAGATAGAGAGGGTCACCCAATGATCATTCCTGTGAAGTTTGATTTTAATCCATCCAGTAGTTTCTGAGAAGATTTTTAAAGAAAAAGTTTAGGGACGCACGGCGGACACACTGCCATGACAATAGCCCGCTGGCCTGACGGTCAGTAGAGCTAAAAACTATTGGACGGATTCATGGATTTCTGAGGAGGATTTGTTTCAGCGACATGTGGACAGAGTTAGATGATATCAAAATTTTGGACAGAGCTAGATGATACCAAAATAAAACCTACTAGTCTAGGGGCCAACTCCAAAAAGAGGCCTAGAAAGTGGTTTTCTTTGGACGCAATCGTGTAGAAAGATTCCGATGGTACAGTGAGTTAGGGTAACCATTGGGGCTTTATTTTATGGTGGATGCCAGATCTGAAAGTGGTGCAGATTTTTTCTAGGGGCAGATAACTCTACCCACCCAAAAATGAAATAAACAGTTTTTTAGTTGACCATGAATCGAAATTGTCGTCAAATTTTTTTTCTATGACTTTTTTCCTCAATAACTTAATATTTTAATTGAAATATTATGTATGTCAAAAAATAATTAGTAATGGAATAGTCGGTTTTTAAAACACATTTACCGTAATTGCCCTAATAAATGTTCATTCACCAAAACAGAAAAATCGCTCTAAAATAATTAAGAAAAGTTTTTTCAAACTTTATTATTTTTTTAATCGTTGATGGTAGAAAAGTTTAGATATCATAGGGATATTTTGAAGTCAATTAGGTTTCGTTCCAGGATGAATTTTGCAATAAATTTCGGTGTGATTTTTTTTTTCTGGGGGGCAGACAACTCTTACCACCAATAAGGGCATGTTCAAAGAAAGGCTTTATGACAAAACATGTTTACAATCTAGTTCTCGCAAAAGTTAACCAATATTCATTAAACTAAATTAAAACTAGTATGATAATACATGTAGGTTCTTCAATGAGTTTGATTATTGGCCAGATCGGACCAGAAAGTCCTGAGTTATCTGCCCTTGAACATCAAAACTAGAAGACCTGAAGGTCTTGAGTCGCGCCACAAGCCTGAATCATGGGCTGAATGTCATGTAATATTTAATCCAAGTTTTGATTAGATTGTTCAATGCTTGTGGTTCATAGAGCTAAAAGAAAGTAACAAAACTAGATTGTTCAAAATGTGTGGTTCTTGAAGCAAAGAAAGTAAAATTACATGTTTGCCATTTGAGAAAGGGTAAAAGGAAATGGGAGAACATTCTAGCTTAGGATGTCACAAGCAATCAAAATTTTCCTTCTTCCCAGCAGATCTAAATTAACAGAACATTGATTACTCCAAAATATTTCATATTCCAAAAATAGATTCTGAGCTAAAAATAGATTCTGGGAAAAACCCTTTTCCAAAAATAATGCAAATGGCTGTCAAACCTGAATTTATTGTAATATCAAGTACAAGTTTTCACTAGATTTTTCAATACGTGTTGCTCTTAAAACAATTACAAAGTAACTAGGAAGCTGAAAATACATTCATATAAGATCTATTAGTTATCGAGCTTTGCAACAGTCTTTATTAGAGTGAGTTTGGCTTTTAGAGTGAAAAAAGTCACAATTAGCAATTTTGTCAAATTGAAAGGCATATAACTGATGATTTTATATTCCTATCTAGCTAAGAATCACACTAAAGCAAGATCCTAACTTCACCTACATCTTGTTTAAATTTTGACCTGATTATTCAATATTTGTGGGTGTAAAGAGTGTAAAATCAAAGGCGAAAACAACAATTTTGTCAAATTCAAGGGCAGATAAATCATGATTTAAGATTCATATGAAGCTGAAAATTACACCAACACAAGATCTTATGGCCAGTAAGATAATGTGAAAGTTTTATGTTGATTGGTGGATATTTATGGTTGTTTGAGTAAAAATAAGGTCAAAAATGGTAGTTTTGCCAATTTCAAGGGCACATAACTCAAGATGTAATATTCAGATCAAGCTGAAAATTGCACTCAGGCAAGATCTTATCAGCACCAACATTCTGACCAAGTTTTGTTTAGATTGATCAATATTTGTAGTGGCTAGTGTGAAAACAAGTGAAAACAGCCGTTTTTTAGTTCAAGGGCAGATAACTCCAGACTTTATGGTTCAATCAGAATTAATTGAAGGAATCTGATAGAGGACCACCTAAGGATCATTCCTGTGAAGTTTGATTGAAATCCATCAAGTAGTTTCTGAGGAGAAGATTTTTAAAGAAAAAGTTGACGACCGGACGCACGCACGCACGCACGCACGACGGACACAACGCCATGACAATAGCCCGCTGGCATGAAGGCCAGTGGAGCTAAATAGCTATTTTTGACTTTGTTTACCATCTAGCATCCACAAATATTGACCAGTGAAAATGAAACTTCTACGTGATAATAAGGACCATGAGATCTCAAATGAGTGTGATTTTCGGCTAAGAAAATTATGAGTTATTTGCCCTTGATTTTGACAAAATTGCCGTTTTTGACAGTTTTCGACTTTGTTTACACTCTAGCGTTTATAAATATTTACCAATCAAGTTGAGACCTGGACATTATGTTGCTGACTTTAAGATCTCGAAGGCGTTTAATTCTCAGAATGATCAGAATAGAACATCGCGAGTTATATGCCCTTGAATTTAACAGATTTGCCATTTTCGACTATTTTCGACTTGGGTTTACACTCTAGAATCTTCAAGTATTGATCAATCCAAATAAAACTTATGCATTACGATCGTAACCAAAAGATCTCAAATGAGTTCAATTTTCAGAATGATGGGGACATAAAGTCATGAGTTACATGCCCTTGAATTTTACAAAATTGCCATTTTTGACTATTTACGACTTTGTTTACACTTTAGTATCTACAACTAGAGACCAATCAATTTGAAACTTTGTCATGATATTGTTGACCATGAGATCGCGGCTGAGTACAATTTTCAGAATGATAGGGACATAAAGTCATGAGTTATATGCCCTTGAATTTAACAAAATTGCCATTTTCGACTCCGTTTACACTCTAGCGTGTATAATTATTGACCAATCCAAATAAAACTTATACATAAGGATTGGGACTATAATATCTCGGTTGAGTACAATTTTCAGAATGATCGGGACATAAAGTCATGAGTTATATGCCCTTGAATTTTACAAAATTGCCATTTTTGACTATTTTCGACCCCGTTTACACTCTAGCATGTATAATAATAGACAAATCCAATAAAACTTATACATAAGGATTGGGACTATAATATCTAGATTGAGTACAGTTTTTAGAATGATCGGGAAATAAAGTCATGGGTTATATGCCATTGAATTTTACAAAATTGCCGTTTTCGAATATTTTGACTTGATTTACACTCTAGCATTTACAATTATTGACCAATCCAAATGAAACTTTTATACAATGTTGCTGATCATAAGATCTAGCACGAGTATAATTTTCAGAATGATCGGGACTGGACGTCATGAAATATGCCATTGAACTTTACAAAATTGCTGTTTTCGACTATTTTCGACTTGGTTTACACTCTAGCATCTACATTTAATGACCAATCCAAATGAAACTTGGACACAATCTAGGTGTCCATAAGAGTGATTTTAATTTCAGTCAGACATGATCAGAAAGCTGTGTTTTTTGTGCCATTGAATTTGATAAAAACTGATGTTTTTGACTTTGGTTTTACTCTAACAACCACAAATATTGGCCAGTCGAGACAAAACTAAAATACAATGTTGGTGACCATTCGTATGAGATGAACATAATTGGACCAGAAGTTTTTAAGTTATCTTCCATTGAATTGGACAAAATTTCCATTTTGACTTTATTTTCAGTCAAATAACCAGATAGATTGACAAATCAAGACAAAACTTGGGCAGAATGTTGATGACCATACGATCTTTGATGGGTAGAATGTTTCCGACGTTGTTTTTACTCTAAAAACCATACATAGTGACCAATCAAGACAAAACTCGGACACCAAGATAACGACTACGAGATTTTGGATTAGTTTGGTTTAGTTATTCAGTCAGCATAGAAAGTCTAGAGTTATTTGCTCTTGAATTCTGTAAAATTGACTTTTTCGACCCTGTTGTCACCCTAACAACCACAAATATTGCCCAAGCTAGACAAATCTCAGTCTGTGGCTGCGAGATATATTTTATAGTGTTAATGTGAATCTGACATCCTTAGTTATAAGCCTTTAATTTTGACAAAATGACCATTTTTGACTTTGTTTTCATTGCAAAAGACACACGTGTTGATCGGTCGATACAAAATGTGGACAAAATGTTAGTAACCACAAGATATGGTTCAGTTTTCAGCCTGATAATGATCCAACAATTTTAATTGCTTTCCCTTGAACTTGACAAAACTGCTGTTTACGAGTGTTCAGTGTTGCAGTCACAAATATTAATTGATTTGAATAAAACTTGGGCTCATATTATCTTGGTTCAGGTGAGCGATTTCGGACCATCATGGTCCTCATGTTATTTATTAAGAATATCTGACAACCAAAACTCTTTACCAAGGATTTGCGTTAAGTGTCATTTGAAACACGAAATTCGTTAAGTTACAGGTAAATATTGATTACGTTTTAAGCACACAAAGTTTGGGTGATGAAATACGTACAGACGGTCGGGCGGACAAAATGGGCAGTAGAATTCGTTAACATTTTCTAAATTGTCTTCCTTCTACATTACTCCTATCAGTCTTTTTCGATGATTTGGGTGCAAAATTGTGACTTATCTTAATAATCTGCCAATAAATAAGCTATAATCCATTTCCGACAGAAAACTTCAAATTTTCAACTTGCGGACATGGATTAACGTGTTTTTATCAAATGACATGTCATGTTAGAAGTTTAAAAACATTTCCGGGTACTTGGAAATGCACTCTAACAGTTTTAAGCAGATCTATGATTTTTTTGCTTCTTAACGACATCTTGAAGTAGAAGGGGGTAGACATAGCTTAAATTGGTGGGTGGGGTAAGGACAATTGTAGATTTCTTAGAACTCAAGATGACTTTTGGTATAAGAAAAGTACAATCACGAAGACTATTCAAATGTGATTTCTTTCCATACAAATAATTTATAAATTAAATAACAAGAGGACCATGATGGTCCTATATCGCTCACCTGAACCAAAATGATATGAGCAACATTTTTGTTCAATTCAATAAATATTTATGACTTTAAGACTGAAAACGAACTTATGGTCAATAACGTTGTGAAAATCGAGCTCATCCAAGATCTTATGGTGCTCAACATTGTGTCCAAGATTTGGCTTGTTTGATAAATAATTGTAGATTCTGGAGTATAAACAAGATCGAAAACAGCAATTTTGTCAAATTCAAGGGCACATAACTCTCAACTTTTTTTTTATCAGATCAGACTGAAAACCAAACTCATCCCAGAACTTATGATCCCCAACATTGTGTCCAAGTTTTGTCTTAATTGATCAATAATTGTAGATTCTAGAGTATAAACAAGGTCAAAAACAGTCGAAAACGACAATTTTATCAAATTCAAGGGCACATAACTCTCGACTTTGTGGTAAGATCAGGCTGAAATTCAAACTCACCCGAGATCTTATGATACCCAACATTGTGTCCAAGATTTGTCTTGATTGGTCAATAATTGTAGATTCTAGAGTGTAAACAAGTTCGAAAACAGCCGAAAACAGCAATTTTGTCTAATTCAAGGGCACATAACTCTCGACTTTTTAATCAGATGGGACTGAAAATCAAACTCATCCAAGATCTTATGGTCTCAAACATTGTGTCCAAGTTTTGTCTTAATTGATAAATAATTGTAGATTCTAGAGTGTAAACTATGTCAAAAACAGCCGAAAATGGCAATTTTATCAAATTAAAGGGCACATAACTCTCATTTTTCTGGTCAGATCCGACTGAAAATCAAACTCATTTGAGATCTTATGCTCTCCAATATTGTGTCCAAAATTTGTCTTGATTGGGAAAAAATTGTAGATTCTAGAGTGTAAATAAGGTCGAAAACAGTCAAAAACAGCAATTTTACCAAATTCAAGGGCACATAACTCTCGACTTTGTGGTAAGATCAGGCTGAAATTCAAAGTCATCCGAGCTCTCATGGTCCCAAACATTGTGTCCAGGTTTTGTCTTGATTGATGAATAATTGTAGATTCTAGAGAGTAAACAAGGTCAAAAACAGCCGAAAATGGCAATTTTGTCAAATTCAAGGGCACATAGCTCTCGTCTTTCTGGTCAGATCAGACTGAAAATCGAACTCATCTGAGATCTTATAGTCTGCAACATTATGTGCAGGATTTGTCTTGATTGATCAATAATTGTAGATGCTAGAGTGTAAACAATGTCAAAACTAGGTATTTTTGGCATTCAAGGGCAGATAACTCCTGACTTTCTGGTTCGATCTGACCCATAATCGAACTCATCCGAGATCTTATGGCCATACATGTTTTGACCAAGTTTGGTCAAGATTGGCTTATATTTGTAGATGCTAGAGTGTAAACACGAAATTGTGGACGGACGGACGGACAGACAGACAGACGGACAGACAGACAGACGGACGACGGACAAAAAGTGATCACAATAGCTCACCTTGAGCACTTTGTGCTCAGGTGAGCTAAAAATGGTAGTATAGAAACAATTTCTGACGACTACCACTTAACCTTAATTTCAAATGGGTGGGGTAAGAAAAGTGCTTGTAAAATAAATTTGCACCACTTTTGATTATGGCATCCTCCCTATTCTAACGTCCCATTGAACTTACTATCACCTGGTACCAACAGATTTTTTCTGGACGATTGGTCCAATAAAAATTCATTTTTGCGGGACGGGCCCCTAGACTATACCTGATCATCCGTGCTCCGCTATGCTCAAACCAACGGCATAGAGATTCCTCGACAATTCCAGCCTTTTGATAATCTCCTAAACAACACAATTTAGACCATACAATTTGATAGCCGTTACAGACGACAAAATTAATGATTTGGAAATGGAATCGCTGTGAATGATAACCAAAAACAAGAGATGTTTGTAAAACATATATGCCCCCTCAAGAGCCTACTTTTGATGTAGGTAAAAGTCCAAGGTCAAGTAAACAAGGTCCAAGGTCATGGTCAAATATGAAAGGTCTTGGTAGGAGGTGTCTATGTGTGAAATATCAAAGCTGTATGTAAAAGTAAAATGAAACATAGGCCAGGTTAAAGTTTTTAAAAGTAGGCCAAATGCCAAGGTCAAGGTCATGGTAAAATGTGAAAGGTCTTGGTTGAAGGTGTCCATGTGTGAATTAGCAAGGCTGTAGGTGTAAAAGGACATGATATATGTGTGCCTGGTTTCAGTCTTTTTAAAAGTAGGTCAAACTCCAAGGTCAAGGTTGCAATATTCAAGGTCATGGTCAAATGTGAAAGGTCTTGGTAGGAGGTGTCTATGTGTGAAATATCAAGGCTGTAGGTGTAATAGGACATAAGATAAAGGCTAGGTTAAAGATTTCTAAAAGTATGTAAAAATCAAAGGTCAAGGTCACACAGGCCAAGGTCATGGTCAAATGTGAAAGGTCTTGGTAGGAGATGTCCATGTGTGAAATATTGAGACTGTATAGGTAACAGGACATGAGATATAGGCCTAGTTTAAGTTTTTTAAAAGTAGGTCAAACTCCAAGGTCAAGGTCCAAGGTCATGGTCAAAAGTGAAATATCTTGGTTGGAAGTGACCATGCATGAAATATCAAGGCTGTATATGTAAAATGACATGAAATATAGGCCAGGTTAATGTATTATTAAAGTAGGTCAAACAACAAGGTCAAGGTCACATGGTCCAAGGTCATGGTCAAATGTGAAAGGTCTTGGTCGTAGGTGTCCATGTGACAAATATCAAGGCTGTATGTGTAAAAGGAATTGATATATCGGCTAGGTTAAAGTTTTTTTAAAGTAGGTCAAAGTCAAAGGTCAAGGTCACAAACTCCAAGGTCAAGACCACATGGTCCAAGGTCATAGTCGTATGTGATAGGTCTTGGTCGGAGGTTTCCATGTGTCAAATATCAAGGCTGTATGTGTAAAAGGACATGAGATATAGGCCTAGTTTAAGTTTTTTAAAAGTAGGTCAAACTCCAAGGTCAAGGTCCAAGGTCATGGTCAAAAGTGAAATATCTTGGTTGGAAGTGACCATGCGTGAACTATCAAGGCTGTATATGTAAAATGACATGAAATATAGGCCAGGTTAATGTATTATTAAAGTAGGTCAAACTCCAAGGTCAAGGTTGCAACATTCAAGGTCATGGTCAATTGTGAAAGGTCTTGGTAAGATGTGTCCATGTGTGAAATATCAAGGCTGTTTTTGTAAAAGGTTATGAGATATATGCCGTGTTTAATTTTTTTTAAAGTAGGTCAAACTCCCAAGGTCAAGGTCACAAGGTCCAAGGTCATGGTTAAATGTGAACCATGTTGAAAGGAGGTATCTATGTGTGAAATATCAAGGCTGTATGTGTAAAAGGACATGAGATATAGGCAAGGTTAAGAATTAAGTGTAAAAATCAACAAAGGGAAATAACTCCAAGAATTTGATTGGCAGAGTTACGGTTCTTAAGCACTGCACCTCTCCATAATGAAATCTATTCACCAGTAAAGTTTCATGATTCTACCTTACATATTTTTCGAGTTGTGCTCCGGACAAGAATCAAGTAAAAAAATCAACAAAGGGCAATAACTCAAAAAATTTGATCGGCAGAGTTACGGTTCTTGTGCACTGCACCTCTCCATAATGAGATCTATCCACCTGTAAAGTTTCATGATTCTACCTTACATACTTTTTGAGTTATGCTCCGGACAATAATCAAATTTGAAAATCAACAAAGGGCAATAACTCCAAAAATATGATCGGCAGAGTTACGGTTCTTGTGCACTGCACCTCTCCATAATGAAATCTATTCACCTGTAAAGTTTCATGATTCTACCTTACATAGTTTTTGAGTTAGGCTCCGGACAAGAATCAAGTTTGAAAATCAACAAAGGGCAATAACTCAAAAAATTTTATCAGCAGAGTTACTGTTCTTGTGCACTGCACCTCTCCATAATGAGATCTATCCACCTGTAAAGTTTCATGATTCTACCTTACATAGTTTTTGAGTTACGCTCCGGACAAGAATCAAGTTATAAAATCAACAAAGGGCAATAACTCAAAAAATTTGATCGGCAGAGTTACGGTTCTTGTGCACTGCACCTCTCCATAATAAGATCTATCCACCTATGAAGTTTCATGATTCTACCTTTAATACTTTTTGAGTTATGCTCCGGACAAGGTTTGGTCTACGTATAGTGCCACTAGTTAAGGGTTGAATTTTTGTTGATTACTAAATATGTGTTTCATTTCTTGAGAAGCAGAATTAATTTGTATGAAGAAAAGTGTTAAAACCTTTTGTGTTTCGTGCACATTAGGTGTTTGACAGGAAGGCCAACAGATTATAGCAATCAGCTGTGGTAACACACATACTTAGCATGTGTTATAATTCTGATGGTTTAATAGTCAAATAATCTATATTTCCTATAATATGTTTTTATTTAAGCTTAGTCATTTGGACTCATTTCCTTGTAAGAACATATAAATAGGCGCACAGAAACTTGAGAACAGACTGAGAATTACTTTGTGTAGAATGACTTTGTGTTAGGCATCGTAAACAACTAAATCTAGAATTGTATAACTCTTTGTTTTAAATGAAATAAGAATCTTCTTGGTGAACATTTGGACTTTGTGTTTCTAAAATTACAATTATTTAAATCTGTCTTTGTGAATCTTTAGAATGTTTTATGAGCTTGTTATTCTGTGTGAATCTACATCATATGTTTAATTAAATATCAATAAATTGACATCGTTTCATTTGACATTCATCCTTCCGACATAAACCTTCTACCTAAGAAAACGGCATCATGATTTACAACAACAACAACAACTACCGAAATCCCTGTGTTATGGACAGAGGAAATCTGTTTCGTAATATACGGACAGACCGACCGACCTACGGACCGACCGACCGACCAACACTTGCAAAACAATATACCCCCATTTTCTTCGAAAGGGGGCATAATTAACCCAAACGGCAACATTTTAGGGTGATTCACTTCAAAAACTGCCAAAAATGACCAAGTGGAAGTTATTAAAGGTAGAATTTGTGTAAAATATGGCATAGAAAATATTGAGACAAAGGGAGAAACTGCTGGTTATCAGCAGTTTCTTCTTTTGTCTCAATGTTTTCCCAAGATTTTCTGTTAGGGACGTCAAAAGCAGGTCTTGTTTGGGAAAGGGTTAATCAATTCCCAATCAACAACTTTTTAGGCTGGTTCGAAAAGAATAGCAGACAACAAAACAAGAGCCGTCACAGACGGATTATGCTCCCCGAATCAGTGTTTGTCACAAAATAACTAGAAGACCTGAAGGTCTTGAGTCGCTCCACAGGCCTGAGTTTCATGTAATATTTAGTCCAAGATTAGATTAGATTGTTCAATGCTTGTGTTTCATAGAGCAAAAAGAAAGTTACAAAACTAGATTGTTCAACATGTTTTGTTCTTGAAGCAAAGAAAGTAAAACTACATGTTTACCATTTGAGAAAGGGTAAAAGGAAATGGTAGAACATTCCAGCTTTGGATGATACTAGCAATTAAAATTTTCCATCTTCCAAACAGATCTAAATTGACAGACCATTGATTACTCCAAAATATTTCATATTTCTAAAAATAGATTTTGAGCTAAAAATAGAATTGGGGAAATACCATATTCCAAAATTAATGCAAATGGCTGATGAAACCTGAATTTCTTGTCATATCAAGTTTTGACAAAATTTTTCAAAACTTGCTGCTCTTAAAGCAATTAAAAAGTAACTGGAAAACTGAAAACACACTCGTATAAGATCAATTGGTTACCAAGCTTTGTCTTTAATAGAGTGAGTTTGGCTGTTAGAGTGAGAAAAAAGTCACAATTAGCAATTTTGTCAAATTGAAAGGCATATAACTGAGGATTTTATATTCCTATCTAGCTAAGAATCACACTAAAGCAAGATCTTAACTTCACCTACATCTCGTTTAAGTTTTGACTTGATTGTTCAATATTTGTGGATGTAAAGAGTGTAAAATCAAAGTCGAAAACAGCAATTTTGTCAAATTCAAGGGCAGAAAAATCATGATTTAAGATTCCTATGAAGCTGAAAATTACAAACATGCAAGATCTTATGGCCAGTAAGATTACATGAAAGTTTCGTGTTGATTGATGGATATTTATGGTTGTTTGAGTAAAAATAAGGTCAAAAATGGTAATTTTGCCAATTTCAAGGGCACATAACTCAAGACATAATATTCAGATCAAGCTGAAAATTGCACTCAGGCAAGATCTTATCAGCACCAACATTCTGACCAAGTTTTGTCTTGATTGATAAATATTTGTAGTGGCTAGAGTGAAAACAAAGTCAAAACAGCCATTTATTAATTCAAGGGCAGATAACTCCATACTTTCTGGTTCAATCAGAATGAAATTTAGGAATCTGATAGAGGACCACCTAGGGATCATTCCTGTGAAGTTTGATTGAAATCCATCATGTGGTTTCTGAGGAGAAGATTTTTAAAGAAAAAGTTGACGACCGGACGGACGGACTGACGGACGCACGGACGCACGCACGACGGACACAGCGCCATGACAATAGCCCGCTGGCCTGAAGGCCAGTGGAGCTAAAAACTAACGTACATTAAGCCCCCTTTTCCCACGACAGCCTTTTTGTACACACATTATTTATAAAATATGGTCTAGAACATCCTATTAATTACATAAGTACAAAATTTCATTAAATTCTGCCCATTAGATGAAGAGAAAACTAATTTTTACACTAAGGCCCCTTTTTCCATGACGCAGCCTCAAATTTAGAAACGGAGAAAAAGGTCCCTAGGTATTATCCCAGGGAGTTTACATGTGAAGTTTCATTGAATTTGGTCCAAGGGTTGCTGAGATCTGGCTGTGGACGGACGGACGGACGGACGTACCCACGGACGGACGGACACACGGACAGCATGGCGACTATATGCTCCCCCGAATTTTTTTCGGGGAGCATAATAAATGATGGTAAAAGTAGACAAGAGGACCATGATGGTCCTATATCGCTCACCTGAACCAAAATGATATGAGCAACACTTTAGTTCAATTTAATTAATATTTATGACTAAGACTTTGAACTGAATATGAACTAATGGTCAATAACGTTGTGAAATAAAACTCATCCGAGATCTTATGGTGCCCAACATAGTTTTTTTCAAATAATTGTAGATTCTAGAGTGTAAACAACGTCGAAAACAGCCAAAAATAGCAATTTTATCAAATTCAAGGGCACATAACTCTGATCTTTCTGAAAATCGAACTCATGTGAGATCTTATGGTCTCCAACATTGTGTCAAAGTTTTGTCTAGATTGATTTATAATTGTAGATTCTAGAGTGTAAACAAGATCAAAAACGGCCAAAAATAGCAATTTTATCAAATTCCAGGGCACATAACTCTCATCTTTCTGGTCAAATCATACTGAAAATCAAACTCGTCTGAGATCTTATGGTCTCCAACATTGTGTCCAAGATTTGTCTTCATTGGTCAATAATTGTAGATTCTAGAGTGTAAACAAGGTCGAAAACAGCCGAAAACGGCAATGTTGTCAAATTCAAGGGCACATAATTCTCGACTTTCTGATCAGATCAAATTGAAAATCGAACTCATCCAAGATCTTATGGTCCCCAACACTGTGTCAAAGTTTTGTCTTGATTTAATAATAATAGAAGATTCTAGAGTGTAAACAAGGTTGAAAATAGCCGAAAATGGCAATTTTGTCAAATTCAAGGGCACATAACTCTCTTCTTTCTGGTCAGATCAGACTGAAAATCGAACTCATCTGAGATCTTATGGCCTGCAACATTATGTCCAAGTTTTGTCTTGATTGACCAATAATTGTAGATTCTAGAGTGTAAACAAAGTCAAAACTAGGTATTTTTCACATTCAAGGGCAGATAACTCCTGACTTTCTTGTTCGATCTGACCTATAATCAAACTCATCCGAGATCTTATGGTCATACATATTGTGACCAAGTTTGGTCAAGATTGGCTTATATTTGTAGATGCTAGAGTGTAAACACGAAATTGTGGACGGACGGACAGACAGACAGACAGACGGACGACGGACAAAAAGTGACCACAATAGCTCACCTTGAGCACTTCATGCTCAGGTGAGCTAAAAATGTTTAAGCAACAGCAAGGAAAATATTGCGGCTAAAGTAGAAACTCCTTTTTTTCCCTTCTTTCCCTTTTTTGTTCGTAGGGTGTCCATATAGGGTTGAATTGAAATTTCTGAATTTTGTTACACCGCTCCTACACTTTTCAGCTTTGCATGGCGTTGTAGATAAAGATTATTCTGCACATAATTTACTATGTGCATGCATTCAGGTCATAGTCTGAACCAGAGCAACAGATAAGAGTAGCCGGGGTAAAGACATTCTAAAAATTTCATTAAAAGTCCAAACCCTATGTTGTGTGTACTCATTTGAATCGTCTCATCGAGACGATTCTAATGAGTATCCTCAACATAGGGTTTGATGGACATTTTAAAATGAGTTTCTTATTGGAGTTTTACGCCGTTTTCAACTGTCAGGGTCATATCGCGGCGGCTGGAGCACCTAACCATGGATTCCTGTTGTTTCTCAAACCATTACTACCACAACACCCTTACCGAACCTCCAGCTGCTCGCCCACTTAGGTTAACGATTTCAAACCATTTTTAACAAGAGTGCCATGGTCACAATATACGCCGCCACTTATAAAACTTGAGACAAAAAAATGACATTGACAAGGATTTATAAATATTCACTCAAAAACCTATAAAAAATTGTGTTCACAAAAAGGTTTTTATAAATATCCAGTCAAAAACCTGGAAGGAATTGCGTTGACAAGGCTGAAATATCATTAGGCCCCAGAGACTAAGATTGAAGGGGCATAACTCAGGCAAAAATCAATGAACCATAAAATCCTTACTTCATGCACATCTAGCAATTAAGGTAATAACATCCACCAAGTTTCATTAGGATCCAGTCAGAATCTTAGGAGGAGTTGCGTTGACAAGGCTGCAATTTCAATCAGCCCCAGAGACTAAGATTGAAGGGGGCATAACTCTGGCAAAAATCAATGAACCATAAAATTCTTCCTTCAAGCACATCTACCAATTGAGGTGATAAAATTGACCAAGTTTCATTAAGATCTAGCCAGAAACTTAGGAGGAGTTGCGTTGACAAGGCTGCAATTTCAATAAGGCCCAGAGACTAAGTTTTAAAGGGGCATAACTCTGGCAAAAATCAATGAACCATAAAATCCTTCCTTCATGCACATCTACCAATTGGGGTAATAACATTGACCAAGTTTCATTAAGATCCAGCCAGAAACTTAGGAGGAGTTGCATTGACAAGGCTGCAATTTCAATAAGCCCCAGAGACTAAGTTTTAAGGGGCATAACTCAGGCAAAAATCGATGAACCATAAAATCCTTCCTTCATGCGCATCTACCAATTGAGGTGATAACATTGACCAAGTTTCATTAAGATCCAGCCAGAAACTTAGGAGGAGTTGCGTTGACAAGGCTGCAATTTCAATCAGCCCCAGAGACTAAGTTTTTAAGGGGCATAACTCATGCAAAAATCGATGAACCATAAAATCCTTCCTTCATGCGCATCTACCAATTGAGGTGATAACATTGACCAAGTTTCATTAAGATCCAGCCAGAAACTTAGGAGGAGTTGCGTTGACAAGGCTGCAATTTCAATAAGCCCCAGAGACTAAGTTTTTAAGGGGCATAACTCAGGCAAAAATCGATGAACCATAAAATCCTTCCTTCATGCACATCTACCATTTGAGGTGATAACATTGACCAAGTTGCAAGAAGATCCAGCCAGAAACTTAGGAGGAGTTGCGTTGACAAGAAAAGTGGACTAACGTACGGACGGCTGGACAGATGGACGGACGGACGGACGGACAGACGGAGAAGATGACGCCAATATACGTCTGCCTCCGGCGGCGTATAAAAAGAAATATTTCATTTTGAAGAACCACCATCCCCTCTTATCTGTAGCCCTGGCCTGAACAATGTCAAGACAAGAAATTGGATAATAAAATTCTGTTCAACAAGACAATAGCAAGGTTAACCTATTACAAAACTGCATATTTTGACTGGTCCAAATTCAAAGATGTAGCAGACGACAGCTTCATACATGATTTTTTTTTTTTTGGTCTTTTAGGGTAGAAAACATTGTGGTGAAGGAAGAAATCGCTTGTCACAATTATGTTTACCAAATCCTTTATTCTTTTGGTAGAAAGTCAAGAAGAGTCCATGCGTGGAAACTGAAAAGTCTTAAACTATTTCATAAAGACGAAAATGCCAAAACCTTGGTAAAAAGAAATTTAGAGCAATTAAAGGGAGACAATGTGAATTAATTCAAATCTCTTTAACTTTTTGGTTATCTTTCCTTTTATATTCTTTCAACAATTAGTTTTTCTTCATCCCCTTTCCCAACAATGCATGGTTTTGACTTTTCACATCACTTTTACAGCAAACATGTACAACATACGAACCGCTTTTTGTTCTTTTTGCTTTATGTTGAGGTATTTCTCCAACTGAACTGAATTTTCGAATCTATGTTTACTCTCTTTTACCATAATTTACCCATTACCAGACAGCAATTTTGAACTGGTCCAAATTCAAAGAGGTTGCCGACAACAATTTCAAGTAAAGGGAATTTTACATCTTTCGGTCTTTCTTGGTAGAAAACATTGTGGCTAATGAAGAAATTGCTGGTCTTAAGCAATTTCTTCATTTTCAACAAAGTTTTCCAAAATCTTAATCTTACGGGGCTTCTAAATGCGTCATTATGTGGGTATGGATTAATTTTCATGCTAGGATCTATTAGGAATCATTTTTCTTTTTATTGTCTAACAACTCTTTTGGAAACCACGAAGGCCTCTTCTTATCAATTTCCACAATATATCGTCCTTTATATTTTGGAAAGTCTTCAATATCCTCTCCCTTGTATAAATAAGCGACTTCTTTACGAGGATGATCGTAGTAATAAATGTCGTCTGACATCGCCCTCCTCATCTCCTGTGTTTCTTGTCGAACTTTGGAATAATAGGCACCTGCAAAAAAAGAGATGGAAATAATACATGTCATGTGCATATCCGAAGAAGGGTAGGGTGTGGTTGGTTGGATTTGTTTATCTAGGTTTTACGCCATTTTAACTGCTATCATCATATTACGTCGGTTGGAGCACCTAACCATGAATTCCTGTTGTTTCTTATACCAGTATTACCACAACACCCTAACCGAGCCTCCAGCTACTCGCCCGCATAGGTTCACGAAATCAAACCCTCGATGGGTTACATTTTGTCAGAGAGGGTATTTTCCACGACCGGGTATCGAACCCCGGACCTCTCGAATGAGAGGCAGATGCGCTACCAATTGCGCTATGGACACTGCCTGTGGTTGGTTGGATATCCCTTTCCCAAACGACAAAATTTTAGGATTGTCCAAATGAAAAGCTGCTACAGAAGACAAAATGGATCATAATAAAGATTGAAAATGTGTGTGATATAGCCAGGAAAATATTTAGGCAAAAGGAGAAACTGCTGGTTATCAGCAGTTTCTTCTTTTGTTTTAATGTTTTCACAAGCCTATTCTATTAGGGACGTCAAAACCAGGTCTTGTTCGGGAAAGGGTTAAAAACCCTTTACGAGAGCTACAGGTATGAGGGAGTGATGGCTTTTTAAAATCACGGTGGATAATCACGTGATACACTATTTTCAGAAAATAATTTTGTAAATACTGGACCGATTTGAATTCAGTTTGAAGCAGAGAATTTGGACAGACGTCACGCACTAGATGGACGTGGTTGATTTTTGAAAGATCAACTGATAAAAAAGTTATTGAAGATAAACCAAAATTTTGGTTTATCTTCAATAACTTCTTTATCAGTTGCTTTTTCAAAAATCCAATACGTCCAGCTTATTCCTGGCATTTTTCCACATTCAAATTGGTCAAGTATTAAAAAGAAAGATATTGAAGATTATATCAAATTCTGTGTCATGTGATTATACACCGTGAAAATGATATATTTCACTGAATATACATCAAATCCTATGTTGTAGGTACTCATTAGAATAGTCTCGTCAAAATGTTTCAAATAAGTACTCACAACATAGGGTTTGGATTTGAAACAAAAAATTTAGAATGTCTTCACCGCCTCTTTACTGTTACTCAGCTTTACCAATTGACAAATTGGGCTAACTAGATAGCCACTGTATATAGGACTAAATGGGTCATATACAGATACAGTTTGTGTAAAATTAAACACAGAAATTATTGAGGCAAAAGAAAAAAATCCGCTAATTATCAGCATTTTTATCTTTGGCCTCTATGTTTTCTAAATCCCCACCCCCCACACACAAATGTCTGAAAATAATTCAAAAGGTGTTATCATGCTGTATTAATACAAGCAGGCAGTGTAGAATAAGATCTGTAGTAGTAACTGTAATAAACTTCGTCCAACATCGCCTTCTTCATTTCCTGAGTTTTTTGTTGAACTTTGAAATAACAATGACCTGCAGAACAGAAATGTGACCCATCACGCTAAAAGGGACCTTATCCGAACTCCAAAAATCCAAATTTTGACAGATTCAGCACAGGTCAACCAGATCCCAGCACAAGTCAACCAGATCCCACATGTGAGAAATCAAGATATACTAAGATAGGGAAATCATTCTGGATTTAGAAAATTACATAAAAGTGAAAAGAGTCAGCCCTAGTCTGGCTGCGCGGACTGGTTGATATTTTTCAAACACCAAATAAGGTCACAAATGTGACGTGTCAACCTAAAAGAAACTATCGGGGAAAGAGTACACTAGAGGGCGGCATGGCCCTGAAGCGCTCACCTGAGAAAATTAATAGCTTTCTGTATATGATGTAGATGCACCTCCAAAATGCACACAGTTTAACTATGATTTGTGACCTAGTTTCTTACCCAGATGACCCAATTTCAAACTTGGTGGTTCATCAAGAAAATAATTCTGAGCCAATTTCAGGTTCATTGGGCACAAAAAGTGGCCTCCGGAGTGAACACAATATTTTTCTAAGACTTTTTTTATTTTATTGGGGTTTTACGGCATTTTCAACTTCTATGGTCATATCGCGGCGGCTAGAGCACCTAACCGTGGGTTCCTGGTATTTCTCGCACCAGTGCAACCACAATATCCAAACCGAACCTCCAGCTGCTCTCTCACATAGATGGTTCACACGCATTGGTGAGAGACAAATGACTTATGTCAAATGTCAGAATGGATACTGGCCGAGTCAGGATTCGAACTCGAGACCCCTGGATTGACAGACTCCGACATAACTGACTGAGCTATCCGGGCTCGGCTATTTTTTCTAAGACTTAACCATGTGACCTAGATTATGACCCCAGATGACCCAATTTAGAACTTGTCTGAGATTTTACTTAGATAATTATTCTGACTAATTTTCCAGTTGATTGGGCAAAAATTGTTGCCTCTGGTATGCACATAAGGTTTTTCTAAGATTTGACTCCGTGACCTAGTTTATGACCCCAGATAAACCAATTTCAAACTTGTCCAAATTCCATCAAGACAATCATTCTGAGCCAATTGCAGGGTTACTGGGCAAAAAAATGTGGCCTCTAGAGTGAACACAAGGTTTTTCTAAGACTTGACCCCGTGATCTAGATTTACTGATTATGACCCCCAGATGACCTAAATTAGAACTTGTCTGAGATTTTATCAAGATAACTATTCTGACCAATTTTCAGGTTAACTGAGCAAACAATGTGGCATCTGGAAAGCACACAAGGTTTTTCTAAGAAATGTCCCTGTGACCTAGTATATGACCCCAGATTACACAATTTTAAAATTGTGCCAGATTTTATCAAGATAATTATTGAAATAATTCTGACATATTTTCAGGTTGATTGGGCAAAGAATGTGGCCTCTAGAATGCACTTGACCCCGTGGCCTAGAATATGACCCCAGATGACCCAATTTCGATTGATAATTGATAAATATTGATTGAACATAAAATATGGCCTCTAGAGTGCACCAAAGTTTTTTCTAAGACTTGACCCCATGACCTAGTTTATGACCCCAGATGTCCCAATTTCAAACTTGTCCAAGATTTCATCACGACAATCATTCTGAGCCAATATCAGGTTTACTAGGCTCAGAATGTGGCCTCTGTAGTAAACACAAGGTTTTTCCAAGACTTGACCCCGTCACCTAAATTATGACCCCCAGATGACTCAAATTAAAATTTGACAGGCAACAAATGTAACCTCTGGAGGGCACACAAGGTTTTTCATACACTTGACCCCGTGACCTAGTTTGTGACCCCAGATGACCTAATTTGGAACTTGTGCCAGATTTTATCAAGATACCGTAATTATTCTGACATATTTTCAGATTGATTGGGCAAAAATATGGCCTATAGGAAGCACACAAGGTTTTCCTAAGACTTATCCCGGTGACCTAGTCTATGACCCCAGATGACCCAATTTCAAAATTGTCCGAGATTTCATCAAGACAATCATTCTGAGCCAATTTCAGGTTTATTGGCCAAAAAATGTGGCCTCTCGAGTGCAAACAAGGTTTTTCTTGGACTTAGCCCCGTGACCTAGTTTATGACCCAGATGACCCAATTTTGAACTAGTCAGAGATTTTATCACGATACCGGTAATTATTCTAATTTTTAGGATGATTGGGCAAAAATGTGGCCTTAAGAGTGCACACAAGTTTTTGTTAAATTTGACCTAGTGACCTAGTTTTTGAGCCAAGATAACCTAATTTTGAACTTGTCCAAGATTTCATCAAGACTATTATTCTGGCCGAATTGAATAGACATAAACTGTGGCCTCTAGAGCACACACAAGACAAAGTTTGACACACGACGGACTCAGCGGTATCACAATAGCTTACCACTTTCATACTCATGTGAGCTAAAAAAAAATATCAACTCTACTCAGTATGAGTCAAAACTTTTCATTTCTCTGATAACTTTCCGAATCTAGAATGTTTTTTACAGTCTTTTCGATAATTGTGATAACTTTTATGTATGTGTTTAGTGGTTGTCCTGTGCTCAGCCTGATCGGTTTTTCACTTATTGGTTATGTTGACTTCCTACACGGCCTCTTTTAGGGCAACAACCATCTTCGCAAGCCAAGGGTGAGATCTACGACATAACGTTGTTTCTCTATTCACCCTTGGCATATGGGCAAGAATTCACTATTGGAGTTTTTGTGTCAATCTGATGTTATGTTGCTATATTTTAATATTAAAGACAATTGCTTGAACAAATAATCATTCTACACAGAGGTCAGGGTGTTTTCTCTTATTTTTTGCAAAAACAAATACTTTAAATTACGCTAGAAGGTATTAAAAGACCTAAATTAAAGGTGAAAATGTATGTAACATTGACGCAAAAGTGTGACATTTTTAGTGTCAACATTTGTTTGAGCCCAAACAAACAGTTTTAAATGTTTTAACTTGTATCAAATAGTGTCAAAGCAGATTACCAGACATTTTTTTCTGAAATGAACCAAAACTGTTCATGTAAATGTTCACTGCTTATTACACATTGCCACTTGTGAAGCGTATGTAACGCTTAGCAATTTTTGTGTCATGGTTACATACTATACGTCAACTTGAAGAATTCCTTATTCCTCCTAAGAAAAGAACAAAATTAAGCTTCAGTGTTGATGGGTGATTTCAAAAAAAAAGAGGATAAAGTGTGACATTGGGTGTCAAAAATTAAAATTATTATTTGCTGATGTTTTCTCTAGAAATGTTTTGCTAATATGTCAAAATTTCAGAAAATATACATGGGAAGGTGAAGGACAAAGACTATTTTCTTTTAAATTTTGAATTTGTTCAAATCCATTGACTCATTTTTTAAGGATATCTGATTTTTTGTAGACATCTTAAGGCTTGGAAAAGTTATATAATTGAAAGATTATTTGTCTTTTAAGTTTAAAGCATACATAAAGCTACAATCCGATACAAAAATTTGCTACTTCTGCGAGATGTATCAAATTTTATGACAATTTGAAGTAGAATTTTGCTCTGGTTTTTCATTTATCACTAATAAATGTTTCTGTAAAAGATGCAATATGTTAGGAAAATAGCTGTAGTTCTATCTAATGTGACAATGAACACATAGCTATAGATCAGCCAAAAGCCGTTTTTCTACAAGTAGCCACAAGTAGTTTACATGGCATCAAAGAAACTGGAAAGTCCGTTTCACTGGGGACAGAAATATGAACAAAATTGTCTTAAGCCTTCTTCTTTTTAGAAGCTGATATAATGTACATAAATTTTGTATGTATCATTGACAAGGCCTTGTAGATCAATAAATTCTGGTATATTTCCATGGTCTGAAACAACCAACTGGCACATATTTCTAAGCTACACCTACATTTTGAAAGTTAAGATACCGAAATAAATGGTAGAAGAATTCAATTTGATTCTTGTTTAGTTTGAATGTAAAGAAAATTGTCCAAAGACTCAATTAAAGGTGTATACAAATTGAAATAGGAAAAGATTCTGAAAAAAAGTCACCAGATACAAATGCAGCTGAAACCGTTTCACTGGGGACATAGAATTGTTAGGCTCAGGATAAATAAGACTAGTTTGTTATTGTTCATAGTTCATTTTTTCTATGATTTCAAACATGGCAATTACTTTTTTAGATTTAATATCAATATATAAGTACAATTTTGCTGTCAGATATTTAGAAAATGATGTCTTTGATATTTACATACACCATAGGGATATCAAGAAAAATTTCTTGTGAAATATTAGAAAATAACTTATTTTTACAACAAGTAATCAGAAGTAACCAAGCAACATCCTAAACTGAAGATCTTTTAACATTTAGACTGATATAGTGTCATGCAGCAAAATTGTGTTTCACTGGGGACATTTGTTTTCGGATGACAGATACCAAATGCACACCCTCCTCTCATTTATTCTATTGCTGGTGATTTTTTTGGCACAAACTCTCTTGGAAAATATATGAGACCGCACATTTGAAAAAGATGGGGAAAAATTATAAGCACCCAAACACAAAATGTTTCACTGGGGACAATTTGGGGTACCTACAGATATAGCTCTAGCAGATCAAAGTGTAAAGACATGCAACAACAGTTTTATGCTTATTCTAATCTTATAATATCAAAATCATCAAATTAACTTAATTAACAGGTTGCAATTCTACAGAAATCAAATGAGACCAAAATAAATTGAGAATCAAGTAAATTTTGACTAAATTTTCGTCAGCATGTTGTTTGTTATAAACCCAGAATGTATAGTCTAAATAAGGTAATATGCATCTGAAACCTTTAAAAAGATAAAGATTATAAGTCAAAGTTTAGTTTAAATACTAAGATTCCATCACCAAATACCTACACTTTATGTAATAACAGTCCTAATAATGATGTTATCAGAAAATGTCACACAAAAATCGTCTCACTAGGGACAATTTTAGCATCATTTTTTGTCATAAAATTTTTATTTATCAAGATATGTTCATGAAATTTTTAAGATATCTTAACACTAAGGCAACACTTATTTAAGGACAAAAAGCTCACCTAAAGCTTTTGAAATATTTTCTGTAGCTCACTTGGAAAAAAAAATCCTCTTTTTTTTTGAAATCACCCTGATGTAAAATAATTCTAACGTCACATTTGCCTTTAGTTTTATGTAGATTTTTTTAATTGTGTACATTGAAGCATGCATGTAACATGGACTGAAATTATTTGGTGTCAACATTTATGTTAATAGTGCTCAGGAATTTAAGTCTATTATACTGCAAGCTCCTGATATATTTTCAGCCTTGAAGATGATTAACTTTGGTGTTTCTAATAAGTGAATTGGAAAGAAGGAACATTTTTCTACCTACAGCTGAACAGTTGTATGTAACATTGACACCAAATAACACTTTGTCAACAGTTTCCAAAAATTCTAGAAATTAACTAGAACTGTCCCAAAGCGGACAAATACCCCCCACTAGCACCTTGTCACTGGAAAAGTACTATAGGTCAAAAGGTTCTGTAGTTTGAGCACTGAAATAATTGTTAAACAAAGTCTGATTGTGACCTTGACCTTTGACCTTGGTGACCCAAAAACATTAAGGCACCTCCTTGGGTCATGGGCAACAACTGTGTGAAGTTTTCCTGATCCCAGGTCAACCGGTTCTCAAGTTAGAGCACGGAAACAGATTTTAAACAAAGTCCGGTTTTTTACCTTGATCTTTGACCTTGGTCACCCAAAGACAATAGGGCACCTCCTTGGGTCATGGGCAACAACTGTGTAAAGTTTCATGATCCTAGGTCAACCGGTTCTCCAGTTAGAGCACGGAAACAGATTTTAAACAAAGTCCGGTTTTTGACCTTGATCTTTGACCTTGGTCACCCAAAAACAATAGGACACCTCCTTGGGTCATGGGCAACAACTGTGTAAAGTTTCATGATCCTAGGTCAACCGGCTCTCGAGTTAGAGCACGGAAACGGATTTTAAACAAAGTCTGGTTTTTAACCTTGACCTTTGACCTTAGGGCACCTCCTTGGGTCATGGGCAACAACTGTGTAAAGTTTCATGATCCTAGGTCAACCGGTTCTCGAGTTAGAGCACGGAAACAGATTTTAAACAAAGTCTGATTGTGACCTTGACCTTTGACCTTCATGACCCAAAAACAATAGGGCACCTCCTTGGGTCATGGGCAACAACTGTGTAAAGTTTCATGATCCTAGGTCAACCGGTTCTCGAGTTAGAGCACGGAAACGGATTTTAAACAAAGTCTGATTGTGACCTTGACCTTTGACCTTGGTGACCCAAAAACAATAGGGCACCTCCTTGCGTCATGGGCAACAACTGTGTAAAGTTTCATGATCCTATGTCAACCAGTTCTCAAGTTAGAGCACGGAAACGAAAAAGTCTACGGACAGACTGATGGATGGACAGACGGACAGACAGACAGACATGGTGAAACCAATATACCCCCCTCTACTTTGTTGGTGAGGGTAATAATTATTTAAAACTAGAACTGTCGCAAAGCGGACAAATACCCCCCACTAGTGCCTTGTCTCTGAAAAAGTACTGTAGGTCAACCGGTTCTTGACTTAGAGCACGGAAACGGATCTTAAACAAAGTCCGATTGTGACCTTGACCTTTGACCTTGGTGACCCAAAAACAATAGGGCACCTCCTTGGGTCATGGGCAACAACTGTGTAAAGTTTCATGATCCTAGGTCAACCGGTTCTTGACTTAGAGCATGGAAACAGATTTTAAACAAAGTCAGATTGTGACCTTGACCTTTGACCTTGGTGACCCAAAAACAATAGGGCAACTCCTTGGGTCATGGGCAGCAACTGTGTAAAGTTTCATGATCCTAGGTCAACCAGTTCTCGAGTTAAAGCGCGGGAACGGATTTTAAACAAAGTCTGATTGTGACCTTGACCTTTGACCTTGGTGACCCAAAAACAATAGGGCACCTCCTTGGGTCATGGACAACAACTGTGTAAAGTTTCATGATCCTAGGTCAACCGGTTCTCGAGTTAAAGCGCAGAAACGGATTTTAAACAAAGTCCGATTGTGACCTTGATCTTTGACCTAGGTGACCCAAAAACAATAGGGCACCTCCTTGGGTCATGGGCAACATCTGTGTAAAGTTTTATGATCCTAGGTCAACCGGTTGTCGAGTTAGAGCACGGAAACGGATTTTAAACAAAGTCCGGTTTTTTACCTTGACCTTTGACCTTAGGGCACCTCCTTGGGTCATGGGCAACAACTGTGTAAAGTTTCATGATCCTAGGTCAACCGGTTCTCAAGTTAGAGCACGGAAACAGATTTTAAACAAAGTCTGATTGTGACCTTGACCTTTGACCTTCATGACCCAAAAACAATAGGGCACCTCCTTGGGTCATGGGCAACAACTGTGTAAAGTTTCATGATCCTAGGTCAACCGGTTCTCGAGTTAGAGCACGGAAACGGATTTTAAACAAAGTCCGATTGTGACCTTGACCTTTGACCTTGGTGACCCAAAAACAATAGGGCACCTCCTTGGGTCATGGGCAACAACTGTGTAAAGTTTCATGATCCTATGTCAACCGGTTCTCGAGTTAGAGCACGGAAACGAAAAAGTCTACGGACGGACGGACGGATGGACGGACGGACAGACAGACATGGTGAAACCAATATACCCCCCTCTACTTCGTTGGTGGGGGGTATAATTATTTAAAACTAGAACTGTCGCAAAGCGGACAAATACCCCCCACTAGCGCCTTGTCACTGAAAAAGTGCTGTAGGTCAAAAGGTTCTTGACTTAGAACACGGAAACGGATCTTAAACAAAGTCCGATTGTGACCTTGACCTTTGACCTTGGTGACCCAAAAACAATAGGGCACCTCCGTGGGTCATGGGCAACAACTGTGCAAAGTTTCATGATCCTAGGTCAACCGGTTCTTGACTTAGAGCACGGAAACAGATTTTAAACAAAGTCAGATTGTGACCTTGACCTTTGACCTTGGTGACCCAAAAACAATTGGGCAACTCCTTGGGTCATGGGCAGCAACTATGTAAAGTTTCATGATCCTAGGTCAACCAGTTATCGAATTAGAGCGCGGGAACGGATTTTATACAAAGTCTGATTGTGACCTTGACCTTTGACCTTGGTGACCCAAAAACAATAGGGCACCTCCTTGGGTCATGGACAACAACTGTGTAAAGTTTCATGATCCTAGGTCAACCACTTCTCGAGTTAAAGTGCAGAAACGGATTTTAAACAAAGTTCGATTGTGACCTTGACCTTTGACCTTGGTGACCCAAAAACAATAGGGCACATCCATGGGTCATGGGCAACAACTGTGTGAAGTTTCATGATCCTAGGTCAACCGGTTCTTGACTTAGAGCACGGAAACAGATTTTAAACAAAGTCAGATTGTGACCTTGACCTTTGACCTTGGTGACCCAAAAACAATAGGGCAACTCCTTGGGTCATGGGCAGCAACTGTGTAAAGTTTCATGATCCTAGGTCAACCAGTTCTCGAGTTAGAGCGCGGGAACGGATTTTAAACAAAGTCTGATTGTGACCTTGACCTTTGACCTTGGTGACCCAAAAACAATAGGGCACCTCCTTGGGTCATGGACAACAACTGTGTAAAGTTTCATGATCCTAGGTCAACCACTTCTTGAGTTAAAGTGCAGAAACGGATTTTAAACAAAGTCCGATTGTGACCTTGACCTTTGACCTTGGTGACCCAAAAGCAATAGGGCACCTCCTTGGGTCATGGGCAACAACTGTGTAAAGTTTCATGATCCTAGGTCAACCAGTTCTCGAGTTAGAGCACGGAAACGAAAAAGTCTACGGACGGATGGATGGACGGACAGACAGACATGGTGAAACCAATATACCCCCCCTACTTTGTAGGTGGGGGGTATAATAAAATCTCAGATGGAGAATATAATGAAGGCCAAATAATAATCAGAAGAGAAAACTTTGTTGTAAGTACCCTGAAGGGAGAGAGGTCTTAAAAGAAAAAAAATGTGTCAATGTTACATGCACAAAAATTGCATTTTTTGGTGTGGCAAGTACATGGACATTAATGGAACTAAAAAAGTTAAATAATCATAAACATTTGACCTTTATCTGGGTCTGAACAGAATATTAAAACAACATCTCTCTTTTTTATGTTTTCACTCCTTGTCACACTGTGTCACATTAGTGAATTCTTGCCCATATTTAGTCCAATTTTCTTGGTGTCCTGGAAAGCGTTTTCATTGGTTCCAGCGGTACCTCGCTGGAACCCATCAGATGACTCCATACATATATTTGTTATATATTCATGACAACAAGCGGGAAAAGGCATTGCATTTGCAACTCAAAACCGCGAATATGAGCAATTTTTCTTATGAATTTCACTGCCATAGACAGCAATTTTCTATTTTTATTCGATGGACTGTAATACTAGCGACAATTCGACCAAAAAAAAGCAGCTAACTTTTACCTAGTCTGTATGGACTAGAACACAAAAGAGAATGCGTGATAATGAAGTCATCAATAATGGCCGAAATAATGTCAAATGCATTTAGAACGCAACGTTTGATTGGTTGCTACTCCATAACAACTAGCAGGAAAACCGCTAGGCGGCGTTTTGCGATTTCAAGAAAATCGGACTAAATCCGCCAAGGGTGAATACAAACATAGGTGGGTTCAACCTTGGCTATCGAAGATGGGAAACAACAGACAAATTACAACCTTTGAGGCTCTCGGATGTTGAAACTAGAACTGTTGCAAAGCGGACAAATACCCCCCCACTAGCGCCTTGTCACTGATAAAGTGCTATAGGTCAACCGGTTCTTGACTTAGAACACGGAAACGGATTTTAAACAAAGTCCGATTGTGACCTTGACCTTTGACCTTGGTGACCCAAAAACAATAGGGCACATCCATGGGTCATGGGCAACAACTGTGTGAAGTTTCATGATCCTAGGTCAACCGGTTCTTGACTTAGAGCACAGAAACAGATTTTAAACAAAGTTTGATTGTGACCTTGACCTTTGACCTTGGTGACCCAAAAATGATAGGGCACGTCTTTGGGGCATGGGCAACATCTGTGTAAAGTTTCAAGATCTTAGGTCAACCGGTTCTTGACTTAGAGCACGGAAGCGGATTTTAAACAAAGTCCGATTGTGACCTTGACCTTTGTGACCCAAAAACAATAGGGCACCTCCTTGGGTCATGGGCAACATCTGTGTAAAGTTTCATGATCCTAGGTCAACCGGTTCTTGACTTAGAGCACGGAAACGGATTTTAAACAAAGTCTGATTGTAACCTTGACCTTTGACCTTGGTGACCCAAAAACAATAGGGCACCTCCTTGGGTCATGGGCAACAACTGTGTAAAGTTTCATGATCCTAGGTCAACCGGTTCTTGACTTAGAGCACGGAAACGGATTTTAAACAAAGTCCGATTGTGACCTTGACCTTTGACCTTGGTGACCCAAAAACAATAGGGCACCTCCTTGGGTCATGGGCAACATCTGTGTAAAGTTTCATGATCCTAGGTCAACCGGTTCTTGACTTAGAGCACGGAAACTGATTTTAAACAAAGTCCAATTGTGACCTTGACCTTTGACCTTGGTGACCCAAAAACATTAAGGCACCTCCTTGGGTCATGGGCAACAACTGTGTAAAGTTTCATGATCCTAGGTCAAACGGTTGTTGAGTTAGAGCACGGAAACGAAAAAGTCTACGGACGGACGGATGGACAGACAGACAGACATGGTGAAACCAATATAACCCCCTCTACTTCGCAGGTGGGGGGTATAATTAACTTAAGATACAGAGCTTTACAGTGTTTCCTTTCAAGACAAGTTTTTTTAGGAAAGAAAATACCTTTAACTTTTTCACATGCGAATTGCCATCCAATCTCCAAACTTAAAATCTAGTTTTCTAATTTATAGCAAAAATTAAGACTTTTCCATTTGGAAAGCTACTGTAGACAATGAAACGGATGTTGATAAAGATATTAGGTTTTGTCTATAGCACAGCACAGAAAATAATCAAAATATTGAGGCAAAAAGAGAAAGTGCAGAATATCAGCATTTTTTCTTTTTGTCTCAGTGTTTTCCAAAGCCATTTTCTCTTAGATGTGCCAAAAAGCGTCCATGTTTGAGCAAGGTTTTATAAGATTTGTGTAGAAAACATTGTTCAAAATAAAGATTTTGCTTGTTACAACCAATTTCTTCATCTTCCACAATGTTTTCCAAATCCTTTATCTTAGGGTGTCAAAAAGCTCCAAGTTGTGGGTATGGGTTTTAAACGATGACTGGAAATTAAAATTTTATAATTTACCACAACCCTTCTCTTGTTAGGCTTACCACAAATAGTTTCTGCTTCATGAAATTCTCCAGTTTCTAAGCAAGTAATGATATTCTTCTTTAAACTCGCATTATTTATAAATGGCTCAGAATGTTTTCTTGTCAGCCTTCTCTCGAGTGATCTCCTGTTTCGTGGTACTTTAAAATGGAGGATGTTCCCAAAGATCTCTGACAAGGATGCGGGTGGACAACCTTGCTGGTTGGTTGTTACATTCGATACAAGGCCATAATCGTAACTCAAGGATGGTGCTCCAATAAATCCTACAAGAAACAAGAAACTGCTGTAGTAGATATATATAGTATCAGATCTTAAATTTTTTCTAAAAAGTTTTTATAAAAACCTTTAGTTGGTATTTCTTTTCGAAAGAGTATTAACAACATAAAGTTTCATTGACAAATAAAGCATTTGTGTCATCCTGTCCTCTGATGAAACTAGAACTGTCGCAAAGCGGACAAATACCCCCCACTAGCGCCTTGTCACTGAAAAAAGTGCTATGGGTCAACAGGTTCTTTAGTTGGAGCATGGAAACGGATTTTAAACAAAGTCCAATTGTGACCTTGACCTTTGACCTTCGTGACCAAAAAACAATAGGGCACCTCCTTGGGTCATGGGCAACAACTGTGTAAAGTTTCATTATCCTAGGTCAACCGGTTCATGACTTAGAGCACGGAAACGGATTTTAAACAAAGTCCGATTGTGACCTTGACCTTTGACCTTGGTGACCCCGAAACAATAGGGCACCTCCTTGGGTCATGGGCAACAACTGTGTATAGTTTCATGATCTTAGGTCAACCGATTCATGACTTAGAGCACGGAAACAGATTTTAAACAAAGTCCGATTGTGACCTTGACCTTTGACCTTCATGACCCCAAAACGATAGGGCACCTCCTTGGGTAATGGGCAACAACTGTGTAAAGTTTCATGATCCTCGGTCAACCGGTTCATGACTTAGAGCACGGAAACAGATTTTAAACAAAGTCTGATTGTGACCTTGACCTTTGACCTTGGTGATCCAAAAACAATAGGGCACCTCCTTGGATCATGGGCAACAACTGTGTAAAGTTTCATGATCCTAGGTCAACCAGTTCATGACTTAGAGCACGGAAACGGATTTTAAACAAAGTCCAATTGTGACCTTGACCTTTGACCTTCGTGACCCAAAAACAATAGGGCACCTCCTTGAGTCATGGGCAACAACTGTGTTAAGTTTCATGATCCTAGGTCAACCGATTCATGACTTAGAGCACGGAAACAGATTTTAAACAAAGTCCGATTGTGACCTTGACCTTTGACCTTCATGACCCAAAAACAATAGGGCACCTCCTTGGGTCATGGGCAACAACTGTGTAAAGTTTCATGATCCTAGGTCAACCGGTTCATGACTTAGAGCACGGAAACAGATTTTAAACAAAGTCCGATTGTGACCTTGACCTTTGACCTTCGTGACCCAAAAACAATAGGGCACCTCCTTGGATCATGGGCAACAACTGTGTAAAGTTTCATGATCCTAGGTCAACCGGTTCATGACTTAGAGCACGGAAACGGATTTTAAACAAAGTCCGATTGTGACCTTGACCTTTGACCTTCATGACCCAAAAACAATAGGGCACCTCCTTGGATCATGGGCAACAACTGTGTAAAGTTTCATGATCCTAGGTCAACCAGTTCATGACTTAGAGCACGGAAACGGATTTTAAACAAAGTCCAATTGTGACCTTGACCTTTGACCTTCGTGACCCAAAAACGATAGGGCACCTCCTTGGGTCATGGGCAACAACTGTGTAAAGTTTCATGATCCTAGGTCAACCGGTTCATGAGTTAGAGCACGGAAACGAAAAAGTCTACGGACGGACGGACGGACGGACGGATGGACGGACGGACGGACGGACGGACGGACGGACGGACGGACAGACAGACAGACATGGTGAAACCAATATACCCCCCTCTACTTCGTAGTGATCCTAGGTCAACCGGTTCATGACTTAGAGCACGGAAACAGATTTTAAACAAAGTCCGATTGTGACCTTGACCTTTGACCTTCGTGACCCAAAAACAATAGGGCACCTCCTTGGATCATGGGCAACAACTGTGTAAAGTTTCATGATCCTAGGTCAACCGGTTCATGACTTAGAGCACGGAAACGGATTTTAAACAAAGTCCGATTGTGACCTTGACCTTTGACCTTCATGACCCAAAAACAATAGGGCACCTCCTTGGATCATGGGCAACAACTGTGTAAAGTTTCATGATCCTAGGTCAACCAGTTCATGACTTAGAGCACGGAAACGGATTTTAAACAAAGTCCAATTGTGACCTTGACCTTTGACCTTCGTGACCCAAAAACGATAGGGCACCTCCTTGGGTCATGGGCAACAACTGTGTAAAGTTTCATGATCCTAGGTCAACCGGTTCATGAGTTAGAGCACGGAAACGAAAAAGTCTACGGACGGACGGACGGACGGACGGACGGATGGACGGACGGACGGACAGACAGACAGACATGGTGAAACCAATATACCCCCCTCTACTTCGTAGGTGGGGGGTATAAATATTGTATGTTTACATCTTAATTGGATTATGTTCATTATGATAATCATATTCATGTCTCGTGTTGAACAACAATGTACCTAGAGTCAATAAAGAGTTTTGTACTTGTACATAAACAATTTGTTAGCATTTGTAATATTGTCTATATCTAGCATCTTTAACACCTTCCTGAACAAGCTGAACAAGAGGCACACCTGGTTTTAACTTCCTTGGCCAGGTTGGTGAAATTACCCCATCACTATAAGGCAATACTGCCAAATCGGGCAATCTTGCCTTATCCGGCAATGTTTAACAAAATTAAAAGAAAAGAGCAAGTCAAATAATGAAATTACGGCAAAATGTTTCAGAGCTGTGTTACCAAAGTTTGGAGGCGTATGGGTTAATACTTCAGGGGTTTTCCTATGCTTTCTGTGCCTCCTGAAAACGGAGGTGTTCCCAATGCAAACGGCTGTGTTCCCAAAGCAAATTTTCTTCAATTTTTCCCAATCTATTTAAAATTGTTAATTTCACTACTGAAAAATGAGTTTTTCGCTTACTTTTGTGCTCAAAATGAGCCATTTTGCACTTCAAAAATTTCCCAATTTGGTCAGACTCCGTTTCCCAAAATGCCTAGGAAAACCCCTGTACTTATACCTCATGTCAGACATCCCCAAAGAAATGCCAAAAAACATTGGTTGCACAGCACCTTTCACCACAATTTGACTTTTATCAGTTTTCATTCAATTACGTTATTGCCCGATTGGGCAAGACTGACAGCCTCTGTAGCGCAGCGGTTAGCGCACTCGACTTGAAACCCAGAGGTTCCTGGTTCAAACCCCACCGGGTGAGGGGTGTCTTTGGGCAAGACACTTAATTGTCACCGCCTCAGTCTACCCAGCTGTTTGAATGGGTAGCAGTGAGGTAATTTCGAGTTTCTGACTTTCTTACTGCCTCTTTTCTCATAGGTGGTTGAATCATGGGTGGCAGTGATGTAATTTCATGTTTGTAACTGCCTCTCTTAGGAGTTGTTGTAATTGCATCTGTAAATATGGTGGTTAGATGGTGCATTTACAAGAACTGGTGTAGGGATTGATAGGTAATGCAGTAAGGTGGTTCTCCGCAAAGTCATCGGAGGAATTTACAGAAATAGATAGAGATAGATTGCCATCCTGTTAAAAGAGAAGGCTTGAGAAAACATTGGGGCAGAAGGGAACAATACTGCAGATCATTATTTTAATCTTTTTGTCTGAATGTTTATTGTTTTATGTCCTTAAAAATGTTACCTGTAGTAACATCCTGTTTGTCATCTATGATGGTTGGCCCAGTTTTCGTGGTATCAATAATTCAAAGGGAACTGCCGGAAGACAAAAACAAGCCATTGCTACAATAATTATTAAGTAACATTTGAAAATATTTGTAATTTGATAAATTACCAACATTAAATGTCAGTTGCGTGTTATTGTTTACTTTGGAATCCATTTTGGATAAGTTGTTGACCTCTGACGTCATTGGAATTGAGGCTCCAGAATTCGTGGGTCGCACAATAAATCAGTGACAAATTCTTTGTTTCCAAATTTTCCTCCCGAAACTGAGCACTTCATCAAACTAGCATTCCTTTCGAATAATTAAAAGTTGTTGTTAAAAAAGAACACTGGCTGATGTAATAATAGGAGCATCACAAGTACCACTGCCTATTTGATTCATTGCGTAAAAAAGTATTGAACGACCCCCACAAGGACATTCATAGGTTATGCCCCTTGAATAAACATTTTCTTTGTTAACTTTATTTGGAGCGAGTGAAGAAAGGGTGGGGTGTTTGTTGACAAAATTCTAGCATGCCAACGTCGCCTGTTTAGAATGCCGTAAGATTATTCAGAATACCACGAATTTAGGGTCCTCCACGAAAACTGGGCAAATCACCATATAACAATTTGGACAATCCTAAATTTATGTCGTTTGGGAAAGGTTTCAATCTAGAAATGTGCGAGAAAAATGTAAGTTGTGAATAGCTTATTGTCGTAAACTATGCTTAGTTTCTCGTGTAGTTGTCATAAAACAAAATAACTGAAGCATGTTACGAACCGTTTTGGGTACGAAAGTAAATATCGCAAAAAAACTTAATTACTCGTAACCTTGTGACTGTGGGCTTATTTACCTTGCTGGTTTGGAACCTTCGTGATGTTATTGAGTGAATTATTTAGTGAACTGTTGAGTAACCTGAACAGATACTTGACATTTGTCAGAAAAGTCACTTTGCTCGCCATAGTCGTGTTATCTGAATACCGTGAAAAATACTTCTCACACCTAACCCCCCCCCCCCCCCATTTTCTTTCATTCCCACCATGCGATGAAGTCTCTCTTTGAAAGAATAAAGCATTTTTATGAGCAATTATTGAGATGAAATCAAAAAGTCAATGATGGACGTCACATAATTCTGCCTAAAATTCCATGCAGATACACAGAGGCGGATCCAGAGGGGTTGGGCGGGTACGGGGTCAAATGAAACCCTCCTGTTTCTTGATTTATTTAAGGTAGCCGAATGCGATTCCATAACAAGAAAACTGCCCTAGAGAATTGACTCATATGTCACATGTTATAAAGTGAATCCTTACTGACAAATTAAGATAATAAACAAGATAAGTCACCATCTACTTAAGGAAAGAATCAGGGCCGTCTCAAAACCAGCACTGAAATGGCTATTTTTAACATGGAGGCCAATGGGAAATTTGAATATTTTTACACAAATGTTAAAAAATACAGAATTTCTACCCTAGAGAATTTGATAATATTATGTAAATTGATGGACATGGTCATGATTTGTAAAATAAAGAAATAAAAAACAAAAGTCACCATAGTATATGAATGGGGGCTGTCTCAAAAGTGCCTGAACAGCACTGTTTCAGCTGATTTTTGACGCAAATGTTAAAATCTTAGGAATTTCTGCCCTAGAGAATTTGATAATATTTTGTAAATTGATGAACCTTGTCATAATCTGTAAAATAAAGAAATAACTAGAAAGACCTGAAGGTCTTGAGTCGCTCCACAGGCCTGAATTTCTTGTGGTTTACTATAAAAGAAATTGACAAATTTATCTAAATGCTTAAACTGATATATTTTTAAATTCTTGTGATTCTTAGAGCAGAAACAAAGTAAAAAGAAGCAATCATGTGGTCAAAGCGAAAAGAAGGTAAATGATTGACCAATATTTTGGGGATTTTTAGAGTGATGATAAAGTTGAAAACTGTCATTATGCCAAATTCAAGGGCACATAATTCAGTATGTGAGTTAATAATTGTGGTAGACTAAGGGAAGTAACTTTTGATATGAGCAATTTAAAGTTCAGTAAGAGCTATTTCCTTTATGATAATTAGTTCAAGAAGTTGCGATTGTGCATGTTACATGGTGGTCATGAAAATAAAGAGACATTCTGATCTATAACTGATTTTGACTTGATAATTTATGTCTTGAACACCACAATAATCAAGCTGAATATTAAACTCAAGTAAGATCTTATGGTCTGTCCAGATTTTGTCAGTATTAGTCTATATATGTGGCCACAAAAGTGAAAAAAGTGTCGAAAACTGAAATTTTGTCCATTTCTAGGGCACATAACTCAGATTGTAGCACTGCAATCATCCTGAAAATTACACAAAAGCAAGATCTTGTTGTCAACAAGATTCTGTCCAAATATCATCTTGATTGGTTAACAATTATGGTTGTTAGAGTGAAAACTAAGCCGAAAATGGAAATTTTGTCAAATTCAAGGGCACATAACTCATGATGTAAAATTCCAATGAAGCTGAAAATTTAACCCAGGCAGGATATCATGCATATATATATTCTGTCTAAGTTTCGTCTTGATTGGTCAATATTTGTAGATTTTAGAGTAAAAATAAAGTCAAAACCAGCTTTTTTTGACATTCAAGGGCAGATAACTCAAGTTACTCTGGTTCAATCCAAATTCTTTGAAGGAATCTGAGAGAGGGTCGCCCAAGGATCATTCCTGTGAAGTTTGGTTGAAATCCATCCAGTAGTTTCTGAGGAGAAGATTTTTAAAGAAAAAGTTTACGGACGCACGCACGCACACACGATGGACACACCGCCATGACAATAGCCTGCTGGCCTGAAAGGCCAGTGGAGCTAAAAAACAAAAGTCACCACAGTATATGAATGGGGTCTGTCTCAAAAGTACCGAAATAGCAGTGTTTCAGCTGATCTTTGGCGCAAATGTTAAAATTTTAGGATTTTCTGCACAAGAAAATTTGATTATAATTTGGTAATTGATGAACCAGCAAATGATCTGTAAAATAAAGAAATAAAAAAACAAATTTCATCACTGTACATAAACGGGAGACCGTCTCCAACGTGGTTTTTCCACAGAACCAGCTCGATTTTGTATAGCTGTTTGTACATAGTTATAGGAAGTATTGACCAAATAACAGTCATAATCATGATCGTAATATGTTCCTTGTTTGATTAAAACTAAAATCAATTTTTAAAATAAATGTTTGACGTCTCAAAAGTGTTTTATTCTATTGTGGGAAAGGGAAATTTTTAGGCCTAAATGGCTTTGGAGTAGCATAATCTATGTTTATCTAACATTGGTTTAATGTCTGGAACTGTAGTGTGAAAGTGGATTAACGTACGAGGGGTGATCAAAAAGTTCCCGGAAAAATGTTCTGATTTCTTTATTGATAGTCCGATTTTCACCAAATTTGAACTATAAAAAGCATGATCAATTTTCTAATATGCATGTATTTTATATTTTATGACATGCAATAAAAAGAGATTTTATCGTTCCCACGGCAACGTCACTGACGTCAACCCGGCCCAGCTTCTGACGAAGTCAACTCAAACAACGTTTTCTTCACATGCCCGGTTTAACAAACACTGTACTTACAAATAATATGTCCGCATAATCTTTTTCGAAGTATCCATATTAAAAGAAATACATTTTCTCCATCTAGTAGCCCAGGACCGGAATAACTTTTGCTAACTATTTCTGGTAGATCAGCTATGGATCGTTGCACGGCCTGTGCTAGTTGAGACAGCTCTCCGACGTTCTGACACCTAAGATTTTTCTTCATTGCAGAAAAAAGGTAGAATTTGCAGGGGGCCAGGTCGGGGCTATAAGGTGGATGTTCAAGCATCTCAAAGCCCAGGTCTTGGATGACTTTCTGGTTTGATGCTGCATGGTGGCTGGGAGCATTGTCTTGGTGGAAAAGGACCAGTTTCTCTGGATTGGACCTTTTCTTTCGCATCGCCCGCATGAAATCACGTATATTTAACATGTTTGGAATCAATCGTGCACAAAGGCGACGCATATTCAAGTTTTGATTGATTATATTAAACACAATACGATAGCTAATCTCAACTTTGTCTTGTAACTCGCGGATGGTGACTCGCCGGTCTAAATCTTACGTCTTAATTTGTTCGACGAATGATGACGTTACCGACGTCGGACACCCAAATCTCTGCGTATCGTCTGTTGTGTCTTTTCGGCCACTCTGAAAGCGTTGGCACCAATCATATACAACTGATATTTTCATTGCAGCATCACCATAGACATTACGCAACATTTCAATAGTTTTATTTATCGAAATTTTAATTCCCGCACACAGTTTGACCGCTGTTCTCTGCTCTGTTCTCATTTTTGCTACTCGCACTCTTTAAAATGGCTGCCACAATAAAAAATCACGTCTCATTTGCATTTGTCGTCAGTTATATAGTGCCTTCTAATCGAGCATTAAATATGCGAAGTTTAGACGACGTACGCTAAAGAACGCGTGAATGATAATACTTTATGTAAACACTTATTTCACAAAAATAGTATGATTTTGGGCCGGGTCGACGTCATAGACGTTGCCGTGGCAACGATAATGTCGTATTATAAAGCATGTCATTGATTTTAATTTGCGTCCAAACCAGAAAATGACTGATCCTTGTATAGTTCAAATTTGGCGAAAATAGGACCATAAATAAAGAAATTAGAACATTTTTCCGGGAACTTTTTGATCACCCCTCGTATTAGACAAAAGTCAGTAGATTCTGATAATTCGAACCAAAATTGGACTTTTTAAACGATACATTCGTCAGAAATCGGCCGATTTTATGAATCCTATCTTAACCGTATTACCGACGTCGTTACTTTGAACGCCAAAACGCACATGTTTAAATGAAGTCATCAAAACATTTTCAGATACGGCCTGATATATTTTCACGTTTTATTCTTGTTTGATGAAAAACTGATGCAAAAGTTTGTATTGTTTATCTCAAAAAGTGTAACGGATCTAACTTTCTACCTTTTTTTCTGAAACTATAGGCCGCCATCTTATTTACGACAACATGCGCGTTTTGGATGCGCAGTCGAATCGAATTCGGCCACCTTAATGCTGATGTAAAATTCAGTCAAAAGTACCGAAATAGCAGCCCTTTTTTGTATGTTCGAACCCCTCTCACAAATTGACAGAGAAATTCTGGATCTACCACTGGTAACCCATCTAATCACAGTAACTGTTATGGCACTTGGCCTACAGTATGCCCAAGTATATCTACAGTCAAGGGACATAATTATTCGCCACCCCAGCGGCGGATCCAGGATTTCTTTGAGGGGGGTTCGTTTTTACAAAAAGGGGGGTTCGTTTTACAAGAATTACACACTTTTGACTGAATTTCTGCATGAAAATGAAAGAATCAGGCTACATAGGGGGGTTCGTTTGAACCCCTCGAACCCCCCTGGATCCGCCACTGCACCCTGCTGTTTTTTGCATAAATTTTACACATAATTTCTAATATTTATCTAAATTAATAATCACTAAATTTTCCAATGAAAAATAGGTGGGTGGCGAATAATTATGTCCCTTTCAAGAGTGTAGTTCTATTGTCAGTAGCGGATCCAGAGGGGGTTCGGGGGGTTCCTCCTCTGTGCCCTGATTATTTCATTTTCATGCAGAAATTCAGTCAAAATTGAGTAAAAACAGGAAAACGAACCCCCTATCTGTATATTTGAAACCCCACCCTCACAGAATTCCTGGATCCGCCACTGATTGTAGTGAAACTTTTTCAAAGTAAAAAGCATTAGGGTGCAGGATTTTTGCAAATGAGGCTTGAACATACAAATAGGTGGTTCGTTTTCCTTGTATCACACAATTCTATCTGAAATTTTACACTAGACCTAACAGCGGCGGATCAAGGATTTCCGTGAGGGGGTTCGAATATACAGATATGGTTCATTTTCCTAGTATTACAAAATTGTGACTGAATTTCTGCATGAAATATAAATAATGAGGCTACAGAGGGGTGTTTTTTAACACACACCCCCCTCCGGAACCCCTCAGGAGCCGCCACTGCCTAAGGCTAAAAGTGTAAAATTCCATTTATTTGAATTGTTGTCTCAAATATCATTGAACTTGGACCAGTCTAAAATTTTGTTAGATCTGGCCCCGGTTTCTCAAAAAAACTTAAGTATATACTCATGAGAACATGCTCAACTTCAAAGGAATACTCTCCAACGTTGAAGGGTATTCAATTGAAATTCATATGGATTTTGTGCGATTTGAGCACGGTGCTCAGATTTGAGCATGAGAACATACTTAAGTTTTTTCGAGAAACTGGGGCCTGGTAATGGCTTAAATCTAACTCTTTACCAAATGACACAATATTAGAAACTTGTTATTTGAAATAAGTTGAAGACAACACAATTACTGATATATCTTAACCCATTCCCATATGATGACGCATTTTGACGCCCCACAAGATGAAGACTTTGCTAAACTTTCTTGGAAAATAAATATTTTTTTGTGATCAGCAATTTCCTCATTTCCCACAATGTTTTCTAACTAAAAAGACCAATGAATGTAGAATTTCTTTCACGTTGAAATGTTGTCTGCAGCGCCTTTGAGTTTGGACAAGCCTAAAATTTTGGCCATTTGGTAATGGGTTAAGTAGACAGTGTATATCTTACAGCATAGAAATTATTGAGAGAAAAGGAGAAAATTATTCATTACTAAATGACAAAATTTTACACCACTCTAACTTTGAAGATGTTGCAGATGACACAATATCAAGTGCATGGAGTTTTACATTTGAGCCGGGATCTGGAAAAACGTCCCTAATAGCATTTTTAAAAATTGAGTTTCAATATCAGCCTGTTGTCAAATGCAGTCGAATATGCACCCATGTTCATCTCTGTAAGTTATTTCAGATCACGAAGAAGCCATTAGAGAACAATATGGATCCTGATCAGACTGTGCGTATGCACAGGCTGATCTGGATCTATGTTGGGCTCAAAAGCTTTAAGGGATGTTTTTCCAGATCCTGCCTCATTTGTTTCTGTTTTTAGGGTGGAAATCAATCACAGCATTATGAGAAATGAAAAAATTGCTTGTCACAATCCATTTCTTAATTTCCCACAATGTTTTCTGAAGCGTTAATCTTGTAGACTGCAAAAAAGTGTCACTGTTGGGAATGCATTGGCTCAAAGAGTATCTGCATTTTTTTTTACCTTACTTTCATTGTTTTCCCATTTCATTGTTTTTCTACTGGGGATATCAAATCTTTGTTTTGCTTGGTAAAAACTACACAACAGACAGTTCAGGCCCCGGTTTCTCGAAAAAACTTAAGTATATTCTCATGAGTTCATGCTTAACTTCTATTAATCATCATGAAAGGTTAATCCATTACCACACAGTGACATGTTTTGACTCTCGACAAAATAAAGGATTTGGAAAACACAGTGTAAAATGAAGAAATTTGCTAGAGACAAGTAATTTCTTCATTTCCCACAATGTTTTCCATCCAAAAAGATCAAAACATGTAGAATTCAATTCATTTAAAATTGTTGTCTGCTACATCCTTGGACAAGACTAAAATTTTGCCGCCTGGTGATGGGTAAAGACCTTTTCACGGTGTATTTTCTTTGGGTAAATAAGAAACAGGAACAGGGTATTCATTTTAAAAGATTATTTTGTGATAATGTTAAAATGAATCAAAGTTATCATACATAACAAATGAGAAAATGAAAAAATATAAATTATACAAGCACAAGTAATCTAATACATATATTACAACAACAAAACATAACATTTATATACTTTTCTAAAGAGAATCCGGTTTGATCATTTTGATGCACTTCAGCATATTGACAATTTTTGACTCCCCTCATGAGAAAAGTTGGAGAAAACACTGTGTAAAATGAAGAAATTGCTTGGAACAAGCAATTTCTCCTTTTTTTCACCATGATTTCTACCCTGAAAGTTGTAAGAATTTAGAATTCCATCCAATTTAAAATATTGTTTGAAACTTCTTTAAATTTGCAACAGTCTAGAAATGTGTCATGTGTAAAATGTGTAATAGGATAAGCCTTTCCTAAACAAGCTCTGGAATTGAAGTCTTACCCCCAACAAAATGGGGGTAAGACATTCTAAATTTGTTGTGTTGTGTTCGAATTCAAACCCTATGTTATGGGTACAGACTTTGATAAACAATTAATGCAATACAGTCGACACTCGCTGTGTCGAAGTCAGAGGGGTCGTCAAAATACCTCGACATATCCGGAGCTCGACTCATCCAATTTTGATCATTTTCTATGAAAATGATATTTAACCATTTTTGATGGGCATCATATGTGTCCATGATTGGAATATAGTAGGAAAAGGAAAGAAATTGCTCGAAACGAGCAATTTCTATCCTTTTCCTACTAAATTTCAATGGCTGTATTTGTTTCGAAATAATATTGATTAAACATTTTGATAATCCATTGTTGAGGACGGGACATGACTTTCACTTCGATTTAAGCGGAAATTCGACTTATCCGATGTCGACATAACGAGTGTCGACTGTATTACATTTTGAAAAGCAAAATAATCATGCTCTTTTCTGTAGTTCTGGTAATACTACATTCTGTGTAAGACTGAATCTTCATCCTTTCAAACGTTTTACTTTCTTTTTTTTAACCTTTTCCAAACAAGACCCGGCTTTGATGTCCCAACTAGAAAAGGCTTGAGAAAACATTGAGGGAAAAGAAAAACAAGAGCTGTCCGAAGACAGTGCGCTCAACTTTCTAAGTTGCTTAGTATAAAGGGGGCATAACTCAAAATAGAGTGGTCCCAGGGTCATGGGCCCTGATAGTAAGGTAGAGGGTGTGATGGTGAATAATTATTCCAAGTTTGGGTTGATTCCCTTTGATAGTATGGAAGTTATTGATGTTTGAAAAAACTTTAACCTTGGTTGCAACGCCGACGCCAACGCCGACGCCCGGGTGACAGTATAAGCTCTCATTTTCTTCGAAAAGTTGAGCTAAAATTACTGAATTCTCAATATTTTCTTTGCTATAAAATTGGCAAGCAAGACTAAAAGACTACATACCTTTGATGATTGTATTTGGATATATCTCAGTCGGAAAAATATCTAAACAAATAACATAGAAAAATTGATTTAGACAAGACATAAATTCAATAACTTACTCAAGAAATGTATTTTTGAGAAATAATATATCAACGTCCAAATAGACTGAGAATAACAACTAGACTGTGCCGATTCCCGCGCATACAGCTGGTTAAAAAGCGAGTCGAAGTAATTGACCAATCAAAATCTTGCTTTGTCGTTGCCTAGCTGCCAATTAACTAGTTTTATGCTGCACCACAAAACTATGCACATGCACATTTCAGTTTCGACTTTTTCACTAGTTTGTAATCTGCAATATCTTTCCAATTGAACAGTCTAAAATTTCACAGTTTGGGAAATGCTCAAATTCATTTGCTTCTTAAGTCTATTCATTGAAGAAGCTGTAGAAAGTTAACTTTGGACCATGTTGAACTTGCAATTTTTCCAACTTTGGATAGAAAATATAGATCATATTTCAGCATTGTTCAGAATGAATGGGACTAGCATACTGAAAAATTGTATGAGAGGCCCTAGTCAGCATGAGTAAGAATACACAGCATAGTACATCCAGCACATGCAGGTCAATGATAATCTTGTTGCTATTTATAGATAATGTCACTATTTATAGACATGATGATGTCACTATAGACAGGATGATGTCACTATTTTACAAGTGTTTATATCACAACTGCACTGTTTGAACTACTTGGCGGGTATTCTGGGTAATCCAAATTCATCAACTGGGACATCCTCCTGTAAATAGATAAACAAACATGGAAAGCCTGTTACTATTTATAGAAAATGTCACTATTTATAGACATGATGATGCCACTAAGGACATGATTATGTCACTATTTTAAGAGTGTCTATATCGCATATGCACTGTTTGATCTACTTGGCGGGTATTCTAGGTAATCCAAATTCATTGACCTGGACAAGTGGACATCCTACTGTAAATATTGTAAGGGTGTGCACATAAAAACCTGTGATTGATTGTATTGTACTCCACCCTTTATCAGTAAAATATTGGGACTGTTCCAAGACTATTTATGGAAATGATGATGTCACTTTTTACAATGTTTATATCACAACAGCACTGTTTGAACTACTTGGTGGGTATTCTGGCTAATATGCAACTCTAATGAATGACTATAAAAACAAAAAAAGATCTGTAATGTGTATTTTGAAATTATGGTTCATTCAAATACAAAGGATGAAAAGTGTCTAAGAAGTCAAAACTGGTTGGCCTTTTAACCCTTTCCCAAACAAGACCTGGTTTTGATGTCCCAAAATAAAAAGGCTTGGGAAAACATTGAAACAAAAGAAGAAACTGCTGATTACCAGCAGTTTCTCCTTTTGTCTCAATATTTTCTATCCCATATTTTACATGAATCTTATCTTTAATTACACCCATTTTGTCATTTGTGGCAGTTTTTGAAGTGGATCACCCTAAAATTTTGTCGTTCGGGAAAGGGTTAAGGTCTTCAACTTACCCTCATACTATCAGCTCCAGGCTCGCTGGTGGGTACAGACGGGGTTGACACAGCTTCATCTAGATACGACGAATCTTCATCTAGGCCTAGTTCATCTCCGAGGGCGTCCAATTCTGCCTCCAATTCATCATCGTCGACCTCTGGCATGCCATAACTTCTTCCCATCACTTCTTGTATCTCATTAGATTGTTCTGTTAAATCTTCTAACTCATCTTGTAAATTCTGAAGGAAAGTATTCAACAAGAGATGTAAGTAAAACATATATTCATCTAGTCCTAGTTCATCTCCAAGGGCATCTAACTCAGCCTCCAGTTCATCATAGTCGACCTCTGGCATGCCATAACTTCTGCCCATCACTTCTTGTATCTCATTAGATTGTTCCGTTAAATCTTCTAGTTCGTCTTGTAAATTCTGCAGGAAAAAAATTAGATCTAATAACTTTCACCAATCAAGTTCAAACACACTTTATCTATTTAACCAATTACATGTACTGCATAGAGACACATTTTGACCTCCTCCCAAGATCAGGCTTGGGAAAACATTGTGGAAAATGAAGAAATTGCTTGTGACAAGCAATTTCTTCATTTTTCACGATGTTTTCTAATCAAAATTGTAAAGATTTTTAAATTTTCATCTACTTGAAATTGTCATTTGCAACATCTTTCAAATTGGAACAGTCCAAAATTTTGCCATCTGGTAATGGGTTAATTAAAGTTCATCTCCGAGGGTGTCCAACTCTGCCTCCAATTCATCATCGTCGACTTCTGGCATGCCATAACTTCTGCCCATCACCTCCTGTATCTCATTAGATTGTTCTGTTAAATCTTCTAGTTCATCTTGTAAATTCTGCAGGAAAATATTAAACAAGAGATGTTAGTAAAACATATATTAATCAGGGCCTAGTTTATCTCCGAGGGCATCTAACTCTGCCTCCAATTCATCATCGTCGACTTCTGGCATGCAAAAACTTCTGCCCATCACTTCTTGTATCTCATTAGATTGTTCTGTTAAATCTTCAAGTTCATCTTGTAAATTCTGTAGGAAAATATTAAACAAGAGATGTTAGTAAAACATATATTCGTCTAGGCCTAGTTCATCCCCGAGGGCATCTAACTCTGCCTCCAATTCATCATCGTCGACCTCTGGCATGCCATAACTTCTGCCCATCACTTCTTGTATCTCATTAGATTGTTCTGTTAAATCTTGTAACTCATCTTGTAAATTCTGCAGGGAAAGATTTGAGTTTTGATCTGGAAAAACGTCTCTTATAGCATTTGAGACTAACATGATTCATTATCAGCCTGTGTCAAAGTGGAGTTAGATAGGGACCGCTACAGCTCTTATACATTTGCTACAGGTCATGGAGAAGCTATTAGAGAACATCATGGATCCTGATCAGAATGTGTGTATGCACAGGCTGATCTGGATTCATGTTGTTCATGCTTTATTTTTTTCGGTTTATTCAACATATCAAAAATAATACAGAAATAGACATTTACCAACATTGATTTAACCCATTACAAAATATTAGACTGGTGTAGTCAAAATTCAAAGGTGTAGGTTCTGTGTAGAAAACAACCTGGGAAATGAAGAAATTGCTTGTAAAAACAATTTCTTCATTTTCATAGTTTTCCAAAACCTTCATCTTGTCCTGCATCAAAAAGTGTTATTTTTTTAAATGGGTAGAGCCTAATAGAGGCATTTGAGACCAACATGGGTCCAGATTAGCCTGCATATACATGCAGTCTGTTCAAGACCCAAGGTGTTATCTAATACATTCTTCTTATGATTCTTCATGACTTGTAGCAACTGTCAGATGACAATATGGATCTTGATCAGACTGCATTTAGACAGAGGCTGATCTGTAAACACAGTCAGTAATCTCACATGCTATATAAGGGACCTTTTTCAAGATCTCAGCTGATATCTCTTAAAACCATTATCAAACGGCAAAATTTTAGACTGCTCCAAATTCAAAGATGATGTAGACGACAATTTAAAGTGAATGAAATTTAAATTTTTGGGTCTTTTGGGGTAGAAAACACTGTGGGAAATGAAGAAATTGCTTGTGACAAGCAATTCCTTCATTTTCCACTATGTTTTCCAAAGTCTTTATCTTGTGGGGCGTCAAAAAGCATCAATGTGTTGGAATGGGGTAAAAGAAATGCTGACTTGACTTCTAGACAGGTTGATTGTATGGAGTTTAACACCATTTTCATCAGTCTCCAATCTGAACCCCCAGCAACTCATCTCACCAAGCTGAATCATACAAAATTCATTTGCTGGTGAATAAAATATGACTTTAGCCTAATGTCAGAAAGGATATTGGCTGAGCCAGTGTTTGAACCCATGACCCCTGGTTTCATAGACTTTGCTATTAAAAAGTTAAAGTTACAGATTTAAAGTCTGTATTGCTGTAAGCAGATTTCACAGACTTTACACATTAACCCCACTATCATCAAGTTTCAAGTTGGTTGCTTACACTTGCGTAGCTTATTGACTTTTACTCTCATGTGTACCAATGAGATTATGTATACACCTAGGTGAGGAGGAGCAATGTAGGGTAATCTTTCTGCTCCGAAAAAGTCCCATGCGACTGGCAAGATTTGAATCCAGGACCCTTACATCCCAGAGCCTGCATCCTACCATCAGACCACGGCCCCAAACAAAGTAATTGACTGAGTTATCTATGCTTGGCACCTCTGGACGGAGATAAAGCAGGTAAAATCTTACCTCTATTTGATCTATGATGACTTTTTTGTATGCTTTCTTGGTAGAAAATATTGTGGGAAAAGAAGAAATTGCTTGTCACAAGCAATTTCTTCATTTTCCACAATGTTTTCTAAAGCCTTTATTTTGTAGGACCTCAAAAGGCATTGATCACTATTTGTTTGATTAAAACTTGCAACTACATGTATGTGGGAAAAGGTGACTAACAGGTAAAATCTTACCTCTATTTGATCTATGTTTACTTTTTTGTATGCTTTCTTAAATTCTTTAACTCCAACCTTCATGGCATCAACCTGTAAATGTATAATGAATATTTAATCCTTCACAAAACAGTGAATATTTAATCCTTCACAAAACAGGAACACTTTAGTGACACAGTTACCCCCTTTGCTTCCCCATGATGGGTATACACGTCATATAAACATGTCGCAATCATATTGGTCCTATATCGCTCACCTGAATCAAAATGATATGAGCCACGGTTTAATTTCATTCAATTAATATTTATGACTTTAGGACTGAAAACAAACTTATGGTCAATAAGTAACATTAAGTCAAGTTTTGTCTTGATTAGTCACTATTTGAGGTTGTTAGAGTAAAATTTGAAGGGCAGATAACTGAGCAAATTCTATTCTGATTAAGCTGAAATTCATAATAATCCAAGATCTTATCGTATTCAACATCATATCAAAATTTTGCCTTGATTGTTCATTATTTGTGGTTGTTAGAGTCAAAACAGCAATGTTGTCAGATTCAAGGGCACATGACTGACAAAGGATGGGTTGCAATAAGGGGTCAAAAAATAGATTTTCTTTAAATTTCGTGAATTGATAGGGTTACATAATATCTTTAATTTGTATGTGTAAAAAATCTGGTTTCGGCTTATTTTTCGAGATATGGGTAAATAAAGTGGGTGGGGTAAGATTGACTGAAACACAGTATGGGTTATTCTAAGTCGCATATCGTTCTTATTTTTAGCCCAAGATGCGTGAAAATTTGTATGCATGTTTTGTGATATATGCGTTAACCATTTATGGGCTTATATTTGATATTCCATGTAAATCTCTTCCGTAATATTCATTCTTCTTTCTTTCGAAGAATTTCGCTATTTTTTAACGACCAACTTTACCAAACTATCTCCACACGTTTTATTTGAAACCCGATTTCTATGAAACTTTACAGATATATTGTCCAGATATTAATGTAACTTTGTGTGAAATTTGAAGGAAAAGCGTTTGTCCGTTGTTGAGATATTTGACCTTGACCTTCAAAATGACTTCAAAACTCGAGAAGTGCCAAAATGTGATAGTTAAAGTGCCAATTTTATTCATAAGGATTAGAAACATGGTTTCTTTTTATTGTTCCTAGTGAGTTTCGTACCAATATTCTTCTTTTTTGTATCGTACAATCAATTCGGAAGAATGGGAAAGAAAAGAAATTCTTTTTGCTTCTCAGTTTTCTTATCAAACTAAATATTGCACATGAAACATGTCTACGCGGAAAGCGTTGTGATTAATATTACTACCACAGGTGAGTGAAATTAAATATTAGCATTATGTTAAGATTGCTAGAACTACCAAAGCTTTATATGCAACTTGAATTGTCTAAGAGTTTATATTCATTCACTCATCTGAGATCATGATGGACAAGAATTATCAATTTGCTAGGAGAAAACTAATCATTTTCAGATTGTATTTCTTATGTGGTTACAAAGAAGACGCATAATTGTGAATGATTTTACTAAATGACCAAATGTGCTTTCAATTAATTAACTTATGCTAAATATTTATGTAACGTTATTTAATATCATCAAAAAGAAAATAATGTTAAATGTATAGACAGGCCTTAAACAAATATCTGTCTATCAATGATTTCGTTAGATGAAATGACCGGGTAACTCTGAGAGGTGACCAAGTTTATTATATTGCTTATATCAATTTTAACGGTAAAATCATACAATAAAAACCCCAATCATGTGTGAAATGCATTCTTTTTTGAATGGGCTGTCACATGCCATTCAACCCTAACCATTTTCCCAACAATGCGTAGTTTTAACGGACATTCCCGAATTTGATGTTATTTTGAAGGTCAAGGTCAAATATCTCAACAACGGGCCAACGCTTTTCTTTCAAATTTCACACAAAGTTACATTAATATCTGCATAATACATCTGTAAAGTTTCATAAAAATCGTGTTTCAAATAAAACGTGTGGAGATAGTTTGGTAAAGTTGGTCGTTAAAAAATAGCGAAATTTGCCGAAAGAAAGAAGAATGAATATTACGGAAGAGATATAAATGGAATATCTAATGTAAGTCCATAAATGTTTAACACATATATCACAAGACACGCATACAAATTTTCACGCATCTTGGGCTAAAAATAAGAAAGATATGCGACTTAGAATTACCCCTACTGTGTTTCAGTCCATCTTACCCCACCCACTTCATTTACCCATATCTCGGAAAATAAGCCGAAACCAGATTTTTTACACACACAAATAAAAGATATTATGTAACCCTATCAATCCACAAAATTTAAAGAAAATCTATTTTTTGACCCCTTATTGCAACCCATCCTTTCTCATTTGATTAGAGCAAAATTCAAACTCATGCAAGATCTTGTAACCGACAGCATACTGTCCAAGTTTTGTCTTGGTTGATCAATAAATGTAGATTCTAGAGAGTAAACAAGGCGAAAACAGCCGAAAACGACAATTTTGTCAAATTCAAGGGCACATAACTCTAGTCTTACTGATCATATCAGACTGAAAATCAAGCTCACCGGAGATCGTATAGGCCCCAACATTGTGTTGAAGTTTTGTCTTCATTGATCAATAATTGTAGATTCTAGAGTGTTTACAAACAAGGTCAAAAAATAGTAGAAAAGAGCTATTTTGTAAAATTCAAGGGCACATAACTCTGGACTTTCTACTCCTATCAGACAGAAATTCAAACTCATAAGCTCTCTTATGGTCCCCAACATTGTGTCCAGGTTCTGTCTTGATTGATCAATAATTGTATATTCTAGAGTTTACCGCCTTCGCTGCCAGACAAATTTTGGAAAATTGGTTCCTATTTGCCAAGCTTTTTCCAAGAAATTGACGGTAGTGTAAGAAATCAACTTATAACTAAAACACTATTCAATAAAACTATATAAAACCTTATATTTTCTGAAAGATAATTGAAAATGCTATTCAGTGAATATATTTTCATTCATTTTGTAAATTACATTTTTTGTTAGAAAACTTTGGGAAAACAAGATGTGTTTGTGAAACACAAATGCCCCCGAAACGGCCATTTTTCTAAAATGTTAAATTTTCGTGGAGTAAAGGATTATTAAGGGTTAAGGGATGACCTTGAGGAAGGTCAAATTGCTTGAAACAGATAGATATCATTGAAAGGAAGTTGCATACCAAATTTGAGCTTTGTATGTCAAATACTTTTGGAGAAAAGGCAAAGGTTAAGTTTTCGGAGTAAAAGGTTAAGTTTTCGTAGAGTAAAGGGTTGATAAGGGTTAAAGGATGACCTAGAGGAAGGTCAAATTGCATGGAACAGATAGATATCATTGAAAGGAAGTTGCATACCAAATTTGAGCTTTGTATGTCAAATACTTTTGGAGAAAATGCCAAGGTTAAGTTTTCGGAGTAGAAGGTTAAGTTTTCGTAGAGTAAAGGGTTGATAAGAGTTAACGGATGACCTTGAGGAAGGTCAAATTGCATGGAACAGATAGCTATCATTGAAAGGAAGTTGCATACCAAATTTGAGCTTTGTATGTCAAATACTTTGGGAGAAAAGGCCAAGGTTAAGTTTTCGGACAGACGGACGGACAGACGGACAGACAGACAGACAGACAGACAGACGGACACGAGTAAAACAATATGCCCCCGATCTCTCGATACGGGGGCATAAAAAGCATTGTTCTCCCCTCATGACGGCTAAGGCCGTCAAGGGGCAGTATAGCGACATTTTCTCATGACGGCTCAGGCCGTCATGGGGCAGCGAAGGGGTTAAATAAAGTTAAAAACAGCATTTTTTCACAAGGTGGAAAATAGCCGAAAACGGCAATTTCGTCAAATTCAATGGCACATAACTTTCATCTTTATGGTCAGATCAGACTGAAAATGGATCTCATATGAGAACTTATGGTCTCTGACGTTTTGTCAAAGTTTTGTCTTAATTGATCAATAATGTAGATTCTAGTGTTTTAACAAAGTTAAAACAGCATTTTTTGACAATCAAGGGCAGATAACTCAGCACATTCTGGTCTGATCAGGGTAGCGTTTTACTAACATTTGCGTAAGTTTTTGCGTAACTTTACATCGTCTAAAAAAATCTTACGCAAATTCTTAAGTGCGTTTTACAAAACGATCGTAAGAAAATTTTGAACGTAAGTAAACAATTATCGTAACTCTAAAAATAGAACAACAGCGGCTAAAAATAAACCAACAATGTGCTCTTATCCCAGTTTAGTTTCTCGTAAATATCAAAAACTACTAGTTGTGTTCTAGTTTTAAACTGTGCTGTTTAGCATTGATAAAGGTAATTCTGCTATTAAAAATTACAGAAATTGGATATTTTAGGTGAATTGCTGAACTATTACTAATACGATTCCAAACGTATTATTTACGTTTCGAAGTAGTCCATTAGAATAGGGAAAACGTGAAAAATACTAGCTGTCATGTTGTTGTTGTTTTATTCTATAAATAGTAACACAAAACAAAGTGATAAAAAAACAACGAAATAAACATACATTTTTCGTCGATTTTTTTTAATTTCAGCCTTTCCTTTGATATGTATTTTGAATTTTTCGGTAATTCTTTAGTTTACAAGGCTTTGTAAGGTAAATTGAGGCAATGGCATTAGTTACGAAAATACTTACGTCAACTATTTTTGATCGTAAAGTTACGCAAAAACTTAGGAAATTCTTAGCTGCGAACATTTTTAGTAAAACGCACTTACGCAAATAATTTGAACTTACGTTCAAATCTACGAAAAATTCTTGCGTAAGTTCGTTAGTAAAACGGGCCCCAGGTCCATAATCAAACTTGTCCAAGAGCTTATGATCCTTATTGTTTTTGCCAAGTTTGATTAAAGGTCAAATGTAACGTCAAAATAACCCATACTTATTATTAAGACAAATGAAAAATATTAACAACGCAATATTTGAAAATTTGATATATTGGCTGCCTATATGCTAGGAAGGCTAACATTGTATATCGTCGCTTTTCAACGAAACCCTTGTAATTGCAGCTGGTAATAAGCCGCAGTTACGAGTTTTTTGTTGAATAGCAGCGATTTTTACATTTATCAATTGGTATAACATGAATCTGATATACAAATGATCGGGATGTGTTGTATCGCCAAATATCTTGTCACTGAAGAGGTGATAAACATTACAGCATTCTGTTTATTTGCAGTTGGTATCGGGTCACTGGAGTCATTTCTTACTGTTAGTAAGTCTGTGTTCAAAATCTCGTAATTATGATACATTTATATTGCAGATGGTCCATTTTAGATATGAAATCTGTTTTTATTTTACAATTATGCAATTATTTGCGCATTTGTTAGTTTAAATTCTATTTCATTGCTATCGCATATGCAGAAAATAACGAGTGAAATACGAACTGATTATAATTTGCTTGAGTCAGAAAAAATCAATTTGTTTTAGCACAGAAAATATCGAGCGAAAAGAGGAAATTGCTGATTATCAGCAATTTCATTTACCCTTCAATATTTTCTAGAACAATTCCCACATGGGACTTCACAAGCAAGTCTTGTTTCGGAATGAGTAAAGCAAATATATTAATTGGTAAGTGTAGGCATTTAGATAGAATGATAAATGTCAAGAAAAAAAAGTCTGGAAATAATGCAACAATTTCGATAAATTACATGTTATAATAAAGAAACAGAGAAACTTGTGAAAGATCTACACATTTTACTTGTTAATTTCTATATTCATATTTGTATATTTTAGGTACAAAATTACTATAAAAGTATAATAGACTTTTGTTAAACGCTGTGTTTTTTGTTAATATCGACTGTTTGGAATCGATCTTTTGAACGCGGACTTTTCATACAGATTTCTCTTATCTAAAAGAAATGAAAATAATTATAAACTGGTGGTCCAAATTTTTGATTTCCTTCCACCTTTAAGATTTCCTTATTTTTGTTGATGCTAGAGTGTAAACACCCCAGTTGTGGACGGACACCGGACAAAAAGTGACCACAATAACTCACCTCAAGCACTTCATGCTCATGTGAGCTAAAAAATCATGGCAAACATGATGAGTGTACTCATTAAATTACAATAAAATGTATTTAGAAAACCTTGACTCTGTACAGATGAGGTTTTAGCAAGATTATCACATTGATATATCATCGGAAATATGTACTGACTTAGAAAGTGACGATTCTTTTGATTTAGACAGCGAAAATGATGACATGTTGGAGTTTGTGAAATTGACATTTTGGTTATTTGCTGCACACATTTTGGGAGAAAAAATCTGAAAATGAGACTGAAATGGGGGATTCAAAGGTTGAAAACAAAGTTTTGGTAAGTTTTAAATGGTTTTCATGAATAATTTTATTAAAAGCTGATTTTTAACGGAAATTCAATTTTTCAAATTCCCTGGAAATGGCCTTGCAAATGCGGAAACATTTTCCGATAAATCTCTGGCAGCAAATGGGTTATATTAAATTAGGTTATCAATCTATGCATGTTTTTAACAATGTACCATGACAAAATAAATGTGTTCTTGAGCCCATCAACACATTAAAATTCTTTATGACAACATAGGAATTATCCCTATGAATTATCCCTGGAAGTTCACATGCAAAGTTTCATTGCAAATGGTCCAAGGGTTGCCGAGATCTTTATGTGGACAGATGGAAGGACGGACAGAAGAATGGATGGAAAGTGTGGTGACTATAATATGCTCCCCCAAAAAACTTTTCAGAAAGTATAATAAATGTGAAGGTGCTACTTACTGTGGTTTTTGTATCTTTAATCTGTTGAATTGCAAAATTTTGTTGTTCAATGTTGAATGACTGATTTGATAAATTTTCTCTTTGAGCTTCATACCTGTTTAAAAACACACAATATTCAGTTAAATTCAGTCAAATTCAACATGTATAAAATACATTTGAGCCATATTCTGGGAAAGGCATCTTCATGCAGCTTTCTGACAATTCCATTTTGACCATATGAAACAAACAACTTTTACACTATTTCCCAAATTGCAAAAATTAAGGTGGTTTTATTACAAGAGATTCTTAAGAAGACCAAATTGATATCAATGAAAGTGACAATTCTATACAATGTAGCGAAGAAAATATCGAGGCAAAAGGAGTTAACATTTTCATCTTTTGCCTGAATGTTTCCAAACTTTTTACCACCTGAGAAGTCAAAACCAGATCTTATCTTGTTTGGGAAAGGGTTATAAACTCAGTCTCAAGTAACTGAGCCAATATCATGACTTAAATTGTTGTGTTCACTATGTTCATCTGTAAAAAGATAATGCCAACTAAGTTTCTGATGAATTCAAAGAAGAATCTATTTGAAGCACAATGATGAATGTAAATGGGTTAGATCAATATGTAGTAAGGGCCCTTGTGTTGATTTAAAACAACATTGATTGAGACCAGCAAGAGCAAACAAGCAGTATAGGTCTATAATAGAGACATATACCGTAATTATTCTAATAAATGCCCGAGCCTTTATTAGAAAAGTGCTCGATACAAAAGTTGGGGTGGGTGTTTATTAGCTGAAATTCTAATTTTGTTAGTCAAAACATGCTAATGAAATGTCAATTCTTGGACTCAAAGTTAATCAAGTAAAAGTTAACTAAGTTTTGTTACAAGGACGGTAAAATACAATTTTGGATGAAATTCCTTCATTGTAACCGGATTGGGGGACAGGAAATCCTCTCTTTTATTGCTTTTGGAAGTAATCTTTGTTTATGACTTACATAATTTTAACCCTTTCCCAAACAAGACCTGGTTTTGACGTCCCTTATAGAAATGGCTTGGGAAAACATTGAGACAAAAGAAGAAACTGCTGATAACCTAAACCAGCAGTTTCTCCTTTTGTCTCAATATTTTCCTTGCTATATTGTACACAAATTTTATTGTAAACAAGGTCCATGTGTTGTCGCAGCAGCTTTTGAAATGGAAATTTTGAAAATTCTGCCATCTGGTAATGGGTTTATTGGGAATCAGGGGATGGGCGTTTATTAGAATCACCCTTTCCCACTTAAATTGTCCTTTAATTATGCAGATTTTCAGTTGAGATTTGGGGAATGGGCGTTTATTAGAATATAGGCGTTTATAAGAATAACTACGGTATTAATCTTAATATCATACTTATTAACCCATTACCAGACAACAGAATTTTGGACTGTTCCAATTTGAAAAGTGTTGCAGACAACAATTACAAGTTGATGAAATTTTAAAGATCTGTACATTTTGGGTTAGAAAACATTGTGGAAAATGAAGAAATTGCTTGTCACAAGCAATTTCTTCATTTTGCACGATGTTTTCCCAAGCCTTTTCTTTTAAGGGAGTCAAAAGGCGTCACTGTGCAGTAATGGGTTTTCTTAAATCAGACCTGCTTTTGACATCCCTGATAGATAGGGTTTGGGAAAACACAATGGCAAAAGAAGAAAATGCTGATAATCATCATATATTTTCCCAATGCCTCAAAATTATCTGAATTGTACACAAATTCATCTTCATTAACATGCATTTTGTAATCAGCAGAAGTTATCTAAATGGACAACCCTCATTCTTTTGCCATTTGGGAAAGAGTTAATGTCTATGAACAATGTCTGTCTTAATATTATTTGTTTAAATGGGTGGAATGTAATTCTTGATTCATATAACCCTTCCCAAAACATCAAAATTTTAGGCAGCTCCAAATTGAAAGCTGATGCAGACAACAAAATCACTATCAGTTTTACTAAATGTTGTTAATGTGAATATCATGGAAATTGGAAAATATTGGGACAAAAGGAGACAAGAGCCGTCACAGACGGATTATGCTCCCCGAATAAGTGTTTGTCACAAAATAAAAACTATCATACATTAAGCCCCCTTTTCCCATGACAGCTTTTTTGTACACACATTATTTATAGAATATGGTCTAGAACATCCTATTTATTACAGTAGCACAAAATTTCATTGAATTCTGCCCATTAGATGAAGAGAAATAAGAGAAAAACTAATTTTTACACTAAGGCCCCTTTTTCCATGACGCAGCCGTAAATTTACAAACGGAGAAAAACGTCTCTAGGTATTGACCCAGGGAGTTCACATATGAAGTTTCATTGAATTTGGTCCAAGGGTTGCTGAGATATGGCTGTGGACGGACGGACGGACGGACGGACGGACGGACGGACACACGGACGGACGGACGGACGGACAGCGTGGCGACTATATGCTCCCCCGAAATTTTTTCGGGGAGCATAAAAATGCTGATTATCAGCATTTTCTTCTTTTGCCTAAATATTTTCCAAGGCCTATTTTCTAGAGGCGTCAAAACAGTCACCATGTCTTGTTTGGGAATGGGTTAATTCATACACATATTGTACATACATTTTCTTCTGTTTTAAAACCCTCATGGCCTTCTGTTTTACTGTATTCTGAAAAAGAAGATTAGAAAGAAAAGTGACATTTGTCCACAATATACAGTGATTTTTTTTCTTAAAAAAACGGTCGTTATTGGGCCCCTTTCCCCTCTCTGAGGAATATACTTTTTTCCCCCATTGCAGAGAAATTTTCCCCTCCTGGAACTAGATTTTTTGTTGCAAAGAAAAATCCAAATCATATTTAGATTCTAGGCATCTCTAGCAGTTCTAATGGTTGTTTGAAGGTCCCATTATGATATACAAGCAAGTTAAATGCATTTATAACACTGTATTTGAGAGTATAAGCATGTATTGAAATTTCCCCTTTTTGGGCGTTCACGCGCAAATTTTCCCCCACCTATGGGCCCTGACCCCCTTCCCCCAAAATTAAAAATAAACACTGATATAATCTACATGTTATAACCGAAATTTTGTTTGAACCCTTTAAACATCCAACCCCAACACCTGTATCTGTCAGTATCTGAAAGAAAAAGTTTTGGAAAAGAAAAGAAGATATGCTGTTACACTGTGCTATATCATACATACAAATCCTATATTTAGCAACATATATTTTATTGTCTGTAGCAGCTGTTAACACATGATTATAACAGTGATGATTTTTGACACCTGTCAAGAAAAATGCTTGAGATAAGCCTAAAAAACATTGTGGAAAATAAAAAAAAAATGCCTGTGGCAAGCAGGTTTTTTTTTCATTTCCCATAATGCCTTCTATCCCAAAAGACAGCAAAACATCTAATTTCTTTCAGTTTAAATTATCCTCTGCAACATCTTTGAATTTGGATCGGTTTCAAATTTGCTGTCTGGTATTGGATTGAATATGACCATTTTGAAATTATGTAGTTAAGATACTTTAGGAAGGCCAGGGATTAATTTAAGAAGGTAGGTATCAAAGACAAACATGGAAAATCCCAGAACCTTAAAACAAGTCCCATGATTCAAATCCCCCGCCGCCCCCCCCCCCCCCCCCAAAAAAAAAAAAAAAAAAACTCAAACAATCTAGATCAAGTTTATTTGAATATATTGAACAATTGATCTACCTTTGCAGGTCCATTTCTCATCTTTGCCATTTGATCTTTGTATTTTTTCAATTCACCATCTAGCCGTGCAATCTTTTTGTCTATTGATTCCCCTCGTGAGTCAATCTACAAATATATAATGAGACAATAAATCAACAATCAGAATATGTACATCAACAGATGTATAACTGTTTAAAAATACAGAGTTCAATGTAGGGCCTAATATTTATATATCGTTCACATTACTGTTTTCAAAATGAAGAAAAAATCTGGATTTCAAAAATGTTGCTTTACACAGAGGTAACTGGTCTATGTGAATATATGCCATTTGTAAAAATATTTAAAGTGTCCGATGATTGGCAAAATTAAAGTCTTGTGCCGAAAGAACACCTTACTATTAACCAAATATCAAAGTTTCTACAATTTTCCAACATTAGAAGTGTTTTTATTTCGTCTTTTAAATTGGATATTTTGGTCTTTTCCGATCTTTGCCGAAGAAAATACGCTAAACTTCCGACTTGAAATTATGACGTCATAATGGCCACTGAATGACGTCATGGCCGGAAAAACGGGCAGTCATGGGTCATTTCCCGGAAAGTCTGAAATTTCTGAAAAAGTTTGATGTCCGACTTTTCTGTCATATAGCGACTTCCCCAATCGATACTCAAAACACGGAATTCGTCCTCAGTAAATGTTAGTAAAAAATGTTAAAACAGTCAAAGAATAGGTCGTAAGTGAATTAAGGAATGTGCCAAAGACGGTTTAAGTTTGTCTGTATTACTCTTACGATCGAGAAATGGATAAAAACTGAGACTTCGCTATATGACAGAAAAGTCGAACACATTATCTTTGTCAGACACCTCATGCTCTAGATTGGGGGCGGAGTCAAGCCATTGATGACGTCAATCCGTGGCAATTTTACGGAAATTGCCGATCTTTATTTTCTCGAAAATCAGTTTTTCAACTAGGAAAAGAAAAGCAAATAAAACTTTTAAAACAACCGAGTTTGGCGGATCTTTTATAAAACACGTTAATTTAATGATTTTTTTCCAATATACGGTGCAATAAACTGTCAAGCTTGGTATCCTTTAAATAAATCTTTCTTTATCTCAAATAGAATCAGATTAAAGGTGTGAATTGAGAGGGGTGTTAAACCTTTCCCAAACAAGACCTGGTTTTGACATCCCCGGAAGAAGTAGCCAAGGAAAACATTGAAGCAAAAGAAGAATTTGCTGAAAACCATCAATTTCTCCTTTTGTCTCATTATTTTCATAGCTATATTATGCTTCACATAAAACCAACAAAACGACCTGATTACACTGTTTTGTTTCACTTTTAGAAAATTTAAGTTGAACAGCCATGAGTTTTTGTCATTTGGGAAAGATTTAAATATGACTGTAGCTTTTAACAAAATTGTAAAATAGAGTGAACAATCCATTGAATCCATGATTTTATATCTGAATTATAAAAATTAACTTCTAGTTACAGAAGTACTGTGAAATTGGAATCCTTATAATGTGTAACAGATATTTTTTGATGACTTTGTGAGGAATTTCAGAAGTTGACATTATGTTATCACTACAGGTACATCATAAAAACAGATTTCATAAAAATATTCAGAGAAAAATAAGAACGCGAAAACCAGTGACAAAACACGTTTCCTACTTTCAAAAATTAATTAAAATATAAAGAAAACATTACATTTGCCACGCAGTCATTCAGGTTTGGAGCTGGTTCCTTTGGCTTTGATTTTCCAAACAAACGATTCATTTTGGTGCCTGTTTTGAAGTGTTCTTAGAAAAAATTCCTAGGTTTGTGTATTGCGGATGTAGATTCTTCTGACGTCATTTCCGCAAAGAGCGACAAGTAATTCACAAAGTTTTTCCATTTCTATCTAATAATTTCATGTTTAATCGTCAAATTTCATTAGTTTGCACCTGGAATATGTATAAAAATCAAAATTGCTATAATGTACATCAATATAAATTTTTCCAAGGTGTTATAATGGATTGGATTATAATGTAAAAATTGCTGATCCCTGCAGGTCATGTGACAGGTTTTCTGAGGCTGCACAGCTCATTATCATTTGACAGTCAGTCAGCGAGGTCTTTGTCAAAAATAGAAAACGGGTGTTTACCGGTGATCACGCATAGCTGCCTTCTGGGCACGTATATAGTGTAGGAAAACAACTCTTTTATATTGATGTTGTGTATCTTTGCACTGATTCTACAGCAAGCAAACCATGCAAATATCATTTTCTTTGTCTCCAATGTGGAACAGCATGTTGCCCCCAATGTCCTCCATTGATGCTGATTTGTTTACACTGAAGCACTTTAAATGTTCTCAAAATATATTTTTCTAACCAAATGATTGATTGATTTGTGTGCCAAATTGATGATTATTGGTGATTTTATTTCCTGCATCCCTTTTCTAGGATGAGATTTGCTATGAAATAAGCAATTTTTGAGGTCATCCTTTTTACACTTGATTGCACACAGATTGTAAGATAAAATTAAACTTGACTCTGCTTTTATTTTTATCAATTGCATTGAAATGTTTTAGGAATTGCATTTCGACTCCAAATCAAACCGTTCAGCAATATTTTATGTCGAAAGCTTAAGAAAATTCTACATAATTGTTAATGATAAAACTCAATTGATGTAAACAAATGGTTTTATCTAGATGACTGTTCATGACTAATGATAAGAAAACGAAACAATACATGTTGAGTCTTACCTACATCTAAGCTTTTAACGGACGAACAGGCTTTCTGTTCCATTATTGAACTGCACAGAATGATATGCAAGCTGATCTTTGTCTATTCCAATGCACAGTTTTTTCAAGATGAGGAGAGTGCTTTATTTAAAGCTATTCTTTTTCAACCTTTTCCCAATCAATGAACTATTAGGATGGTCCATTTTAACCCTCTAACAGTACATTGTTTTTGACGTCCCTAATAGAACAGGCTTGGGAAAATATTGAGGCAAAAGAAGAAACTGCTGATAACTCCCTTTCTCCTTTTGCCTCAATATTTTCTATACTATATTTTACACGAATGCAATGGTTTTTAATCTTTTGTCGTCTGCAGCTTCTTTCAATTCGGAACACCCTAAAATTTTGTTGTTTTGGAAAGGGTTAAAAGCTGTTGTAGGTGAAAAAAATTATGTTAGAACAATATAATCTGTATCTGTTATATAGTGCTGGTTAGTGACATACTCTTCTTTTGTCTCAATGTTTTCCCAGAGTCTTGTCTATTAGAACTTCAAAACCATATAATAGCAGCCTTCTCTGCTGGATAATTTTAATGTAGTTGCTAAATAAGTGTCAATAAACCTCTTTATTTAAACCTAAAAATGCAAATGATCATAATAAATACTTATAACCATGCAGTACGTGTCTAAAAAAGAAGAAAATGCTTAACCCATTACCAAACGACAAAATTTTGGACTGTTCCAATTTGAAAGGTGTTGCAGACGACAATTTCAAGTACTTGAAATTTTACATGTTAAGGTGTTTTTGTGTAGAAAACATCGTGGGAAATGAAGAAATTGCTTGTCACAAGCAATTTCTTCATTTTCCACAATGTTTCCAAAGCAATTTTTCTTTGGGGCGTCAAAAGGTGTCAATTTTTGGTAATGGGTTAACATGTTCGTCAAACCCTATATTGTGGGTACTCATTGGAATCTTGGTGAGACAATTCAAATGAGTAACCACAACATAGGGTCTGGAATTGAAATAACAAAGTTAGAATACTTTTATCCCTTTCCCAAACAAGACCTGCTTTTGACGTCTGATAGAAAATGATTGCAAAAACATTGAGGAAAAGGAAGAAAATGCTGATAATCAGTACTTTTCTTATTTTGTCTCGATTTGCACGCATTTTGTCATCTGCAGCAACTTTTGAATTGGCTCAGTCTAAATTTTTGCTGTTTGGGAAACGGCTACCCCCCCTCTTATCTGTTGCTCTGATTGTTTGTTACAGGATTCCTGTGACATGGCTGCTGGTTGTTAGTGTCGGTCTTCTCTACACTCTCTGATGACTGTGGGCACCTAAAAACTGATGTCATGTCAACAAAACATTCTCCCACTCTATATTATGGCCATAGTATGCTGAAATACGCTTTAACCCATTAACAAATGTTGACACTTTTTGACGCTCCTTAAACAAAAGGGTTGAGAAAACATTATGGAAAATGAAGAAATTGCTTGTGACAAGCAATTTCTTCATTTTCCACAATTTTTTCTACCCAATGTGACCCATAAATGTGAATTTGGATCAATCAAAAATTTGTCATTTGGGAAAGTGTCTAAGGATATTTCTTTCCGAATCTCGGCTCAATTTTGTTCATTGTTTGTTTCAGGATTCCTGTGACGTGGCTGTTGTTAGTGTCGGACTTATCTACACTCTCTGATGACTGTGGGCACCTAAAAACTGATGTCATGTCACCACAACATTCTCCCACTCTATATTATGGTCATAGTATGCTGAAATATGTCAGATTTTCCTGGCTATCCCTCGCCGTTTAGCACATGGAATCTGTCTACCTCAGCCAGGCCCGTCTTTCCCATTGGAAATATTCCAGTGCCAGGACTCGTCACCGCGGGTGTCTCCAGTTTCCTTGATCCAGGGTATTTCCCAGGTGTGGGGCCAGTGTCTGCTGTACCTGATCATCCACTCTCTAGTTTTTACTCAAGTGCGTATCGAACTCCGACCGTGTCATCAAGGTTTTTACCAAGTATAACAGATTTACCTGCCCTTGGTGTGGAGCCGCTGTATGGCTGTGGCTTGAGGGATCCCAGGGGCATTGCCCACAGTCCGAACTTTCTCTTCTCACAGAACCCTTCTCCGCTGACGTTTGATCAGATTTACAGATCGTCCGGCAGTAATTCTGTGTCACCTGTGTCTCAATATAGAAACCAGCTTGATCAGAGATACGTCAACAGTCGACTGTTAGTCCCTGGTCGTGTCAGTGAACCATTGGCCAGAAAACCTAGTTCTATACTCAACCTTAAACCAAAGGAAGAAAAGCCACAAGTTGTGAAGACAGATAAAGATAAAGGTGGTTTACCTGATCCAGTGAAAGTGGTTGAAAAATCTTCTACATCCAACACAGAGAAAAGTAAGAAGATCTGGAATCCTTTCGAAGGTGATTCTACACCATCCAAGGACAAAGTAGCCCAGGATAAGAAGGAATCCATCTCAAATCAAAATTCATCAGACACTCAAACAAAAGACATTACAGTGATTACACATGAAAATAGTTCTTCAATAAATCAGGATAAAGTTGCAGAATTAAGTAAGAAATCCATTGATGTAAGTGAGAATGTAAAGTCAGTTCCAAGACAACCCATACCTCAATATCCAGTAAAACCCATTCCATTGTATGAAAGCCAGAGACTAGCATTAACCTCCTCCAGCAGTTATGTAAACCCACTAGACAGCGTTCCTTCTGTCACCAGGCATCATTATCCTACAGTCAGTGATACACACAGGCAAACAGGGGCAGTAGGGCAGTGTCAGAATAGTATTAGTGCAACTATAACTGGAATCAACAGACAGATTGATAGAATTGGTCAGAAATCAGCCAGTGGGACTTCAGAAAAGGATCTGAAGTCGGATGAAAAAGAAAGGGATTTGAATCAAAATTTGCGTATTGAAGAAAACAATAATAATTGCAAGAGTGGTTTCCATGTAGGAGTGCATGAAAGTAAATCTAAAGACTTCAGTGCTGTCAAAACTCAAGACACCAAATCTATTGTGAGTGATTCTAGTGCTAATGATGTTAACAATATAAATCCATCAGATGTGATTGTATTGTCAGACTCTGAGGAAGTTAATCCAAGTAAAACAGAAACCTCAAACTGTGTACAGTCTGATGTAAACAGGAATATCAGTTCTAGTGTATATCAACCATATAATGTTCAAAATAGTGGAGTTGAAGCATATCCAAACAATGAGATTGTGAATAATCAAAACTGTTTTTATCAGTTACAGTTACAAATTGAAGACGACCACTCATTATATGTGCCATATGAATCTACAGATATAACTGAGAAGCAGTTTGATAACAGTGACCAGACACATTTAGATAATCCAGGATTTAAGACAAGTTTTGTGTCCGAACTTAATGAAGATTGTCTCTCGTTCAATGAAAGGCCGTTGAGGAGCGAGTGTTTAACTTCACCTAATGGTTCTGTAGATTCAACAAGTTCTAAACAGCATTCACCCAGTGAAAGTTCGAAATCAAAAGGACTTTTGTCTCCAAAAAAGACTAGAGATTCCCTGAGAAAGAAGGAGTTGAAAGATGAACTTTCATTATTGAGTAATCAAGTGAATGAGATTAGGAAAAGACGCAATAGTAACAATAAGGATTTAGTGTCTCCCAAACAGAAATCCCCACCTATACAGCCTGTTGTAAGACCAAGTGTTACCGGTGAACCAAAAGAACGATCAATTGTCCCGAGAAAAATTGTCAACAGGTGTCACTACCGTAGAAACATGGCTGCTCCAGGAGCGTTAACCGTCATGAAAAATTCGGAGGATTCACTGAGTGCGTCGATCTCTAGTTCACAAGTGTCAGAATCTGACTCGGATACTCAGTTATCCACGGATAATGCGGACAAGTTGTTTATCGAATCTCAAAATGACAATACTCATACCATGTATCCAGACCCTAACACTGTGAGTGACCAGTCTGGATATCTGTCATCCCACCAGGGGAATGGCAGCTGTGACAATCAGTTCTATAAGTCAAACAATCCTAATATGTGCCAAACTGACTCCGATAATCAAAAGCCATACCTTTGTGTTCAGGAACAAAACCGTTTCAACGAAAAATCCCAAATCTTGCCCCCATATAATTGTTACACACAAAACCAAAGTACAAATGTCTTGCCATCTGAAGAGGAGAGCTTCCAGTCTCAACATGAAGAAGAAATCTCAAACTTTCATCCACAGTCAACACAAGCGGTGTTGGATCAAGTTGACTCACAAATGGATTACGATGAGAATTCGGTCATGTCAGAACCAAACCCGAATGTTGAATGTGATTCACAGCTTGCCATGCCCCATGTATCGGATGCCTCCGCAGGTAAACCCTCATTACTGGACAGTATTCATAACTCTGTGTCGTCGTTCCTGGGGCCGAATGATCATGAGTGGGAGTTTCTACATTCTAAACAGTACATAGACAATATATACTGTCATACAGGCAGCTGTGAGCCAGTGAAGAACGAGGATGGTATACGGGAATCTGACTCACCCAAAACATTCATCGACCTAGACACAACAACTAAAGAGAAGAAAGCTCAGGAGAAGATGAAGGTTCCATTCATGAAGGGGTCACTGGGAGGGAAGCATTATGGGAAGGGGGGTAATCACCAGGCTTATAATGGTGGGTCCAGGATGGGTCACAATATGTACGGGAACCAGTATGATAACTATGGGGGTATGGGAGGTAATCGCTGGAACAACTACAACAGAAACGGCAATGATGGGTCCATGGGACACCAGTCTAAAATGGGTGGTGATAGAGACGGGAACCAGTATGATCAAAACCAATACAGACCAGGGTACCAGTCTAACTACTATCCCATGAATCAAGGTCAAAATGGTGGTGACAAGATGTACAACCAGTCTGGTTACCATGGCAATGATTACAGTCAGAATGACTCGAATAATTACTATAACCAGGGTCAGCCAGTGAAGGGATATCAGGGTAACTATAGTAACGATGGACGTTATGATCCTAACTACTACCAGAACAAGACGGGCAATGATTACAATACTCAAGGTAATATGTACCCACCGACCTCCACAGACATGCCTGGTTCCCGGTACAATAACCAGAATTACGGAGGGAACCAAGGATATAATCAGCATTACACACAACAGTCGCCCTCACACAGCGGCTCTAACACAATGGTACAGTACCAGAACACACCCAACCCTAACTTCTCCCTGCCCAGAAACGCGAGCCCAGCCGGGTCCGAGTTCCCAGAAACACCGCCGGGACCAGTGAAGAAGAAAAGAGGGAGAAAACGTAAAGCAGATAAAGAACCACATGATGACTCAAAACCAAAACCCAACACCATCGTACAGGCATCGATGAACATCGGTCCACTGATTGACGTGGATAACCCAGACTGTCCTATAGAGACGTACGATTACAACCACCAGATTGAGACAATATTTAACTACACCGTCGACGATGATCTCTCACCAATAGCTGTACAGTTTCTTGAGATGGAGCAAAGACTTTGTAAGAAAATGATGCCCATTAAATACGGTCACCCAGTGAATGTTATATACTGCCCTCTAACCTACGCATTTCAGACTCATCGGGATTTTGTCTCCAAATATCTCCGGGGAGAGAGACCAATGTTGTTTCTGGGGATGAATCCTGGACCGTATGGCATGTCACAAAATGGGGTAAGTGGCTCTTAATGAATTACTTTCACAAGAAATATATTTTATGGGCATATTGTTTTACCATTATATGTCTGTCTGTCTTTGTCTGCAAAACTTAACATGTTAATAACATTTTCACATTTAGTGTTTGCCTTTAAAGTTACAAAGTACATAATTACTATGTCCATATACCTCAATGTGCATCATTTTATTACTGGGGTTCTTTATCAAGGTTTCGTTTAAAAAAAAAAAACAGCCTGTGAATATGTGCAATCTGATCAAGATCCATTTTAGGGTGGTCCACTTCAAAAAGTGCCACAAATGACAAAATGTAAGTTATTAAAGATAAAATTTGTGTAAAATATGGCATAGAGAATATTGAGACAAAAGGAGAAACTGCTGGTTATCAGCAGTTTCTTCTTTTTTTTTCAATGTTTTCCCAAGCCTTTTCTATTAGAGACGTCAAAAGCAGGTCTTGTTTGGGAGAGGGTTAAAGTTTCTTTTTAAATTTTGGTAAAACAGCTTGAATCCTGATTAGACTGTGTTTCTGCACATACTGATCTGAACCATTGGTGGTCTTCAGTGCTTAAAAACCTGGGTCCAGTTTTCCAAACAAACATTTTTTCGTAAATTATGTTACAAGACATTTGATTGAAGAAGAAATATGCCTCAGGCTAATCAAGGCCAGATTTCTTATGTTTAAATTTACGCAAAAAATGTGCATAAGTTAGTTCAGTGAAATGGGTCTGATTGCTATTTACATTCTACCTCAATTCTTGTTACCACTTTTCAGTGTCCGTTTGGTGAGGCGAATGTTGTGAGAGATTGGCTGAAGATTACCGGTGATATCTACAAACCAGAAATAGAACATCCCAAAAAACCTGTCACAGGCCTGGCTTGTACAAGAAATGAGGTGAGTAATTCATTATCAATTGATATTTTTTAGTCCATTCCCCAACAGTGATGCCTGTTGACACCACTTAACCCTTTACCAAACAAGACCTGGTTTTGACGTCCCTAATAGAATAGGCCTTGGAAAACATTGAGACAAAAGAAGAAAATGCTGAAAATCAACATTTTCTCCTTTTGCCTCAATATTTTCATAGCTATATTGTACACATATCCATTCTTTTTCTATGTCCATTTTGTCCTATGCAGCAACTTTCAAATTGGACCACCATAAAATTTTGTCGATTGGCAATGGATTAAACAATAATATTACACTGTATACATAAGTAAAGATAAAACATCCAAAATAACCTGTCACAGGCCTAGCTTGGATGAGAAATGAGGTGAAGTATTCATTATCAATTGATAGTATGTCAGTTTCATAACACTTTATACTAGTTACAATGCCACATTCTAACCATTTTGACAGAGATATTTGATATTCTTGTTATTCGTTAGTAAATCAGTAAATTTTGAGCCGGAGAAGTTAAGAAATATTATGAAAAACAAGAAAATGTTGTAAACTAGCGTTTTTATTGTACACATTTTTACAGACATCTTTTTTGTCAGAGTTTTGACAAATTTGATGGTTTTGTCATCTTAAAGATTAATTCACTTGAAATTGTTATCTGTATCGTCTTGAGTTTGGATCAGTCTGAAATTTTGCCGCCTGATAATAGGATAGAGCTTGTGATAGATCTAAGGTGCGTTCTTTAGAGCGAGATTTCTTGAGATTTCTTAAGATATTTTATTATAAAGCCTTCTTTAGAGCAAGATTTTTAAGACGCTCAATGGGAGGCGCCATTACCCTATACTTTGTGTGGAACCCCACGGTCAACTCTGTAGAATTAAGAACAATATAAAATAGACTTGAACGAGTTGTTCCGAACGGTCCATGATTTATAAACCGCGCTGTTCCGAATGCTCCATACTTTATACAAATGATGTCATGATGACGTCATTTGTATAAATATGGAGCATTTGGAAACAACTTGGTCAAAGTCTCGGTTTAAATAACGCTTTATCAAAAACATCTTAAGAAATCTTAAAAATCTTGCTCTAAAGAACGCTTTATCCTAAAATATCTTAAGAAATCTCAAGATATCTCAAGAAATCTCGCTCTAAAGAACGCACCTCTAGTATATTATGTACATTTGTAGGTGAGTGGTGCTCGGTTCTGGGGACTGTTTCAGCGCGTCTGTCGTGTTCCCGAAAACTTCTTCAAGCACAGCTATGTCCACAACTTCTGTCCGTTTGCGTACATGTCGGAATCCGGTAAAAATATCACCCCACCCCAGCTGGAGCATAGCGAACTGGACCAAATAAACGAATCGTGTGATGGGGCACTCGTAGAACTTGTCAAGATGTTAAATACGCGGTGTATCATCGCTGTCGGAAAGTTTGTACAACAGCGGGCGTCTAAAGCCCTTCATAATGCGGGGATTATGAACGTTAAGGTGGAATGTATTCTCCACCCGAGTCCCATCAATCCTCATGCAAATAAAGGCTGGGAACAGATTGTTGCGAAACAACTCATTGAAATGAACGTGATGCAGTATTTAAACCCGGATCCCGAGGATGTTCAACGGCATATAGATGACTGGGAGAAAGTAGCGCAGTCTAATGCAAACGCAAAGTTAGTTGTTGAGCAAGAAACCTTGTAGAGCAAGATGTTGTGAAAATCCACAGTATTGTTACAACCAGTGAAAAATATACAATGTCAGAGATACAGATATTGGAGGGCAATAGCTTTTCAAAACCCAAAATTTGTCATTGTTATTGAAAACCTAGGTTGCAACAGACAAGAGGTGATAAGGGCATTCTAAATCCTTTATTATTAAAAAAATCAAACCCTATGATATGGGTACTCATTGGAATCTCTCAATGAGATGATTCCTTTTAATAACCACAAGAAAGGGTTTGATTAACTATAAGTGAAAAGTGATATTGCATTACTTTTGAAAAGCCATTACCCCTCTCGTCTATAGCTCTGTTATGGTGTTCATTAGAAAAAGTCTCCACAAGACTGTTCAATTGTGAATTCAAATACTTTTCTGGAATTTAGATATTTGATTAAGAGTGGTGTTGCCCTCTCTAACCTGTATCTCTGATTCTTTGTTTCTATTTGACTGTAAATTTCTATCTCTAATCCTTGTCATGTTGAATTATTTCTTTCACTGCCAATGTCACCTTTTGTTGATACATAGAGATTACCAATGTTGCCCATTGGCAACGTCAAAACAACAGCTGAGTTAGGTCATTCAAGGTCAGGGTCATCTTGTCAGTCAATCCATTAAAGAGTGTGCTATTGTGCAAAACAGTTTATGTGTAATCATTATTGAAAGTTCCAGCTTAATGGTAATCAAATAATGACTTTATACTATGCTCTATCAATGCAATCCCAAGAAATTCAGCATTGGAAAATCATATTTCTGGTAAATTTGGCAGTGAAAGAGTTAAAGTAAGCAGGCAGTGTGGAATAAGACTTCACATAAATTCATAAAGCTCTGGTTCTCACTGCTGCCTGCCATGGCAGCCAAAATATCCAATTATCTATGTGACAACAGTTTTTAAGCTTGACATAGTCACTATATGGCTATCCCACATTAAATGGCCTAAAGTACAATATAGAAAGATATAAAGACTTGCATAAAACTTCTTTTGATGCATTGAAGAATAAGGTCATTGGTGTTATGATTTTATAACATTTGCGACCTTATTTTCTTTAGCATTGAATTTTTAGTTGACAATTATAATGAAGTTGTTTGAAGTCTAAACGTCATCTTCGAATGAATGCACATTGTAACTGTTAAAGTGATATTCTGATCATATTCTGATTACAAATTACAAAGTTTCTGTGACTACAAATGGCCATTTTTTGCATGAATATCGATTATCAGTGTGGATTCAGTTAAAATATTTTTTATCTTTCTCTAAGAATGATGTACAAATTCTCTCCTATACAAATTCTGTCTTGTTAGGTATATTTTTAGTGTTTGAAATAGAATTAATGTTAGAGTATATGTAGTTAGTGTTGAAAACATTGTATAAAAACATCAAAATGTGTGTTCAAATTGTGTATAAAAGCATCTTAATGCAAAGCATTTCTCTTCCAAGGTATTATTGTTGATATGCTCATAATGTGTGAACTGTTATTATATAGAGGTCAAATTGAGAGAAATTGATGCCATTTCTGAAATATCACCATTGTTATTGCAAAATCCTGTAACTCAAGCTTGAATTAGGCTTAAGTTACGAGGTTTTGCTATAACACCGAAGATACATATTGATTACTTGCCACTAAAAACAGGAAACAAGGTCACACAGGAAATGGAAGATATAATAATCCTTCTCATGCTGTTCCCATTATATTCCTGTTTTGACAAAAGCTTTTGCAGGCAATGTAGACTAAGATCAACCTGCACAGTCATGCAGTCTTGGCCTTCACTGCCTGCTTTCTATAATTGTTGCAATAGCTTGTGACAAACTGATTAAAATTATGGAAATTTCGCTGCAAATGGGCTGAAAACATTGGACTGGAAGGGAAAAAATTATATTTAAAATATTTCTTCTCAAATTGTAAATATTGAAGTTTTATCAAACAAACGGTACAAAGACTTTTTCTCTATTTAAAAGAAACAACAACAAAAAACAAAAAAAACTGGCATTTATGGCTCTTAATTTGTGCTCTAGCTATATGTTAGATGTTTAGTTTTAGTGTCTAAAATGTTTTACAATGTGAACTTAAAATTGTCATTTTCCAAAATAGAGTTTCGAAGTCGTCATTTTGTACATTCAGTTGGTGTAATTGAGTCTCGGCATTTCTCCTTTTGGAGAGTTCATAGTCTTTTTTGACAGGTCATGTTATGAAATAAGCATAATATCAAAAGTTTGATTATTTTAATGCAATCTCTGTTTAGAATAGAACTGTTTTGAATGACCAAATTTTACACTGTGAAGGTTTTTTATGCTCCCCGAAAAAAATTCGGGGGAGCATTATAGTCGCCATGCTGTCTGTCCGTCCGTGTGTCCGTCCGTCCGTCCACAGCCAGATCTCAGCAACCCTTGGACCAAATTCAATGAAACTTCACATGTGAACTCCATGGGATAATACCTAGAGATCTTTCTCTCTGTTTCTTAATTTGAGGCTGCGTCATGGAAAAAGGGGCCTTAGTGTAAAAATTAGTTTTTCTCTAATTTCTCTTCATCTAATGGGCAGAATTTAATGAAATTTTGTACTTATGTAATAAATAGGATGTTCTAGACCATATTCTATAAATAATGTGTGTACAAAAAAGCTGTCGTGGGAAAAGGGGGCTTAATGTATGATAGGTTTTATTTTGTGACAAACACTTATTCGGGGAGCATAATCTGTCTGTGACTGCTCTTGTTTTTGCTACTGTATAATAGAAGGAACAGGAGAAAATGTTTTTAATCTCTTCCATTTAACCCTTTCCCAAACAAGCCCTGGTTTTGACGTCCCTAATAGAACAGGCTTAAGAAAACATTGAAACAAAAGAAGAAACTGCTGATAACCAGCAGTTTCTCCTTTTGTCTCAATATTTTCTTTACCATGTTTTACACAAATCCTATCTTTAATAACATCCATTTTGTCATTTGTGGCAGTTTTTGAAGTGGATCACCCTTAGTGTTGTGCCGATGGTCTCCAGCTATCGAAAGCTATCGGATTGAGCCCAAAAGCGGCTACAATCGATTGCAATTTTTCACTATCGATACTATCGCTAGAGTTGTGCTGTTCTTTTGCAGGTATTTTTCGGACATTTGAATCCGAATTAAAATTCCCAATTCAAAAGTAGATATCTATTTCCTGGCATAAATAAAATTTCCAGACCATTTTCTTATTCAGTCCCATTCTCATACCATGGCTTTTAAGAAAGGAAAGTAGATGTAAAAGTTAATGCTAAAAATGTAAATCTAGGCAAAATATATGAGAGTATGACTTGATTGGTAATCTGCCTTTTGCTTAATCAGTAAAATTAATCTGACATTAGCAATGACTTTTGATGGTTAGATTCCAGCATTTGAGCTGATTAAACAATATCCCTTACTAAAATATACCTCTATGTATCTCTGATATATGTATGATCATATATCTCGAGATTTGTTATAGAAATTTGTAATTCACTAGGTTAAATAGTTGTTGTTTTTTAAAAAACGATTGTACAATCGATAATCAATCGGTATGACTCTCCGATTATCGATAGTGATTTTGCTGTCCGATATACAACACTAATCACCCTAAAATCTTGCCGTTTGGGAAAGGGTTAAATACTAAATGGTTCTCTTTTCTTTTAGAGTCATCTAAATGTAATTTGATTGGTTTTAAGCATATCTCTTTCCTAGACAAGACCTGGTGTGATGTCCCTAGTAGATATAATTTGAGAAAACATTGAGGCAAAACAAGAAAATGCTGATGTTCAGCATTTTTAGGTCACCTGACCGAAGGTCATGGTGACCTATTGCGATCGTGTTTCGTCCGTCGTCGTGCGTCGTGCGTCGTCCGTCGTCCGTCGTGCGTTAACTTTTAACATTTTTGACTTCTTCTTGAGAACCATTGGACATATTACAACCAAACTTGGTAGGGAGCATCCCCATGGGAAGCCGCTTCAGATTTGTACGAATCATTGAGTTATCTCCCTTTGGGGCCCCATAAAGGGCCAAAAAGGGGTTAAATAGGGTACATCTTAAAAAATCTTCTTCTCATGAACCGGCTGTTGGATTTGATTTACATTTGGTATTAAGAGTCTTTAGGGCAAGGACAACAAAGTTTGTACAAGAGAAAAATATCTGCCCAGAAATGGCCGTGCTGGGGATGGGGGATGGGAGGGGGGGTTCGCGTTATTAGTTAACTTAACATTTTCGACTTCTTCTTGAGAACTATTGGACGGATTACAACCAAACTTGGCAGGGAGCATCCCCATGGGAAGCCGCTTCAGATTTGTACGAATCATGGAGTTATCTCCCTTTGGGGCCCCTTAAAGGGCCAAAAAGGGGTTAAATAGGATACATCTTAAAAAAACTTCTTCTCATGAACCGGCTGTTGGATTTGATTTACATTTGGTATTTAGAGTCTTTAGGGCAAGGACAACAAAGTTTGTACATGAGAAAAAAATCCGCCCAGAAATGGCCGTGCTGGGGATTGGGGATGGGAGGGTTGGGGGGTCGCGTTAATAGTTAACTTAACATTTTCGACTTCTTCTTGAGAACCATTGGACGGATTACAAACAAACTTAGCAGGGAGCATCCCCATGGGAAGCCGCTTCAGATCTGTACGAATCATGGAGTAATCTCCCTTTGGGGCTCCATAAGGGGCCAAAAAGGGGTTAAATAGGGTACATCTTAAAAAATCTTCTTCTCATGAACCAGCTGTCAGATTTGATTTACATTTGGTATTTAGAGTCTTTAGGGCAAGGACAACAAAGTTTGTACAAGAAAAAAAAATCCGCCCAGAAATGGCCGTGCTGGGTATGGGGGATGGGAGGGGGGTCACGGTATTAGCTAACTTAACATTTTCGACTTCTTATTAAGAACCATTGGACGGATTTCAACCAAACTTGGCAGGAAGCATCCTAATAGGAAGCCGCTTCAGATTTTGTACAAATCATGGAGTAATCTCCCTTTGGGGCCCCTTAAAGGGCCAAAAAGGGGTTAAATAGGATACATCTTAAAAAATCTTCTTCTCATGAACCGGCTGTTGGATTTGATTTACATTTGGTATTTAGAGTCTTTAGGGCAAGGACAACAAAGTTTGTACAAGAAAAAAAAATCCGCCCAGAAATGGACGTGCTGGGTATGGGGGATGGGAGGGGGGTCACGGTATTAGCTAACTTAACATTTTCGACTTCTTATTAAGAACCATTGGACGGATTTCAACCAAACTTGGCAGGAAGCATCCTAATAGGAAGCCGCTTCAGATTTTGTACAAATCATGGAGTTATCTCCCTTTGGGGTCCCATAAAGGGCCAAAAGGGGGTAAATTGGGTACATCTTAAAAAATCTTACTTAACTTTGAACATTTTCTACTTCTTTTTAAGAATCATTGGACAGATTTCTACCAGACTTGGCTGGAAGAATTCCAATGGGAAGTCCCTTCAGATTTTCACAAATCATGGAGTTATCTCCCTTTGGGGCCCCAAAAGGGGCCAAAAGGGGGTAAATAGGGTACATATTAAGAAATGTTCTATTGTTGGATTGAATTCACATTTGGTATTTGAGTCTTTAAATAAGTTTGTACAAGAGAAAAAAAGACTGTCAAGAAATGGTGGTGCTGGGGGTTGCGCTTTTTGTTAACTTAACATTTTCCTTAACTGTTTCTGCTCTTTTGATTCAGGTGACCGATAAGGCCCTCTGGGCCTCTTGTCTTTTTTTCTCCTCATTATTTTCCCAAGCATTCCGTTATTGGGACGTCAAAATCAGATTTTGTTTGGAAAAGGGTTAATTAAAGGTATGTTTTTCTTTGTACTTATAAAGTAAAAGATTTGGTGCAATGGTCGGTTGTGATCGATGTTGTTCAATATAAATGTCTTGTGCTTTTTTACCGTAATCTGTACTCTTTATCATTTTATCTCATTGTTTCATGTAGAATCAAATATTAACCCTCTACCAAAACATCTTTAGGTTTATTACCAGAGCACAGAGTAATGGAAAACATTGTAGAAAATGGATGAATTGCTGGTCAAGCATTTTATCATTTTCCTCTTCAATATAGTTAGAGCTGTATTTACATTTTTCGTTTTCTGCAACTCTTTATACATTGGAATAATCTGAAATTCTGTTTTCTGGGAAGGGTTTCATGCTTTTATTCACAGATATATCTGTCTTTTTTACAGTGATTTTTTTTGTTTTTATGCTTTTACACTTGTTTTGAATCCATATTTCTATAGATCTGTTGTTTTACTTTATAATGAGCAAATCAAAATTGTGCTGAGCAACTTGAAAATAGGGCTTATTGAGGGTTTAACCCATTACCAGATGGCAAAATTCTAGAACGGTCAAATTTTAAAGGTGTTGCTGAAGACTATTTCAAAAGGATGAAATTGTATTAAAAAATGTTGGCCTCTCTGTGTAGAAAACATTGTGGGAAATGAAGAAATTGCTTGGCACAAGCAATTTCTTCATTCTCCGCAATGTTTTCCAAACCTAAATATTGTGAGACGTGAAAAGGTGTCAAATGTGTGGTAATGGGCCAAATAAAACAGTCTGATAAAAGATGGAAGCCAGAGAAGGTTTAGTCTTTCTTGTATAGGGACTTTTTTGACGCTCCAAAAGATAAAGGCTTTGAAAAACATGGTAGATGTTCCCTGTGACTTCCACACAACAAGTTTCAATTGTACTTCCAATAAACCCTGTTTTGTTGTGACATGACACAAATATTTTGTACAGTTGTTATTAGTTTAGTTTGTTAGTTCTTACATGTAGAGTAAGATGGCAAGGAACCTTTTCCCAGGTGACAAAATGTTGCATATGAGCAAGTTTGAACCTTTCTCAAACGGCAAAAGTTTAGAGTGATCCAATTTGAAAGCTGCTGCAGACGACAAAATGAATGTTATTTAAGATAGGATTTGTGTAAAATATATCACAGAAAATATTGAGACAAAAGGAGAAATTGCTGGTTATCAGCTGTTTCTTCTTTTGTTTCAATGTTCTCCCAAGTATTTTCTATCAGGGACATCAAAACCAGCTCTTGTTTTGGAAAGGGTTAAACCTTTGTTATACAGCAAAAATTTATACCGTTCCGCAAATGGGTACTAATGAAGGGAGGATTTATGTATAATATATCACAAAAAATATTGAGGTGAATGGAAAAATGCTGGTTATCAGAATGTTCTTCTATTGCCTCAATGTTTTCTAGAGCCTTTTTAATGCCTAACTTTTTAGCTCACCTGAGCACAAAGTGTTCAAGGTGAGCTATTGTGATCACTTTTTGTCCGTCGTCCGTCTGTCTGTCTGTCTGTCCGTCTGTCTGTCTGTCCGTCCGTCCGTCCACAATTTCCTGTTTACACTCTAGCATCTACAAATATAAGCCAATCTTGACCAAACTTGGTCAAAACATGTATGGCCATAAGATCTCGGATGAGTTCGATTATGGGTCAGATCGAACCAGAAAGTCAGGAGTTATCTGCCCTTGAATGCCAAAAATACCTAGTTTTGACATTGTTTACACTCTAGCATCTACAATTATTGATCAATCAAGACAAATCTTGGACATACTGTTGCAGACTATAAGATCTCAGATGAGTTTGATTTTCAGTCTGATCTGACCAGAAAGACGAGAGTTATGTGCCCTTGAATTTGACAAAATTGCCATTTTCGGCTGTTTTTGACCTTGTTTACTCTCTAGAATCTACAATTATTCATCAATCAAGACAAAACTTGGACACAATGTTTGGGACCATGAGATCTCGTATGACTTTGAATTTCAGCCTGATCTTACCACAAAGTCGAGAGTTATGTGCCCTTGAATTTGATAAAATTGCTGTTTTTGACTGTTTTCGACCTTATTTACATTCTAGAATCTACAATTTTTTCCCAATCAAGACAAATTTTGGACACAATATTGGAGACCATAAGATCTCAAATGAGTTTGATTTTCAGTTGGATCTGACCAGAAAAATTAGAGTTATGTGCCCTTTAATTTGATAAAATTGCCATTTTCGTCTGTTTTTGACATAGTTTACACTCTAGAATCTACAATTATTTATCAATTAAGACAAAACTTGGACACAATGTTTGAGACCATAAGATCTTGGATTAGTTTGATTTTCAGTCTCATCTGATTAAAAAGTCGAGAGTTATGTGCCCTTGAATTAGACAAAATTGCTGTTTTCGGCTGTTTTCGAACTTGTTTACACTCTAGAATCTACAATTATTGACCAATCAAGACAAATCTTGGACACAATGTTGGGTATCATAAGATCTCGGGTGAGTTTGAATTTCAGCCTGATCTTACCACAAAGTCGAGAGTTATGTGCCCTTGAATTTGATAAAATTGCTGTTTTCGACTGTTTTCGACCTTGTTTATACTCTAGAATCTACAATTATTGATCAATTAAGACAAAACTTGGACACAATGTTGGGAATCATAAGTTCTAGGATGAGTTTGGTCTTCAGTCTGATCTGATAAAAAAAGTTGAGAGTTATGTGCCTTTGAATTTGACAAAATTGCTGTTTTCGGCTGTTTTCGATCTTGTTTATACTCCAGAATCTACAATTATTTATCAAACAAGACAAATCTTGGACACAATGTTGAGCACCATAAGATCTTGGATGAGCTCGATTTTCACGTTATTGACCATAAGTTCGTTTTCAGTCTTAAAGTCATAAATATTTATTGAATTGAACAAAAATGTTGCTAATATCATTTTGGTTCAGGTGAGCGATATAGGACCATCATGGTCCTCTTGTTCTCTTATAGGTAATGGTCAAAGAAGTTGTATTGAACTTTATTATGTGTTCATTCAAACCTTTTTATGTTTGGTAAAGGGTTAAATCATACATTTTGTTAACCCTTACTTTCTGTTATACACATATTTTGTTATTCACATCTTAGGTGCTACTTCACTTTGTAGAATTTTATCCATGAATTGTTGCTTTTAGTATGTTCTTCATATTTCATGTGTGCATTTTCCCCTAATATTTCTACACTTCACTGGTGCCAACCTGTTTTCAGAGAGAAAGATAAGTTTATTGGTCAAATCTTATGTTTTGGGTACTCACATCTTGTTGACAATTCAAAATTCGGGTCTGAATGAAAAATCAATGATCCCATTTTCTGCTTGAGGCCACTCCTCTTACATCAGTTTTGCATAAGGCTATCCAGAGCTGCAGAAAAGTGAGTGTGAAGACATTCTAACTTTAATATTTCACTTCCAAACCATATGTTGTGGGTACTCATTAGAATTGTCTCAGTGAGACAATTCCAATGAGTACCCACAACTTACGATTTGATGAACTTTAAATGAAATATTGCATTTTGAAGAGTTTTATTTAACCCCCTTTTATCTGTGCTCTGGACATCATAAACATTGGTGCTAGAATCTTTTTTCCCACCTTTTCCTCTTTTATTATACCCCCCACAACAAAGTTATGGGGGGGTATACTGGATTCAGGTTGTCCGTCCGTCCGTCCGTCTGTCCGTCCGTCCGTCTGTCCGTCCGTGGACATAATTTTGTGTCCTCTTCTCCTCCCACAGTTTTTGACCGATTTTGCTGAAATTTTAGCAGGTTGTTTCCTATCATATGAAGTTGTGCACCTGCAATTTTCTTCTTGATCCAGGCAGTAGTTTCAGAGTTATGCCACTTTGAACTTTAGCACTTTTTCAGTGACAACGCGCTAGTGGGGGGTATTTGTCCGCTTTGCGACAGTTCTAGTGTTATTGTTTGAAAACCCTTTCCCAAATAACAAAAAATTCGGCTGATCCGATTGGAAAGCTGCTGTAGACTATGAAATTGATGTTAAAATGGAAAAGATTTGTGCACAATAGAGCACATAAAATATTGAGGCAAAAGGAGAAAATGCTGATTATCAGCATTTTTATGCTCCCCGAAAAAATTTTGGGGGAGCATATAGTCGCCACGCTGTCCGTCCGTGTGTCCATCCGTCCGTCCACAGCCATATCTCAGCAACCCTCGGACCAAATTCAATGAAACTTCACATGTGAACTCCCTGGGTCAATACCTAGGGACCTTTTTCTCCGTTTGTAAATTTAAGGCTGCGTCATGGAAAAAGGGGCCTTAGTGTAAAAATTAGTTTTTCTCTTATTTCTCTTCATCTAATGGGCAGAATTTAATTAAGTTTTGTGCTCATGTAATAAATAAGATGTTCTAGACCATATTCTATAAATAATGTGTGTACAAAAAAGCTGTCATGGGAAAAGGGGGCTTAATGTATGATAGTTTTTATTTTGTGACAAACACTTATTCGGGGAGCATAATCCGTCTGTGACGGCTCTTGTCTTCTTTTGTCTCAATATTTTCACAAGCCTTTTCTAATTGGACATATCATAAAACAGGTCTTGTTTGGGAAAGGATTAATGCTGTACTCTTACATTCTTCATTTTTACATGTCTTTCATTTTCCTTTTTTATTTGCATTTTACATATTATTTGCATACAATTACAGTGCTTGCTTATTCATCCACTCTTTTATATTTTTTCTCCACCAAATAAGTTGTTTTACCATTATTAACCAATCCATATTTTATCTTGATTTTTAATGACTAAATTCTATATTGCACCAATTTTAACCCTGGACAAATTTAGTTTTGTCCGCAAAGTCGGAAAGTTGAGCGTCTTAACCCATTCCCTTACTGTGACACTTTTTGACGCCCCACAAGATAAAGGCTTGAGAAATCTTTGTGTAAAATGAAGATATTGCTTGTGACAAGCCATTTCTTAATTTTCCGCAAAAAAATTCTGTTCAAAGAGTTACTGTAAAATTGCATTCATTGATTTTGAAATTGATGTCTGCAACATATTCGTAATTGGAATGGTTTAAGATTTTGCCATCTGGTAATTGGTTAAGAAAACACTGCCGAACAGGGGTCATAGCATAATGATATGTAGAGGTTCCGGGTTAATGTTGACGCACTATAGTTTCTTTTTCCATGTCAAAAATGATTTTGTTGGTGCAAATATTGGGAGCAGTTAAATGAGTGTGATTATTTTAAAATGCCAAAATACCTAAAATGGTCAATGGGAATACAGAATTGCAGATCAGATCTACTTGTTCGTAATCAACCACTAAAGAATGTAATGGCCCAAAATATCCCATGACATAAAGAATACTTTTACATTAATAATGTTTATTTACTGATTTCTTTTCTGTTTTTTCCAGCAATTGTTTATTTTGCGTAGTTTTTGTTTTGCTTAAATCCCGGTCTGAATTTATATGCTTTCAAAGGTGGTCTTATATTGAATGTTCCATAGTTTATAAACTGTGGTGTTCAGAATGGTCCATTCTTTATACAAATGACACCTCAACAACATCATTTGTATAATGTATGGAGCATTTGGAATACCCAGGATCAGAATCTATCTTTTAAATAGGCTGTATCTAAAAAGCCCTAAGAAATCTTAAGATATCTTGATCTAAAAATCTTGCTCTTTAGAAAATTTAAGCATATCCTCGACTTGATGTTGTCATTACAAACTGCTCTTGTACAAGATATACCAATATGATCATACATGAGATTATTGAAATACAAGATCTGATGATAAATTTGAACAATCTGTCTCTTAACAGATTTATTTCATAGAATTGTTAATTAACCCTTTCCAGAACAAGACTTTGTTTTCATGTCCCTAATACAATAGGCTTGGGAAAACATTGAGACAATAGAAGAAAATGCTGATAATCAGCATTTTATCCTTTTGCCTCAATACTTTCTATGCTTTATCATACACAATTACTTTCTTTGGGAACATCCATGCCATTATCTGCCGCTGCTTTGAAATTGGATCACCCTTAAGTTTTGTCATTTGGGAAAGGGTTAAAACACATCTGTATATTGTCGCTTTTCAACAAAAACCTCATAACTGCAGCGTGTTTTAAGCTGCAGTTATGAGGTTTTAGTTGAAAAGCAGCAATATGAATTATGTATTATTTTGTGCAGTAATGTAAATGAAAAGTGTGAGAATATTGTTCAGTATTAATTTAGACATATAGGGTAAATTTCACTTCCCTGTTTGTTTTCTTTTTTATACCTCGTTTTTGATAATATATGTATGTATAAATTTTGTTTGAAATTGTGTTTACGCATAATGATTCATTGAATATTGACCATCACTTTGTTAAAATATCAAAGTTTTAGTTCAAAAGTAATACTAGATGAATATGTAAAAACTATGGATCTTAGTCAGCCTGCATGGTCTAATCAAGCTCAAATTGTTTGATTTCAGCTGTTTCATGAAATAACATGCCTAACTGATAAATCATTGGGTAATTTAGTATTTAGATTTTAGGCATTTTGATTGAAACCCTTTCCCAAACAGTGTCACATTTTGACACATTTGATGTATAAGGCTTCGGAAATTATTGAAAGAAAACAAGAAAATACTGATAGCCAGCTTTCTCTCCTTTTGGCTAAATATTTTTCGTGCTATATTGCATAGAAAATCTTCCTTTATCAGTATCAGTTTTGTTGTCTGCAGCAACTTTCAATGGAAAAAGTCTAAATTTTTGCTGTTTGATGAAGGGTTAAGTTATGATGCTTGTAACCACATAAGTCAAAATGAATTTTGGTCTTTAAAGACAAAATATAAGAGGTTGTAATGGTTAAGCTCAAATGATAAATATTATTCCTTGTCTTCCAGTGATTAAAAGGTTGCCATAATTTCATCTTTGACTTAAGGTATTCCATCCGTCATAAAACATCAAACACTTCGTGCAACTTTGGGTGCCATCCATGGCATCATGGATTGACAAGGGTATTCCTCGTCAATATCCATTGCCACAGATGAAGCCTTGAAATTGATGATGGTATCTTCCCAGCTCAATAAGCTGTATCGGCCCCACTACAGCTTCATGTTAATCAGTGTAATGCCCCTACAGCTTCAAAATTACTCCAACAGCTTAATTTTTTCAAAATGGTTACCAAATAGAGGCATCTTGAGGTATTTCATGCCAAACACTGTTGAATAATACATTTTTGTCATTATAAATGTAATGATTATGAGTAAAAATATTATGGGAAAAGAAGAAATTACTCAATATGAGCAATTTCTTCTTTTTCCATAATGTTTTCACTCACAATTATAATTATGCTCTCAATGTTTAACAATTCTCATATAATTTGCCACTACAGCTTCAAAATATTCTGCGGAGAACCCTGTCACTATACCATCATCATTTTCTATTGCCACAGATGAAGCCCAAATTTGCATGAAGTGTTTGATGTCTAATGATGGATGGAATACCTTAAGTGACTGTTAACTCTCCCAAACAAGACCTGGTTTTGACGTCCTTAAAAGAAATTTCTTTGGAAAACATTGAGACAAAAGAAGAAACTGCTGATAACCATCAGTTTCTCCTTTTGCCTCAATATTTTCTCAGCTATATTGTACACAAATCTTGTCTTTATTCACATATAATTTTGTTGACCACCCTAAAAATTTGTTGTTTGGGAAAGGGTTAATTCCTAGCTTTGTATAGGTTAGATTTCTTTCTTTTTCGTTATTGATTAACATGGCATGGCATTTGCCAGAACCAGCATGTCAACAGTCGTGTGCATGGAAGTTTGTCCTGGCAAATTTCATTTTCAACAGATTTTGTATAAGTACAAATTTCCTTCTCTGTAAACGCAAAATCATTTTTGCTGACCTGTCTAGAATTTGTAGAACTTTTCATTCATTCTTTAAGCAGAACAGATCACAAATATTGATATTTTCTTTGAAACAATATAAGGAGACAACATTTTTTCCATGAAAATTAAGTCTGATATATAACTGTTAAAACTTACTGCTTTCAAAGAATGTGTGTACTATGGAACAAAATTGTCATGTTTTTATGTTAAACAGAAAAACCAGTCTGGTTGTGCCTGTGTACCATAAGTGTTATATCAGCAAAACCAATATAGTGCAATAAAATTTATCATGTCATTAGGAATAACCATAGAGCAGAGACATTTTTTGGACTTTTCAAAAGTATCGATCATCCATAATGGATCATATTGCTGCTTTTCTTCAAAAACATTGATGCTGTAGTTACAAGATTTCTGAGAAAAGCGACAATTTTAGAGCCGTCCACTTCAAAAACTGCCACAAATGACAAATTGATGTTATAAAAGATATGATTTGTGTAAAATTTGGCACAGAAAATATTGAGACAAAAGGAGAAATTGCTGATTATCAGCAATTTCTTCTTTTGGCTCAATGTTTTCCCAAGCCTTTGCTTCTGGGAACGTCAAAACCAGATCTTGTTTGGGAAAGGGTAAAGGATGATGTGCTACTTTTTATACTCCAATATCAAAAGATTGGACTTTTGTTGTCTTACTTTATCTGTCTTGCCGTTATGTGTAAAATGTACTATCATGACACAAAATTTCATATTCTGACATAAAAGTATCGGACGTCATAATAATTATATGTGTGACATTATTTTACTATTATCTCATAAATCCTTTCCCAAAATGAAAAAAAATATGTTGGTCCAATTTTAAAGGTGCTGCAGACAAATATAATTATGAAAGTTACTTTAAGGTAAAATTTTTGAAAAATTATCACAGAAAACATTGAGGCAAAAGAAGAAAATGCTGATAATCAGCATTTTCTCCTTAGCCTAAATGTTTTCCCAAGCCATTTTAGTAGGGATATCAACACCAGGTATTGTTTGGGAAAGTATTAAAGATACATCATTATGTTAGTTAGAATGGCCAGTGTGTTTTTAGAAATGCATCATACATGTAGGGGCCGGAACCCATGTTTTTATTAGTCTCTTATCACCTTCATTTTCTGCTTCTTGATTTAAACCTTTACCAAGCAAGACATTGTTCTGACATCCCCAGAACAATTGGCTTGAGAAAACATTGGGGCAAAAGAAGAAAATATGGTAACCAGCATTTTATCCTTTTGACTCAATATTTGCTGTGCTATTTTGTGCCCAAAAATCTATCATATCAACATCAATTTTGCTGTCTTCAGTATCTTTTATCTGCAGCAGCTTTCACATAGGAGCATTCCAAAGTTTGGTTGTTTGGGAAAGGGTTATACCTTTACCGCATAGCAATTTTCGACTGGTCCAATTTGAAATCTTTGACATAACAAATCAATGTACAAGCGCAAAACTATTGCAATTGTATAAAATACTATGTGCTCTCGAAACAGTATTGCCTTCAGCCACTGAGATAGGAATTCAGCAAATAAGATGAGAATTATTTCCAAGAATAAAGTAGAAATCATGTATAGCACAGGATCAAGTGCTTGTTTCATTGCAATTTTGTCTTTTGGCTTAAATTTTTTAAGACATTTTCTTACCTTGATAAAATGACAATAGCCTGCTGGTCAGTGGAGCTAATAATTATGGAAAGCCGTCTTTTTGGGTTCATTTAGATTTTGGATTATTTGGTAAAGGGTTGAATCAAGAAGCTTATCATCATCATCATCATCATCGTCATGATCATGATTTTGTCTGTAAACATTGTGACATTTTCCCATCCAGTGTTTTTATTCTAGTGTTGTGCTTGTTGTCTCAAGAGTTGTCAAAATATAGTAATAGTGAAATATACATATTGTTGTAAAAGTTTAGAAAAATTTACACTGCGTTTGTTGTTTGTTTTGCCCTCTGCATTTTCTTGAGATGTGTATAGTCCAGCAACATTAACCCGGGACATCTGCATATGTAATGACCCCACTTCGGCAATATTTTGCCAAGACGCTGAACTAACGGACTTTGCACACGAAAATTAAGTTGTCCCGCGTTAATGTTGCTGGACTATAACAGCAATCTGCATTTTGGGAAAGGAATTATCGTTGAATCGTTGCAGGTTCTATACAGTGGACATTCAATGTCAGGTCCCTGGTGTAATCCCTGCCTGTCCCAATTAAGGTAGTCTACCCGTAATGAAATTTGCACGACGTCGAAATTATTCAGGCGTGGTCGAAAACATTCGGCGGTGGAAGTTGTTGAGAATATCTGATGTTTTATGAATCTCAAAATGGCCACATTACTGGTATTCTGCCTTAATAGGATTACACTTTACTATTTCCAAAAAGGAATAAAATGTATACTGGTCCAAATAGAAATCTGCTTCTGAAATCGAAATTGATTTTGATACAGACAAGATTGATGTACAATATAGCATCAGATAATATTTAGTGAAGAGGAAAAAATGCTAGTCATTAGCATTATCTTTTTTTGCTTCAATGTTTTTGCAAGCCTACTTTACCTTGTTTGTCATAGGGTAAATGGAGGCTTAGGAAAGCATTGAGGGAAGAGAAGAAAATGCAGGTCTTTAACATTTTCTCCTTTTCCCTCAATGCTTTCCATGTTAAAGTGACATTTCAGAAATTTTTGTCATAAATATTACTTTTATTTTTATCTGATATTTCCTTATGAAAATTCTGAAAATTTCAAGCCAAAATATTGCACCGTATACCAGAAATTTATATTTTTGTGTTAAAATTGAACAAATTGTTGTGGACAACAGTTCGGATTTATATGCAATTTATCGATTATGTGTCAACTTTAAATGTGTGTATCTCGCTTACTGGCAACAACTTAAAAAAACTAATAGTATTTATACTCATTAGAATACCCAATCTTGGCATCAAGACATACTTTAAAAAATTGAAATCGGAATGAAATGTCCCTTTAAGATGTTCTAATATCCTGCTTTGGGTTACCTTAATTCTGTGGCCACGGCCTTGGCGCAGTTGGTAGCACATCTGCCTCTCATTCAAGAGGTCCCCGGATTGTTACCCGACCTCGGCAAATACCCTTTCTGACAAAATGTCACCCATCAATGGTTAGATGGTTGAACCTATGTGGGGAGCAGCTGGAGGCTTGGTAAGAGTGTTGTGGTAGTACTGGTATGAGAAATGACAGGAATCCATGGTAAGGTACCTAGCTCCAGCCTACGCGATATGACCATAGCAGTTGAAAACGTCGTAAAACCCCAATAAACCAAACATAAACTCTGTTGTATGCAGCATCTGAATTCAACATCACGGCTGTGGCCATTAACACAGTTGAAAGTACAATTCGAATGTCCAAATCTCATTTAAAGGGCGCTGTGTTCAATCCTCACAGCCGCAAATAGATCTTTCCTTTCTGACATTTCTCCCACAAATAAGCGACCTAAAATTGTTTTGCCCCTTCACAAGCTGATTATAAATCACGTGGGACTTCAAATCATTTTTAACTATGGGCGCTGGAGCAACTAAGCGTGGATTCCTGGCATGTCTTGCACTAGAATTATAACAACATCAGGCTCCAGCCATGGTGCAGTTGGAAGCACATCAGACTCTCTCTCAGTTATGAGGTCCTGGGTTCGATTCCGCAACCGCAAATATCTTTTCAGACGGAATTTTTTCCCTCCAATTGTTTAATATTGTTAACCTATATGGGCGAGCAGATGGCGGCCTGATTAGAATGTTGTGGTAGTAGAGTTATGAGAAACACCAGGAAACCATGGTTAGGTGCTCCAGCCACAGCCATATGACCATAGCAGTTGAAAACGGTGTTAATCCAATTAACCCTTTCCCAAACAACAAAATTTCAGGGTGCTCCAATTTGAGAGCTGCTGCTGACGACAAAAGAAATGTTGTTAAAGACAGAATTTGTGTTTAATACATCACAGAAAATATTGAGACAAAAGGAGAGACTGCTGGTTTTCAGCAGTTTCTTCTTTTGTCTCAATATTTTCCCAAGCCACTTCTATTAGGGACGTCCACACCAGGCCTTGTTTGGGAGAGGGTTAATCAAGTACCACAACCACAATATCCAATCCAAGCCTTCAGCAGCTCTCTCCCTTTGATGATTCACATCCATTGGTGACAGGAAGTTGACTTGACAAATCTCAAATGTAAGCAAGGATTTGCGGTTAGCTGGTGTTCAAAGAAACATCCTCTGGAATGTTAGACTCTGATGGTACCAACTGAGCAAACTTGACTCTGAGTGAATAACAACTCAGTTTCTAGTATTTTAGGGAAATGTGGTATAAATGGTAGTTTAAATCAAAACTTAAGACAGTTGTAATGCTAGGACTTGAATGCTTTAATAGAGTTTGTTCACAAATAACAAGCAGATATAGGGTAAAGTTACAATAAACGGTGAAAGCTATAGTAGTTCCTAACCCATATCCAGACTATCAGCATTTTCTTCTTTCGTCTCAATGTTTTCTAAAGCCTTTTGTAATACAGAGGTCAATACCAGGTATTGTTCAGGAAATAAATAACACTGGTACAAATTGACAGACAATGTAGACCAAAAAGACAGCATAGGCCTGGCACCAAATGTGCAATGATATAAAGAAAGGGAAATGCCAGTTATAATTCGTTTTAACCCTTTCCCAAAGGACATACTTTGGACTGTTCCAATTTGAAAGGCTTTGCAGACGACAATTTTGAGGTCAATCAAGAAAGGATTGGTGACAATGTAGAACAGAAAACATTGAGACAAAAGCAGAAACTGCTGGTTATCAGCAGTTTCTTCTTTTGTTTCAATGTTTTCCCAAGCCTTTTCAATTAAGGACATCAAAATCAGGTCTTGTTTGGGTTAGGGTCAAAGGGTTTATCTATTGTCTTTCTTCCTCAAGATTTTGTGGTAATGAGTTAGTTAGGAAACTAAGCAATAAAAGTTCATAAAAATATCACAACACTGAAGCTTTCCATATACATACATTTTTCATAAAATAAAGCGCCTTATAAAAGTATCTTCATTTGCCTTAATGTACCCATGGCAAGCTGAGCTTGTTGCAGTCTAGCCTTAGCAGGCAGTATAGACTAAGATCAGAGTGCACATCAATGCAGTCTGATCTTAGGATACACAACCTGATTGTCTAAATATTTGCAAAAGGAAATATATGCAGCAAAAAGGCTTAACAAATCAATGAAATATTAAGCATTCACAATATACTTAACAAGAAGAAAAGATAAGAAATCTGCCTTGTACAGGTTTAAAGGCAGTGTTCTTAAAATTCAAGTAAAGCTATTCTGGTAAAAGGTAAATTTTTCAATTTGAACAAGCTAAAAATTTTGTTGTTTGGTAATGTGTTAAATTGTGCATGCTCATTCAATACCTATCTACCGGTCAAACATCCATTTTCGAAGCAACACATCTATCTTAACTACCAGTATAATATGTGCAAATGAGGAATAAGCCATATCATTAGATTAGGATATACAGACAGTGCTAAAATATACACACAAGTGCTTAAATATATCCGATAATCTACCACTATATTAAACATCCATCCTTACAACAATTATTTTGCTTCTTTCTTTCAATTTCTTACTCATTATAAGCACACTCTAAGACCATTCACATCTTTACTTTCATCACTGAGGACATCAAAACATGGTCTTGCTTAGAAATCTAATTCTGCATGATTCCATTCATCATTATCTAATTAAAACTCAATGCAACTTCTGGTGTCATTGGTAGCAACAAAAATTGACAACCTAGGGTATCCCTTGTCAATTTCCATTGCCATGGATGGCATCAAGAAATTTACGAGGGTATAACTCCTTTGAAATCGATGACACTCCAAGATGCCAAACATGTTTTGTAGATAATGATGGGTGGTTATTCTTAACAATCACTCTCACACTCAATCAGCAACAAGTTGTGCAATATTATACATGTTTATAAATATGCAACACACGGAAACCTTGATAAATTGTTAAATAAACAATAAAGAAGCATTAAAGTCCTATGAATGCTGGCTAGAAAATTTTAAGGTAGACATCCTAATCAGATTCACGCGACATTGGAATTTTCAATGTGACATCGTTAACATGCGTTACATATCTAAACACATTCGGCGGTGGAATATTCCACCGCCAAAATGTTTACGATGTCGCCCAAATCATTCCAACATGGCTGCTTGGCATGATTCTCATTTGGGGTGGAATACCTTAATTCTTTTTCTTTTTGTTATCAGACCATTTATTTAACCCTTTCCAAAATAGTGATATCTTTTGCTGACAAAAATATAAAACTTAGATTTATTAGAAACACTGAAGCAAAAGAAGACTATGCTAATAGACAGCATGATCTTCTTTTACCTCAATATGTTCAGTGCTATTTTGTATACAATTCATATCTTTATCATCATCAATTTTCTCATTATTTACAGCTTTCAATGCTGACCACCCTATTTGTGTCATCTTGGAAAGGGTTTAACCCTTTCCCAAATGGCAAAATTTTAGGGTGGTCAAAGTTAAAAGTTGCTGCAGACGACAAAAGGAAGGTTGATGAAGATAGAATTTGTGTATAAAATAGCATGGAAAATATTGAGACAAAAGGAGAAACTGCTGGTTATCAGCAGTTTCTTCTTTTGTCTCAATGTTTTCCCAAGCCATTTCTATTAAGGACGTCAAAACCAGGTCTTGTTTGGTACAGGGTTACGATAATTAATTTGCCCACTAATATCTAAACATTTGGTTGTTCGGTCAAGATAAAATGGCCAATCACCTATTGTTTTATGCTCATGATATACACTGAAAAAATATTTCATTGTTCAAATTCTAACCAGCATTATAATAAAACATAACCAAATACATGTACATAAAACTTAAATGATAGATTCTTGGACAGATCAATATAGATCTACAGGAACTTGTAAAGAGCTGTATAGGTCTTGATAAATGACCTGGCTGAGCATCTCTAGCTAATAGCTAGAGATGCTCTGCCAGATCATTTATGGAGACATATACTACATTATTCATCTGAAGCTGCTGATATAAAATCTTGAACTTCTCATTAACAATATCTTTGAAAACTCAGATGGTAAATGAAGAACATTGTAGTAAAACAATTCTGCTCTTTTCTTTCAATGTTTCCCAAAAGCTATCTTTACAAACCTCATAAAATACCAAATTATCAGGAATAAATACTTGTCATTAAAACTCAAATATGGTAAAAAACATATTTACTTAAATTCATTATAAGTTAATAATCAAAACAGTGCATAAAAGTCATAGGTGCTTATCCAAAATAGTAACTTATGACATTTTAGCACTGGGACAGCAAAATGTGGTTAAAAGATACATTCATGATTGTAAAAGCTATCCGTGTATAAAATGAATATTGCATCTAAATAAAGAGAACTAATTGAGGGCTTACCACAAAACTATTGCAAGTTCTTTACCAATTATCATACCACAATATTTAGACTGATCCCAATTCAAAGATGTTACAGATATTAATTTTAGAGGGAATGAAATTTACATTTAGTTGTCTCCCTGTGTAGAAAACATTGTGGAAAATACGGAAATTGCTTGTCACAAGCAATTTCTTTATTTTCCATGATGTTTTCCCAAGCCTATATCTGGTGGGGTGTCAAAAAGCATTGTTGGTAATGAATTAAAATATACATGAAATATACACTTACAATAGCATTATGTTAAGCCCTGGAAATGAATTTTACTGACATATTCAAATGATATACCCTTGACATGCTAAATTCAGAGCAATGAGAACTACATTCATTGAAAGCAAAATGCTAAAATTATAGTGCACTAGGTTGGTAGCAGACAAAATGTGCTCTGGTTTCAGCTTGCACAGCACGATTATTCTTGTAACTATAAAATCATCTATGTATAAAAGAAACAGACATAAAAATTTAATTTGCTGATTTAGAAATAATTTGAATTGACTCTTTATAAAGTATGACAAGAGTAGGAATAAACTTAAATAAGGAGACAATACAGTCACAGTTATTAATTTAGGCAAGAACTATTTTCTAGCAATACACTGAAGGCAGTCTTACAGGGAAAGCACAATTATAAGTGTCAGACAACTTTAGCTTTTATGTGTTTATCAACATTTTCTCCATTTTCTTCTATCACTATTCTTTGTGTAATAATCTTAAGACTACTCAGTCAAAAACACAAATTGCTGCTTTTCATCAATAACCTCATAACTGCCTAAAACAGACTGCAGTTACGAGGTTTTCAAGGAAAAGCAACAAAATAAAAGAAATCAAAGGGACCGAATACCTGATACATTAAAGATTATGTTAAAGACTGGATTATAATTATCATAATGGATACTGAGTATCGTGACACTTTAGTACAACATGAAACTTGTCTTCTATTACAAAAACGTAATGGCATAATGGGGTATAAATAAATGACATGATAGCCTTTGTGAGGGCACCACTAAGAGATTATCAACAAGATTTTGGCTAAAAAGGTCCTTTGTTACAAAATTCAAAACATTTCTTTTGTTTTTAATAAACAATCCTGATTTTTCAAAATTAGTTCTACCAGAGAAAGGATCTGAAAACTCTCTGGATTAAATGTCACTTTGAGGGCAAGTGCCCCTTCGAAAAGATTTCTAGAAAACATTTTAGTTCTAGAACTGTTCTAGAATGTTCTTGACAGTTAAATGGTAGTTCAAGAACAGTTATAGAACAGCCATTAATGATCAATACTGTTCTAGAACAGTTCTAGAACTAAAATGTGTATTAGAACTTTTTTCGCAGGGGTGAAAACATATTGTGAAAGCCTGTGTTTGTACATGCACTCACAAAACATTTTCTCTAACTATTTCACTTGTCATCTGGCCAGTTAATTTTTGATGCATGCACTGTTCTTCTTGCAGATGCTTTTCATTTTGGCCAATTCAAGTAATATTACGTTATCTAAAAATGGTGTTTGGCTGCCCTCACAAGATGAGGAATGCACTCAGCTATCCCTGTAGACTGTCTTCGTTAGATGAACAGACGCTTTCCGTGCGAGATTGTGAACGAGATTTATCGGACTTTTCCCCACCTACTCCAGTATTTGTGCGGGATTTGGCGGTCTGCTTGAATGTCAATTTCTGAGTTTCTATCTGCAAGTAGAAAAGGAGAAGCATGATAAGAAAACAGTCAATAACAAAATACATTTGAGCCAGGATCTGGAAAAAGGTCCCTCAAAGCATTTGGGACAGCCATGCTTCAAGGTCAGCCTGTGCCTAACTGCAGTCTGACTGAAACCCATGCTACTGTCTTACAGTTGCTACAGGTCACGAAAAAGCTATTGGAGATCAACATAGGCCATGATCAGACTACTTGTATACTCAGGCTGATCTTGAACCGTGTTGGGCTTAAAAGCCTTAAAGGACCTTTTTCCAGATCCAGGTCAATTTTATAGCAATCTTATCTATAGTTCAAAAGGATTAAATAACAGTTCAAAGAACAATGTCTTTTATAAAGGAAATAGGCCTCTAATCGTACTGTATCTTGATGGTCTATGTTGCACTTATTGTAACACATGATCAAAGTTTAAGCTTTTATGCTCCGGCCATGATGTGAATGTGGAATCTTGTATGTAACCAGGCCCTGGTTTCTCGAAAAAGCTTAAGTAAATACCCATGAGTACATGCTCGACTTCAATGGAATTCTCTCGAACGTTGGAGGGTATTTGATTGAAGTTCACATGGATTTTGTGTGATTTGAGTATGGTGCTCAGATTTGAGTCTGAGAACTTACTTAAGTTTTTTCGAGAAAACAGGGCCTGGTCTTTAGACTACACAATGGATGTTGAATTTACAATAACATTTGTGTATAAAATATTGAGACAAAAGGAAAGAAATATGATTATCAGCATTTCCTTTATGTCTTAATGTTTACAAAGCCTTTCCCGCTATATGCGTCAAAAGGTGTCAATATTTGGAAAACCTTTAAGTCAATCAAGTGTGATTACCTAGGAATAAGTAAAGCATAAATTAGGGTCACATTATTAACCCTTTCCCAAACAAGACCTGGTTTTGACGTCCCCAATAGAAAAAGGCTTGGGAAAACATTGAAACAAAAGAAGAAACTGCTGATAACCAGCAGTTTCTCCTTTTGTCTCAATATTTTCTATGCAATATTTTACGCAAATCATGTCTTTATTATCATCAAATTTGTCGTCTGCAGCAGCTTTCAAATTGGATCACCCTAAGATTTTGTCGTTTGGGAAAGGTTAATTTGTCCTCAAAACTACAAATTGTGGGTCTTCTGAAATGTTAATCAAGTGTTCATTATACCACAGCGGGGAATGCTGTGACACAACAATTAAAGAAAATCTTCAATAATTCTTTTAATACATGACAGACTTGTAAATGATTTGAATAAGAAAAGGAAAAATACATCAAGGATTAGATGGATGGTGTAGACCTTTTAAAAATCAGCAAAAAAAGTTATTGACTACCAACCAAAATTTGGTTGCTTGTCAATAACTTTTTTGACAGCTGACATTTAAAAAATCTACAACAACAAGTAAATTTCTGGCATTTCCCTTCCTAATATGCTTCAAACTGAATTCACATTTGTCAGTTATTAAGAGATTGATTTATCATTTTCTGAATTGGGGTGTCACATGAATCCCCATCGTGTATACCACAATGTTCAAATGACATTATTGAAGACATTTATTATATTTCTGTGTACAAAAGACAAATAAATCTGTTTAAAGATGAGTAGAAAACAAATACTCTACAATCTACTGTTTGACCCTTACCAAAACAATTAAATTTCAAACTTCTCAAATGAAGACCTGCTACATACAATAAAATGTGTCTATAAACAGATGAAACTTCCGTACAATTAAGCACAAATATATTGCAGGAAAAAGGAGCAAATACTGGATTGCAGCCTTTTCTCCTTTTTCTTCGAAGTTTTCTCTTAAAAGATTCATCAACTGAAGACATGTAAACCAATCAGGCATTCTTCAGGTAAGAGATAAACCCTTGTCAAGCTAAATGTTCAATAGCAACCATTTAACATAAATATGTCGTCTTTTCAACGAAAACCTCGTAACTGCAGCTTAAAACAAGCTGCAGTTACTAGGTTTTTGTTGAAAAGCAGCGATATGTTTATATGTTACTAATAAACAAGAAATCTTCCATGATTCAAGACACTGGTACAGCAGGCTTTGAAGATAAAGGTCAGACTGCACACCCGTAGAGGCTGATCTATGTCTTTGTTGCCTGTTAATTTACAAATACAGCAGCATCTTGTGATAAAAATGATAAGGATTAAGCCATTTAAACATGCTAAATCATTGTAGTCTATTGACAATTATGTCAGCCCATTGTTTAACATAGACAATTCATTGTCATTTTAAATGTCCTACTGGTTTTGTTAACACATTATGTCCTCAAACTTTTAACTCATTAATGACTTTGAGTACCTTTAACCAACCCATAACCAGACATGAACATTTTCGGCCAAATTCAAAGATGCTGCAGAGAACATTTTCAAGTAAATGAATTTTTTTTTATTTTGGACTTTCTCAGTTGAAATCATTGTGGGAAATTAATAAATTGCTTGGTACAAACATTTTCTTCGCTTCCTTTAATGCTCAACAAATCCTTTATCTTGTTGGGCGTCAAAAAACTTCAATGTGTGGGAGAATTGTTACAGATTTTTTTGTATCGAGTTTTTCACTGTCAGAAATATTCCCCTATCGCCAAGATTAAACTCATTTTCGACAGACTCTGACCACTTCTTGATGCTTCCTCAACAGGATGGCATCAGAAAACCATTTGGAAAATGAAAACAATGCTTGTAACAAGCAACTTCTCTGTTTCAAACTATGTTTCCTATCAAGAAATACCAAAATGTGAAAAAAACCTATTCAAATGAGCACCAGAAACATTGGGTTATATCATTAGTAAAAATTCAGAACTTTGTTGCCCCCTTCATTACACAACATGTGAGCTATCAACATGTATTTTTTCAACACAACTGACCAAAAGCATAGCAGAAAGACGGACAGCCAAATTGATCACTTCAGGTATTCCATCTATCATAATCTACAAAACCTTTCATGCAATTTCGTAGCGATGGAAATTGATGAAGGTATCCCTCGACAATTTCCGTTGCCATGGATGATGCGGGGAAATCAACAAGGGTATGCCATTGTCAATTTCTGTTACCAAGGATGACGCCCGACGATGCACCAAGTGTTTTATAAATAATGATTGGATGTGATTTTTTAGATATCACAAGGGGTGCATTAGTCTCACCTTGAAAATGAATACCAACGTTTATCAAGGCACAGTTTGAACAGAAGGGCTTTTAGAGAATGAACTATCAACACCATGTCGAATTTCTTCTGCCATACTTAGATATCCTTTATGTTCCGGGTACTTCACATCATACTTGGAGAACTGAATCTTCCGTCGCTTCCCGATGTTTGCTGGTTTATGGTCCGCATTGGAGAGAGAGTCTATTTTTGGCAGGGCACCATCCTTGAAGTTCACGTTATTGGTGACGATCCTGACATTTGGCTGTTTAGGTGTGTATCCTACATTTTCTAGCGAGTTGACCTTGGGCATTTTGGACCAGTGTGTAGGGTTGGTTGGTATATGTACATCACCACCCTGTGGTCTATAACCCAGGTTTTTTAATGAGTCTACTTTAGGCATGCCCCGCCAGTGTGGGTAATCGTTGATGATGTGTACCTCCCCACCTCCTGGAGTAAATGTTACATTCTCTAGTGAATTCACAACAGGTTTGGCATCCCACTTCAGAGCTAGTTTAGGTATGTTGACTTTCCCGCCGCCCGGTCGATGTTTGAGGTTATCTGCGTCTACTTTAGGGTTTGCATGCCAGCTCTGTGGTTCATTAATGATCTCCACCTTCCCTCCCTGTGGCTGGTAGTCATGGTTATCATCGTCAACCCTCGCTTTAGCCTTGATCTTGAGTGGGTTATGGATGATTCTACGAGTACTGGGTGGTGGGGAATAACGAATGTTTTCTCTAGTGTTCAACACTGGCTTGTCTGCCCACTTTAACTTCTGTGTAAACACCTGAACATGGCCTCCCAGAGGCTTAAAGTGAATATTCTCCTTGGTGTTGAGTTTGGGTTCTTTCTTCCATGATAGTTTTTCCTGAGGTATCCTTATCTCACGACGTTTTGGGACAAAATGTATGTTGTCGAATGTTTCTACTTTAGATTTTTTATCCCAGTCCAGTCTATGACTATAAATTTTAATGTTACTCTCTTTGGGCATGTAGTCCTTGTTCTCAAGCGATTTCACTTTAGGTTCTCCCCTGATCTTTTCCCGATCCACCACCACATACGCCCCTTTCTCTGTATATTCAACATTCTTAAATTTGTCAGCGGGTACAGTTGCTGGAAGTTTAATTTTCTTGGTGAGATCACGATATTCGGGTGTTTGTGCCCGCACCTTCTTCAGATGTTCAGGGTCGATGGACTTGACTTTAGGTTCTGCCTTCCACTTGACAGGGTGTGTCTCCACCACTTTGTTACCGCCCCCTGGTACATAATTAATGTTACTCAGGGTGTTTACCTGCGCCTCGCCTTCCCAACCCAGGTCTATAGGTGGTACATATAACCATCCTGCCATGTTACAGCACCGACTCCTCTATAACTACCAATGTTCTGATAGAAAAGGTTGATTATTGTGGCTTCTACGTTCCTCTGAAACTTTCTACTTCATCACATCAACTTTTTTCAAAATGAACCTTAGTAGAACTTAAACTCATAATGACAGTGCCATGATTCTAACTATTGCTCTTTTCGTAGAGACTTCAGAAAATCCAGTTTGAATCAAGAAACACAAAAAAACACTTAGCCAAAGTTAAGTCCAAAGTATGTCCATGAAGTCCAAAATGTATCTCGGAGGCTGTCAATGGAAGGTTATAGAAAATTCCATCTTGTTTGAAACAATATAGATCAAATCAATTTACAAAAGTCTTTAAAGTTTGATCGTTACTAGGTACAATGTACAGAACCAATCAGGCTTGTCCAACATTTAAAAATGGCAGAGAAGAAAGGAATGGCAGCACATAGTAAAAGGTCCCTATAGAAATATTGTAAATCAAACATTTTGGTCAAATTTGTCCTTTAACTCGGTAACTATTCTGGCATTATACAAATTTCTATAATTAATAACTTATTGTTCTTACTATGATAATGAATGATGAAGCGTTATTTCATCTTTAGGAAGAAAATAAGTATTTGTTATTCAATTCTACAAACTATTTGAATCCTGTCTTTTGGAATGACATTCATACAAGAAATGAAATCTAACACCTTGAAATTATTCCATGGTTAATAAATGCCTTTTCTATGTACATGGCTTTCAATACTGATCTCTCAATAGAGTGTTGTCTCAGACCTTCTCAAGACAGCTGTACTTAGATGACCAACTTTTTTGTTTCAACATATAAAGAGATCAACGATAATCGACCAAAGCCCAACAGCCACTTTCTACTGCAAAATGTATTTTTCTGTATATTTCATGGTTTTGCTTAACTCTTTCACTGCCAAATTATCTGGAATTGTCCTATTTCCAGTGCCAAATTATGGAAACTTCTTAAGAGGGCTTATCAGTTTATAGAATAGTAAAAAAAATTGTTGTTTGATAATATTAAGCTAAAACTTTCAGGAATCATTGCACATAATTAATTCGCCTGATAGCATACTTTTTATCAAGCAGTTTGATCAGATGACCTTGCCCTTGACCTTGAATGACCTCATTAAGCTATTGTTTGAAAGTCGCCAATCGGCGACATTGGCAGTCTTCCTATGGGTCGCTTTTCGGCGACATTGGCAGCAAAAGAGGTAAGTAGATAGTTATTTTGAAAATGTTAATCCAGATCAGAGGCAATGGCTTCTTTAACTGAACCTTCTTAAATTTGGAGTTTCAATGTACATCATTTTAAAATGTCTAATGATGCAATTACTGTATTCAATTTTACAATAAGATGATGCAATTACTGTATTCAATTTTACAATAAGTGTATTTTCAAGTTGTAAATTTTATACACAATATGTTCACATGTTCAAATTTGCACATAATTATGCCGGCTGATCTTAAACAGTTCTTCTTGCGAAAGGGTTTATTTTACCTTTCATTTAAAGATCCTTTCTTTTTCTTAAATTCCTTTGTTTTCTATTATATACAGATATATCGAGTCAATGGGCAAGAACAATGGCAGATATTGTTCAAAATCAACAAGATTGACTGTCTTGTTCAAATACTTTTGATGAAATAAACCATAAAGTAATAATAATATTCACATTTATATAACTCATATGTGAATTTTTACAAGAGATTAATCCTTAATACATTACCATTGGACTGGTACATTACATTATGTTGAAGATGACAATTTCATGTCAATAGGTTCTAAGTTATTTGTTTTTTCTTATGTAGAAAATAATTTGGAAAATGAAGAAATACCTTGCGACAAAAAAAATTCGTTCTAAAATGTAGAAAAATTCCTGGGAAAAAGATTGATATTAATATTTCAGATTGATCTCATAAAGAATGAGTAGTCTCCCTTTGATTATTTCCTTTGAAACAAGGGACAGAGGTATATATTTGTTAACCCATTACTACACATTAATGGTAAAATTGCTGACACCCCTAGAGAAAACTGTGGGAAAAATTGTGGAAAGCAATTTCTTCATTTTCCACAATGTCTTCTACCATTAGAAAGACCAAAAGATGTACAATTTCATTCACATGAAATTCTTGTCTGAAACACCCCTGAATTTGGGCCAGTTTAATTTTCGGTATTCTGGTAATGGCATTCTGTTTTTGATTGACAGTCAATTAAGATTTAATGCCCCCTATATATGTATGTAAATTGGAGTAGTAAAGCAACACTAATGAAAATGACACAATGACACAAACTTTTCTTCATTGACAAGTTTAATATTGCTATTGATAGAAAACTTCTTGCGGTAGTCCATCTCTAATGAGATTCGTGCAACATCGGAATTTTTTGGGTGATGATGTAACCATTCGGCTGAGGGAAAGGCCATTATATTTTCTCCTACCTCAAAATATTTCTTTATAGATTGAATATGTTACAACTTACAAAAATTTTAATGTTTCCAATGTTGCATGAAAAATTCAGACATTGTATGAATCTCAATAGGGGTACCCTTAAAGCTGACAAATTTCAATATAGTCGACAATCTCATGGCCATATAGGACATGTACCTGCAGAATTTTTTTTGAAGAGGACACTATTTTAGGTGCACTAAAAATCTTTTTTCTCAAACCACTTGCAACATACATCGAACATTATAAATACTATTGTTTTTCAACAATAACCTTGTAACTCAGCAGCTTGGTTATAGGATTTTGTAGAAAAGTGATGATATACAAACATAAAGGCAGTCTGGTTCCAGACAATAATGTTATCAAATGTACAGAATCTTCACAATAAAGCATGGACAACATTTGAAAGCATTAGGCCTAAGCATGGAAAGCATTGTGAGAAAAGGAAAAATTCTGACTTATCAGCTTTATTTTCATGTCCTTAATGATGTCCAAAAATCTTTCCATATTCTGAATCAAGTTTAAAGGGACATTTCATTCCAATTTCAATTTTTTAAAGTATGTCTTGATGCCAAGATTGGTTATTCTAATGAGTATAAATGCTATTAGTTTTTAAAAGTTGTTGCCAATAAGCGAGAAACACGCATTTAAAGTTGAGACATAATCGATAAATTGCATATAAATCCAAACTGTTGTCCACAACAATTAGTTCAATTTCAACACAAAAATATTAATTTCTCGTAAACGGCGCAATATTTTGGCTTGAAATTTTCAGAATTTTCATAAGGAATTATGCTCTTTCACATAAAAATAAAAGTAAAATTTATGACAAAAAATTCTGAAATGTCACTTTAAAAGAATAAGCTTTAGATCTTCATTAGAATTTTTAAAGTCCATCTACAAAAGTACTTGTACTTAATGTCCTTAGTATGTTTGTTTGAAACATTTCTAAATCAAAAACTTAACAAACCTTTTAAACTCATTACCATATTTTAAGAAACATATATTTGCAATTGAAATTTACCCATTCCCACACATTGACTCATCTTCACTCCCCAAAAGATAGATCTGATGGCTTTGGAAAACATTGTGGAAAATGAAAAAGCTATCAATTTCTTCATTTCCAACAATGTTTTCTACCCCAAAGGAGAAAAAAATCATTCACTTGAATTTTTGTCTGCAACATTTGGGAAAGTCTAGTTTAGTAATGTGTAAATACAGAAGCAACAGACTTAAAATACTTGAAATGGCTCAAAGAAAAATACATCCAAACAAAAAGTATGAATTATTCTGAGACAAATTGCAACTGTATTTTACCAACAGAAACAATGTTTGCAATGACATTTTTTATATGTCTTAAGAATATTACTTTGTGGGTAAGAGCTAGCAGATTAGGTTATTTAAATTGAACATGTTAAGTGCAAATTTAATCCCATTTGAAATGTCGTAAATACTATTTCAATAATTCTTTTAAATGTTCTAATCCATCGATGGATCAATGAATAGTGTTGAGGTAAACAACCCAATGAATGATCTTCAAAATATTAAACAAAACTCAATCTTGTAAGTACTAAAAAGTTGGGTAGAGTTCATAAACATGCAAATTTTTCGTATAAAAGATGGTCCTTTAAAGTACTAGATGCCGAAGGGCAACATGTCGAGCCCGCTCATTTTGAAGAAAGAAGACCATACCTATGTCTACAGCTGTCATTACAATGGCGTTGTAAAAGTGGGGACAAAATAAGTTGGAATGATGGGGATCATGGTGAGACAGTTTATTGTTCACAAAATATTACATGTCTATGTATTTATAACGAGATACCAGAATGGATTAATTTGAGTATACATATGTGACCCGTCACGCTAAAAGGGACGTTATGCTAAGTCCATAAAACCAAATTCCGAGAAATATACCAGACCAAGCAGAAGTCCATCCGATGTCGTATTTGGAAAACGAAAATATTGTAAGGTAGAGAAAACATTCTAGATTCAGAAAATACTTAGCGACACTCCGCCTTACTGAGCTTGACATTTGTGCCAAGTTAAGGAATGGCCCGGACAAGCAAAAATCAACTCATTTTTTACATTTGACCTCAAAGTTTGACCTTGACCTTTCATCTTGGAATCTGGTTCTTGCACGCGACACTCCATCTTACTGAGCTTGACATTTGTGCCAAGTTATTTCTGAATCCCTCCATCCATGGGGAAGTTATGGCCCGGACAAGCAAAAATCATCTCATTTTTGACATTTGACCTCCAAGTTTGACCTTGACCTTTGAGCTTGGAATCTGGTTTTTGCACGCGACACTCCGCCTTACTGAGCTTGACATTTGTGCCAAGTTATTTCTGAATCCCTCCATCCATGGTGAAGTTATGGCCCGGACAAGCAAAAATCATCTCATTTTTGACATTTGACCTCCAAGTTTGACCTTGACCTTTGAGCTTGGAATCTGGTTCTTGCACGCGACACTCTGCCTTACTGAGCTTGACATTTGTGCCAAGTTATTTCTGAATCCCTCCATCCATGGTGAAGTTATGGCCCGGACAAGCAAAAATCATCTCATTTTTGACATTTGACCTCCAAGTTTGACCTTGACCTTTGAGCTTGGAATCTGGTTCTTGCACGCGACACTCTGCCTTACTGAGCTTGACATTTGTGCCAAGTTATTTCTGAATCCCTCCATCCATGGTGAAGTTATGGCCCGGACAAGCAAAAATCTTCTCATTTTTGACATTTGACCTCCAAGTTTGACCTTGACCTTTGAGCTTGGAATCTGGTTCTTGCACGCGACACTCCGCCTTACTGAGCTTGACATTTGTGCCAAGTTATTTCTGAATCCCTCCATCCATGGTGAAGTTATGGCCCGGACAAGCTCCATCCGGACGGACGCACGCACTAACGCACGCACGCACGCACTAACGCACGCACTAACGCACATACACCGAACCGCCATTGTGACAACTATGTTGAGCTCACCGCAAGCGGGCTCGACAAAAATTAACACAAGAATATAATTTTAGAACCTATAATGGTTGTCAAGGAACAACTTTATCAAGCTCCTTCTAAAAATGACCTTGACCTTTGGCCCAGTTTTTCTTTTTCTTTTGCAGGCCTGACATTTGGAACTTATCCTTAAAATGTAGAAGTTATGTTTCAAACAAAATCTGACCTTGACATTACACCGACAGAAGAAAATGGATCAATGGAGCGTATCAGTAAATATGGTTCCACTTGAGTTTCAAAAGATATGGTCAAAAAGACAGACAGATGAGTAGACAAAGCAGTTCAAAACTTTATAATGGATATAGAGTCATTGAATACAGAACTCAAGTATTTCGGGGACATTTATTGTAATACTGTCTATTATTCACAAAACAGTTGGTTTATTTATAACAGTTTATGACACAGAAGTTGTTTCATAAACACTTTATTTCTTTCGAGGCTATCAAAATTGTATGAATTGATACAAAGAAACTAAAGTGAAAATCAATCCTTCCAGTGTATGTTTTTGAAGTCAGTCTGCACAAAATAAACAGTATGTACAGCTTCTATAACCATTACCCATGTAAACAAAGTAATACAATTTTGCATGTGTGGGTGCAAATTTTGCAGGTGTGAGGCACCTACAAGATTCCAACCACAACAGGTGATATTACAGTAGATTGGAGTTTGATACTGTGTTCTTTACATCTATAGCTTAACCCTTTCCCAAACAAGACCTGGTTTTGACGTCCCTAATACAAAAGGCTTGGGAAAACATCAAGACAAAAGAAGAAACTGCTGATAACCAGCAGTTTCTCCTTTTGTCTCAATATTTTCTATACTATATTGTATACAAAAACCTTCTTTTTTAACATCAAACATGTCGTTTACAGCAGCTTTTTTAATGGACTACCCCAAAATTTGTTCGTTTGGGAAAAGGTTAACTCTGTAAACATGTGCCAGAATATTTTGACTGGACTATAGGAAAACAATCATTATATCGCTTTCCAAAAAAAACCTTGTAACTGCAGCTTGTGTTAAGCTGTAGTTACAAGATTTTTGTTGAAAAGCAGTCATTAGCTAGAATAATGTTTTGAGTATTAATCATAGTTCCTATTAGCGAGCTAGTTATCTCTAGCAGTTCTCTAATTGTGAACAAATTGTTAGCTAATTGAGATCAAATTCACACAGAACAGCAAACAATACAAGTCTGGAGATAAGAGGTTCCTTATGGCCATGATAGGGCAAACTTAACCCTTTCCCAAACAAGACCTGGTTTTGAAGTCCCTATTAGAAAAGGTTTGGGAAAACATTAAGACAAAAGAAGAAACTGCTGATAACCAGCAGTTTCTCCTTTTGCCTCAATATTTTTCCATGCTATATTGTATACTAATTCTATCTTTATCAACATCCATTATGTCGTCTATTGCGGCACTCAAATTGGAACACCCTAAAATTTTGTTGTTTGGGAAAGGGTTAATTAACATTCCATAGACTTGGAAAATGACTAATCTCGAGGCCTTAGCCGCATGCGATTTAGGCCAGAAGTTGTCTTCTGGAAGAAGAAGATGCAGTCTGGTTCCCGCCTCTGATACACTACGTAGTATTTTTTCTACTATGTAGTGTATCAGAGGCGGGAACCAGTCTCTTCTGGAAGAGCTCTACCGGCCTAAATCGCACACGGCTCTTGGCCATTCAGAAACATAAAAAGGTCATTTCTTACTTTTCATCAGGAACATACAAATTCAGAAAAGATACATACTGAAAAGATACATACTGATGGATCCATCAAATTATTATCAGGATCCCATGAAGTTTTATATGGTAAAAAGTCTCAAGACCTCTGTTTGACATTCATACAGAAAATAGAGGTTATAGAAAACAAGATATGTTTGTGAAACACATATGGCCACCAAAAAATGCTATTATGTTAGTTTTCACTTTGAGTTTTCATAATGATAGACAGACAGACCAACTGACCATCAAGTAAAACAATATGCCCAAATCTTTTGATACGAGAACAAGCAATTCTCACTTGTCTTTATCAACAGTTATTAAGTCATCAGTAGACACTTTCAAATTTGAATATTTCGAACATTTGCTATTGCCGTTTGCGAAAGAATTTTAACAGTTAACTGATTAACTATTTAACGAGTATGGGCATGTCAATCTGTTGATATATATTTGTTTCTACATTGACTTTGATTAAATGTATTGCCATGGTTACGTGGACAATGTACAAGTGTTTGGTTTATCAGTAACTAGATGGCATGCAATCATTGCCTTTTACAGAATTATCTCTTTTTGTGTAAAATTGTATTTTCTTAACCCTTTTCCAAACAACAAAAGTTCCCATTTGAAAGCTGCTGCAGATGACATAATGCTTGTTGATACAGATATAGTTTTTGTACAAATCAACATAGAAATTATCGAGGCAAAAGAATAAAAATGCTGATATCTTAATTTTCTTCTTTTGCATCAATGTTTTACCAAGCCTGTTCTGTTGTAATTAAGGATGTCAAAATAGGTCTTGTTTGGGAAATAGTTAAAGTGATATTCAAGACTGCATTTATTTTATCATGTTCTTCTTTTTCTTTTATTTTTCTTTTTTTCCAATATGATCCACATAACATTATTTTTTTTGAAACATAACTATACTGAACAGTGGTCCTTCTGTTTATTCTAAATGCATTCTTTTGACCAACAATAGGGAACGTTTTATCCAGTTCAACAAGACAAAATTTTCGGACAAACAAAACAAATGTAGTATTTCGTGGGTGTTGTTAAATCTCGTAAATACGGCTTGATTCAAGCCGTAGTTACGAGATTTTATAACAACACTGACGGTTTATCAATACATAACGGTAAACCCAGACTATTTTGAGCACAAAATTCATCGCCATTACTAGGTAGTGCACAATTGTTAATTTGATGAACGATTGTTATTTTGGCATAAATATCCAATGAAAATCTATACATATCTAGCAATCGCCAATGAAGCAATGAGTTTTCAAGCAATAACCAGTTTCTGAAGGTTTTGAATTCTGAAGGAATTGAGATATCAATATTTCAGGCCAGTATGTGGCTGTCATTCATCGCATTATAAATTGATTGTGCGATGTTTATCTTGGTATCATGACAGCTTTATTGTGTAATCCCCGTAAAGATCTATCGTTACTCAACAATGTTATATTCAAATATCCGATACTATAAAACAGCTTAATTTAAATACATTAGGATTATCATCATAGATATTGCTATGATAAGACTTTAAATTGCTTGTTTTGCAGCTATTGATGTAGGTAGATTGCTAAATAGCAAAACACAGCAATTCAATTTCTATATTTTTCACTCATATTCTCCTGAATATTCCTTTGCCTGAATATTTTCTATTCTATATTTGATACAAATTCCTTTCCTGTTCATTACCATCCACTTTGACATCTATAGATAAGATTTGCTTTTTACATGCCCAAAAAGATTAAGGTTTTGGAAAACATTTTGGAAATTGAAGAAATTGCTTGTGACAAGCAATTTCTTCATTTTCCACTAGGTTTTCTACCAAGAACGACAATGAGAGCTTTGCACATATATGCTTGAAAGGCGCTTGTCGTAAAATTGGCTATTTTTTCCATTCAAGGGTAGATAATTCAAGAACAAAAAGAGTTATATCTGAATTCCATAAGCAGTAAGCACAACTCGACACCACAGACATTCATTGTGGCAAATTTCATCAATGTCTGATTGAAACTGTAGGAGGAGTTGCATACACAAGAAATTGCTAACAGACTGACAGACATAATGGACAGACGGACTACTAGGGCCATAACATTATACAACCCTTTGGGCGTATAAAAAACGTAAAATTTCATTAACTTGAAAAAGTCGTCTGAAACATCTTGGAATTCGGACCAGTGTAAAAATCTTGTCATCTGGAAATGGGTTAATGGATCAAAGAATGAGCCTACACATAGATAAATGTTAATGACTTTCAGATGCTTCAGCTTTTGTCTTATGCTTACCATCTCTTTAAAGATATCCAAGAATTATCAAAAAAGAAATTCTATACATCTGAATAGTACATTCTATTTTGGATTCAAAGGAAGTCACCATAAATTCTATATTATTTGTTTGCATTGTCATGTCTGTTTGTATGTTTGTATTGTAATGCTCTTCTTATTAAAGTGACATTTCAGACTTTTTTGTCATAAATATTACTTTTATTTCTATCTGAAAGAGCATATTTCTTTATGAAAATTCTGAAAATTTCAAGCCAAAATATTGCACCGTTTACGAGAAATTTATATTTTTGTGTTAAAATGGAACAAATTGTTGTGGACAACAGTTCGGATAAATATGCAATTTATCGATTATGTGTCAACTTTAAATGCGTGTATCTCGCTTACTGGCAACAACTTTAAAAAACCAATATTATTTATACTCATTAAAATACCCAATCTTGGCATCAAGACATACTTTAAAAAATTGAAATCGGAATGAAATGTCCCTTTAAGGATCAATTAATCAATCAATCTTTATTTTCTAAAGTGCTAGAGTGTCTTTCTGGAAACATTTGTAAGAAAACTTCGTCACAAAATTGTGATTATATGGTGGCCTATGCAGTGCTAAGAATTGATAAACAAGATGTGTTTGTGAAACACTAATGCCCTAGAAATGGCAAATGTTTAGTTTTCCGACACATACAGACAGACAGACAGATGGACGGGCAGTCCAACGGACACGGGTAAAACAATATGTCCCCAATATTCCAATACAGGGGCATAAATATGTGATGTTTTTAGATCATAGAAACTTTATAGCAATAGAAACTGTAAATACTGAACATTCTATGAGGCTGAAGCAAACATAGCCTTGAAGAAGCATACTCAATTTGTCAGTGTTACTGCAAAGCCTTGTTGAAATAGCACCAACAAATTCTTTGTAAATGGCGATATAATAATCTTCAAGAAATCTCCCACACAGACAAAATGAAAGATTTGTGTTTGTTTCAAGTGACTTCCAGATTTCATCAAATTGAGTCATAACCAGAATGATTTATATCACCTGTTGTATCTCTATAGTTCATTGGGTGATGCCAAAACTGTTGTAAGTGTAGACCCATTTACCATTGACTTATAATAGTTTTTGCACTGATCACTGCTGTCTTACTCTCAGACAAATTCCAGACTTGAACCAATGTCTTAAAACTTGTCTAATTTTCATGATATACATGTATGTATACCCTTTTCATGAAATTATATCGTCGGTGTAAATACAAAACCTCATATGTCGATTTTTGCGATTTTCAAAAGAAAACTTGTGTGTCCAGTTAAAGACAATTCTTGCAGGGTTTGCGAAATTTTTGTTGGCCAGTAACAATGACAAATCATTTGTGAACAATATGTCCAAATTTCAAGTAAAACATTCAGTTTGGGAAAAGTTATTACACTTTTTTCCCTCTCCTTTAAAATTTTCCATAAACGAGATATGAGGTTTTGCATTTACAACGACGATACATAAATATCTGCAGTTTAATTCAGCAACAAATACTAGCTAACTGATGACATTTCTTAGAATTGTTCAAACAATGGTGAAAAACAATCATGACCCAAAGTCCCCCACAAACATATTAAACATGTTTCTGTAAGACTCTGGATTTCGACTTTAGCATGACGTCCAATACAAAATCTACTGCATAATGCATTTTTTTTCTAAAATATAGTACTCATAGACGACTTTGCAACTGTCTTTATCCTGTACCAGAAACAAATGAGCCAGGATCTGGAAAAACGTCCCTTATAGCATTTGAGATAGCCATGTTTCAAGATCATGCTGTGCCTAGATGCAATCTAGCCAGCATCCATGTTACTCTTAAATGGTTGCTACAGACCATGAGAAAGCTATTGGAGAACAATATGGTTCCTGGTCAGGCTGCGTGTATACGCAGGCTGACCTGGAACCATGTTGTTCTCAAATGCTATAAGGGACGTTTTTCCAGATCATGGCTCAAATGTATACTTACACAATATTAATGTTAAGGAACTGTCTGTGCTGAATTTCTAGACATTAATGTTCTATTAAGATTCCTGGAAGTACGTCCAAACTCAAACTGTGGCCACATCACCTCATCCTTGCCCCAGTTCAGTTTGCTGCGGGCATGTAAGTGTCCCGGTTTGTATCCCGCATTTTCTAATGAACCCACTCTCGGTGTGATGGTACGTCGGTAGTCAGGCATGGGGCTGATGGATATTGTCTTCCTACCCCCGCCTGGTCGATGTGTTATATTGTCTAGTGACCCTACTTTAGGTCCCGCCGTCCACTGTGGTCGATCATCTATGATCTGTACATTACCGCCACTAGGTTGGTGGTTAGCAAACTCGAGTGACCCGACTTTTGGTCCTGCATTCCATCGTGTTGGTCGGTTCATGATTTCTACATTCCCACCTCCTGGTTGATATTTAGCGTTATCTAGAGATCCCACTTTAGGCTGTGTCTCCCACTTTACCGGGAATGTGTTAATGCGTACACGACCACCCACTGGTTGATGATGAGCGTTCTCTAGTGACCCGACCTTGGGCTGCGCGTCCCAGTGTAGTTTTGTATCGGTGATGGGTACATTACCTCCACCAGGCTGATGGTCCGCATTCTCCAGCGATCCAACTTTAGACTGTGTGTTATAGCGTACAGGCTCGTTGATGATTCTGCGTGTGGGAGCGCGGGGCGTGTGACTCGCGTTATCTAGGGAGCCTATTTTAGGTTGAGCGTTCCAGTGTGTTCTCTGTGTCATAATCTCCACATCCCCTCCCCCCGGGACATGCCCCTTGTTCTCCAGCGATCCCACCTTACTGTTAGCGTTCCACTGTAGCCTCTCACTCATGATCTGTTTATTACCACCCATAGGTCGATGTGTCACATTGTCTAATGAGCCCACTTTAGAGCTGACCAGCCATTCTGGCTTTCTACTCTCTATTCTCACGTTACCCCCACCTGGCTGATGTTGAGCGTTCTCAAGAGATCCAACTTTTGGCTGACCCACAAACTTCTCCTTCTTCACACGGACATACGGACGCCCGCCATCATCATACTCTAGATTACGAAAGTTTCTATAATAGTTATCTGGCCTGTATTGTAAAAGTCTTACTTTATTTTCCCCGTCATCCCCTCCATATAGAGGACGAGGCTTGGCAAGCTCAAAATGTTCCTTATCTAGAGATCCAATTTTTGACTGTTTAGTCCAATGCAGTCGTTCCTGAGGTATAATTTTATTCCCACCACCCGGTTTATGATGTATATTATCTAGAGAACCGACTTTGGGCCCACTCTCCCAACCAAAGTCAAAAGTCTTTGGAAGAAATTCATACCTTGAAGGCATTTTGAGATTTTTTTTTCTCTTTTATCACAGATATGCAAAAAAAGCAAACAAAAAAATGAACACTTCAACACATTGTTTTATTCAGTTATTCCATCTGCTTGATAAAGTGCTGATAAGCCTCCTGTTGCTAACCAGCGTTCAACACAGTTTATTTTTTCACCCACACGATCACTGTTTATCTTATATAAAAATCCAATTCTAGCATATCTTTCAATAAACACTGCACTCTCTTTTAAAATTGAATTCTATTTATCATTTAAAATCAGTAACATTTCAACTTTGATTTTAAAATGTCCAATAAATTTTAACTCAAAATCGGAGTTTTATACATTTCTCTATAGTATATTTCCAACGTTGTATAGGACTATCCAATATCAATGTACCTATCAACCAAGTTCAATACCAAGCAGTGCTCCTGGCTATTGATAGAAAAATAATCCATTTACATGATCTTTTTTCTTTATTTCTATTCAAAATCCTATGTTGTGGGTATTCATTAGAATTGTCTCAAAGAGACAATTCTAATGAGTACCCACAATATAGGATTTAGTGGATATTTAGTTTTATTTTTTGCGATTAAAAATCATGTCATGAAAAAATTATCCGCAGCTTTGCTATTTCAGGTGTTCATACAATATAACCATTTAAAAGGCCATACTTTGTACACAAATCCGGCCAAAATATTATTCAATAATTCTACTTAAATCATATTCAAAGCTTCTTTTCGGCATTAAGTCCTTTTGGAACACAATAATACAAACTATAATCCATTGTAACAATTTACATACATGACAATGAAGCTATTTGCTCATATCCTCAATGACAATTACAATTAATTTTATGGCAAATTTGTTTTCCATTTTTTTCCTTTTATGTTTTGATTTCCAAAAGAAAGAATTTATTAAACACTAATGAGAAAGCTACATGTATTTCTTTGAAATTGACCTCGATCTTTGACATTAATAGATATCTATAACATTGGCCATTGCAAGAGATACAAATTGTCAGAACGACTCGCACGGTCCAGATACATTATAAGACCAACATACATTGAAATGTTGCTAATGTATGCAATTATATTTGGCTCCATGCAAATAGATTCAGATCTAGCATTGTATCTTCTAAAAATACTAGAACATTGTATTGAAACTTCACTCTGTGTTTTTATTCCATGATGAATACTTTCTAAAGCTGGAATCCTCAAATAATCTTGTAAATATGTTGGCATTGTGACAATAAAATGTGAGTTTTTTCAGAAGTAGCACTTATTCTTTTTACCTGTTGAAACACTTCAATTTTGATAATTATCATCTTTTGACCCTTTCCTATATAGGATCTGGTTTTTACTTCCCCAATTGAAAAAAGATTTGGAAAACATTCGGGCAAAAGAAAATCATCAATCAGTTCTTGACATTTGATACATATCATAATTTAAAAGTCAATTTTCAAGACTGGTCAAATTGACAGACTGGTGTTGTACAAGACATTATTAAATGAATTTTAAAGCAGAAAAGTAACCACACAGGGAATAATAATTGAATAGAAGTAATGTACCTTGCTATCCACATTTTCCTCTTTTCTCTCAATGTTTTGCAAGCTTTTTAGAGCAAGGCATCCTTTAGGATAGGAATAGCAGTTAAATTTCTTCATGTGGTAATGGTATTTATTTTACCATTAATTTTAAACCTTTCCCAAACAGCAATATTTTTACTATAGACAAATCTAATTTAAAAGAAGTTGCAAATTACAATTTCAAGTTGATGAAATTTAAAAATCTTATGACTTTTCTTCATTTTCCACAATGTTTTCCAACGCCGTTATCTTGTTTGGCGTCAAAAAGTGTCATTGTGTGGGAATGGGTTAAAATATTGAAAAGGTTTACAAATAAGTAATATTTCATCGGTGTAGAGAAAGGGCAAAGAGTGAATTGCAATTTCTGGTATAGATTATCTTCTTTATCGAAATGTAAACTCAATTACGACTTATCTTTTGAAATTCCAATCCACCATTCACAGAATTTATATATACACAAACTGAATAGCATCCATCCATCCCTATGTAATTTTTTTAACCCTTCTCTGATCTTAGTTGTAATTTCCCTATTTTTTTTTTCATTTTTAATCCTTTTTACTTATCTAGTAATCATATCTATTTATTTTCTATTTATTATTTTCATTTTTTATTTACTTTTATTTACTTTTTATTATTATTATTTTTTTTTTTTTTTTTTTGGGGGGGGGGGGGGGGGAGGGGGGGAATAATTGACCAACAAGGAGCCTTTTAAGACTTTGCATACATGCAGTAGCAATAGTCAAGTAATATTCATGTAACAGGTGATGAAAAATGCCATGGCTCCACTGAGATTCGAATCCAGGGCCTCAGGAATACCGTTTCTGCACTCTAAACCACTGAGATACCAAACCACCACATGTCGACTATATTGCCAGATGAAATACAGTAGAAAGGAGCTATTGTGATATGGTGTCAACAACAATCAGTGGACTTGTCAAAACAACTTTTTTTAGGCAAATTTCACAGGCAGCATAGAATAAGTCAGTCTGCATATGGTCATGTGCAGGCTGATCTGATTCTATACTGCCCCTTTCTTATTTTTTATTCAATTCAGGACAAGAGTGGTTAAGTGTCAGCAATACACAATGAGATATGTAAGGAAGGGGCATACAGTAGAAAGGCGCCATTGTGATATGGTGACCCACAGCAGTCTGTAAACTTGTCAAACAAACTTTCAAAAGACCAATTGATACTTTCTGTCTTGGTAGGATCACAATTTATCTTCAAACCCTTTAACCCTCTCCGAAACAAGACCTAGTTCTGACGTCCCTCATAGAAATGGCTTGGGAAAACATTGAGACAAAAGAAGAAACTGCTGATATCCAGCAGTTTCTCCTTTTGTCTCAATATTTTCTATGCTATATTGTACACAAATTCCATCTTAAATAAGGTCCATTTGGTGTCTTCAGTAGCTTTTGAAATGAAACTTTTGAAATGTTGCCGTTTGGGAAAGGGTTAATGCAAACAATGTTGGCATCTGAAATGGGATTAGTCCATTATAAAAGATTGGGCTCTGGAATTCCAACCCAGGGCAAACATAATGCATCTGTTTTAAAAATCCGCCACTTTCCATCCACAAACCAGGGTTCAAGGTCACTTCATAAAGATATTTTTAAATTATTCATCACCGTTTATTCTTACTTACTATTTCTGAAGTATAATGATGTTGTAAAACTCATTGAATTACCTTATAGGTGACACAAAGCTAGAAGGTAATAACAATATACTCCATTTAATTGAACAATTGTATATATGAATATTTGTTTCCATGGGTTCGTTCCAGCATCACTTTTTGTAAGTGCATAATATAGGTGCTTTGACTGACATGCGTCAAAAAGGACTTAAGAAAGGATCGAAATTGATGTTTTTTTTTCTAAACTTTAACAAGGAACAAGAAGCAACAACAAGAGCTGTCCAAAGACAGCGCGCTCGACTTTCTAAGTTGCTTAGTATAAAGGGGGCATAACTCCAAATATAGTGGAGCCAGGGTCATGGGCCCTGATAGTAAGGTAGAGGGTGTGATGGTGAATAAGTATTCCAAGTTTGGGTTGAATCCCTTTGATAGTATGGAAGTTATTGATGTTTGAAAAAAACTTTAACCTTGGTTGCAACGCCGACGCCGACGCCCGGGTGACAGTATAAGCTCTCATTTTCTTCGAAAAGTCAAGCTAAAAAGGTGAAAAAACAGCATTTTCTAAAGTAGCTATCAATATGCTATTGTTTACTAGAAATTTCTGAATGGCATAGATCTAGACATGTGCACTAAGCATGCATCGAAAGGACATTTGAACTATAGCTCTATGAATCAATTTTCAAAGCTAATATCAATGGCCAAGAAGCAAAGCCTATAGGTACAATCAATAAGTTATTGTTTCCCACCTCATGCCAAGAGGCATTGTGTTTGAAATAATGTAGGAATTGATTTACACTGTAAATGCTTCTTTTATCACAGTTGAAAAGAAATCACGGACAATTCTGTTATAAAAACATAATTAGTACTTGTAAATGTATGTATAATTATTGCTCATATAATATTCAGTATGTCACACAAAAGGGAGACAATTGGGCAAGTTTAAAGTTGGCTTTATTCCATTTTGTCTACTGTGGAAGAATGCATTTAATTCAACCCTTTCCCACACAAGACCTGGTTTTGATGTCCCTAATAGAAAAGGCTTGGGAAAACATTGAAACAAAAGAAGAAACTGCTGATAACCAGCAGTTTCTCCTTTTGTCTCAATATTTTCTATGCCATATTCTACACAAATCCTATCTTTAATAACAGCCATTTTGTCATTTGTCTCAGTTTTTGAAAAGGATCACCCTAAAATTTTGTCATTTGGGAAAGGTTTAAAGTAATCTAGTGGGTAATTTCTGCATTTAGAACAAGACTATGGCAAGTGCATTACAATAGTTTTGCACTAGACCATAAAATGAAGACTAAAAACATGAAATTTAGGCACATTTAAAATTTTGCAAGTTTGTATCAAGATTATTGACATTCAAGGCTATTGCAGGTTAAGTATGTTCTGTTTTATCATTAAGACTGCATAGAGATAGTTGACAGTCTTCAAACATACAATACCCCTGCAAACTTTGATGCATTTATATCTATGTCAATACCTAGATAGGCCATACGACAGATCAACCCATTTCAAAGTGGAATTTGTTTGCATAACCCCTCCTTTTGTAGAGTTTGTCATGTATTATCTATTTTATAAAAGAACCTTATTATATGGAAACCATTTTTGCATATATATATACATATAGAGCAGTAGGTCTTTTACAGAAACCAGTTGAATCAGCCAAGTTATATTTTGGTAACATTCTTTCCTTTCTAACCCAAAGGTTACCTGCAAAATCTCCTGCCACTCCAGTAAGCTGCGGCCATAGCACAGTTGGTAGTGCAACAAACTCTCATGCATAAGGTCCCAGGTTTGATCCCCTGACGTTACAGGCTAACATCTTTTCTGACAAAATTATCTCACACCAATAGTTTAATTTAACCCATTACTGCACAGTGACGCCTTTTGACTCCTTTACAAGAAAGGGCTTGTAAAATCATTCTGGAAAATGAAGAAATTGCTTGCGACAAGCAATTTCTGCTTCATTTTCCACAATGATTTCTAACCCAAAATGGAAAGATTTTTGAAATTTCACCAACTTGAAATTGTCGTCTGCAACACCTAGATCTATCAAATTGGAAAAGTCTAAAATTTTGTCGTCTGGTAATGGGTTAATTATCATTTACCTATGTGTATGAGTAGCCTGGAGACTCAGCAAGAATATTGTAGTAGTACCAGTAGGAGAAACAATAGGCATCCATGGTTATTTGCTCCAGCCACCGCCATTTTACCACAACAGTTGAAAGAGACCTTAATTATCATTTACCTATGTGTATGAGTAGCCTGGAGACTCGACAAGAATATTGTAGTAGTACCGGTAGGAGAAACAATAGGAATCCATAGTTATTTGCTCCAGCCACCGCCATATTTTACCAGTTGAAAGAGACCTTAGACCCCAATTAATCAATCAGTGAGATCAAATTTAACCAGTCCTGCCTCAAGACCTATATTGCTGATTGGGGTATATAACTTAATTCAATGGATAAATTACTTAACCATGATTACCAAACAACAAAATTTTAGACTGGTCCAAATTCAAAGACTTTGCAGACGACAATTTCAAGTCAATGAATTTTAAACTTTTTTGGTCATTTTGTGTAGAAAACATTGTGGGAAATGAAGAAATTGCTTGTCACAAGCAATTTCTTCATTTTCCACAATGTTTTTTAAAGCCATTATCTTATAGGGAGTCAAAAAGAGTCATTGTGTGGTAATGGATTAAACTATTATTACCCCAATTTACTGAGCCATAAGAAGCTTTTATAGTCTCTAACAAATTAGTCCAACGATATCTCATAGTAAAATCTTCATTCATCCTATAGATAAAGATAGGAGCAATCATCTGGAAAAAAAATTCTCTTAAAGCATTTAAGAACAACATGGATCTTGAGCAGCCTGTGCATACATATATAGTCTGATTCAGATCCATATTGTTCTCTAGAAGCTTCTTCATTAGCCCTTTCCCAAACAACAAAAAATTAGGGTGTTCCAAATTCAAAGATGTTGCAGACAACAATTTAAAATGAATTAAGAAGTACATTTTTAATCATTTTGTATGGGAAAACATTGTGGGAAATGAAGAAATTGCTTGTCACAAGCAATTTCTTTTTTTTTCCACAATGTTTTTTAAAGCAATTATCTTATAGGGAGTCAAAAAGAGTCATTGTGTGGTAATGGATTAAACTATTTTTACCCCAATTTACTGAGCCATAAGAAGCTTTTATAGTCTCTACCAAATTAGTCCAATGATATATAGTAAAATCTTCATTCATCCTATAAAGATATGAGCCATCATCTGGAAAAAAATTCTCTTAAAGCATTTGAGAACAACATGAATCTTGAGCAGCCTGTGCATACACATACAGTCTGATTCAGATCCATATTGTTCTCTAGAAGCTTCTTCATTAGCTGCACCAAATGATCCTCTATTCCATTACAGAAAAAATTTGGACTGTTTCAATCATCTAAATGCACTGCAGATGACACAAGAGCTGTCCGAAGACGTACAGCACGCTCGACTTTCTAATTTGCTTAGTATAAAGGGGGCTTAACTCCAAATATAGTGGAGCCAGGGTAATGGGCCCTGATAGTAAGGTAGATGGTGTGATGGTGAATAAGTATTCCAAGTTTGGGTTGAATCCCTTTGATAGTATGGAAGTTATTGATGTTTGAAAAACCTTTAACCTTTGTTGCAACGCCGACACCAACGCCGACGCCAACGCCAACGCCAACGCCCGGGTGACAGTATAAGCTCTCATTTTCTTCGAAAAGTCGAGCTAAAAATGGAATCGTTTTCAAAGATAGGATTTGTGTATGTTTTCGCATATGAATATTAAGGCAAAAAGAGAAATACTGGTTATCAGTATTTTCTTCTATTGTCTCAATATTTTCCCAAGCCATTTCCATTTGGGATGTCAAACCATAAGGTCTTGTTTGGGAAAGAATTGAGCCATATTAATTGTAGTGCTTTTGGAATGACAATACAAGTGAAATAAATCTGGGATTGAAAAAGACAAAAAGTGTAATTTAAGAACTGTCAAACTTAAGTTAAGACAAAGAAATAAAAATATATATTCTAATGAAGCATAGAAATTCCACTGTTTTCAATCCTTGCCTAGTTCAACAAAAGGTTCTTTAAAATTTTAAAAGCAGGAACACCTTTATTTATCTAATTTTTTGTCTTGATTTTCATTGCGGTTTTCTCATTATTTTATTCTGATCCTCATAAATGTTTTTTACCATTTTCAAAATGTTAAAGTAAAGAGAACTAGCCTGCATGATTTTTGAAAGCAGACACTGTGGACAAGGATCAGACTATGTCTGTGCAGTCTGATCTTGGACTATACACCAAAACTCTTTGACAAGCGTGGAGGAACAGTTCTAGAAAGATCTACTAATTATCCTATTATCTGCAGTCAATGTAGACTAAAATCAGAGCAAATCTATGCTGTCTGATCTTTAAGTCATAACATTAATTGTCTGCCAATGCTACTTAAACCCCAATCAGGCCCGGAAAGGATGTTGCGAAAGTAATGGAATAAGAAACAACAGGAATCCATGGTTAGGTGCTTCAGCTGCCGTTATATGACCATTTCAGTTGAAAGAGGCATTAAACCCAAATCAAACAATTTAACCCAGATCAGCACAAGGATTAACCCATTACCACAGAGTGACACCTTTTGATGCCCACAAGATAAAGGCTTGGGAAAACATTAAGGAAAATGAAGACATTGTTTATGAAAAGCTTTATTTGTGATTGTTGTCTGCAACACCTTCCCAATTGGAACAGTCTTGTTTTGCCGATTGGTAATAGCCTAGGCTAACCCCAAACCTGATCAGTATTAAATATCAACCAAGAATGATCTAATATTACCATGGCCCATGTAAACAGAGTTGCTAGGTAAACCTTGAATGGACCGCTGAGCTTATTGAAAGGGAAAATCTAAACATATTCTGATCTTTTTCCCATTACCTCCCTTTTTGTAAGTATTTTCCACAGATTAAAACATGTTTAATCAGTACGCAGACAATGAATCTTTAAAACTAACCGAAATTAAGAAGCTGCTCCAAATGATGTTCATAATGATCGATATTTATATTTGCTATGGCTAAGAATAGCTTTTTAGCCTGTGTTTGAAACTTTGTTGGTAAAAGGAGAACACTGACAGATAGCCAGTATTGTCTTTGAGCAATGTTTTTTTTCTCTTTTATCATCTGTTTTTGCACTTTTTTAGCACATAAAAGGCATTCAAACTGAAGCTGGTGATATTTTGCTTAAATTTTTCATCACAGCGACAGTTTTATAAGTAACATTTACAAGGGTTCAACCACATAACAAGAGAAGAAAGATAACTCTTCCAGTCACTAGAATAAGCCAGTGTTATTAACTCCCTTGTTGGTTGATTATGGTGTACAGCTTCTTCAGTAGTATTGTATTTTCTCTTGCACAAACAATTTCTAGGTTGATACAAGTTCAAAGCTAGTGTAGATCACAATTTATGTTGATAAAATTGGACTTGTGTAAAATTTAGCACAGAAAATATTGAGGCAAAAGGAGAAAATGCTGGTTATAAACATTTTCTTCTTTTGCCTAAGTTTTTTCCATCAGGGACGTCAAAACCAGGTCTTGTTGGGAAAAGGTTAAAACGTCATTGAAAAACTATTGTAAGAGCAAGAAAACTGTACATACAGTTACAATATTCTTGTACCAACCCGTTAATTTGATAAGATATCAATATATTACCATTAGTAGGCAGGGTTAGTGGGATAGTTTCAAGTGCCATTTGTTTGCACATAAAGGAAATTAAAAGTGCCAACAGTTAACCCTTATCAAATTAAAAGAGACTACTTTCTGAATAGGGAACTATTTTATCAAATTAACCGTGACGTAATTTCAGACAAACAAATAGTATTTCATGGATGTTGTATATAAAATCTCGTAACTACGGCTTGATCCAAGCCGTAGTTACGAGATTTTGTAACAACACCGACTGTTTATTAAAATATAAAACTAAACAAAGTCTATTTTTAGCACAAAATTCATTGCTATTGTGCTAAAATCTTATAATAAGTCCTAATGACATTTGAGACCAACATTGATTCAAATCAGGTTGTCTGATTAAGATCAATGTTGTATAACCCTTTCCCAAACAAGACCTGGTTTTGACGTCCCTAATAGAAAAGACTTGGGAAAACATTGAGACAAAAGAAGAAACTGCTGATAATCAGCAGTTTCTCCTTTTGCCTTAATATTTTCTGTGCTATTTTGTACACAAATTCAATCTTTTTCAACACCAAATTGGCATCTCCAGCAGATTTTCAATTGTACCATCCTAAAATTCTGTTAAGATCTGCTTTTGACGGCCCTCATAGAATAGGCTAGGGAAAACATTGAAACAAAAGAAGAAACTACTGATAACCAGCAGTTTCTCCTTTTGTCTCAATATTTTCTATGCCATATTTTATACAAATCCTATCTTTGATAACATACATTTTGTCATTTGTGGCAGTTTCTTAAGTGGATCGGCCTACAATTTTGCTGTTTGGGAAAGGGTTAACGCTGTTCAACTGCTATGGTCATATTGCGGCAGCTGGAACACCTAAGCAGATCTGGTTAGACCCTCTAGATGCAGGCCCGACTAGTTGTTCTTAGTTGCAATAATCAATTTCACTACATGTATTATATTATGAAAGTTCAGGATATATACTAAGCACAACAATATAGGGATATCGGAATTGGTTTAATTTTTTACCACGAAATTTCCAAAATTTACTCAAATTTTTTTCAATAAACTTGTTCCTTAACATCTTAAAGAACAAAAATTCAAAAGGTTTTCGGTCGCACTATTACAGACTGATTAATCCTCGGGCGTATGTAGCAGTACCGTCTGTTTCGAAAATCGCATAATAGTGTCAATACTGCGTATACGACTTGTAGGGTCCAAATCTGTGATTCTTGAGATTATCCCTGTACTTGGATGCCTGCATGTTTAAAGTGGTCCTGAAAGATCCCGGTATGTTGATGCCGCTTATTTTCAATAAGTAAACTTAAAATCTCTATGATAGAGAAAGAACAGAATAACGCGCCGATCGGTTGCTTGGTCAATGCAGCCCCACAATTATACGCTTTGTGACACAGCAATCCCCAATTCAACATTAGTTTGGTTAACTGCAAGCTCGAGCTTTCCTACATCTGACAGTGTTGGGGGTCGGTTAGACGACAATGTAGAACCATCTTTCTACAGCTAAGGACTTATTGGCGAATGTGTACTGTTTAGTTTTCATTCAGAAATGCGGAAATCGCATGTGTGGCGCAATCCCAGTTAAAGGGGACAATTGATGTCTCCGGCCTTTAATATGTTCTAGTTGCAAATAGTCAACATTATATAAATGCCCACCACATTTATTTTCATCCAACACCTATAACTAAAAAATTAATCTATAATTAACGTTCGTAAGAACCCCATTTCTTATGAAAATCTTGTGACAATCAAACAAGGGGGTACGAAAAACCGATGTCTCCGGGTATAAATTCTAACTTTCAAACCAAAAATGTTAATTTCAACAATTAATTATCTTAACAGAACTGTCCCAATCCTGTACAGAACACATAGAGCTCCAAAACGATACCAAGATTTATATAAAAAATGTAATCCAAAATTTGTAGAAAAGCCTCGAGTCGTTGTCTCCAAAATTCAAAAACGTACGGGACACTTTCTTTAAAGCTTAGAGAAACACTGACATAAATATACATCTAATGCATCAATCAAGCGTAATCTACTTCAGCATAAATATATAATATCAAAATAAAGTCGTATTTTGATATACCTTTGTCAGTATTTTTACAAAATCAACATGATTCTTAAACAATTTACCGTAATTTTAACCCCGTAACGTACGAGGCAAGAACTAAAGTAACTGTAGTTAAAAATGTGTAGTTATAAATAGTTTAAATCTTCAAGTAACATCACTATTCGAAGTCTCTTCAAATATGATAAAAAGAATTATACCGATTACTATAATAGCATTGATACAGTAGGCCAAATAAAGTTTGGTACACATTAAAAAGTGACGTACGAGTCCATAACGTTCGAGGCAATTTTTAGTTTTCAGTTTTTTAATTGCTGAAATGGAATGTTTCCTGTGCTTTATTTATGTACTTTGGGTTCCTTAATGGCCCCAGTTTAAGCAAAATAGACTTTTAATGCACATAATAGACTGTAAAGGTACTCGTACTAGTCTCGTACGTAATGGTATTATAATTACGCTTAATTGAAACTATTTTTACAATATTGAGGAAAGTTCCACAAAATATGCCGGTTTTTGTTGATATATATAGGAATATATTCATATCCATAAACATTACACTAGATTGATGCATTAAAATAGATTATTTCAGCGTTTCTTACCTTTATAAAAAGTGTCCCGTACGTTTTCGTATATTGGATCCATCAGATTTAAGGATGTCTAGCAAATTTTGGATAACATTTCACTTAATTAAGCAGTTATTACACATACCTCATGTGTCAAAACAATACGAACATCTCAACTTTTATGAATTGAAAATAATTTGGCTAGGAAGTTTTAACTTGTAAAACAACACACCCAGATGGCTTATAGAGTTGTATTTATTTTCATTTATTCATTTCATTATAATTTTTTTGACAAAGTGTCTGGCAAATGGATATTGCCTGATAATATTATGATTTGATTGAAAAGGTAATAACACAGAGGCTGTGGTATTAAAGAAAAGAAAGCACATTACGTACGGGACAAGCTGTAGTTACGTTCGGGACAGACCAGTTTTAAACTATTGTTGATTTGTAATAAATCATTGACTTTCCATTTCTGCATATCGATTAAGGGAATAACTCATTGCTTTTGTTTAATAATACAAGAGAAAATTAAAGGTTGTTTGGTGTATTTTAGAAGAGTTGGAAGTAGTCAACGTTCTAAAATAAAGGAATTGTACAAGGATAGCCGTTTTGTATTTTCATTCGCATAGGTACAATTCACCATTTTCACCCATATTGTCAATTGATTCACATTTTACAAACAAATACTCATCAAAATGTATCGGATTTATTATTTTTTAGGCATTACTTAATGGGAAATTAGACACACATTTCACAAAGGGGTCTATTTAAAATACGCATTTTTTATGCACACATTCGATCATTTAACATTCTATAACTCTAAAACTAGGCAAGCCCACTTGACAAAACAAAAGAAATTTGCGCAGAAGATGTGATCCATCAAGAAAATTTGTCCAGAATGAGTGAATAGTAAAATGAAAAATTTCGAAAAAAATTTAGTCAATTGTCCACTTTAACTGGGATTGCGTCGTGTATGCACAAATTTGGCCCATTTGTGATTTTTCAATGCTGACCCCTATTTAGTGTATATGCCTATGTTATGAAATCAACGACCTGTGACTGCACAATTTTTTCACACAACGCATAAGTAATAGTTGTTTTACCAAGAAAAGTATAACAACTTCCCAGAAACTTAAAATTTCAATTCTTATTTGTCATTGAGTTTCATTATCCCTATATTTTTGTGCTTAGTATATAAGCATTTCCTTCCTTTCCCAGGCCAAGCCCCAATAGCTCAGTCGGTAACATCAGAGTCTGTCAATCCATGGGTTGCGAGTTCAAACCTCAGCTCAGCCAGTATCCATTCTGACATTGACAGAAGTCATTCTGCCCTGACTTTTTATAGAAAAAAAAGACAGATGACTTGTAACACATTCTTAGGCAAGTCAAGAAGGTCAAACAAACAGACACAGACAGGTTTTATAATTTACTGAAAGCATGAAATACAAAGTCAAATGTGAATCAAGCTTCATATCTGTGGAAGTTAGAATATAATGTGCATAGCTGATACCAAAACAATTTTGGGAAAACATTGTGGAAACTGAAGAAATTGCTTGTGACAAGCACTTTTTTCATTCTCCACTGTATTTTCTACTCAGAAAGTCCTCAATTATTAAAATCGCATCAGCTTTGAATCCTCATCTGCAACTTCTTAGAAATTGGACTGGTCCAATTTTTTGCTGTTTGGTAAAAGATTACATAGATGAATTAACCCTTTCCTAAACGGCAAAATTTTAGGGTGCTTCCATTGAACTTCTGCAGATGACAATATGGACGTTGATAAAAGCAGGATTTGTGTACAATTTAGCACATAAAATATTGAGGCAAAAGGAGAATTTGCTGATTATCAGCAATTTCTTCTTTTGCCTCAATGTTTTCCCAAGCCTATTTTGTTATAGATGTCAAAACCAGATCTTGTTTGGGAAAGGGTTAACCTTTTACAAAACAAGATTCAGTTTCAACATCCCTTATAGAAATGGCTTTGGAAAACATCGAGCCAAAAGATGAAAATGCTGATAATCAGCATTTTCTCCTTTTGGCTCAAAATGTTCTGTACAATATCATACACATTTCCCAAACAAGACCTGGTTTTGACGTCCCAAATAGAGGAATTTTGGGAAAACATTGAGACAAAAGAAGAAACTGCTGATAACCAGCAGTTTCTCCTTTTGCCTCAATGTTTTCTGTGCCATATTGCACGCAAACCCTTTCCTTTTTAACATGAATTTTGTCGTCTTGAGCAATTTTCCAATTGGATCACCCCAAGATTTTGTTGTTTGGGAAAGGGTTAACAACACCCATTTTGTCATCTGCAGTAGTTTTCAAATTGTCCAAGTCTAAAATGTCTCTGGAAAAAGGTTAAGCCGTAAATGGCACGGAAGCCTCACTAAAGTTTCTCGTAGAGTTCATGTCGTAAAACTGACTCTCAAACTCGGATCGATCATCCTCGTCCTGAAACAAGCTCTGATAGTCGAAGTTCATCTTCCATCGTGACGATATCTTCGGCTTCGCTTTCCACTTTAATCTCTCATCTATAATTTGAATATCCCCTCCGCCAGGCCTATGGCGCGCATTATCTAAGGACCCTACCTTTGACCTTGCAGATTTAGTCCAATCTTGTTTGAAGTTAGGAACTTTGAAACGTTTTTTATATGGTCTATGTTCCACATTATCCATTGATTTTATCTTGGATCCAGTTTTATCCCAGTTCAGTTTCTGATCAAATATTTGTACATTACTACTCCTTGGTAGATGAGTCACATTATCTAGTGATCCTACTTTTGATTCTTTCTTCCATTTGAGTCTATTTCTAGGTATCGTGACATCGCCCCCAGTTGCTGCATGGCTCACATTGTCTAGAGATCCTATCCGAGATTTTGCGTCATATTTTGGTTTTCTGAGGATGACGCTACCCCCTGGTGTGTAATGTACAGATGTGAATGATCCGGTGTCTGCGCTGGCTCCATACCCAGGGGAGATACTTGGTAGTCTTAATGGTGGAACTGATGGATACCCTGACTTCTCTGGCAGAGAACCTATCTTGGCTTCCGCGTCCCATTTCAGTTTAAAGTTAGCTATCTTGTGTCTGCCTCCTCCAGGTTTATGATAGTAATTATCCAGGGATCCCACTCTAGACTCCACATCTTTATACTTTGGTTTGATGGGTGGGAGATACGGCTCGTGGAAGTCTCTGTTGACTGCCCGCTCTATAAACTCACCTTTAGTTGACCACTGCCAGGGAGCCTTCTTCTTGGTCCATGATGAGTCCTGGTTACCAAACACATCATACCCGTACACATCCTTCTTCTTGTAGCTCCCCTCCGTAAACTGGGTGTGTACAGGTCGCTGTTCTATCACCACATATCTACCGTCACTCTTACGATGAACGTTCACGTTACTCCAGCGACCATGAGCAAAACTACGGTGAGGGACGTACACCACTGTCGGTGCTGGTGCTTCAAAGTCAACAAAATGGCGCCCTTTTCTAAGCTTCAATTTTTCATTAAATCTGGGTAGAGTCAGTGGTTGTGTTCCGATCTCCACAGACGAAGTATCCATTCTCGGTGACAAACGACCACTCTCCTTGGACCGATGTGTCAGCTGACTGTTCAACACAGACTTCCTGTTCCTCGGTGTCGTGTAATCGTCCCATTGCATCGTATACTCAGAATACTGAGAAGATCCTGAGTTTGATCGTTCATCGTCCGCAGGTTGATCAGCTTCCTCGGACCTCGCTGATAACAATGACTTGTGTTTGTCTGTCTTCTCTATGTATGATATATCCAGCGTACTAGAATCATCCAGCCCTAACTTATTGTGGTCAGGTGATTTTGTAGCCTCAAATGATGTCTGTAATATATCCTTATCAACATACGAATCCTCCAGCCCACTAGATTCCTCTATCGCAGACTTGTTAAGATCCTGTGTATCGTTAACGTCATTACTCTCCCCCTGTTTAGCTATGGGAGATAACGACAGCCGACTTTCTATTTCTATTTCTGTCATGACGCCAAACTGATACCAAACGCTCAATGATGAATGAAATCTTTTAAGCTGTGTATACTTTTCTTATCAGCATGAAACTCACAGTAAGTCCACAAGGTATTTGTTACTCATGTTACTACATCTCAAATTCTATCAGTACCATGTCAAGTTGTATCATTTTGAATGACAAGGTTTTGTAACAGTTACTAAGGATTATAAGCTGCTTTAACCCTTTCCCAAACGACAAAATTTTAGGGTGATCCCATTTGAAAGTTGCTGCAGACAACAAAGATGATGATAATAAAGACATGATTTGTGTAAAATATGGCACAGAAAATATTGAGACAAAAGGAGAAACTGCTGGTTATCAGCAGTTTCTTCTTTTGTTTCAATGTTTTCCCAAGCCTTTTCTATTAGGGACATCAAAACCAGGTCTTGTTTGGGAAAGGGTTAAGCACTGCATCCACAAATCTCAATGTAATCATGTAAATATACCCATCAAATTCACAGCAATTCACAGCATTATCATTGAGTGTCATCACTTCTACTTATCATATGTCACTTTTGGAGCTCAAAAATTCCTGCCAATAACTATAAGTCAGTGCTAATAAAGCGTTAATGGTTTTTGTTTCATTAATCGGTTGGCTTCGCAAGTTTCTGATAAATTGTACCAATAGTTCAAACAGTAGCCCCAATAATTCTGCAATGTTCTGTTTGTTTTGTCTATCTCGTTTGTTTATCAATTGAAAGTCAAATAGAAACTCTTCAGCTAGATTCGATTAATCAAACTTCTACTGGTATACTCTGTTGAAATTAATTCATTAAACCCTTTACTAGACACAGATAGTAAATTTAAATGTTGAAAATAGTCAGTGTTATTGCAAAACCTGGTAACTCCAGCTTTATTAAAGCTAGAGTTACAATAGTTTTGCAATAACAATGATGAAATATACTTGAACTTTCTGATATTATTTCGTCGCTATCAACAGAAACCTCATATCTGCAGCTTATTTCAAGCTGCAGATACAAGGTTTCTGTTGAAATCGACAATTTGATACTTTAATTGTGAACAATCTAATAGCTTAAACATGATTTTGTTTAAAAAAAATTATGTTATAGCCAAAGCAAAAACTTCTCCTTTTCAAAAGTTATTGAACTTAGGATGAAAAACAAATTTGAAATTCTCATTTAAATCTATCATCTAGAAAAGGGCTAACACATCCTAATCCTATTATAAGTGTTGAATCACCACATCTTCCTTCCTTTTCCCTCACTATTTAAACTCCTTTTATTTTCTGCCATTTAAAAACATGGAAAAATTCCAATATTAAAATTTCAATTCTATTGAAATCCCAAATCAAGTCAATCAGCCATAACCTTAGATCAAAAGTTAATCCTTAACTTAAATAGTTCACTTTACCTATTACCAGATACCCATGACTAAATCAAACACCAATAGATTTACCCATTACCAAAATGATGGCAAAATTTTGGACTGTTCCAAATTGAAAGATGTTGCAGACAACTATTTCATGTGAATGAAGAACATTTATTGGCCTTTTTATGACGAAAGCACTGTAGGAAATGAAGAAATTGCTTGTAGCAGGGATGGGTTAAACAAAAGTTCCACAATATTCAATGCTCTTTTGCATTAAAGCAGTCCTTTTGTGATGCGAACTAGTGAGGCAAAACCTGACAATATGCTCAGAGTCCGGTGACTCAGAATAATCTGTAAAAATTTCCAGAAATGTATGATATCTAAAAAGATTAGTACCTATATATACCATTTTTTCTGCTTTTGGGGGGGGGGGGGGGAAGATATTTTCACATTTGCATTTAAACTTTGTTTTAATCATTTGCACTATACACAAAACTAAAACTGCTCATACATGGTTTCAAAACCAAATTTTGTCCTTATATTTATAGAATCATTTTGCAAAAGTAACTCTCATTTTAGTACAACACATACCATCTAGAGACCATAGAGATCTAGTTTAAACGAAAGCTATATAAAACTTTATAGGTTAAGTGCAAGAGCATCATGGTAAATATACTTAAGGCACGTTCCCATTGCCGACCAAATCAACTCGATCAAACGGTCCAGTACTGATCGAGCTTGGTCGGCATGAGTGATCGGGACGATCGAGCGTGGTCGGCAAAAATGATCGGGAATTGACAAGTAATAAAGAAGAAGTCGTGTAAATACATTTGATCGAGTTTAATCGGGTTTGATCGGGGAATTTAGGCGATCGAGTTGAATGAGTAGATTTGGTCGGCAATGGGAAGGCGGCTTAATATAGTTTTGCACTATTTCTTCAAGTTGATCATTTGTACAAACATTTATCAACCAAGAAAGTCAGATTGATATTTGATCCAATTTTCATTGACTTACAGCATAATTATCATCAGTGTTATTGCTAAAAATCGTAACTCCAGCTTTTATCAAGCTAGAGTTACAAGGTTTTGCAATAACACCGACAATATATTAACCCTTTCACAAACAAGACCTGGTTTTGACGTCCCAAATAGAATTGGCACGGGAAAACATTGACACAAAAGAAGAAACTGCTGATAACCAGCAGTTTCTCCTTTTGTCTCAATATTTTCTGTGTCATATTTTACACAAATCCTATCTTTAATAACATCCATTTTATCATTTGTGGCAGTTTTTGAAGTGGATCACCCTAAAATTTTGTTGTTTGGGAAACGGTTAAATGACTTGGTGACTTCCATAGCACTCTACTGACTAAGGCAATAACAAATTACAATCATGACCGAAAAAAATAAACTGTAAAAGGCATTTAACCCTTTCCAAAATGGCAAAAATTTGGACTGTTTCAATTTCAAAGTTCTTTCAGATGGCAAAGTGGATGTTGATAAATGCAGGATTAATATAGCACAGAAAAAATTTAAGTAAAAGGAGCAAATGCTGAATATCAGTATTTTCTCCTTTTGCCTCAATATTTTCCTAAGCTATTTCTATTAGGGATGTCAAAATGGAGACTTGTTTTTTAATGCGTTAAAAGACATTTAAATAGTCAACACATCCCGACAATAGAGATTCGATCTAGCATAACTCACTTTCGATAAATATCTATTGTCAATTTCTATACGATATCAATCAAGCAAAGATAGTCACTCTTTCGATTGAGTGCTCTTTTGTCTGTTGTATTGTAAACAAATTTTACAAATTCACTGATAATCAAAATGCCAACAAATCACCATGAACCCTTTACCAAACTGGGCAAGACAATCATAAACATACGAACTTCTAGTTTGTTCATATTTAGAATAAATGAATTGATAAAGAAGTATTTCATTATGTATATTGTCGCATTTCAACAAAAGATCTGTAACTCATGCTTGTTTTAAGTTGCAGTTATGAGATTTTCGATGAAAAGCAGTGATATGCATATTAATAGGTCTAAAGTTCAAATGCCATAATTAACCCTTTCCCAAACAAGGCCTGGTTTTGACGTCCCTGATAGAAAAGGCTTGGGAAAACATTGAGACAAAAGAAGAAACTGCTGATAACCAGCAGTTTCTCTTTTTGTCTCAATGTTTTCTGTGCTCTATTTTCAACAAATTGCACCTTAGGCAACTTCCATTTAGTCATATGCAGCAGATTTCAGATTGGAACACCCCAAAATGTTGCTGTTTGGGAAAGGGTTAAACTAATTTTGCACATAAATGTCAATACAGTGATCTGTCTAACCAGCGTTTTTCCCCTTTTTCTTCAATGTTTTCTTTGCTATATTGATCACTGAAAGACACTGATTCTTTTTTTCCCTATCATCCACATTATCATTTGCATCAGTTTTCAAATTGTACCACCCATTTTTTTTCCTTGGAAATGCTTGGGAATAGGTCAAGAAAAACTTAATCACCAGGAAGTCAAAGAACCCTTTACCAAAACAAAATGTAAGGGAGGTAATACTGTATCATGGATTACATTAAATACTTACCTAATTATCTCCCTTACAAAATGTGAAACAGTGAGAGTCATAATTAGCTGTTTTATCACACTTGATGACTAATAAATGAAAAATTGGATTTCAAAAAGTCTTCAACCCCGCTTATCTGTTGCTCTGGTTATAGCAAATGTTAATGTATTTCGTCGGTATAAATGCAAAAGCTTGTATGTAGATTCTCGCAATTTTCAAAGTTAAACCTTGTGTGCCCAGTTAAGACGATTCTTGCAGGTTTTGAGATATTTTCACTGATCAGTATTAATGATGCATTATCTGTGAACAATTATGTCCAAATTTCAAGTAAAACCTTTCAGTTCAGGAAAAGTTATTACACTTTTTTCCTTCCCCTTTAAAAATTTTCGAAAACGAGATACGAGGTTTTGCATTTACAACGACGATTTGCTGAAAAGCGGGGTAAAAACAGTATGACCTCAGTCTATCAAAGCAGGAGCATATGAATACATTGGCAAAAGCAATGAGTTTAGACCTGGTTTGATGCACCGGTTAATGTGTTAATAACTTTGCAAAACCTTTCCAAAACAATATATGGCATTAGCCAACATTTTTGAGAAAGTTCTAGTGGGCTTTTTTTTTATTAATTTGAAGGCTCTCTATCCCTTTCCCTAACATACAAATTCTAGGGAGATCCCATTTGAAAGCTGTTGATGATGACAGAATGGGTGTTGAAACTGAAAGGATTCATAAACGATATGGCACAGAAAATATTGGGACAAAAGCTGAAAATGCTAATCATCAGCAATTTATTCTTTTGTCCCAATGTTTTTCCAAACCTTTCCTGATAAGGATGCCAAATCCTGGTCTTGTTTGGGAAAGGGTTAACCCATTCCCACACAGTGACGCTTTTTGACACCCCTAAAGATAAATGCTTGGGAAAACATCATGGACAAGGAAGAAATTGCTTGTGACAAGCAATTTCTTCATTATCCACAATGTTTTCTAACCCGAAATACAAAGATCTTTAAAATTTCACCACCTTGAAATTGTCATCTGCAATCCCTTTCAAATTGGATCAATCCAAAATTTTGCCATCTGGTAATGGGTTAAGATAGCTGTAGAAAGCCTCTTTCTCCTTTTCTTGCAGGTTTTCTATGCTATGCAATACTATCACAAAATATTTACCTTGACTTCCCCTCCACCAGGTTGATGTTTAATCATGTCCATGGATCCCACTTTTGATTTAGCCTTGTCTGTAAAATCTACTTTCTCATCTAATATCTGTAAAATATTTACAAAATATTGTGTAAACAGGAAAGGAGACACCATTTTTGTTACTCAACAATTCTATTCAAATTGAAATATAGAAGGCAATCAGGTAAGAAATAGCTCAAAACAAGCAATTCCTTTCCTTTTCCTACTATATTTCAATGGCTATATTTATTTGAAAATGATTTTGTTTCAAATTTCTAGATCTATTCCATTGATAAGGACAGGACTAGATTTTTGACAGGACCAGAAATTTTACTTATCTGATGACGACATAACAAATATTTTCTGTACTCTGAAAAATGTTGGGAGAAATATTTTAAAGTTAGTGCAGTATAAGTAGGAATACTTGATTACAATTTGAGGTGTCATGGCTAAAATATACAACTAAGTCAAACATACAATAAATATGGATGTATTAAAACAAGTAAATAACCATTTCCATACTGTATTCAATAATAGGAGCATGCATTTCAGCCAACTATCAATCATAAGCTAAGATTCTGTGGTATAAAATGTTATTACTACTAGTTAACCCGTTACATTTGCTTTCACAATACTCATAATTAAGTTGTTCCACAAATTAATGAAGAATTTCAAAAAGGAGATAAATGTGTTAGTAAATCAGACTAGAAACAAAAGGAGACTGTTTGCACATTCATGTTATAATCAAAAAGCCCATCCTGTCACATGTATTTTAACATTATCTTCAACTTTCTCAGGACATTATAATTATAGAATATCCTTTGCAATAGATAGTTCTACAAAATGTAGATTTGTATGAAAAAAGTGTGGTGTACCATTGCACAGAAAAATGTAAAATAAAGGTTATGTTAAACAGAAAACATGCAAGCACACACAAAGTTAAGTTTTTTCTTGCTACCATTGCAATTATTTAATTTACTTCTTTATTATGTACAATTTTAGTGGAGTTTGGAAAACTTTGAATAGTGCAGTGTTTTAAAAGTCATACAATGGCAACAGACAAAGAGTCAGTACGAAAATAAAGTCATGACCAAAGATATTTCTACCAGAGACCTAGACAGAGCATTAGCTAAGATCAAGAGAGACTAGTGTGCACCCTGTGTCGAAATTCTCACTTGAACATTTCCTCCGCGTGGTGTATATGCTGTATTGATATTGGATTGAACACGTGACCTGGCAGTCCACTGTATCTTCTCTGATAAAACCTAAACACAATGTTTACATCAACTTCTGTACACGCATCGAGTCGTTCGAGTGTTCGAATTCATCATTGTAATTTCAATACATTCATGCTATTTGTTGTATTGACATGGGACATAGCTCCAGACCAAAACTTTGTACTTGATTGCAACATATCTGATTATCTCTGGTAACAGTTACAATATCAATATATTAACCCTTTCCCAAAAAGACCTTGTTTTGACGACTCTAATAGAAAAGGCTTGGGAAAACATTGAGACAAAAGAAGAAACTGCTGATAATCAGCAGTTTCTTCTTTTGACTCAATATTTTCTGAGCTTTGTCATACACAAAACTGATCTTTATCAACATTTATTTTATCCTCTGTAGCAGCTTTCAAATTGGATCCCCCTAACATTTTGTCGTTTGGGAAAGGGTTAAGTACTTCATGACTACACTCGGAGAGGCAAATAAAACAATAACTTATTCTAAACATAATGCAAAAGCACTTTGAAAACATGCATGACAGCATAAATCAAATTATGTCAAAACAAAATAATACTTTTAGCTTTACTTTCAAAGAAAAGCCATCTTTAATCTAACTAACGATCAATGCACCATCCATGAACTATCAATGAAAGATGGCAAGGGCCTAAATATCTGAGATTTGTTACAAATTTGTTTATACATAATGGCATATAATTTTATATGCAATTTGACATACTATAGTATTGCACTAAGCCCTCTAATTAATTCTTTTTTGATTGTACAACAGAAAAAGAATACTATGAAATATATATTTTAAATGATATGACAATACATGGCACTGTACAACATCATTGATGATGTCCTACTTTTATTTGTCCCCCACCGGGGACGTGTTTAACATTGTCGAGGGACCCAACACGAGAAGTCACATCCCAGTTCACCTTCTCATCTATAACCTATGTACACAATATAATAACATTATGAGATAAAACTCATTTGACGAAAACAATTGCACTAAATAATTTTGGCAAATACCATTCTAAACCATGTCTTGTATTCAGTAACCATTTTATAATCTGAAAGCTTACATGTATTATGAAGCTCTAAATACAATGAATAATATCAGAAAAAAGACTGGATTTCATCAAAATTCTAGGTGGTTTTTGAAAAGTAAAGCTATCATCACATATCTACATTATGGATTAAGTTCAGTTTAGTACATACACATGGGGTTCTGTTAAATTTAGGGTGACTTCGATTGGGACTATAGCTCAAGTCATTGGGACCCATAATTGGGAACCAGCACTGTTCTATCTATTGGATTCACCCTCATTTTGTGACAGCCAATCAAAATCTTTGTTTACTTTGACACTGATTGGTCCACTGTTTATCTGAGGAGTTCCAAATGGTGTAATGGCTCAGATGGCCTGACCACAATTTTTGCAGTGCTCAGACTATTGCTGTGGAAATGATGTCAAATAGCTCACACTATTGGTGTTTGATTGGAGCCATAGCTGCAATATTACCATTTTGAATACCTCTATTTAGAATTGTCTGCGGTGTTCTAAATGCAATAGCTAAAAGTAATAGTCCCAATCGAAGTCAGCCTTGGTTGTTAGGTAAGGGAGCTTAAGTAAGTACAGCTTGCTGTGGCAAATGCTTTGTTCCCAGTGCCAATCATATCAACATGATCAGAATGATCAACTTGATCGCCTGAATTCCCCGATCAAATCCAACCAAGCTTGATTGGGCTTATTTGAGTTGACTTGATCAACAATGGAAACATAGCATAACTGGAAGCTGATCTTTTATTAATTTACCATTAGTAATGTTAATATATAGGTTGCCAGTAATAAGTTTTGTCGTAATAATATAAATCTACAGGCGTATTGCTTTATGTGTTAAAGACAAGACAAACAGCCTCTATATCTTTTTCATTACATTTTTTTTGCTTATTGAAAAAATATTAATTTGGTATCAAAGTCAATGCAATACATGTTCATTTAATTAATTAAGATATCAGGAGGTATGAACATAATTCACAATAAATATTATAAAGTAGATGTATTTTCCAAACATGAATGACAATTCTTCTTAATGATTTTGAACACTAACACTATATCATATTCAAATCTGTCCACAAATTTATGTAGATGATGATCTATTAAACTTAACCCATAATCATGGCCCTAGATCTACAGAAATGAATGGTTTCAACTAGGCAACTAGAAAGACCTAAAGGTCTTGAGTCGCTCCACAGGCCTGAATTTCTTTTAATATCAAATCCAAGTTTTAACTAGATTTTTGAATACTTATGGTTCTTACAGCAAAAACAAAGTCAAAAGCAGCAATCATGTGGTCAATGCAAAAAGAAAGAAAATGATTGACTAATATTTTAGGGATGTTAGAGCGATAATAAAATTGCAAACTGTGATTTTGCCAAATTCAAAGACAAATAATTCAGTATGTATACTTAAAATCAAATCGAAAATTAAACACATGCAAGATGTTATGGTCACTATCATTCTGTTCAAATTTTGTATATATTAGTCAATATTTGTGGCTTCAAGAGTGGAAAAAGTGTTGAAAACTGAAATTTTGTCAATTTCAAGGGCACATAACTCAGATTGTAACAGTGTGATAATGTTGAAAATTCCACATAAGAAGACCTTGTTGTCAAGAAGATTCTTTCCAAGTATCATCTTGATTGGTTAACATTTTGGGTTGTTAGAGTGAAAACAAAGTCGAAAATGACAATTTTGTCAAATTCAAGGGCACATAACTCATGATGTAAGATTTCGATCAAGCTGAAAATTAGACCCAGGCAGCATATAATGCTTATATATATTCTGTCCAAGTTTTGTCTTGATTGGTTAATATTTGTAGATTTTAGAGTAAAAATAAAGTCAAAACCAGCAAAATAGAGTCGAAAATGGCAATTTTTGGCAATTTCAAGGGCACATAACTCATGCTATAAAATTCAGATCACGCTGAAAATTTTACCAAAGCAAGATCTTATAGTCAGTATTATTCTTTAAAAGTTCTGTCTTGTTTAGTCAATATTTGCAGTTGCTAGATTGAAAACAAAGTCAAAATACAGCTGAAAATGGCAATTTTGTCAATTTCAAGGGCACATAACTCATGATGTAAAATTCAGATCAAGCTGAAAATTTTACCAAGGCAAGATCTTGTAGTCAGCATGACTCTGTCAAAGTTTTGTCTTGATTGTTCAATATTTGTAGATTTTAGAAGAAAACTAGTCAAAACCTGCTATTTTTGACATTCAAGGGGAGATAACTCAGGTTATACTGATTCAATCCATATTCTTTGAAGGAATCTGAGAGAGGGTCACCCAAGGATCATTCCTGTGAAGTTTGGTTGAAATCCATCCAGTAGTTTTTGAGAAGATTTTAAAGAAAAAGTTTACGGACACACGGACGGACGGACGGACGCACGCACGACGGACACACCGCCATGACAATAGCCCCCTGGCCTGAAAGGCCAGTGGAGCTAAAAATTGTTTGACATCAATTACAAAAAGTAGTTATCACTCAGATATTGTAATTGTGACAAGTAGATCTTACTCATATACATGTCAAGAAAGCATCACAAACAAGGGTAATAACTGGATACTTTTCTCAAAGAAGTATCACGATAGAATAACTATAAATGTTAAGAACTAAAACAATTAATGTTGTTACCTGCACATCTCCTCCTCCAGCTTTATGCTTTATGTTTGCTAGGGATTGAACCCGGGACTCTGTACCCCACTTAAGTGATTCATTATACACCTGCACAAACTAAAACAATTAATGTTGTTACCTGCACATCTCCTCCTCCAGCTTTATGCTTTATGTTTGCTAGGGATTGAACCTGGGATTCTGTACCCCACTTAAGTGATTCATTATACACCTGGACAAACTAAAACAATTAATGTTGTTACCTGCACATCTCCTCCTCCAGCTTTATGCTTTATGTTTGCTAGGGATTGAACCCGGGACTCTGTACCCCACTTAACCCTTTCCCAAACAAGACCTGCTTTTGACGTCCCTTATTGAACTGACTTGGGAAAACATTGAGACAAAAGAAGAAACTGCTGATAACCAGCAGTTTCTCCTTTTGCCTCAATATTTTCTGTGCCTTATTGTGCACAAATTCTATCTCCAGCAACATCTAATTTGTCACCAGCAGCGGCTTTCAAATTGGGATAGTCCACAATTTTGCCGTTTGGGAAAGGGTTAAGTGATTCATTATACACCTGGACAAACTAAAACAATTAATGTTGTTACCTGCACATCTCCTCCTCCAGCTTTATGCTTTATGTTTGCTAGGGATTGAACCCGGGACTCTGTACCCCACTTAAGTGATTCATTATACACCTGGACAAACTAAAACAATTAATGTTGTTACCTGCACATCTCCTCCTCCAGCTTTATGCTTTATGTTTGCTAGGGATTAAACCCGGGACTCTGTACCCCACTTAAGTGATTCATTATACACCTGGACAAACTAAAACAATTAATGTTGTTACCTGCACATCTCCTCCTCCAGCTTTATGCTTTATGTTTGCTAGGGATTGAACCCGGGACTCTGTACCCCACTTAAGTGATTCATTATACACCTGGACAAACTAAAACAATTAATGTTGTTACCTGCACATCTCCTCCTCCAGCTTTATGCTTTATGTTTGCTAGGGATTGAACCCGGGACTCTGTACCACACTTAAGTGATTCATTATACACCTGGACAAACTAAAACAATTAATGTTGTTACCTGCACATCTCCTCCTCCAGCTTTATGCTTTATGTTTGCTAGGGATTGAACCCGGGACTCTGTACCCCACTTAAGTGATTCATTATACACCTGGACAAACTAAAACAATTAATGTTGTTACCTGCACATCTCCTCCTCCAGCTTTATGCTTTATGTTTGCTAGGGATTGAACCCGGGACTCTGTACCCCACTTAAGTGATTCATTATACACCTGGACAAACTAAAACAATTAATGTTGTTACCTGCACATCTCCTCCTCCAGCTTTATGCTTTATGTTTGCTAGGGATTGAACCCGGGACTCTGTACCCCACTTAAGTGACTCATTATACACCTGGACAAACTAAAACAAATAATGTTGTTACCTGCGCATCTCCTCCTCCAGCTTTATGCTTTATGTTTGCTAGGGATTGAACCCGGGACTCTGTACCCCACTTAAGTGATTCATTATACACCTGGACAAACTAAAACAATTAATGTTGTTACCTGCACATCTCCTCCTCCAGCTTTATGCTTTATGTTTGCTAGGGATTGAACCCGGGACTCTGTACCCCACTTAAGTTATTCATTATACACCTGGACAAACTAAAACAACTAGCAATTTTACCCGTCTCGAAATTTGACCTTTGACCTCGATGACCTTGACCTTTGACCTCGATGACCTTGACCTATCCGGGGCTGCCCTCCACCTAATTCCGTCCGGTAACCCGTAAGCAATCCCGTCCCGTAACCCGTAAAAACGATACCCGTAACCCGTAAAAACATAAATTTGACCTTTGACCTTGATGACCTTGACCTTTCAAAAAATGAACCCCTCAAGCTAATATCCGGGGCCGCCCTCCACCTTCCCTCCAAGTTTGGTGAAGATCGGCCCAAGGACCTGGGAGGAGTAGGGGAACAAACGGACAAACGGACAAATGGACAAACGTTGCTCAAATTATAGTATGATTAATGTTGTTACCTGCACATCTCCTCCTCCAGCTTTATGCTTTATGTTTGCTAGGGATTGAACCCGGGACTCTGTACCCCACTTAAGTGAATCATTATACACCTGGACAAACTAAAACAATTAATGTTGTTACCTGCACATCTCCTCCTCCAGCTTTATGCTTTATGTTTGCTAGGGATTGAACCCGGGATTCTGTACCCCACTTAAGTGATTCATTATACACCTGGACAAACTAAAACAATTAATGTTGTTACCTGCACATCTCCTCCTCCAGCTTTATGCTTTATGTTTGCTAGGGATTGAACCCGGGATTCTGTACCCCACTTAAGTGATTCATTATACACCTGGACAAACTAAAACAATTAATGTTGTTACCTGCACATCTCCTCCTCCAGCTTTATGCTTTATGTTTGCTAGGGATTGAACCCGGGACTCTGTACCCCACTTAAGTGATTCATTATACACCTGGACAAACTAAAACAATTAATGTTGTTACCTGCACATCTCCTCCTCCAGCTTTGTGCTTTATGTTTGCTAGGGATTGAACCCGGGACTCTGTACCCCACTTAAGTGATTCATTATACACCTGGACAAACTAAAACAATTAATGTTGTTACCTGCACATCCCCTCCTCCAGCTTTATGCTTTTTGTTTGCTAGGGATTGAACCCGGGACTCTGTACCCCACTTAAGTGATTCATTATACACCTGGACAAACTAAAACAATTAATGTTGTTACCTGCACATCTCCTCCTCCAGCTTTATGCTTTATGTTTGCTAGGGATTGAACCCGGGATTCTGTACCCCACTTAAGTGATTCATTATACACCTGGACAAACTAAAACAATTAATGTTGTTACCTGCACATCTCCTCCTCCAGCTTTATGCTTTATGTTTGCTAGGGATTGAACCCGGGACTCTGTACCCCACTTAAGTGATTCATTATACACCTGGACAAACTAAAACAATTAATGTTGTTACCTGCACATCTCCTCCTCCAGCTTTATGTTTTATGTTTGCTAGGGATTGAACCCGGGACTCTGTACCCCACTTAAGTGATTCATTATACACCTGGACAAACTAAAACAATTAATGTTGTTACCTGCACATCTCCTCCTCCAGCTTTATGCTTTATGTTTGCTAGGGATTGAACCCGGGACTCTGTACCCCACTTAAGTGACTCATTATACACCTGGACAAACTAAAACAATTAATGTTGTTACCTGCACATCTCCTCCTCCAGCTTTATGCTTTATGTTTGCTAGGGATTGAACCCGGGACTCTGTACCCCACTTAAGTGATTCATTATACACCTGGACAAACGATACAGGTAACACAACATTGTCTTAATCATTACCATAAATAATTACATATAATAATTGATTTACATACAATAAATACATATAAATTGCAATATATAAATAGAGGAAAGAAGAAATGTTTGTTAATAACCCTTTCCCAAACAAGGCCTGGTTTTGATGTCCCTAATAGAAAAGGCTTGGGAAACCATTGAAACAAAAGAAGAAACTGCTGATAACCAGCAGTTTCTCCTTTTGTCTCAATATTTTCTGTGCCATATTTTTCAAAAATCCTATCTTTAATAACATCCATTTTGTCATTTGTGGCAGTTTTTGAAGTGGATCACCCTGAAATTTTGCTGTTTGGGAAAGGGTTAAACACATGTGCCCCATTTATAGCCTTTGTATCTTCCAAGAGTCAAGACCATCAAATTTTCCCTTGATCTCAATGGATGACCTTCACATTGAGATCAACGATGCCTATTGAAAGAATGTGTCGGCATACCAGAAATGCAGCTCAGGTGAGCTAAAAATGCTTCCAATTCTCAAAATGGGGGCATCAGAAAAGATGAAAAGCTTTACATACAACTAATCAAATGTATCTTAACTTTTTATCTTCATATAATTAGTACTGAAACTACAGCCATTAGGAGCAAGTGAAATAAAGAAACACAGGTGCTACAAAAATATAAAAACATTTTTTTTTTCTTATTTTTGTGAAATAAGCTTTTCTCAGATGACAAGATTTGAGACTGGCTGAAATTTAATGAAGCCAAAATTAAAAGACAACACAAACATCAGCTACATCAATTGTGGGTTTATCGCCTCTTTCAACTGCTATGATCATAAATTGTGTTGACTGGAGCAGGATTCCTGTCATTTCTCATACCAGTACTATCATGACATCCTTACTGAGCCTCCAGCTGCTTGCCTACATAAATTAATGATTATCAAACCATTTGCGGGTGACAATTTTGTCAAAGGTTATTTGCGGAAGCCAGGGATTGAACCTGGGACCTCAGGAGTGAGAGTCTGCTGTGCTACCAACTGCGCTATGGATGAAGCTAACAGAAACACGGTGTATAATCATGTGACTCAGAATTTCCGATAATCTTCGATATCTTTTTTAATACTTGACCAATTTGAATTGGGTTTGAAGCAGAGAAGGTGGGAAATGCCAGGAAGCTGGACGTGTTGGATTTTTGAAAAATCAACTTATAAAAAAGTTATTGAAGATAAACCAAAATTTTGGTTTATCTTCAGTAACTTTTTTATCAGTTGATTTTTCAAAAATCAACCACGTCCATCTAATGTGTGACGTCTGTCCACATTCTCTGCCTCAAACCGAATTCAAATCGGACCCGTATTAACAAAATTATTGAAGATTTTCTTAAATTGTTGCATCACGTGATTGTCCAACGTGAGAAATGTCAGACATCAAATATTTTAAAAATCAGACAATTTGTCTGGTGTGAAATAGAAATAGCTGGATCAGCATTTTCTTCTTCTTTCTCTATGTTTTCCAAAACTTTGTGCAATTGGGTCATGGATACTAGGGATTTGTTTAGATTTGGTTTAAATTTTGCTGCAGAAACAAAATGTTTTGGATTCTCAGCAAAGAAGAAATCATTTAAGAAAATGCTGATAACCATCAATAATTATTTCTCCTTTTCCTTTAATATCTTATTCGCTTCCCAGAGACAATTAAAGATATAAAGTCCTATTAACAAAATTAATACAAAAGCTATACAAAGGATGCAAAGCACAGCACTGCACTCCAAATTTTAAAGGATTCATTTTACTGCCACAAAAAGCAAGTTATCAATATAAGAGGACCATGATGCTCCTTAATCGCTCACCTGAACCTAGTTAGAATGAAAGTCCCAATGTTGTCAAGTTTAAGAGCACATGATTTAAGATGTGAGATCATGATCCAGCTGAAAACTGCATTCATAATCTTAAATGATCAATATTTGTGGCTGTTACAGTAACAAGAGGACCATGATGGTCCTATATCGCTCACCTGAACCTAAATGATATGAGCAACACTTTTGTTCAATTCAATTAATATTTATTACTTTAAGACTGAAAAAGAACTTATGGTCAATAAGGTTGTGAAAATCTAACTCATCCGAGATCTAAATTATGGTGCCAAACATTGTACAGGGCTCCAGATAAGAGGGGGTGGTGATTTTTCAAACTGCAATAATGCTGTCAGTGATCATCAAACCCTATGTTGTAGGTACTCATTTGCATCGTCTCGTCGAGACGATTGAAATGAGTACCCACAACATAGGATTTGAATTCGAAAAAACAATGTTAGTATGTCTTCACCTCCACTTATCTTTAGCCCTGATTGTATCCAAGTTTTGTCTTGATTGATAAATAATTGTAGATTCTAGAGTATAAAAAAGGTCGAAAACAGCCGAAAACAACAATTTTGTCAAATTCAAGGGCACAAAACGCTCGACTTTCTGATCAGATCAGACTGAAAATCAAACTCATATGAGATCTTATGGTTCCCAACATTGTGTCCAAGTTTTGTATAGATTGATCAATAATTGTAGATTCTGGAATGAAAACAAGTTCGAAACCTGCCGAAAATGGCAATTTTGTCAAATTCAAGGGCTTATAACTCTCAACATTCTCATCAGATCAGACTGAAAATCACACTAATCCAAGATCTTATAGTCTCCAACATTGTGTTCAAGTTTTGTCTTGATTGATAAACAATAATTATTGTAGATTCTAGAGTATAAACAAGGTAAAAAACTGCCAAAAACAGCAATTTTATCAATTTCAAGGGCACATTACTCTTGACTTTCTAATCAGATCAAACTGAAAATGAAAGTTACCTGAGATCTTATAGTCTCCAACATTGTGTCCAAGATTTGTCTTGATTGGTCAATAATTGTAGATTCTAGTGTGTAAACAAAGTCGAAAACAGTAAAAAACAGCAATTTTGTCAAATTCAAGGGCACATAACTCTTGACTTTCTAATTAGATCAGACTGAAAATCAAATTAATCCCAGATCTTATGGTCCAAAACATTGTGTCCAAGTTTTGTCTTGATTCAATAATAATTGTAGATTCTAGAGTGTAAAAAAGGTTGAAAACCGCCGAAAATGGCAATTTTGTCAAATTCAAGGGCACGTAACTCTTGACTTTCAGATCAGATCAGACTGAAAATCAAACTCATCTGAGATCTTATAGTCCCCAACATTGTGTCCAAGTTTTGTCTTGATCGACCCTTTCCCACACATTGGCGCTTTTGGATGCCCCACAAAATAAAGGCTTTGGAAAACATTGTGACAAGCAATTTCTTCATTACCCACAATGTTTTCTACCAAGAAAGACCAAAAAAGTTAAATTTTGTTCAATGGAACTTGTCGTCTGCAACACCTATGATTTTGGACTAGGCTAAAATTTTGTTGTTTGGTAATAGTATTCGTGAGTGCAAATCTATTTATATCCTCTATCAAACTAGATAACTCTACTTATACTGAATAAAAGTAGTATCAGAGTTCCTTCCCTTAGATTAACTCTTTTTTTAATACAGCAAAAAAGTGGCAATTTTGCCCAATTCAAGGGTACATAACTCTCATCTTTCTGGTCAGATCAGACTGAAAATTGACCTCATCCAAGATCTTATGGTCTCCAACATTATGTCCAAGTTTTGTCTTGATTGATCAATAATTGTAGATGCTAGAGAGTAAACAAACTTAAAAACAGCATTTTTTGACATTCAAGGGCATATAACTCCGCACTTTCTGGTTCGATCAGGCCCATAATCGAACTTGTCCAAGAACTTATGATCGTACTTGTTTTGGCCAAGTTTGATCAAGATTGAGTAACTTTTGTGGATGCTAGAGTGTAAACACCCCAAATGTTGACGGACGGACGGACGGACAGACGGACGGACGGACGACGGACAAAAAGTGACCACAATAACTCACCTCGAGCACTTCGTGCTCAGGTGAGCTAAAAACAAAGTTGAAGAAATAATTCTGTCACAGTCAAGGGTACATAACTCTGTTCTGATGAAGATATTCTCATCAACATTATGTTCAAGGTTCTTTTTTCATTGGTCAATATTTATTGCTGTTTTAGTGAAAACAAAGACGAAAACAGCAATTTTGTCACCGTCAAGGGCACACAACTCTGTTTTTTCTTCTCCGATCAATCTGAAAAATTAAAACATTTAAGATCTTATGGTCACCAACATTGTGACCAAGTTGTGTCTTGATTGGTCGATATTTGTGTTTGTTAGATTGAAAATAAAGTTGAAAACGGTAATCTTATTAAATTCAAGGGCCAGTAACTCTAGTTATACTTGTCCAATCATGCTGAAAATTTAGCTCATGTAGGATTTTGTGGCCACCAACATTGTGGCCAAATTTTGTCTTGTTTGGTCAATAAATGTAGATGCTACAGTGTAAACAAAGTGGAAAATGTCAATTTTGTCAAATTCAAGGGCACATAACTCTAGACTTCCAGTTTTGATTGAATAGAAATTCATGCTCATCCAAGATCTTATAGTAACCAACATTGTGGCCAAGTTTTGTCTTGATTGGTCAATAAATGTAGATGCTACAGTGTAAACAAAGTCGAAAACGGCAATTTTGTCAAATTCAAGGGCACATAACTCCAAACTTACTGCTCCGATTAAACTGAAAATGGAACTCATTAAAGATCTTATAGTTACCAACATTGTGGCCACATTTTGTCTTGATTGGTCAATATTTGAAGATGCTAGAGTGGTAACAAAGTCAAAACTAGCCATTTTTGACATTCAAGGGCACATAACTCCGGACTTCCTGGTCCGATCTGACCCAAAATCGAACTCATCCGAGAACTTATGGTCATACATGTTTTGACCAAGTTTGGTTAAGATTGGTCCATATTTGTGGGTGCTAGAGTGGTAACACCGACAGACGGACGGACAGACGGACGCCGACGGACAAAAAGCGACCACAATAGCTCACCTTGAGCACTTCGTGCTCAGGTGAGCTAAAAAGCAGCATTTTCTTCCCTTTTTCTAAATAAATTAGAATACGCCTTTTGATGATTCACATATTATGCATTAACCTTCTACCTGACTACAAAATTTTACACATGTCCAAATTCAAAGATGTTGAATATGACAATTTCAAGTGAATAAAATTATACATATTTTTGTCTTTTTGGATAAATGATATTGTGGGCAATAAAGAAATTACATGTAACAAACAATTTCTTCATTTTCTACAATGTTTTCAGAAGAAATTGTTTATCTCGTTCCCCTGGACATAAAGTCCTGGCTCAATAAAAAGTATCATTAACCCTTTACTGTCAGGTGACACCTTTTGACTCCCTCACAAGAAAAGGCTAGGTAAAACATCGTGGAAAATGAAGAAATTGCTTGTAACAAGCAATTTCTTCATTATCCCCAATGTTTTTAGACCCGGAATTTCATCAACTTGAAAATGTTGTTTGCATCACCTTTGAATTCAGTAAAGTCCATATTTTGCTGGTAATGGGTTAAGTGGGCATGAGGATTTTCCCTGTATTGTTTCCCTTACCTGAACATCCCCTCCACCAGGCTTGTGTGTTATCTTATCCATGGACCCAACTTTAGATTTGGCTTTTTCTGTAAACTCTAGCTTTTGTGTCTCGATCTACAACAGAAAGAAAGTATGCGCATTACTAGTCCCCGAACGCAACATGTCAAGCAATTAAACCAATCTAAAAACCTATTACATTATAACTCCATGGGGATTATGCATTGTGGGATGGATAACGGCTAGCTCCAAATTAGCCCCACTTCACTTTAGAAATTGTGAAATGACTCTCTTATTTTTGCGTCAATTTCCAAGCAATTTGTTGCATGTACCCGCCATACTAAATTACCTCTCTGGTTCATGCCACCTACAGCAAGGACCGCAATGGAAATAAGAGCTTGCTCTTATTGCGATTGCGTCATCCTTGGTGTAGGGAGCATGTCATGGTTCTTTTAAGTAATCTATTATATCTTTAAACTGTATATATGATTATGACATTTTTTACATCATGAACCATTATAGATCTATGTAACTTATGCCGAAATAAAATTATCATTATTATTAACTCAGATGTATGACTTGTTAGAATACACTTCAGTTTATACCCAAATTTTATCTTTGACCTTACCTTTTTATCCCCGCCCCCTGGTTTATGTTTTAAGTTAACCGTTGATCCAACTTTAGACTTGGCCTTTATCATTCCGTGAATAATATCATGAAGTCTCTCTAACAACTGGGCACACATGCTCCTGTGAGCGGTCAGCATCTAAAACTTATCTGTGTTAGCTGCGTAATTACAGAACCCTACCTTTTTATCCCCGCCCCCTGGTTTGTGTTTTAAGTTAACCGTTGATCCAACTTTAGACTTGGCTTTTATATCCACCTTCTCATCCAGAATCTGCAATCATACAATCATATGATTCTGTGAATAAAATATGAAATCTTATGATTATTTTATGTGATCCGTCATGCTAAAAGGGACCTTATGAGAAGTCTATGAAACCAAGAAACAGATCAGGCTCAGCAGAATGTCAACCAGATATTGTATTTGGAAAGTGAACACATAATAATCATGGTGTATAATCATGTGATTCAGAATTTCCGATAATCTTCAACATCTTTTTTAAAACTTGATCAATTTGAATTCGGTTTGAAGCAGAGAAGGTGGGAAAATGCCAGGAATAAGCTGGACATGTTGGATTTTTGAAAAGTCAATTGATAAAAAAGTTATTGAAGATAAACCAAAATTTTGGTTTATCTTCAATAACTTTTTTATCAGTTGATTTTTCAAAAATCAACTACCTCCATACATCTGTCCACATTCTCTGCTTCAAACAGAATTCAAATTGCTCAAGTATTAACAAAAATATTGAAGATTTTCTGAAATTCTGAGTCATGCGATTATCCACAGTGATAATATAGTGTAAACATTCTAGATTTAGAAAATTATTCTAGAGTGGGAAGTATCAACCCTTATTAGGCTGCGCTGACTGAGCACACTGACTAGGGTTGATATTTTTAACACTTTCTTTAACAAGGTCTCTTTGAGCATGACGGTCGCATATTCATAATTATTTGTGAGCCCATCAATAAGTTCCATTCAAGACGCAGTCTTAGCACTATTCCTCACAACAAAATTTTACTTTAAAGAATGAACCAAAGTCAAAGATGTTGTAGAAGAAAACCAAAACGAAAATATAAAATTTATCCCTTTCCCAAACAACAAAATTTTAGGGTGGTCCAATATGAAAGCTGCTGCAGACGACTATTTGAAAGTTAATTAAGATAAAATTGTTCACATTATAGCATGGAAGGCATTGAGGAAAAAAATGCTGGTCACAATTCTAATCAGCTACATACATGAGTAAAATGAATGAAATTTTAATGATCCGAGTTTTCATTGCACCTGATTTTACTAGAATACTTACAAATATCATTTTTATAATTTCTAAGATTTTACTATCAATAACATGTTAGAGGGACATAACATTCCAACTTCATTTTTTTAAAGTATGTCTTGTTGCAAAGATTGGTTATTCTAATGTGTATAAATGCTATCAGTTTTTTAAAGTTGTTATCTATAAGCAGAAAAATATGCCTTTAAAGTTGAGACAAAAATGGCAAATTACATATAAATACGATCTGTTGTGGACTACAATTTCATTAATTTGAGCACAGAAATATATATTTCTCGTTAACGGCGCAATATTTCGGCTTGAAATTTTCAGAATTTTCGTAAAAAAATATGCTCTTTCAGATAAAAATAAAGGTAAAATTTATGAAAAAATATCCTGAAATGTCACTTTAATACTGAACATATTCAAGTAACTTAATAATGGCACTGATTGCCACTGAACAATCTTTATAGGTACATACCATATTCTTTCTAGTAAATATGTGTAAAAGGAGAAATGCCAACGTCTAGATTCTAATTTACATTTTACTTAGAATATAGATCTATTTCATAATTACAATGAAAATATATGCATGTGTTTTTTAATACTTTGCATAACTTTTCATCTACATAATCACCAAAGATATGTCAAAGAATAACTTTTAAAAGAAGTGAAATTAATCAAAATGCAACATCACTAAATGATTTTAGTTTGGTGGAATAGGGCAGAGATAGCAAGATCTCACTTAACTATGCACAGTTCTCCTAAATTTTATTAATATGGTATGTACCAGTATTGGTATGATAAACACACTCCCCACCACCTTGCCACTTCAAACTTCACTTTATAACAACAATCACAAAGATAGGTGTAACATCTATTAACTTATTTCTTCACAATATTTTCTGTATAAGAAAAGCATTGATTGTATATGAAAATACAGAATAATAAAATAGTTTTTACTATCTCTTTTTACACAGTCTTCATGCAAAGGAAATTCTAATCATTTATCAAAGATAGATAACGTTTTAATAGAGGTTTGTCAAAGAGTTATTCCCCTTGCGAAACTCTTCACAAAGAAAATCAAAAATGTACTTCCAGTGTTCTTGAGGGGGCACTATTTACTCCCGGTAAATTATCGCTCTATTTTGTTTGTAGAATACACGTTTAAAAACTAAGTTTATTTACACATTTCAGCATGATTATACATCGAATTGTGTGCGAGATGAATCACTTATACTCCAAGATGTCAAAATTGGTCAAAATTGAAAATAAATAGATGTACTTCATCATTTCTATCGGTTTCTTTTTTATCCCTATTGTCATATTCCCATAATGACCACGAAGCCCGTTCACTTGTCTGCGCATACATTTTGATGGGATGAATAGTTAGGTATATGTCGACTCCTATATCAAATATATATTTTAAAATCTTGTTATTACAGCTTAAATCAAACTGCAGTTACGAGGTTTTGCAATAACACCGGCGATTGGCATATTCCAACATAATAGTCTTAACCATTCAGTCAACGACATTTCGTTATTGAGAACATTGTAACAACGGATCATCAAATCAACTTTTACGGTGTTTTTGCCATTAAAGGCGATTTTTGCAGAGAGATTTTACCCTTTCTCCAACGACTGAAGGCTGGCACAATTTCCAAAAAGAATTACGGTCTATAAAATTGTTGATTTCTAAAGTAAAACATGAAATGTTATAGCACCACCGAGGGGTTCATTTACCTTTCCCAAAGACAAGGCTATCACGTCCTCGAAAGTAATAGCCTACGAAAACTTAAATGTCAAAGGGGAAACAAATGCTGAGCAGTGTTGTCTTTCTCCCCAGATATATACATGTATCGTGGGCTATTTATTACACAGTTTCTGTTGTCAGTAATAGTAATGTCGTGTTCAACTGTATTCGATCAGAACAGTCTCAATATTTGCTGTCTTGGAAATAGTTAAACAAGTTTTAAAAAAATGAATAAATTACACTACAGGATGTGGGGCATTTGATCCCCCCGAAACGACTCTGGATCCGCCACTATGAATAAACCCCACTTGGTATTATGCATAATATTTTCTAAGCCTGTCCCTGACTCGTGAAAACATTCTGACAAAAGAATAAAACGGTGATGGTAAGCATTTCCCCTTAATTTGCTTCAGCGTTATAAAAGATGGTTTGATTGGTGACCGACCGGCCCCTGTTCTAACGAGCCTTCTTTTTTCTTTCTTTTTTTTTCTCGAGATTTAATATTCGCATTGGCACGTTTCTTTGGAACATATCGGCGAGGAAAGGGTTCTGGAATGACAGGTTTTTTTTGCTGTTGAAAAGCCGATAACGTTGATTGTGATATACTGATAAGGCGATATTAAAGTACTGTACCGACGAGACTGTCAAACGCGTGATATACCAGTAGGCCTATCTGCAAAACCCTTTGTATTGACAATATTGATCCCATCAATATTGGCAATCGAAATGTACTTTTACCTTTAATCAAGCTGTAAAAATGATAATTTTGGACACCAATCAAAGATATGTGACAAATCAGACGAAATTGTCATTGAACGGAATTCGAAGGGAAAAAAATCGAGCAACCGAAATTAATAGCAATACGGTAGTGAGACAGATCATCGGTATCATTATTTCAAAACCAAATAATGATCAATAATGCTAAACATCCCAGTCGGAGCGCAATTTAAGCATTAATTTTACTGATCAGGTTCCGTGTTTTTCGAATAAGAAGGGAAACGAACGTATTCATTTGGCCTTTATTTTGAATTTAACTTTTGTCTTAACCCATAATCAAACGGCAATTTTTAGACTATTCCAAAATCAAAGATGATGCAGACGAAAATTTGAAGTGAATGAAATTTTGATTTTTTTTTGGTATATTTATGCAGAAAACATTGTGTTAATTGAAGAAATTGCTTGTCACAAGCAATTTCTTTATTTCCCACGATGTTTTCCAAAGCCATTAATTTGTGGGGAGTCAAAAGGAGTCACTGTGTGGTAATGGGTTAATAAAAGTCAGTTTTTTTTTTACCCCAAAACAGAAATCAACTTAAGTTTCGATACCGTTTTGATGATATGATATATTAGGCCTATAGCCTAATTATGAAATTTTATAGCTCACGGATGAATAGTGGGATTTGGCTCGAGAAAATGCGAAGAGAGGTATTTTAAGATTTCGAAATCATGCGGAATGCAGTATTTTCCATACGATATTTGCACTTAAATGATAATTCAGTTTTGAACAGGATCCTTATGGTGAACTGATTTGTATATAAATATTTCAACAGACCATTATAATCTTTTTTTCCAAAATTTTAATCCAATACGGAGTCAATCTAGATTTCTTTTGTGGAGTTTTCTCGTTATTTCCGTACCTCAAAATCTTCTTCGGCCTTTGAATGACGGACATAATACATGTAGTTATAAATGAATAATACTTACTTCGGAAGATATCTCAATCTCATTGGAGGGACTGGGGATTTCGCAGAGTGATAATTGTCGTCGATTTCTCATTGTAACTCTAGAAACTATGGTTGAGCTTTGTTCGGCCGCTTCTAGAGTTTTGGTATATTCCGACGATTTTTTGCTTGTTTTAGATTGTCTGGTGGGTTTCTTCGTCAAAATACTTGGTATATTTCTATTTGGTACATAGTCAGGATTGTTTTTATCAGTTCTATCTGGCTTTCCCAAAATAAAGTGGCATCCACAAACTTTCACGTTATTTGTAAGTGTTTTTAAACTCAAGTTATGTCTACCCGACGCATGAATCCATCGCATTTTAATGCCGATTTTTTTTGGAAAAGTGAAGAATCTACAATTATTTGACAGTTTATTCCGTCTATGATCACACCCATACACGCAACAATGATCGTGTCCGCCCATTTTTTCGATTTAACGAATCACAATTGCAGATTAATCCGTCACGCTTATTATCCCATTATAGAATTGTTATCGACTTGCCCCCTCGAGGGAAACAGGTAAATGAATTACGGCTTGTGCGCATGCGCGTTATTTGCTTGACAAACCCCTATTGAAAATTTCTCTTTCTTTATAGTGTTTCTCTTTATAATATGTTTTATTTATTTAAAGAGATCATGTACTTTGAACAAAATGAACTTCATAATAAATTCCCACAGAAAATATTGTAATGTGCACTAACAGTCCGCGAGCAACAGATAAAAGGGGGTAAAGTCATTCTAAATTTGTTATTCGAATCAAAATCCTGTTTTGTGGGTACACAATTTCAATGAGTATCCAAAAATATGGGGTTTGATGAACAATAATTGAAATATTACATTTTGAAAAGCCAACACCCTCTGTTATCTGTAGCTCTCTACTAAGGTACAGGATAATTTTCAAAATTCTAGAGGAAATATAACAACAAAGAACGATAGTGAAAAACTTGGAAACATTTAGCCTATTTTTGGGTATCATTCAAGGAATACCTGATGAAAACAAATGAATAACAAATGATTACTGATGGTCTCAAATAGATGACTATTCAAACAAAACTAGAAAAACATGGTGCTTTTGCTCCACACTCCTCGCCAAATTGTGTAATTTTTATTACTTTAATATGGCCTCCCCTTGGTGTATAGTGTGTGTTTGTCAATGACATAATACGAGGAGTTGCAGTCACTACCACTGGACGATAAGTCAATACCTTTGTTTAGAAATAGAAAAGCTGAAAATATTACTGGTTGGTCTTATATAACAAATGGTATCTAGACTGAAGTTTTTCAACAGCAATTCCATACCAATTACAAAAGCTATTTAAAACTTTTCAGGAAAAATTAGATCAAGTTTTTACATCAAAAAGATACATTTTTGCTTCCTACAGTGACCAAAAACAATGGGTGACACACATTACAAGTGACTAACGTTCAGGTATATTGCGTTTTTATTCACCTGAAAGGGTGTGGCTAAGCCAAAGGTTATTCGACGAGTTTACTTCTCGATACCTTGGTTAACATAAGGGAAAAACGTGCGGCACGAGCATGAAAACATTTCGAAATTGAAAGACTGTGCGATTGTAAAACGTGTTATTAAAAAACCTCGTAAATACAGCTTGATTCAAGCTGCAGTTACAATAATTTGCAATAACACCGACGATTTACCGCTAATTGAAAACGCTATTTCTCCTCAATCTTCAATGTAATAACCGTTTACTAGGCTCCGCCCTTTCTCCCGAAAAAAATCAGAATATACAAGATAAACTAGTTTCATTTAAAATAAATAAAAAACAAAGAACATCGCTAACTTAATGGGTATTACGTAGATCGAATATTTCAGAAAAACAAAACAACAAATAAACTATGTGTCAACTGAAAACTGTATATCAATCTATTAAAAAATATTTAAAATATAAACTGTTTAACAAACAACATGTAATGTATTATGTAAATGTATAAATCTATGTCTGAAGGTTTTACGAAATACATAATCCTTTTGTCACAAACAACACATAATAATTCTGATGAAATAGCTCTAAAGTGTACTGACAAATTACTATAGAGTGAAAACAAATTCAGTGTGAGCCCTACTTTGATTTTACCACCGCCGGGCGTGTGACTCGCATTTTCTAAAGATCCGACCCTCGACTGGGCTGACCAGGAAAGCCTCTGATTGTGTACCTTGATGAAAGGAAATGTTAAGGTAATCATTCATCATTAAATACCAAAATATTTGTGCAACTTCGGGTGTCTTCCGAGGAGACGGAAATTGATTATAGTTAAACCCTCATCAATTTCTAGGCATCATCCATGGCAATGAAAATTGAAGGGATATTTTCATAAATTATCTTACTATATAAATACCTTCAAAAGTACAAAACATATACATACAAAAATGGTTATAAAGATGAAACCTGATCTTGAAACATTGCTACAAACACAAATCACAACTTATTGTAGTCATCTTGGGATGTTTTTTTTTTATTTCCACAGAAACATTGTCTTGGTTTGGTAACTCCTAAACTTCTGGTTGGTTCACAGTATTTCATATTGTTCACATGTAGGACCTTTGTTCTACAACCTTCTAATCCATATCACAACAAAGAGTCTTGTTTCTATTTCATGTACAATTTGTTAAACATGCACAACACATCTCATTTAAGGTAGAATACCCGTAATATGGCCATTTTGAGATTCATAAAACAGCGGATTTTTTCAAGCATTGTTGTTGCGTATCCATACTTATTCAGGCACGGTTGTAAACATTCGCGGTGGAAAGTTCCCATGCCGAATGTTTTCAATGTCGGCCATATAATTCCGACGTCGCGCAAATCTCATTAGGGGTATACTACTTAAAGATCTATGGAGAATTTTTTAACAAAAAGGAATAGTGAGATCATCCTTATCACTACTTTACTCATTGTCATGTTTAACGATCAGTCACATGATTGTTTTAAAAATTGACAGAATCAATTATTCAATTATTTCAGAAACATCAATTTCCTTTCATCCATTCCCAGGCGACAAGTCTAGACATGTCCAAATTTCACACAACAATTCCGAGTGAATGAAATTTTACATTTATTTTGTCTTACTGAATAGAAATTATTGGGGGGGTAAAGAAATTGCTTATCACAAGCAAGAGCTTCATTTTCAACAATATTTTCCAAAGTCTTTATGTTATGAGGGTTTAAAAAGCGTGAATGTGTGGTAATGGGTTAAAACAAAGAGACTTACTTTAACATTGCCTCCCCCAGGTGAATGGGTTGCATTTTTAAGACTTCCAACTTTGGATTCTGCCTTCCAAGCTAACTTCTGACTTTCAATCTATAAATAGAAATCATACAAGTTTTTTTTATATGAAAAATATCTAAATCTAGTTAGTTTGTTAGTAAGTTTTTGAACTCTCAACACAATTATGACAGAATTTCTGCATGGAAATGAAATAATCAGTCTACGGGGGTGGGGTGGGTGAGGGGTTGTGAACATTTAACCATGATCCCCGACCCCCTCTGGATCCAACACACGACAATTTCAACTGCATGAATTTATACATAATTCTTTGTAGAAAACTGTGGAAAAATTAAGAAATTGCTTTTCACAGGCTATTTCTTCGTTTCCCAAAATGTTTTTCAAAGCTTTTGTTTTGCAAGCTGTAAAAACTTTCATTGTGTGGGGATGGGTTAAATGTTCAGCATGAAAAAATGACTAGTTTTTTATTATTTCATTTTGGTCAGATTCTTGGATGCTGAATTATCATCATATTGCAACATTCACTTCATAAGGTACTGCTTTTTTCTCTATTTCTTTCTATTTAATTGTTTGTTGTTGTTTTTATTTGTTCCTACCTTTTTCTCCCCGCCCTTTGGTTTGTGACTTATCTTGTCCTTGGAGCCCACTTTACTCTTCACATTGGTAAAATCTGTTTTGGTTGAAAGAACTGTAACCTGAAAAACATTTCCCAACAATACCATAAAATATTATTTTCGTAAAATTATAACACTACAATTGGCATTGAAAAATTGTCATTGTCCTTTTGTTTTAGATGAGAATTCATTTGTAACAATTTGTTTAAGCAATCTCCTTATCAGATACATTATAGGTCACCTTTCAAAAGAACTTGGTTTCACATAAATTCATGACCATTTCAATCTAAATACTTAACTTTCTACAAATTCCATGTAACAGCCATTCCACGAAAATTGACCCATTTACTGAAAATGCATGTCGCCGACCTTCATTGCATTATTTGACACCTTTATCAATTAGGTACAACAAAAAGCAAGATATATTTTATCACGGGACATAATTAGCAATAAAGTAGTATGATTTTTAAGTTATTCAAACAATTTTATGAATGTACTTGGTTGTGTTGAATATTGTAAAAACCTCAAAATGTTGATGTCGCCACACAATTTTCTGTTCTAAACTACCGTCCAAATCAGCCGTTTTTTCACTTAGACTTTGTTCTCTTGGACATTACTTTCCCCAAACCCTACTACAACGACTAAATTAAGAATGATTCCACCATCATACATGAAATAGAAATTAAACATGTATGTTTGTATGTCGCCAGATTTGCCTATGTGACCGTAACGAACTTTCAAAGGCATGAAAGAAAGTCAACTTTTCTCTCAATTTGCCGATTTTCAAACTGCTTTGGTCTGAGAATGGCTTAGTTTAACTATCAAAACCCTAAAGTTTATGAATATCTTAGTATTTCTTCACTAAAGCAAAGAACATGGACAAATAGAATTTGTCGCATTTCGTTTACTATGCTTCCGTTACGGCCGTGTAGCCCACAATAATGAACGGATATTCCTAAATCTGTCAAATTTTGACAGAGTGGTTGCCAAACTGTTGAAATAGAGGCGAGTTTCAAGTATAATCAAGAGTATATTATATTGAGAGACTTGAAAGTCCTTTGGTCGCTATGCTTCCGTTACGCATATTTTTCCGTAACGTACTTCAAAGGACGCCCTGAGTTAAACTAACAGGAATATTTCAATACACTGAACAATATTATACACTGCAGTTATCAAAGATTCATTATATCGGCTATTGCAAGTAGAAAAATGGAATGTTGAATGTGAAATTCGACGTGGCAGTATGTAAAAATAGTATTATACAAGTTCATTTCCAGATTAGCAATACAAAACTTCTTTATTTATGCTCGATTCTTTTTTAATTTGACGTGCAAAAGCTGGAATCTCAAACAAAAAACAAAGTAATGCGGGATTTACGTATCTACCCTTTTTGTTTTACGGTCAAAATAACTGTTACGGAGCATATATTATTTGGTGGTACCATGTCCTGGATATTAATGAGATTGATTTTGTTGATTAATTGAGTTTTCATGAATAAAATGGAATTTTACATTTCCGTATAGTTAAAATTTGTCTAAATAGAGCTTATTATATCATATTTTGCCACATATGCTATAAGAAAATGTTACGGAAGCATATATTTGGGGATACAATTTGTGCGTAAATTACGATACATAAAACATTTTGATGTCAACTGATTATAATTAACTCAGAAAGTATATGAACTAGGAATACTAACAAAGCCGCTTATTTGTGTTTATCTGTGAATTCACATAGTAATATTCCGTTACGAAATATAGACTCTTCGTTACGGAAGCATATACTATATTTCATGGAATATTGAGCATACTCTGCCATCTGTGGGCGATAGATCAGCAAACATACTCCTTCAGGTTCTATCTAAGCATGTTACACAACATGTTTGAAACAGTGTGTGGCTTCTCAAGTAGACAGACATGATTACAGCAGCCTATTGGTTATTGCGAGCGAACCACATAATTGTCTAGGCCATAAAATATGCCCCTTTTGGTCCTAACGCCATTTCCATTTTATAATTCCACCATTAGACATTTTTCAGCTTTGTACTGGTTGTTCTTAGAAAACCTGCATACATCGCTTTTGTGGCAAATAAAAGAAGACACAAACATTTTCCTTTTCAACTGGGCCAGACGATAATGTTAACAGGAATAATTTTCTGCAAACGTGGCTTGCAACTCACGTGTCACAGTTTAGTCCCCCAAGTTTCAGGAGCAGGTACATGTATGCGGGGTGCATTTTCCCTTCTTTTTTGTAATGCTGATATTGAAGTAACACACCCCAAGGCTGTGTTGTTGCACATTCTCTTTAGTTTTCATTAATCCTGACATCCTTTTTCCCGAAACTAAACCTAGATATTTGTTTTGTCGGGCGTTGAATAGTTTGTTTAGAAAGGGCTTCTCTATATTTCTTTTCCGAAAGCTGGTGTTCCCTTCTACTAGGTAATTGGCTAAGACAAATTACACCGCCATCTCACCATTGGAATTACAAATACTGATCCTTTGACACAAGTTCACACACTAAAAGCCTAAACCTTGTGTCAACCATGGCCAATCCAATCAATCACCAGGGGGTATGACAGTCTAAGACGCTGTGATTTTGGATATCAAGCTTTGGATCTAGTCAAAGTGACTGTAACATCCCAACATCTATTCTACTCCCAGTTCGTTAGCTACATTTTTATTGTCAGAATCAACATTCATCTACTTTCAGAATTCGTCTACTTCGACTTGGTCTACAATATATCATACATTTTTCATTACTAGACCTACAGGATTCATTTTAATTTTTTATTCCAATATTTTGATATATTTGCATTTTTTCTTTCATTTCCTGTCAATAAATGGAATAATTATGCTTGACATCAAATTGTATCAAATGATTCATTTTTATTTTTTTCACTTTGTATTTCATATTTTAATTGTATTTTATGGAGTTATTTGTTAACGATTTTTGAGAGCCATATTTTTATTTAGGGATATATGATTCGCATGAATAACCAATTTACTTTAAAATAGTATGTGTTCTTATATAAATGATTTAATTAGAAATAAAAGAAATTCAGAAGAGAAGGGGACGAGTAATTGCACACTTTAAAACCGAAAATTATTCAATTTAACACCCCTACAAATTGAAACATCCTTACAATTTTACACGACCAATGCACACATGTCTAGCACACCATCGAATTATATATTTCTAGATACCCCCCCCCCCCCCCCCCCCCCCCCCGAAATTCATATCTTATAACATGTTCATAAATTAAGAAAAACAGCGCATTGTTTTTAACAAAAAATATGATACCATACTGAAATATAAAGCAGGCAAATTTAGACGAAATGGAAACGATATACAAAACCTGAGTAGACAAGGTGGCAATGGTTTTCAAAATAGACGAATTGGGAGTAGTTGTTGTTGGTTGGTTAGTTGTTGTAGATCAATCGAAATTGAATCCTAGAAATTGTCCATGGTGGTACCCGGTTGACGACTTTGTGGTGTATATACAGACATTTCTGTGCAGACTGTTTTGCCCAATGTTTACAATGTAATTGTTACTCTGAGTGTGATATTAAAGAATAGCAAAGGTACCAGTTCGGCAATTTTGCCAATGAGATTAATAGTTTAAGGGTACTAAAAGAAACGTCTATTGATTCATTCGTATTATTGAATTTAGTATTTGTTTTGTATCAATTCGTTGTTTCTTTTTTGTAAGAACCTTTACGTTTAGCGTTTAAAGTTCTTTGAAAGAAATGACACTAATGGTAATAAGGTTATGGAAATTATCTATTTTCCGTAACACAAGGGCCATTTTTTCCACGATCATACATACTAAGAAATAAAAGCTCGAGAGCCAGATGCACTGGAAAACATAATCTGGAGAGGCATTACTATCGGAATATTTACTTTTAACTTTACTTTGCAAGATGGCTTCAAAAAGAATACAAACGATCACAAACACTTTTAAAATGCTCCAATATTGCGTTAAAGAGTAAAATACTCGTTTTGATATCCCCACTTAGGGTTTGAGCTGAATTGTTATCATTTTGTCCTTGTAAGTTGTGCAAATGGTTGATGATGGTCAAACAAACAATCTTTTTGATGTTGGGTTATAACATTGGCCACAGCTCACGCTATATGTATCTCGAGTTGCTTAATATGCTCCGTAACAGCTAGGTTATAGTGGTATATTTGAAAATGCGATAACTCAGCAGGACTTAAAATGTTGTGGGTAAAATTTTAACCATACATTGTAGACATGTGACACTTTATTTTAACATAAAATTTGTGCTCATGCAGAAAAGTTCATTTTTCAACATTTTCGTTTTTGTAAATGAGTCAATTTTCGTGGAATGGCTGGTAAGTCTTATTAATAAAATATTTGACATTTGGATGTAGCATTTCAACTTAGAAAGTGTGCTGCTGTAAAAGCTTAAACCATTACCAAACAACAAAATTTTAGGGTGGTCCAAATTCAAAGATGATGCAGACAAAAGTTTTAAGTGGATATTTTTTTGGTCTTTTGGGGTAGAAAACATTGTGGGAGATGAAGAAATTGCTTGTCACAAGCAATTTCTTCATTTTCCACAATGTTTTCCAAAATCATTTTCTTGTATGACATCAAAAGGCGTCACTGTGTGGTAATATTCCTTATTTGGTATGGTTGACTATTATACTTACATCCCCACCCCCAGGTTTATGTTTTACATTGTTTAATGAACCAACTCTAGATTGCACATTCCGGGTGTTAGGTGTTGGGGGCTTTGGTGTACTAGGCGAGCGATCTGTAATGAGAATGTATTATGTATTTGCAATTAGATTCAAAATAAATATTACAACAAAAGAAAGCTTACGTCTTATACCATTGAAAATACTGCGAAAAACAGAAACTGCTGGTCACCAAGCCATTTCTGTTAGGAACATTAAAACCGGCATAAGGAAGGGTTTTAATGTTCTGTTCTGTTAATAGGTCAAACAAGAGGACCATGATGGTCCTATATCGCTCACCTGAACCAAGATGATATGAGCCACAGTTATCTTTGAATCAATTAATATTTGTGACATTAAGACTGAAAACAAACTTATGGTCATTAACATTATGTCCCTGTTTCCTCTTTATAGGTCAATATATCTGGTTGTAAAGAGTGAAAACAAAGTCAAAAACGAGAATTTTGTCCATTTCAAGGGCAGATAACTCAGCAGTTGCTTGTCTTATTGTGCTGAAGTTCAAACTCATCCATGATCTTATGGTGATTAACCATTATATCCAAGATCAAAGTTTTGTCTTGATAGGTCACCATTAATTTTGTGGTTGTTAGAGTAAAAACAAAGTCGAAAACAGCAATTTTGTCAAATTCAAGGGCAGATAACTCAGGACATTCTGGTCCGATCAAACCAAAACAAAAACTCATCCGAAATCTTATATAAGGTCACTAACATTGTGTCTATTTTTTGTATATATTGGTCAATATTTGTATATCTATGCTAGAGTGTAAACAATGTCAAAAGTAGCTTTTTTTTCTTTCAAGGGCAGATAACTCATGACTTTCTGGTCCGATCTGACCAAAAATCAAACTCATCCAAGATCTTATGGTCACTAATATTGTGTTAAAGTTTTGTCTTGATTGGTCAATATTTGTAGATGCTATAGTGTAAACAAAATCGAAAACAGTCAGAAACGACAATTTTGTCAAATTCAAGGGCAGATAACTCAGGGCTTTCTAGTCTGGTCAAACCAAAAATCAAACTCATGCGAGATCTTATGGTCACCAACATTGTGTCCAACTTTTGTATTGATTGGTCAATATTTGTAGATGCTAGAGTGTAAACAATGTCAAAAGTAGCTATTTTTTACATCCAAGGGAAGATAACTCCTGACTTTCTAATCCGATCTCACCCAAAATCTAACTCATCCAAGATCTTACGGTCACTAACATTGTGTTAAAGTTTTGTCTTGATTGGTCAATATTTGTAGATGTTATAGTGTAAACAAAGTCGAAAACGGTAAAAAACGACAATTTTGTCAAATTTGAGGGCAGATAACTCCTGACTTTCTAGTCCGATCTGACCCAAAATCGAACTCATCCGTGATCTTATAGTCACCAACATTGTGTCCAACTATTGTATTGATTGGTCAATATTTGTAGATGCTAGAGTGTAAACAATGTCAAAAGTAGCTATTTTTTACATTCAAGGGCAGATAACTCCGGACTTGCTGGTCCGATCTGACCCAAATTCGAACTCATCCGAGAGCTCATGGGCATACATGTTTTGACCAAGTTTGGTTAAGATTGGCTTATATTTGTGGATGCTAGAGTGTAAACACCAAATTGTTGACAGACGGACGGACAGACATACGGACGGACGACGGACAAAAAGCATTCACAATAGCTCACCTTGAGCACTTCGTGCTCAGGTGAGCTAATAATGTTTAATTCTTGTTGACCAGTACTGTACTTTGAAGTAGGATTCAAGGATATTTGCACTGACAGTTCGATATTTACAAATTGATAATAATTTGATAATAACAAGTGGCAAATATTTAATGAACAAACTGACAGTGTGATTTTTGCCAAGATTAAATTTTGCCTTGTTAATCATTCCTAAACACAATCTGGTTTTGATGTCCCAAGTAGAAATTGTTTGGGAAAACATTCAGTGAAAAGAGAGATTTTTCTCTTTTTCACCTTTTTTCTCCATGTTTTCTTATCTTTAAAGATTGTCAAAATTTCAATCGATAAAATAGTCGTAAATGAATATTGACCTAACATTTACTTGCAATAGCTTTGCAGTAAACGCTCCATCTATTTCCTACCGGACACCCTGGTTTGTTGACTCATTGATGGTTTTGGTTGTGGTGGCTTTTTAGAATGCATTGTTTCATATATTATCAATCAAACCCTATGTTGTGTGTACTTAAATAAGTACCCAGGAAATGAGCTTTTGATTTGAAATATTAACACATTTTGAATGCCTTTGTTGCTCTGGTATCATTCGAACCATATCTTTATCAACATTCACTTTGACATTTGCAGCAAAAAAATTGTGGTCTTATTGTCTCCCATTTGAGAAAGTATTAAAACTGAACAATAAATGTACCTGAAACACTGGTTCGAGGACTCATGGATGATTTTGGTCGTGTGGAATCCGTTCTTGAACCGACTGTTTTCATATCCACTTTCTGATCAAATATGGCAACATTCCCTCCACCTGGCTTATAGGCTTGGTTCTTAGAATCCGTGCCATAACGCTTCAACTTGCTCTCACCAGTACTCTAGAAAGGAGAAATAAGAAGTGTTTAACCCATTACCAAACAGCAAATTTTAAGACCTGCCAAATTTCAAAGATGTTGCAGATAGTGGCAATGGAAAACATTGCGAAAAATGAAGAAATTGCTTGTAACAAATTTATGATCAAAGGGAAAAACTTGATGCTGGAAATATTTTACACAAGAGACCTTACAAAAAACATTGAAATTTACATGATTACAATTATTATCAGCTAATAAAGAGTTGAAACAATTGACATCAAAAATATATTCTACCAATATTTCAATAATTATTACCTACCATTTTTTGTGAATTAGGCATCCCTATAAGAATTAACTTCCCAATGAAATGATGGTCACATTAAGTGTGTCATTTGTCTCTGAAGATTTATAGAACCATAACTCTTTCACAAACAACTAAATTTGGGACTTTTCGGGTTTGAAAAATGCTGCAGAGCATAAAATTGATGTTACTTAGGATGGGACTTGTATACCAAGTAGTTCAGAAGATATTGAGGCAAAAGGAGAAATTGCTGATTATCAGCAATTTCTTCTTTTGCCTAAATGTTTTCTCAAACCTTTTCTGTTCTGGACGTCAAAACTTGGACTTGTTTGGGAAATGGTTAAATGGACTTCCCCTTCAGAAGTTATCAAGATATTGAACCTGTATACATTTATTTTGTACTATCATATCTTGTTCACCAAATATTTGGGGAATCATTGTTAAGTCTTTGTTTTTAAGGCAGAATTTTGTTTAGGCCTACCTTTTAGCATAGAATTGCAGACTAAGATTCAATTTTTCCAAGACATGGCCTGGTATGACGTTCCAAATGGAAAAAAAAAACTTTCGAAAACATTAAGGCAAAAGAAGAAATTGCAGATAACCATCAAAGGAAAAGGATAATTGCCTTTCTCATTAGGTTAAGGAAGCCCTATAAAGGTTTTATGATCAAAAGAGATATGAAGTGAACATCTGAACAAATATTCACATTTTGACCAAATATTTACTAAAAATATGACTTCTTAGAGTAATTGGTAACGAGTTTGTACTTTAAAAATTGTTTGTTTCTCTTCAAACCTTGTACTTTTACATCTAATTTCACTTCAAATCGGTTTTAGTATTTAGTAGGGAAAAGGAATTTGATGGAACAAGATGTGTTTGTGAAACACAAATGCCCCCGAAATGGCCATTTTTCTAAAATGTTAAATTTTCGTGGAGTAAAGGGTTATTAAGGGATGACCTTGAAGAAGGTCAAATTGCATGGAACAGATAGATATCATTGAAAGGAAGTTGCATACCAAATTTGAGCTTTGTATGTCAAATACTTTTGGAGAACAAGAGGACCATGATGGTCCTATATCGCTCACCTGAACCAAAATGATATAAGCAACACTTTTCTTCATTTCAAAAAATATTTATGACTTTAAGACTGAAAACGAACTTATGGTCAATTACATTGTAAAAATCGAACTCATCCAAGATTTCATCATGCCCAACATTGTGTCCAAGATTTGTCTTGTTTGATAAATAATTGTAGATTCTGGAGTATAAACAAGGTCGAAAACAGCCGAAAACAGCAATTTTGTCAAATTCAAGGGCACATAACTCTCGACTTTCTAGTCAGATCAGGCTGAAAATCAAACTCATCCGAGATCTTATGATATCCAACATTGTGTCCAAGATTTGTCTTAATTGATAAATAATAGTAGATTATAGAGTGTAAACAATGTCAAAAACAGCCGAAATCGGCAATTTTATCAAATTCAAGGGCACATAACTCTCCATTTTTTTATCAGATTGGACTGAAAATCAAACTTATCCAAGATCTTATGGTCTCAAACATTGTGTTCAAGTTTTGTCTTAATTGATAAATAATAGTAGATTATAGAGTGTAAACAATGTCAAAAACAGCCGAAATCGGCAATTTTATCAAATTCAAGGGCACATAACTCTCACCTTTCTGGTCAGATCAGACTGAAAATCAAACTCATATGAGATCCAACCTTGTGTCCAAAATTTGTCTTGATTGGTCAAAAATTGTAGATTCTAGAGTGTAAATAAGGTCAAAAACAGTCAAAAACGGCAATTTTGTCAAATTCAAAGGCTCATAACTCTCATCTTTCTGATCAGATAAGACTGAAAATCAAACTCATCCCAGATCTTATGATCCCCAATATTGTGTCCAAGTTTTGGATTGATTGATCAATAATTGTAGATTCTAGAGTGTAAACATCGTCGAAAACAGCCAAAAAATGACAATTTTGTCAAATTCAAGGGCAAGTAACTCTCGACTTTCTGATCAGATCAGACTGAAAATCATACTCATCCGAGATCTCATGGTCCCAAACATTGTGTCAAAGTTTTGTCTTGATTGATGAATAATTGTAGATTCTAGAGAGTAAACAAGGTCAGAAACAGCCGAAAATGGCAATTTTGTCAAATTCAAGGGCACATAACTCTTGTCTTTCTGGTCAGATCAGACTGAAAATCGAACTCATCCGAGATCTTATGGTCTGCAATGTTATGTCCAAGATTTGTCTTGATTGATCAATAATTGTAGATGCTAGAGTGTAAACAATGTCAAAACTAAGTATTTTTCGCATTCAAGGGCAGATAACTCCTGACTTTCTAGTTCGATCTGACCCATAATCGAACTCATCCGAGATCTTATGGCCATACATGTTTTGACCAAGTTTGGTTAAGATTGGCTTATATTTGAAGATGCTAGAGTGTAAACACGAAATTGTGGACGGACGGACGGACGGACAGACAGACAGACAGACAGACAGACGGACGACGGACAAAAAGTGACCACAATAGCTCACCTTGAGCACTTCGTGCTCAGGTGAGCTAAAAAGCAAAGGTTAAGTTTTCGGTGTAAAAGGTTAAGTTTTCGTAGAGTAAAGGGTTGATAAGGGTTATCAGATGACCTTGAGGAAGGTCAAACTGCATGGAACAGATAGATATTGAAAGGAATACCAAATTTGAGCTTTGTATGTCAAATACTTTTGGAGAAAAGGCAAAGGACAGACGGACGGACAGACAGACAGACGGACAGACAGACAGACAGACGGACACGAGTAAAACAATATGCCCCCGATCTCTCGATACGGGGGCATAAAAATGACATATTTAGCTTAGAGTACATCCCCAGCGACAAATGAGATCAGCAGGCACTGCCGTTACAAATCAATGCAAATAATTAACCCTATCCAAAACAACAAATCAAATTTTTAGCCAAGTCCAAACTCATAGGTGTTGCAGACGACAAGTTCCATTGCACAAAAATCTAAATGTAACATTTTTGGTCTTTCTTGGTAGAAAACATTGTGGGAAATGAAGAAATTGCTTGTCACAAGCAATTTCTTCATTTTCCACAATGTTTTCAAAAGCTTTTATTTTGTGGGGCGTCCAAAAACGTCAATGTGTGGGAAAGGGTTAAAGTGAAAATATGAGATTGATTCATTGATTGGTTGATTGATTCATTGATTGGTTGATTGATCAATTGATTGATTGATGAATTGATTGATTGATTGATAAGGGTTTATTTAACACTTCTTTCAACTTTGGTCATAATGCGGTAGCTAGAGCATGTAACCATGTATTCCTGTCACTTATCAAATCAGTACTACCACAACATCCCTAAGGAGCCTCCAGCTGCTCGCCCACATAAGTTAACGATTATCGAACTATTGGTCAAAAAAAGAAGAAAATTCCATGTTTGCAGTCTTGTATTCAAGCAGAGCAACAGATAACAAGGTGTTAAAGACGTTCTAATTTCTTGATTTCAATCTTAACCCTATGTTGTGGATATTCATTAGCATCCTCTCGATGAGACAATTCAATGAATATGTACAACATAATAAGGTTTGATGGAACTAGAAGACCTGAAGGTCTTGAGTCGCTCCACAGGCCTGAGATTCTTTTAATACTTGATCCAAGTTTTGATTATATTGTTCAATACATGTGGTTCTAAGAGCGAGAAGAAAGTAAAGGAAAGGGGGGGAAATTCTAGCTTAGGGTGATACTGGCAATGTAAACAGCTACATAGTCCATAAAATTGCTCAATGTACAATCAAAACTTTAATTTCATAACGGTATTTATAAACATTTTTTTCAACTACATGTATAGCTATTTTAACCCATTCCCACACAGACACTTTTTGACGCCCCTCGAGATAAAGGCTTTGAAAACATAGTGGAAAATGCAGAAATAGCTTGTGACAATCAATTTCCTCAATTTCCAAAATGTTTTCTACCCCAAAAGACCAAACTAGATGACATTTGAGAGAGGGGAGAAAATTCCAGCTTTGGAAGATACTAGCAATGAACATCTACCTTCTTGATTAACTAATAAGATAAAGGCTTTGAGTTTTAAACCAATGTAGAAAATGAAGAAAATGCTTGTGACAAGCAATAATTTTTTTTTTTTCTTTATTTTATAATGTTTTCTACATTAAAGACCCAAAAATGTTAAATTCCATCCTGAAATTATTGTCTGCAAGCTCTGTGAATTTAGACCTGCCTAAAATTTTGCCCTCTGGTAATGGGTTAACACCATTTGCAGGCACACTGCTGCTGTACACCTTTACCTAACAACTAAGAGATAAACCCTTCAACCAATAACCCTTCCATCTATTTTACACTTAACTCAATTTAGCTTGTTAATTTTATCCCATTTAAATGAGCACATATTCAGGATGTGAAATTCTGATTAAGCTGAAAATAACACTCAGACAAGATCTTAGGGTCTCCAACATTCTGACCAAATTTTGTCATGATTGGTCCATATTTGCGAATGCAAAAGTGAAAACAGAATGCAAACAGAGTCAAAATTTGATATTTAGTCAAGTTCAGTGGCACATAACTCAGGATATTGGATTCTGATCAGGCCAAAAATTACACATATGCAAGATTTCATAGTCAATATGATTCTGTCCAAGTTTTGTCTAGATTTTCTGATATTTCTGGTTGTAAAAGGGAAAACTAAGTCGAAAATAGCATTTTTTTCAAATTCAAGAGCACATAACTCATGATGCAATGTACCGATGAAGCTGAAAGTTACACTAAGACAAGATCTTATGATCAACAAGATTTTGTCCAAGTTTTGTCTTGATTGGTAAATATTTGTAGTTGCTGGAGTGAAAACAAAGTCAAAATTAAGCACAAAATGACAATTTTGTCAATTTCAAGGGCACATAACTCCTCATATGAAATTCAGATCAAGCTGAAAATTGCACTAAGGCAAGATCTGATAGTCACCAACATTTTGTCCAAGTTTTGTCTTGATTGGCCAATATTTGTAAGTGCTAGAGTGAAAACAAAGTCAAACCAGCCATTTATTAATTCAAGGGCAGATAACTCAAGACTTTCTGGTTCAATCAGAATTAATTGAAGGAATCTGAAAGAGGACCACATAAGGATCATTCCTGTGAAGTTTGATTGAAATCCATCCAGTAGTTTCTGAGGAGAAGATTTTTAAAGAAAAAGTTGACGACCGGACGGACGGACGCAAGCACGCACGCACGGACGCACGCACGACGGACACAGCGCCATGACAATAGCCCGCTGGCCTGAAGGCCAGTGGAGCTAAAAATCACACATATTTTGCATTTTGAAAAGCTATTTACCCCCCTTTATATGTATCTCTTGATTCAAGTACACATGTACTTACTTTTCTGGGAGACTTGGCCGCTTTGTCATCTTCCACACCACTGTCTGACGAGGCATCTGTAAACATTGTGAGAAAAGATGTAAGTTAAACACAGGAAGGTGGTGTCAAATATACCAGATTTTACCCATTCAAAATCAATATCTGTTAATTTTTCATGGCCCTAATTTCATTGGTGGTGAACTCGCCCAAAGCGTTGGACGTTTTTTCGCGATCATAGTATTCCGACGGTGTTGTTATAAAATATCGTAACTACGGCTTCAATAAAGCCGTAGTTACGAGATTTTATAACAACACAGACGGTTTGTCAATAGGCCTACATATCGGTAAACCTGGTCTATTTTTAGAACAAATTCACTGCTATTAGAAAAACTATCCAATCAGATCTTTGAACTCCTTTTAAACGCAAAATATCTGTACCGTGTTGTAGCGAAAAACGTCCCTCACTTTGGCCGGGTTCACCACCAGTGAATTTATACAATTAAGAGGGGGGTGAATACATTCTAAATTTGTAATTTCAACTCTAAACCTTATATTGTGGGTACTCATTTGAATTTGAATCGTCTCGATTGGACATTTCTAAGGACTACCCACAACATAGGGTTTTATGAACAATAATCAAGACTGCTTGGAAAAGCACTGCAAACAAAGAAGAAAATGCTGATGACACATAATTATTTTCTCCTTTCCCTTAAAAGTCCTTTTCATACTACGACACTAACATGTATTTCCCACAAATAACATCATTAATTTTGTCATCTACATTGTCTTGGAATTTTGACTATGTAAATGTTTTGTTGTTTAGAAAAAGGTTAAAACTATTTTACTACAAATTTTGTACATTTATGAATCTGAAAATTAACACTAATTTGCAGTTTGAAAGTTGCTTTAAAGTTATTTGACCATTTCCTGATTGCAGAGGTACATTTTATACATATAATGTTGTTTTCATATAGATCTATCAATGTATAAAAGATTGAGAATAAAGAAATAGTCATTGACTTCATTCAAAATAGAACTAAAACTGGATCCACAACTGATAATGCAATCAAGTCAAACCATTACCAGACCGCAAAATTTTAGACTGGTCCTACTTCAAAGGTGATGCAGAAGACAATTTAAAGTGACTATAAATTTCCATTTTTGGTCTTTCTCAGCAGAAAACAATGTGGAAAATGAAGAAATTGCTTGTCACAAGCAATTTCATCATTTTCCACTATGTTTTTACAAATCGTTTATCTTGTGGGGGATTCAAAAGGAAGCACTGTATGATAATGGGCAAAAAGTGCATTTTACTATAGGTGTTAATTGAATCAAGGGAGACTAATGTGGTATACACAAAGGTTTTTTAATCGAATTACCTCCCTTGCTACAATATGAGTCACAAAAGGCATGCAAATGCAATAATGATTATTGATATAGAAAGAAGCTGGAAACAGCACTGATAAACATCTATTACACACAAAAAAGTACATGACAAGATATAAAGCACTGATATTCAGGTTGTTGCACATGCAAAAAAAGTTAACATTATCCAGTTTTTCATATAGTCAAACCAGTAATTTACATTATAAGAGAAGTAAATTCCTTTATTTTTGGAAACCATTCTTATACTTGTGCTTGACCCTTTTCAAAACAGCTAAATTTGAGGGTGGTCCAAGTTGGAGGCTGCAGCAGATGACAAAATGGAAGTTGATAAAGATAGGAATTGTGTACAATATAGCACAGAAAATATTGAGGCAAAAGGAGAAAATGCTGATATTCAATTGAGATAGTCATCGGCAACATCTTATGAAGTTAACCCTTTCCCAAACAAGACCTGGTTTTGATGTCCCTAATATCAAATGCTTGGGGAAACATTGAAACAAAAGAAGAAACTGCTGATAACCAGCAGTTTCTTCTTTTGTCTCAATATTTTCTGTGCCATATTTTACACAATCATGTTTTTTAATAACATCCATTTTGTCATTTATGGCAATTTTTGAAGTAGATCACCCTAAAATTTTGTTTTTGGTAATGGGTTAGATAGTCCAAAATTTTGCTAATTGGAAATGGATTAACTAAGTAAAAGAAAGCTGGTGGATTGTATGATGCTGACATCAAAATTAATAAATCCTTTTCTTTACCCTTCAAAGGACCAAAGTATCAATAAATCTAGCTGTAAAAGCTTGTAAATAAGGGTTTCCCTGTATTACGACATGTTAATTATATTTAATGGTGGTTACCTAGTTTCAGATAGGTTAATGACTTCTAATTAATTACCTAATTAACAAACTCTTGACTTATTAGTAATACATCCACTTACTCTTTTACTTTCCCATATTTCTAATCAAAATGCTTGTTTATGTTTCGAACTCGAACTCCAGCTTACTTTTCATCATGTTCGTAAATGACATAATACAAAACGTCAACATAGATAATAACGTCAATGATATTTTCACCATTGGTCAGTTACAACTCTTCCTACTTTTATTCGCAGATGATCAGGCTCTTTTTTCAATGTCGCCAATTAAACTTCAATCTTTGCTTAAAGACATTGAAACGTACTGTAATAAATGGCAATTGAAAATAAATACAGATAAAACAAAAATCATGATATTTGAAAAAAGTAGAATACCAACAACATACGATTTTTATTTATATAATCGCAAGCTTGAAATTGTCTCTATAATAGATTCACTATTAAACGAGAATTTTTACAGTTGAATTGCTTTATCAACACAACTGAAATAATTCTCGTTTAATAGCGAATCTATTATAGTTTTAAATACCTAGGAGTTTATTTATTTAAGAATGGAAACTGGCTAAGATCACAACAAAAACTAGCTGAAAACGGAGCTAAATCTTTATACGGTCTTTTATCTACATTTAATACATTTGATTTTAGTGTAGAAAAGAAATGCGAATTGTTCGATTCCTTGGTTTTACCAGTAATGCACTATGCTTCAGAAATTTGGTCTTAGCACAGGCACAGATGTTGAACAAGTTCACTCAAAGTTTCTTCGTAGTATTTTATCAGTGAGAAAGTCTACAAATTTATCTAGCATTTATGGAGAACTTGGTAGAGTACCACTTTTTATAATTCGTAAATGTAGCATGATACGCTATTGGAAAAAAATCCTTAATTTACCAACAAATAGTTTAGTCAAACAGGTTTACTTGATGCAAAAAGATGATGCAAATAATGACCAAACCTACAATCAATTAAACTGGGCATATCATCTCAAACGACTTTTAGATTCACTTGGTCTTAACGACTTATGGATAAATCAAACACTTGAACTAATTAATTTTGAGATAATAAAACAACGCATATATGATCAATATTATCAATCATTGTACTCAGAAATAAACAACTCCTCACGATTGACCTATTATTGTATCTTTAAACATTCATTCAGACAAGAACCTTATCTTAACCTCATTTCGAATAAAAAATATAGATGCGCGCTTTCTCGTTTCAGAACCTCATCACATAATTTAGAAATAGAAAAGGGCAGACACAATAATACCCCACATTCAGAAAGGATTTGCAAGCTTTGTAATAAAAAAACACCTGAAACAGATTTTCACTTTTTGCTTGTTTGCCCCTTCTACCGTGACATCCGTATCAGATATTTTAAACCTTATTTCTGTAGATGGCCTAATATCTTTAAATTTGAATGTTTGATGTCATCTGACAACCCGAAAATAATTTTTAATTTGGCAAAGTTTATTTACGAGGCAAATCAATCACGGGAACAAGAACTTAGTAGAATTAATAACTAATATCCATACTTCTTCACTTTTCTTTCACCTACATCATGTTGGCAAATGTTTTTCATGTTTTTGTTATTTTGCTATGTGTACAAATTGTATATTATATAGCAAATAAAATGTTTTGTATTGTATTGTATTGTATTGTTTCCTGTTACTTGTAAGTCTATTGCAATCTCACCTTTCAGACTTTTTTTCATTTCTGCTTCATTTTAACCTCTTCTTTAATTCCAGATAGTCTGTTATCTTTAAACAGAACATTACCAAAATTAATTGCAAAGATAAATTCTGACCAATTTTCAGATTAATCCAGCAAATGGTTTCAAATAATAATTAAGAGACATATAAAATGACACATAAACTTACTGACAAAAACAAGAAAGACAAAAACTTAAATCATGAAAAAACACTTCTCTTACAGCAAAAAGATCAAGCAAACCATGCATATAGTCAAGCTGAAATAAAAATTGTTTACTGATTATGAGGTATCATTCATAAGCACACATGAAAAAAAACATAGTTTAAACACAAGTATGCAAAGTCCTTGTCACATACATTCACCGTCAACATCACATCCACAACACATCCAACTAGAAAGACCTGAAGGTCTTGAGTCGCTCCACAGGCCTGAATTTCTTATGGATCAAGCTGAAAATTACGCAAAGGCAATATCTTATCGTCACCAACATTCTGTTCTAGTTTTGTCTTGATTAATCAATATTTGTAGTTGCTAGAGTGAAAACAAAGTAAAAATAGAGCCGAAAATGGTAATTTTGTCAATTTCAAGGGCACATAACTCATGATGTAAAATTAAGGTCAAGCTGAAAATTACACCAAGGCAAGATCTTATAGTCACCAACATTTTGTCAAAGTTTTGTCTAGATTTGTCAATATTTGTAGTTGCTAGAGTGAAAACATGTCAAAATAGAGCCGAAAATAGCAATTTTGTCAATTTCAAGGGCACATAACTCATGATATAAAATTCAGATCAAGCTGAAAATTATACCAAGGCAAGATCTTATAGTCAACAAGATTCTGTACAAGTTTTGTCTTGATTAGTCAATATTTGTAGTTGCTAGAGTGAAATCAAAGTCAAAATAGAGTCGAAAATGGCAATTTTGTCAAATTCAAGGGCACATAACTCATGATATAAAATTCCAATCAAGCTGAAAATTACACCCAGGCAGGATATTATGCTTATATATAATCTGTTTCAGTTTTGTCTTGATTGGTTGATATTTGTAGATTTTAGAGTAAAAATAAAGTCAAAACCAGCTATTTTTGACATTCAAGGGCAGATAACTCAGGTTATTCTGGTTTGATCAAAATTCTTTGAAGGAATCTGAGAGAGGGTCACCCAAGGATCATTCCTGTGAAGTTTGGTTGAAATCCATTCAGTAGTTTCTGAGGAGAAGATTTTTAAAGAAAAAGTTTACGGACGCACGGACGCACTGACGCACGACGGACACATCGCCATGACAATAGCCCACTGGCCTGAAAGGTCAGTGGAGCTAAAAACATACCATACTACTGACCATATTTTGACATACTCTGTGACCTGATGCGAGTGTGGAATCGTATATATGTGACCAGGCCTTAAGCTAGCTTACTTTAATTTTTGTCATGGACTGAAAAGAAAGCCAATAGCTTCCTATTTTCATTGGATCAGCAAAAGGTTTATCAACCCATTAGCAGACAGCAAAACAGCGTCAAAAGGCATCACTGTATGGTAACGATTCACCAAACAGATTACATACATCATTATCAGTTGGGTCAAGACATTTGAGACGCCATGCATGTAGACCACCATATTTGAGCTGCCTGATCTGCATTGAATATCCATGCTGTTTTCTTATGGCTTGTTCACAAGTCCTTGCAACTTCAAGACAGCCATGAATCCTAAACAGACTGCAATCATGCACATTATCTGTGTTATTGCAAAACCTTGTAACTCCAGCTTGATTTAACCCTCTCCCAAACAAGACCTGGTTTTGACGTCCCTAATAGAAAAGGCTTGGGAAAACATTAAAACAAAAGAAGAAACTGCTGATAACCAGCAGTTTCTCCTTTTGTCTCAATATTTTCTATGTCAGGTTTTACACAGATGCTATCTTGGATACCATCCATTTTGTCACTTGTGGCAGTTTTTTAAGTGGATCACCCTAAAATTTCGTCTTTCGGGAAAGGGTTAAGCTGGAGAAACAAGGTTTCGCAACAACATCCAAAAAATTCTGGTCTGAATACATGGTTATCTAAAATGCAAAACTAAAAAGGCTTGTTTTTCAAATCCATGCGCAACATTAGTCACAGCTCACGATAAATGACTTGGCAGGGCATCTCTATCTAATAACTAGAGATGCCAGGTCATTTATTTTGAGCTATAGCACAATGGTTATAAACACACAGCACTGACAACAACATGACTACAAATAATGATTCCATGCATTAAAATTAGATCCAGCCTCCATCACCCGCGTCCAAAACAATGTGAGAAAAGGAGAAAAATGATAATGAAACAATACATGTAGAAAGATAACATGAAAGGGGATTTTATAACTTAATGCCTGAGATAGAAAAGTGGATCAAATAATGAAAGAAGTGCTTTAAATTGAGTTTCAGGCCCTAATCCATAATTCAAGTTGAATGAATTCCTGTTGAATCTGATATTTTTCAATCCTGCTTACCTAAATAATGATTTTGCAGACACCATAATGTGATTGGAAACCGAAATATGATCAAAGCATTTGTAGCACATGCAAATGAAGATGATATTTTGCAAGCAAATTAAAATTGCACACTCGAAGCTATTCTGGTTTTCAGCATGCATTTAGTCACAATGGTTAAAATATTCTAAAGTCAATATGGCTAAGAATCTCATAGCAAAGCAAGAAGAGATGAGCACAAACTCAAAACTTAGAAACTGTTAGATAACCTAAATTGTGGTGTCAATGTCCAATCCATATCACAATCAAACAATTCTCAGAATGGCAAAAAATTAGGGTGGTCTGACATGAAAGATGCCACAGACAGCAAAATGGATGTTAATAGATGTAGGATTAGTGTGCATAGAAAATATTGAGACAAAAGGAGAAAATGCTGGTTATCAGCATTTTCTTCTTTTGCATCGATGTTTTCCAAAGTATTCAATACTAGGAACATCAGAACCAGGTTTTGTTTGGGAAAGGGCTAATTATAATTGTACATTAATATTGTACATGACAGACACATGCATTAAAAAAAAACAAATGCATATTTTAACATTGACATTTCGAATTTGCAGTTGAAATGGCACTCAAAGCATGCACTTTAGATAAGAGGAATTGGCTTGCAGAGTTTTTTTTGTTTTTTGTTTTTTTTTTTTTTTCAAATAGAGCCAAAATTCATGATATGCACTACAGTATATACCTATATTATTAGCCAAATTGATATATTTTTCCCTACCAAACCTATGTTGTTAGTAAACAGCACTATGCAAATAAGAAGGTGGGTTTCTCAGCATAGCATGCTATCAACAACAGTCTAAACTTGAATTTTTTGACAATGCAAAGGCTTTCACAAGCTTCATCTGACTATGCCAAGGTGGGCAACTCTAAATGAAAGAATTAAGGTACATTCCACTCATCATCAGATACAAAAACACTTCATGATCAGATCAGCATGCAGTAAGACTTTGTTCGTTACATTGAACATTTTCATTCAGCATGACTTGGTTAATCTTATGTGACACAAGCAACATGAATATATCTACCAAGACAACTACAAACCAAACAAACAGAAGCACAGATGAGCATACTCTCCATTGCCGAGCTCTATTGATTAAACCATCAAATATGACCTCTGCAGTTTTCGGTACGCCAACAGCCTATTTGGTCGTCATAATCTAATTATAGCACACCATTTGAATTATCGAATCAAAATAATTCAGTTTTATCTTGCATGATCATTACGTATACATTACGTCGCTTCTATTTTTGGCTGAAGCCGGTAACATTTGAATTATCGAATCAAAATCATTCAGTTTGATCTGGTTTGATTGCGTATACATTACGTCGTTTCTATTTTTGGCAGAAGCTGGTAATTTGAAGTGTCAGCCAATCATTTCTTGTATCAGAATTTTCGATTGTTTATGAGTATATTAGCGACGATTGGATACCGAAATCCCGCCAAGGCCCCGAGATTAGACGTGAAACGACCCCGCGATAACAGAGCTCATTCTATCGAAATGGAATGTAGGGAGAATGCGCTCTGTTCGTAAGAGAGTAAGATGAGCATGATACAGCAGCGTGAGAGGGAAGACAATATTCACCTTTACGGGTGAAATGTAAGGGTGCAGTTCTCGGACGCTGAGGTGACGAAGGTGGAGGCAGATCAGCCTGCTTGCCGATCATCGTCGGCTTCATACGTGGGAGTGGCGGGATCACAACGTTGTCGTCCCATGGTGGCAGTTCTAGCGGCTTCTTCTTCTTTGGTCGGGGAATTTTGTGTCTGGGTGAACCTTTTGAGTCTGCGAATGATGATTCTGACTCTGTGATCGAGGGTTGCGGCGACGTGATTCCTCGTCCAGGGGAACCAGGGATTTCTGAAGCTGGAATGAACGAATTTGGATCAGACTGGAGTGGATTGTGAATCATTTCTGAGGGAGAGCTAATGTCTCCAGTATCAGCATAACTGTCTGTGTCATATTGTGGGGAGCTGATTAAGTCAGCACCCGACTGACTAGTGACATCGCGCGGTGAGACAGATCGCTCCGGGGATAATGACCTACGAGCGCGCTCAGCGTCCATCTCCGGCGCCCATGATCCGGGATCCGTCTCATCATTATCACAATAATCGTCTGTGTATTGTCTATCTTGCGTATATTGTTGTGTATCATACCCCACCCCCTGATCGTAACCTTCACTAGAATAATATCCTGTATTTTGATCATAATGTTCGACTGGTTGAGGCTGCTGGCCCACGTGACCACCACTTGGTGGTACATTCTCCGACCCACCTAGATCAACCAGAGGCTGACCTGTAGACATGTAATAATCCTGGTCAGTTTGAGGTTCAGGTAGGACCGGGGGACCGTTATGCGCCGTGCTGTAATCCCCCGCATTCTCCGCGTACTCCTCATCACTGTAACCCTCGTACTCCATCTGACCGGTGATGTGTGACTCGCCGTACTCGTTCTGGTATCCGAGTATCTCCCCGGTACTCATGTGTCGCTGAACCTTCTCCTGACTACTGCGACCAGAACCATACCCGTCCGACTGACCAGCTGGCATTCCAGGGTCAAATGATACCAACCGTTCATGTCCATTAGTGATTTCTGGGTCCATATTACCACTTAATAAGTCTACTTCTGCTCCACCATTACTCTGTATGTTTGCTAGTTTACCGTGTTGAGGACCAAAAGGGTCGAACTCGCTTCCCTGGAAGTCTGTGAAAGAGAACATGAGAAAATAACCACCACCAGTTAATGTTTACATGTGTTATATAGTATGTTAGCAGATATATATGCTAAGGATAAAACAATAATGACAGATCTCTGCTAAGAATGGAGTTAAATTATTTTTCTTTTAAAAGAAGATTAAAGATTTGTACAAGAGAATAGATTATTCCCAAAGACTTCATTAGTTTTTTAACTGGACATCAGCAACCTGTCATTTTCCTGTCAATTAAAACCTCTATCCAATAATAGAAAAAAAATATTCCTTACATTGAAATAATAATTATGTGACCCATCTTGAGGAAAGGGACCATCTCTGATCTAAAGTCGGTCTGCGACAATTTGTACAGGTGTCATTCTAAGATGATTTGCTGAATCTGAGTTTGTGAATTATCCCTTTCCTTGTGATGGATTACATAATTATTTCTCATAACACCAAAATTGAGAAATTACATATTCTGATACAAAAAATAATATCAAATGAAAGTTTAGCAATATAGATCTAGCAATAACTGCATAGTATTTTTCAATTCAATGAAAATAACAATTTCCTCGATCTGTATGTTAGCCTTGTACGACAATATGTATTTCATGTAAAAATAATCTCTGTATCATTCCAATTCAATTATATGTACTGTCAGAGTCTGGACAAATAAAATATCCATTGATACTGAAAAATTAAAGATTATAAAGAATTTGTAGGCCTTGAACACTTTCCCAAACAAGACCTGGTTATGACGTCCCTAATAGGAAAGGCTTGAGAAAACACTGAAACAAAAGAAGAAACTGCTGATAACCAGCAGTTTCTCCTTTTGTCTCCTTTTGTCTCAATATTTTCTTAGCTATATTGTAAAACAAATCCCTTCTTTTTCAATGTCCACTTTGTTGTCTGCAGAAACTTTCAAATTGGACCATCCTAATTTTTTGTCGTTTGGGAAAGGGTTAACATTATCTAAATCTCTTATTCAGAAGGTAATTATTGCTGGCAGTTCAAGTTTTATCAAGTTTGAGAAAACCCCTAGCCTAGAAAATCTGTTTACACATGTAGGCCGACACTGACAAGGTAAATTGATTCTGACATGGCTGAATCCTGCTGGAGAATTATCTGAACGGCCCATCAGATCAGTTACAAATATGTGAAGGCTGATGTTATATTGGAGGATAAACTAGCAGATGGCATCATTAATTATTTTATCAATAAATCATTAAATATGAACCTCTGTTTCTGCACAAAGAACCAGTTGAATACACATTGTTACTTTTCATCAAAAACCTATTAAATCCGTATGTACAAGGTTTTAGAGGAAAAGCCGCAGCACACATTTCAGTTTTTTGACCTTTGACTTCAAATTTTTGTTCATTTTTGATTCAATAGGAAGCATGCCATTATGAACATCAGATCAATAGACCTTTTTTACAACTGTGCTATATCCCATGATAATGCTTTTCAATAATGCTAGCTTGTGGCTCTGAAGTGATCTGCCTAAGGGCAGGCATTGTAACATGATCATAAAATAAGCTGTCTTGATGCATAATAAATGATAGTTGCAATAATGTAACCGAAACCTTTTTGAATTTTGATCTGGGTTTCGGTTACAATTCCTTCCTATTTGTTGCAATGGAGCAGGTGCTGGAATGATTCATTCCAGCAAGTTTAGCTTAGTCAAACTTTAAAATGAAGCTATGGAATGTAGTAAGAATGTTACCTGACAACAGGTTAACTATTTTTCTGTCAATCCAGCATAGTTTTATGTTGAAATCACTTTTAAATAAAGTTCAATTCAATTTTGAAATGGTGTACCCACCCATTTTATTCTACTGAGACTTGAATTTTCCGTTGGAAGAAATCATTGATAACAATTCTTGTTGATACTTTTTAAGTGAATTTGTGCCATGGAATATCTTTTTATGGGATACACATCTGATTAGAATTGTTAGTATTCAAAAATTTATGCAAGAAAATGTGTTTTCCACTCTTTTGTCTTGCTCCACAAGAAGGAATAGGGTGGACTCGTAGCCACAAACCAATACCCATCATCAAGTTTGTGGCTACGATATCGCAGCTAAATAAATGAGGGCATACCGGCATATAGATACTGCATATGTTCATTATGTAGATCTATAAATTGTAATGTTTTCTCTTCAACATAATTATGAGTACCACTCATTCTCTTACAAGTGGATCATTATCAACAGAGTAATGCCATGCCCTAATCATTTGTCATATAATGGAAGTATTGTAACATAACATCAATTTTCAGCAAAAACCTCGTTACAGCAGCTTAAAACAAGCTGCAGTTACGAGGTTTTTGTTGAAAAGCAGCAGCGATAATATGATAGCGGCTTTTCTTTAATCTTCAGACTTAAGTCTGCAGATGCTTCTTTTTCCCATATTTCATCAGGCTCGTAGAAAAAGGGGGGCTAGGGGGGCTATAATTACCACCAAAGTTGGTCAAAAATGCCAAATTTTCCTTATTTTACACTAAAAGTCTAAGAAAAATCTAATTTAGCCCCCCCCCCCCCCCCCCCCCCCACACACACACACACATTATTCAGACACTGGGACTTTAGCCACCCCAATATAAAATTGCTTCCCACTGGCCTGTTCATAATGTATTTTTCGGTTTAGATTTTTCACTAAGAAGTTTGATTTCATGAAGAAACAACCTTTTGGTCAGCATGATGTCTATGGATTCATTTCAACAAGGTTCTCATTTTCAACTTAATATGAAAAGATAAATTTTACACTTCACTAAATGTAGCTAATATTAACTGAAATATTTTTGAATTTTGAAATTAAATACTTCCTGTCCTCATGCATGACTGATGATACTCTCATTTCATCAGTAGCGGAATTTTTAATTTGATACGGGCCATTCTATATTGTATTATAATTTGATAATCTGATTCTCGTAATTTCAACATTTTCCTGCTTTATTAGCGCAACTATTTCTGACAAACTTTACACTGAAACTTTACACATGCCTCTGTGACCAAAATATCAGCCGCTAGGCAAAGATTCATTACTCAAACATGTAATTTAGTGGAATTTTTACCCTTTTGGGTCAACTGTCACAGATCTGTGATAACTATTCTTCTACTGTAGCTAATGCTTTCATAGTTGGCATGAATTCTTCTGTGACAATTTATATCGGCCTCTAGGCAAAGATTCAATACTCTGAAATTAAAATTTTAAATAATTTGGCATGAATCAAAACCTTTTTAGAGTTTTTCAGCATCCAGCACTTGGTAGTCATGCTTTGCTGTCCGACAGCTCTTGCCGTTCTTTAAGTTACTGTTATAAAATTTAGATTCATGAAAAAATCTTCATTCCCTTAAGGAGGAATGCTCCAGTTTTTCGGAACACTCGGTCATTGCTGTAGTAAATTAAATGTTTCGTACCAATATGTTTCGCTACTAAATTTTCAATAATATAACACATCATTAAAATTTACAATTTTCGACGGTAAAAGTGTATTTATTATGCGAAACTGATTTCGTCAAGATGTAAACTGATTATTTAGAGCAAGACAGTCGTAAGTGTGTATGCATTTACCATAGTTTTGCGTCATTTTATTTATGTGTAGCTGATAAAAATTGCTGTAATTCACTAATAAGTGCACTGACCTATACATTTTCTTTTTGAATTATTACCAGGACATTGTTGCTGATTACAATGAGGGAGTTTTATCAAATTCTATTATGTAGAACTTGAAATATTTCCAAAAATATGCAAATTTTGACGTAAAACACTCCTGGGCTTAGTTGATCTAACCGAACACGTTAGCATGTTGTTTTATACATTTACGCGTTTATAATAGCACATATTTTGGGTTTTCTGTTCTTGTTAGATGTAAGACGTTACTTTAAAACCGTTTTCGGGACTAAACGATGAATATACAGCATTGTTTTAGCATTTTAGTGAGCTTGGACAGGTGCAAGAAATTGTGCATTTTTTCGATGTAGGGGTATGTGATACGAATGCCTATAAAATTCAAACAAGATCGCTGACCATCCATTTTTATTTTATTTTTCAATTGGTAATAACTTGTAATTTCAACATAGAAAATATTAATAAATTCTATTATTGGGAAAAAAATTAGGAAACTGGAGCATACCCCCTTAAGACGTCATTACTCATACAAATTGCACTGTTATCAAAATGATGGTGTGGATTAATAGCCAATCGAAACTTTGAGTTAATATGGAGGTTGTATTGGCAAAGATGAATGAGGCATATGATTTGTACTAGTCCTTTAATTCCCCACATCGTGTGTAGCGATTATCTACAAATAGATACACCAGAAAACAATAAGAATCTCTTATAACCAACAATCTACCTACTCTTCAACTTTGACTAAGACGACAAACCCAAATGACCCAAAATATTATCGAAGAGATAGAGCTAGTGATGTCACAAGTCGAACTGCATTTGCATGCAGCCCGACCTGTGTCAACACTAACTTAAAATGTTACCAAATTTATCTATCATTTACCAGCGATGACTGACCAAAATAGACTCTTTGACAATTACATCAAAAATATAGTTTATATAGAATTTTCTGATAAAGGGTTTCTAAGACAAACATTTCTAGAAAATGTGTTAAATTGGAAATAAAACAATCTCTTAAGGCAATAAATGTTGTCATAATCATCAAGGCAACCTATTTTGGAAAATGAATGAGCACAGTGATTGTCAGGATCAGGCGGCGCAGAATGTGCAGCCTGATCCGGGGAAACACTGTACAATGGCAATAAAATGCAGAGTATCAATACAACCCGACCATATTCTAATAAACCAAACAAGCATATTGTATCAATTCTAGAACACTAGAACTGACGTGAATCTACAACGAGTCTACGACTACAGTGCAGAAACCTAAACAAATATTTGCAACCTTTAGTTACACAAGACCGAAAACATTGCTGACAATAATTTGCATTAAAATTCCCAAATTGTCCAAATATGTCAATGATTCCAGGCAATAACAGTGTCACATGTCAACTCAATGTAGACACAATATGAAGATATCAACCCTAAAAACCTTCTGCAGCAGAAAATGGCTGACCAAACAGCATGGATCAAGATCGGACTGCACAAAATGCAAGCCGATCTCATGCCAAGTTGTTTCGTAACACAAACTCGGTGAAAAATGAATGCATACACTAGACTGTATACAAACCCAAGAATCTCTTCGTATCTCAATATGCAAAACACCTTATTGGCCAGATAAAGTGCGTTGTAAAATGAGCAAATATGCCGACGCCATTTTAACAGTGCAACCCTTGCTGCAGTCAACGCAATAAATTGCAGGAACAACAAATGCAACATGGAAATTATATATGGATGAGTGTAGACTAATCATTGGTGCATTATATTATAGCTTGATACATACGGAACTTGTATCTGGATCTCAAACCAAACATTTTTTCAACACATGTAGCATTTCTTCATTCTAACGACCATGCCTTTTTTTCTCAGAGTCACGTGACCGGAAAAACCTTTTCGCACAAATATTTTCGATACCAAACGATTCGCACAAATCCTTTTTCGCTACTAATACAAATCGTAAGCGCTTTTGCCGCTTACATACCAGCCCTCTAATTGCAAAGTAATAGACTTTAATCCGATACTTTGCAATTACAAGCCTGAAAAAACATAATACTTGGTTCAAATTTCAAATACAATTATTTACAGTCTTATAAAGACAAATTGTTTAAATTACCAATGACAAATGCTAAATGAACAGTTGACAAATTATCAAGTCACAACTTCAGCTCATGAATATTCTTGTGTACAAGACAAAAAATGAATGCTTATTCTAGTTCAAGCATAACCACCAATTTATCGATTGGCCTAACTAAAACATTTGTGGCTGTTCTAACTTTGACCTGACGCACAAGACCAGCACGGTCTGGCAAAGTTTCAACAACCACTGCAAGTGGCCAAGAATTCCGTGGTGCATTCGAGTCCACAATAACGACAATATCTCCAACTTTGACATTTTTCCTCTGAAAGTGCCATTTTTGACGCTCTTGTAGAAGGGGTAGGTACTCTCGTACCCACCTCTTCCAAAAGAGGTTAGACATGAACTGAATTTGTCGCCATCTTCGTTTACAATAATTGTCATCTTCATCAAAAATACCCGGAGGTAGATTTGTCTCACTTTTTAACAACAGCAGGTGATTAGGTGTGAGTATGTTTAGATCATTCGGTTGATCTGATGCGCGTGTAAGCGGACGGCTATTCAATATAGCTTCAATTTCACATAGAAGTGTCGAAAGTCCTTCATCGTCAAGCACTTGTTGCTTTAGAGTATAGTTCATTGCACTCCGTACTGATTTAATGAGTCTTTCCCATACACCTCCAAAATGGGAACCCATCGGTGGGTTAAAGGTCCATTCAACATTATGTTGTATCATAGCACTATTTATTGCCGTAGAGTTCCATTCGTTAATGGCAGTTTTCAACTCACGTTCCGCGCCAACGAAGTTTGTCCCATTATCAGATATCATTTTCTTAACCTGACCGCGGCGCGCAATAAACCGTCTCAAGGCATTGATATAAGAACTTGTGTCTAATGAATATGCTAATTCTAAATGAACAGCCCTACTAGCCAAGCAAGTGAAAATAACGCCCCAGCGTTTAACTCTACTTCTTTTCATTTTGACTTCAAAAGGTCCAAAATAGTCAACTCCTACCCGCGTAAAGGGTGGTTCGTCCGCAATCACTCGGTCTCGCGGTAATGTAGACATTTTCTGTTGGCCAACATGTGCCCTTTGTCGTCTGCAATCAACACACTTCGATATGACTTTCTTAATAGCCGAAGGAGCTCTGATTAGCCAGTATCTTTGCCTTAAATTAGCCAACATGTGATTTCTCCCAGAATGCATAAGCTTACTGTGAATATCTCTTAAAATCAAAGTCGATACATGATGATCTTTTGGCAGGATCACTGGGTGCTTATTTGTACAGGAGATATTTGCGTTGTGCAGTCTACCACCCACGCATAATAACTTGTCTTGTATTATTGGGTCTAAGCTTTTCAAGCTACTTCTCTTCTTTACCTTAGAATCTGACCCTTGTAGGTCTTTAATTTCATCTGCAAAACACTCTAACTGAACAAACCTCAATATCTCTGATTCTGCTTCTTGCAAGTTTGATAAGGTTAACTTCCCAGGCAGAGTACCTTTCAGTGATTGACCATACTTCAACCTAACACGTTCTTGTAGCATGGACCTAATTTTCAAAATCCAGGCTACACTTCTTTTAAGACCATACCATGAAGAATGGTAGTTGATAAGCCTATTCATAGGTTCATCATTGACCTTTAACATAGAAAGTCCTACAGGGATGGCTTTCACCTCCGGATCATCATCATTTAGCTCTAACTTACCTTCGGGTTTACAAGACCATTGCTCATTATCTGACCAAAGAAAATCTGGAGCTTTTATCCAATGATTTAACCAATCTTTCTCAATGACTCCCATGCCTCTGGAAGCTAAATCTGCTGGATTTTGTTTTGTGTTAATATAACACCACTGATCAGGCTCTGACCCTTCATGTATGACTGTAAGTCTATTTGCAACAAATGTATGAAAACGACTTGATGTATTTCTTATATATCTAAGTACAGACATGCTGTCTGTCCAAAAGTAACTACTATCTACCATTATTTCCAACTCACGTTTCAGCATTTTGTCCGTTCGTACAGCCACTGTTGCTGCTGTCAGTTCCAATCTGGGAACGGTAACCTTTTTAAGGGGTGCAACTCGAGATTTTCCCATTACAAAGGAACAATGTACTCTATCATTTGTATCAACTAACCTTAAGTAGGTAACAGTCCCATAGCCTTTCTCACTAGCATCAGCAAAATGGTGCAACTGTACTGTTCGTGGTTGGCCAAAAGTTTGTGGCTTATAGCACCTCTCAACACAGTAGTTCGACACATCCTGAATGTCGTTTAACCAACGACGCCACATCCTCGCATACTTCTCAGGAATTTGATCGTCCCAAGACAACTGTGCTTGACACAATTCTTGAAGTATTGTTTTGGGTCTGAGAACAAGTGGTGACAAAAATCCCAAAGGATCATATATTGAACTTACACATGATAAGATGCCTCTTCTTGTGAAAGGTTGATCTTTCAAGTCTATAGTGAAGTTAAAGGTGTCTGTCTGCATACACCAACTTACCCCTAGAGTTCTCTCTATAGGCAGACGCTCATAATCTAGGTCCAAATCCTTTATACCACTCGCCCTATCCTCTACTGGAATACTGTTCACTACCTCTCTACTATTGGAAATCCATTTGGATATGTTAAACCCACCTTCCTCAAGAATTGCTTTAACATCTTTTACCAATGATGTGGCTCTACTTACCGTGGATGTTGATTTAAGGCAATCGTCCACATAGAAATTCTTCAGCACAGTGTCGATTGCTTCTTGCTCAAATTTGCCCTGTACATCGGTAGCTGCCTTTCGAAGGGCATAATTTGCACAGCTCGGTGAGGATGTGGATCCAAATAAATGGACATTCATCTTATACTCGGTTGGGTTCTTACTTGTATCCCCTAAATCCCACCATAAAAACCTTTGATAGTTTCTGTCCCTCTCTGTTACTTGTACTTGGTAAAACATACTCTCTATGTCACCGGTTACAGCTATCTTTTCTTGTCTAAATCTTAAAAGGGTACCAACAAGGTTGTTAGTAAGGTTAGGACCTTGTAAAGGCATATCATTCAGCGAAACTCCCTGAAATTTTGCTGCACAATCAAAAACCACTCTGATTTTATCCTTCTTGGGGTGGTAAACACCATGATGGGGTAAATACCATACCTGTCCTATCGTGGGTATATCATCTCTCGACACCTTCCGGGCATAACCCTTCTTAAAGATATTATTCATGAATTCAGTGTACTTCCTGTGAAAATTTATGTCTTTCTCGAAACGCTTCCTGAGCATAATAAGCCTTTGTTCTGCTTGTTTTCTATTATTCGGCATAACAGTTGGTCTATTTACAAATGGTAAATCAATTGAGTAATGACCTTCAATCCTCTTAACTGAATTGGCGACTACCTGAAGAAACTGTTTGTCTTCCCGTGAATTCTCAGGAACATCATCTATGACTCTCTCGCAAAAGTCATAGTTAAATTGGTTAACAATCTGATCCTGTAAAGTGGGCTCCACTTTGATAAAATTTGAAACCACCTTACCATTATATGGTGACGTGTCTAATGGGCCATTGACCACCCAACCAAATATCGTTTTCACCGCAAAGGGTCCGCCATTCTGACTTGGGATAACCTCCCACGGCTCCATAGCCTTGGGCACATTGACTCCTATCAATAAATCTACAGGGCTTTCGATACGCTGCAGTGACACATCCTTCAGATATGACCAATTCTTCAAATCATCTGATGAAATCACATCCTTTTTACATACAGGTAACTTACCTTGAGTGTACACTACTGGCAAGTCAAGTGAACTATTTCCATCCAGTGAACTAATTTCTAAACCACTTACCTTGTAGGTAGTGTATACACTTTCCTTGTTCATAGTAGAAAGATTAATTTTGGCCTTCTTACCTTCCAAATTAAGTGCCTTGACCAATCTTTCTGAGCAAAAAGAAGCTGTACTTCCCGAGTCTAAGAAGGCATATGTCTCTAAATACTTATCACTCGATTTAACCTTAACCCTAACAGGAACTATTGGCAATGCCTGGGTAACTTTCTCTCCAGCCCCCATATGAGTAGCAGAGGATGTGGCTTTAGGTGTAAATTCAGGAGTATCCACATTTAAGGATCGGTTTATGTGAAGTATAGAAGTGTGTAAACCGTTACAATACTTACACTTGTCCTTATTTCTACATTCATTCTTAAAGTGACCAGACTTAAGACACCCAAAACACAATCCCTTCGACCTCAGAAACGCAAACCTGTCCTTAATATCTTTCTCCCGTATTTTATTACACTCGTGTAGAGCATGATTATGCAGGTTGCAAAATAAACAAGGTTTTTGCTGTGCATCACTTACCTTGCTGCTAGAACCATTTTCTGACAGATTAGTGACAAAACTTTTGCTACCTGTATTACCCTTTGCATTTGACTTTGATTTTGCCAAAGAGTTATTTGTATTGGATAGTACCAATCTCCCATACACTGGGTCTCTGGCTTTAAGAGCTTCCTTACGTATGAAAGAGACAAGGGTTTCAAACTTTATCATGCCATTCTTTGACCTTACATCATATACAATATTTCTCCATTTATCATGCATGAAGTAGGGCAGTTTTTTGACAATTAGTTTTAAATTATCCGGGTACTCGATAATAGCCGAAGCGTTGGTGTCGCCAACCGCGAATAAGCATTCACGTAAGAATATTGCATACTCATCTAGTGCCTGCGGGTCATCAGCTTTGATGACTGGCCAATTCAGAGCTCTTTCGACGTATGTTCGCGCAATCACATTCTGATCACCGTAGCGATAAGCAAATTCTTCAATAGCCGCTTTAAAACCTTTTTCCGCGCTAAGATTTGAATATCCTACGACTAATTTGTGGGCTTCGCCGCTCGTAAATTGTAGCAAGAAATTTAACTTTTCTTCGAAGGAATCAGTGTTTGAACACACCCTTTGGTTAAATTGCCTAGTGAACCTTTTGTAATCTAAAACGTTTCCGTCAAATTTTAAAATTTCAGCCTTCGGTTTATTGAGCTCGCGTGTCACTAATAAATTGACATCGGTTTCGCGTGAATAATTCAAAGCGTGATTGTTACTGTCAATAACTATCTGTTTCGGCGTAGATATACTCTGTGATTTCAAATCTGTACTCTTTCCCAATGCTCGAAGTTCTTCTTCAGCTTCAATGAAACTCCTCTCTAAATAGTCTAGCGCCTTTTCTCTCGCGCTGCTCACCTCCAGCTCGGTTTTAAGATTCAATTCTTCTTCTTTGAACCGTACTCTTAGCTTCTCTTCTTCCAATTCCTGTCTCAATTTGACGGATGATGCCCTAGCCTTCAACTCGGCCTGTCGCTGAGCCTCCTTGACGCGTTCAATTGACACCTGTGATGCAACGCTTTGTTGGCTTGCTGCGTAGTTACTGCTAGGTCTTCTGGTGTTCCTGGTTACCCAACTTTCACATAATGATTTCACCTCTGAAAATTTTCTAGTCTCTTTTTCAAACTGCTTGCTCAATTCTTGTTGATCATCACTGTCGCTCAACGTTATGCAAGCATCATTTAAATCGAGAAGATCTTCATAGTATGACAACCACCTTGAGTAAGTGTCCTGAATTATAGTATGATCTTTATCCTCGTCGATAAGTCTGTGAATGTCACTGGATAAAGTGTTGAGTTTTCTGAAAGTCTTATCTCGATCCTTTAATTTAAGGTCCAGTTGATATGAACGACCCTTCTCAGTGAGAGCTCTGGATCTCTGATGAGAGTCTTCGGATTCTGTCCCATGAAGTTCCATAATGAACATGTATTGGCAAAGATGAATGAGGCATATGATTTGTACTAGTCCTTTAATTCCCCACATCGTGTGTAGCGATTATCTACAAATAGATACACCAGAAAACAATAAGAATCTCTTATAACCAACAATCTACCTACTCTTCAACTTTGACTAAGACGACAAACCCAAATGACCCAAAATATTATCGAAGAGATAGAGCTAGTGATGTCACAAGTCGAACTGCATTTGCATGCAGCCCGACCTGTGTCAACACTAACTTAAAATGTTACCAAATTTATCTATCATTTACCAGCGATGACTGACCAAAATAGACTCTTTGACAATTACATCAAAAATATAGTTTATATAGAATTTTCTGATAAAGGGTTTCTAAGACAAACATTTCTAGAAAATGTGTTAAATTGGAAATAAAACAATCTCTTAAGGCAATAAATGTTGTCATAATCATCAAGGCAACCTATTTTGGAAAATGAATGAGCACAGTGATTGTCAGGATCAGGCGGCGCAGAATGTGCAGCCTGATCCGGGGAAACACTGTACAATGGCAATAAAATGCAGAGTATCAATACAACCCGACCATATTCTAATAAACCAAACAAGCATATTGTATCAATTCTAGAACACTAGAACTGACGTGAATCTACAACGAGTCTACGACTACAGTGCAGAAACCTAAACAAATATTTGCAACCTTTAGTTACACAAGACCGAAAACATTGCTGACAATAATTTGCATTAAAATTCCCAAATTGTCCAAATATGTCAATGATTCCAGGCAATAACAGTGTCACATGTCAACTCAATGTAGACACAATATGAAGATATCAACCCTAAAAACCTTCTGCAGCAGAAAATGGCTGACCAAACAGCATGGATCAAGATCGGACTGCACAAAATGCAAGCCGATCTCATGCCAAGTTGTTTCGTAACACAAACTCGGTGAAAAATGAATGCATACACTAGACTGTATACAAACCCAAGAATCTCTTCGTATCTCAATATGCAAAACACCTTATTGGCCAGATAAAGTGCGTTGTAAAATGAGCAAATATGCCGACGCCATTTTAACAGTGCAACCCTTGCTGCAGTCAACGCAATAAATTGCAGGAACAACAAATGCAACATGGAAATTATATATGGATGAGTGTAGACTAATCATTGGTGCATTATATTATAGCTTGATACATACGGAACTTGTATCTGGATCTCAAACCAAACATTTTTTCAACACATGTAGCATTTCTTCATTCTAACGACCATGCCTTTTTTTCTCAGAGTCACGTGACCGGAAAAACCTTTTCGCACAAATATTTTCGATACCAAACGATTCGCACAAATCCTTTTTCGCTACTAATACAAATCGTAAGCGCTTTTGCCGCTTACAGAGGTCTAAGGTTTAAGGTCCTTGAAAAGTAGAAAAGCATTTGATAGGCTAGCAGTATAAAATATGGATTAAGCAATTATGTACATATTTCAAGTAAGTAATCCTGTTTCACAATGGTACCAGCTGGTATACAAGAACATTGGCTTGTTTAACCCATTAACAAAAGTTTAAGCTTGTCCAAATTCAAAGAAGTTGCAGACAGCATTTTCCATGATGAAATATTGAAAGGTTAGGATAACTTTTGTAGAAAACATTGCAGAAAATGAAGAAATAGTTTTATCACAAGCAATTTCTTCATATTAATTTTATCTTGTGATAGAATTTTGTATGAAAAGATATTCATTTATCATAGATCTAATACCAGATGATTCCTTTGACTAAGAATAAGTTTCTCTTCACTATTTATTGAAGGTCCACCACCAGATAATGTCTGTTCTCTTAATCTCACCTTGAATGTTCATGTTATGTACTCCATCTGTAGCTTGGTCTGTCATGTTGGTAGCTGGTGCAACTAACCACTTTCACTGAGAGTATTTTATTTATCCAGTAAATCCAATGCTTCACACTTGTTCACTAATATATATCCCAAAGAATCACTTCACACAGTGCACCTATCTCCAAACAAGTTTCGTCAAAGACCACACTCCAAGGTCATAAACGTCCTATAGAAGACACTATCCGAACACTTTAGCAGCAAAGTCCAACACAGCCAAGTTGTGGCACAATTTATTTGCCTTACTGCAGCAAGTTCACCTACCCACACTGACCACAAATACTGTCACATGCTACCCTGACAGCACACACAGTGAATACACAGTTAAGTTGACAGTTGTAATTAATGCATCTATACTGTGTTAACTGTATCAATAATGGATGCAGTATCAGGGGTTGAAAAATTTCTTCAAACCTACTAGTCCTGTAGGACTAGTAGCTCTGAATTTCTACTCGCCCTTAAGGCAACCCAACTCGCCCTTAAAGATGAAGAAAATTTTAGACTGTTGGCTCTTACAGATGCAGTGTTATGCAAATAACATAACTCTTTGACTCTGTTAATGTTTAGGTACAAATAAAGCACAAAAAAGATTCTGTGTTCTTCCAGCCAGGTATCTTGGACTGTCCGTTTTCTCTTTTCACTATCATACTTATTTTGTTGTGCCCTTCTTTTCACTTGTTTGGGCTGATCCTCCTTTTTATTTTCATCACTGGCTTGCCCCCGCCCAAAAAACGATCGGATGTCCGATGTTCCAGCCATGTTTCACAACAGACGAATTTTGTACTCTAGATTGACGTATTTTCGCTTCGCAATACACATTACAGTGATCATTCAAGCGTTTAAAGATACGGAATACTATGCAGGTTAAACTGGAGATCCTGTCTACACATTATCGTGTATTTCGACATGGTCTCCAGTCTACAAATCAAGCGTCTATGAAGATTGATCAACATAAAAAGGTTTTACAGCGAATATTATTTTTTCCGATATGAAGTTGTTTGAAATAAATACATTCTTTTTCGATCTTTTATTTTTTTCGCTCAATCAGTGTGATTCAAGTCCTAAATTTGCACTCGCCCCGTCGGACTAGTTCGTCCCCAAATCTACTCGACCGACGGCATTTTCTACTCGCCAATGCGAGCGGGCGAGTGGATTTTTCAACCCCTGAGTATGTCAATACTTCATTCCTCGAGGGGACCTCCATTTGTCACCTAACTAAATACACACATTTCTACAGGGAATAAAACATTGTCACTTTTCAACAAAAACCTCGTAACTGCAGCTTGTTTTAAGCTGCAGTTACGAGGTTTTTGTTGAAAAGCAGCAACTAGTTGGAGCCATCAGACACAAATATGGGGGTAGACAATTGGTCTGCCCTTATTTCTTTTCCTAGACTGACATTAGCCTTTACTTGCCCCTGCAAAAACAGGTCCCACTTTCACGGGTGGTAAACAGAGAAACTAGCTCCAAAAAGAGGTAGTTGCATAGAGCGAAAATTTGTAGGTCACGAACACATTTTCTAAAATTATTTCTTTTAAAGCGAGTTTTTGAGAAATCTGGCGATGCTGTAATATGAAGAAATGGTCGAAGTTTATTGTGCACAAGAGTATACGGTATTAGTAGCAGGGTTTGAATACAATCGTTGGAAAACATTTCAAAATCGAAAGTAAAAAAGTTTTTACTTTCGATTTTGAAATGTTTTTCAACGATTATATTCAAACTCTGCTTACTAACACCGTATATTCTCGTGCACAACAAACTTCGATCATTTCTTCATATTACAGCATCGCTGGATTTTTCAGAAACTCGTTGTAAAAGGACAAAAATGTAGAAAAATGTGTTCGTGACCTACCTTTGTATACAGATTTTAGCTCTATACAACTACCTCAGTAGAGGCCGGATGTCACGAGGAAACGAAATACCGTTGACTCTTTTTGGAGCTAGTTTCTCTGTTTACCACCCGTGACTTTAGAAGGCCTAACATTTCTTTCAACCTTACATTAGACTAAAGTTGTCTAGCAATGCAATTAATAGAGTCAAGCAAGATTATAGCTTCAGTCTAATTATGCAAATTCAAGCTCCTGATAAATGATGATCAGTCAGAATATATTAGAAGCTTGAATTTATACTGACATTTCCTGAAAAGATTGATGCACCATGCAATGACAAACATAGCACAGAATATCACAATAAAATTAAAATATTTTTCCAAAAAAATTTGCCCCACCCCTAATAATCTTTTTCCAGATTTGTCAGTTGGCCCACTAATTAATATCCGTCAAATAAATCCTGGTCGATCTTGATCTTTACCCACTATATACTTCAATTTCGTCCTTTGATAATCCAAGCATGTCTGTTTTCACCAGTATCTCACCTTGATTATTACCTCATGATTACCTGCAACGAGAGAAAAAAAGGTAAATTGTAGTAAAATGACTACATTCACAGCTTTAGATAAGATGAAGTTTTTTCATTCTTAATCAAATATTTTACATCCAAACCCTATGTTGTGGATACTCAATTGAATCGTCTCATTGAGACGATTCAAATGAGTACCCACAATATAGGGTTTGACTTTCAACAAGAGGCCCAGAGGGCCTTATCGGTCACCTGAATCAAATGAGCAGAAACATTTAAGGAACATGTTAAGTTAACAAAAAGCGCAACCCCCCCAGCACCACCATTTCTTGACAGTCTTTTTTTCTCTTGTACAAACTTATTTAAAGACTCAAATACCAAAATGTGAATTCAATCCAACAATAGAACATTTCTTAATATGTACCCTATTTACCCCCTTTTGGCATCTTTTGGGGCCCCAAAGGAAGATAACTCCAGGATTTGTAAAAATCTGAAGCGGCTTCCCATTGGAATGCTTCCTGCCAAGTCTGGTAGAAATCTGTCCAATGGTTCTCAAAAAGAAGAAGAAAATGTTCAAAGTTAAGTAATTGCGCGAACCCCTCCCATCCTCCATCCACAGCACGGCCATTTATTGACGAGTTTTTTTCTCTTGTACAAATTTTGTAGCCCTTGCCCTAAACACTTTAACTTCCAAATGTGTATCCAATGCAACAGCCGGTTCATGAGTAGAAGATATTTTAAGATGTACCCAATTTACCCCCTTTTTGGCCCTTTATCGGACCCCAAAGGGAGATAACTCTATGATTTGTACAAAGTCTGAAGCGGCTTCCTATTAGGATGCTTTCTGCCAAGTTTGGTTGAAATCCAACCAATGGTTCTTAATAAGAAGTCGAAAATGTTAAGTTAACTAATACCGCAACCCCCTTCCCATCCCCCATCCCCAGCACGGCCATTTCTGGGCGGATTTTTTTCTCTTGTACAAACTTTGTTGTACTTGCCCTAAAGACTCTAAATACCAAATGTGAATCAAATCCAACAGCCGGTTCATGAGAAGAAGATTTTTTAAGATGTACCCTATTTAACCCCTTTTTGGCCCCTTATGGGGCCCCAAAGGGAGATAACTCCATGATTCGTACAAATCTGAAGCGGCTTCCCATGGGGATGCTCCCTGCCAAGTTTGGTTGTAATCCGTCCAATGGTTCTCAAGAAGAAGTCGAAAATGTTAAGTTAACTAATAACGCGACCCCCCCCTCCCATCCCCCATCCCCAGCACGGCCATTTCTGGGCTGATTTTTTTCTCTTGTACAAACTTTGTTGTCCTTGCCCTAAAGACTCTAAATACCAAATGTAAATCAAATCCAATAGCTTGTTCATGAGAAGAAGATTCTTTAAGATGTACCCAATTTAACCCCTTTTTGGCCCTTTATGGGGCCCCAAAGGGAGATAACTCCATGATTCGTACAAATCTGAAGCGGCTTCCCATGGGGATGCTCCCTGCCAAGTTTGGTTGTAATCCGTCCAATGGTTCTCAAGAAGAAGTCGAAAATGTTAAGTTAAGTAATAACGCGACCCCCCCTCCCATCCCCCATCCCCAGCACGGCCAAATTTTGGCAGATTTTTTTCTCTTGTACAAACTTTGTTGTCCTTGCCCTAAAGACTCTAAATACCAAATGTAAATCAAATCCAATAGCTGGTTCATGAGAAGAAGATTTTTTAAGATGTACCCTATTTAACCCCTTTTTGGCCCTTTATGGGGCCCCAAAGGGAGATAACTCCATGATTCGTACAAATCTGAAGCGGCTTCCCATGGGGATGCTCCCTGCCAAGTTTGGTTGTAATCCGTCCAATGGTTCTTAAGAAGAAGTCGAAAATGTTAAGTTAACTAATAGCGCGACCCCCCCTCCCATCCCCCATCCCCAGCACGGCCATTTCTGGGCGGATTTTTTTCTCTTGTACAAACTTTGTTGTCCTTGCCCTAAAGACTCTAAATACCAAATGTAAATCAAATCCAATAGCTGGTTCATGAGAAGAAGATTTTTTAAGATGTACCCTATTTAACCCCTTTTTGGCCCTTTATGGGGCCCCAAAGGGAGATAACTCCATGATTCGTACAAATCTGAAGCGGCTTCCCATGGGGATGCTCCCTGCCAAGTTTGGTTGTAATCCGTCCAATGGTTCTCAAGAAGAAGTCGAAAATGTTAAAAGTTAACGCACGACGGACGACGCACGACGCACGACGCACGACGACAGACGAAACACGGTCGCAATAGGTCACCATGACCTTCGGTCAGGTGACCTAAAAATTGGGATGAATTTCATTTTGAAATTTATAACAACAATCGATCTTGTCTGTACCTCTAAAAACTACTACATTTCCCTCCCAATCCAATACATTGATTATTTATTGGATGGGGGAATTTCTCAAACCGAACAGCTGTTGAAAATTCCTGAATTAATTGATGCTCTTCCAAACAATCCAAGGTTCTGGTTTTCCGCATTGTTTAAAATATTAGGAAATGTTTTGGTATCCAGCATTTTCTCCATTTCTCTTCATTTTTTCCTTTCCTTTAGTTAATTACACTCAAAATCAAAGTTCAGAATCTGAACAAGTCTAAAACCCCTCTCTGCACAAATATGCTTTTATGCTGTACTCTTCGACAGATCTGGTATTTCTGTGAGGGAGGATCCAGCATACAAATAGAGTTGTTGTTTTTTTCCTATTATAAATTACACAATTTTGACTGAATTTCTACATTACCTAAAATTAAATAACCTAAGGCAACAGAGGGGTCCATTTAAACAAACCCCCAACCCACGAAAATACTCTCTGTATCCGCCACTGTGCACTTGTATAAATTGATTGATTGAATGGTGTTTAAACGCCTCTTTTAACAGTATTTCTGTCATATTGCAGAGGCTGGAACACCTTACCACGGATTTTAGTTCCTCTGACAGCATCCTTTCCTAACCTCCAGCTGCTCACTCACAAAGGTTTTTGAAAGTTAAGTATTAAAGCTCTTCCTTTCAAATTTTGAAATTTACAAGTTTGGTATATTTATTGCAGGAATTGGCTTGTAAATCAATTTATGCATTCTAATTAATACATTTTAGTCCATTTGACGCTGCTATATGCCCTATATGACAACCTTGCAATGTCGAGTACAATGAAGTTTTATTTTTTCTTTGCATTGTATAGGTGCTCTAGAGCAGATCTAGCTTGGTTGCCAGAATGGCAACCTTGGGCAACTCCCACAATTCGCAAAAATCCAAAATGGCCGCCAAACGCAACTGGAAAAATCAACTTTTTGTCAAATTGTCCTAAATTGACGCGAAAATTGCCTATTTATGGGTTATTTGGTGTGCTGATTCCAAATCTATTGATAAATATAACATTTGGATAACACAAATATGCTAAAATAGAGATGGCTGCCGGACGCCATCTTGAAAATCACATTTATTTCTAAATTTTACATGGCACATAGAATTCATGTAATAAGACACAATTGATAAGGTAATTCCACTTTATTTCTTAAATTCACATTTTCATTTATCTGGTGTACATAAAATTCTGAAATGGCCGCCAAATGAAAATGATTGCTAGCTTTATTCACTTAGTACTAACTATTTATTTAATTTTACTTGTAGAAAATGCGGTTAAAATGTGATATTTGTGCATCATATTCCCTCTATTCATTTAATAACTCATTTTGATATTTATTTGCATTTTATGTTTATTCAAAGTGTTTATTACTACTTGGGAAATGGCCACAAGATGGCATACAGAAAGTATAAATACTGGTACTAAATATTACAAAAGAAAATTATTATCATGTACTTTTATGTGTTTTTTTTTTTCAATTCTTACAAATTCCAGATTTAATCAAAGCGTTATATTTTTCTATTGTAAACATTTCAATACTTCTGATCGTCTTGGAGCATTGTCGAAACTGTTACAGATGATATGTTTGAAACAATATTATTATTTCAAAAGACGACCATCACCTCAGTGTAATAATATACACAGTTCAGACATTGAATAACAAAGTTGTCAGTGTGGGTTAAAGTACCACTATGAATTTACATCATTACTTTCTATGGCGTCTAATTTTGAAGAAGTGATACCTTGATCTACACCCAATATTGATGTAAACATCACCCAAAGCGCAAATAGAACATTGCCTCATAATGCAGAAATTTGAAACATCCATTTCTGAGTTCTGAAATCCACCCAAACTAATTGAACTAACAAATTAACCGTCTTTCAGAAGACACTTTTAATGAATATTCAGTTGGACAGTGTTAATTTAATTTTATACACAGATCCGATCTACGATATGTGTGTAGCTAAAGAGGAATGATAATGTGCAGTCAACATTGGATGTAGATACCATGTATGTGATCATTCCGCACCATTACTCGAATAATAGAAATAAAAAATAATAGAAAACAATCACAAAAAGGTATATTTGAGTGAACTACCGGTTCTTAGTCGTTCTTGAAGATTGTACTGTTTACGAGAAACTTTGCTAGAAGAAAAAGACACGAACAACAAATTAAGGTTGAACTCACCAAGCATTTGATAACCAAGGTTTCAGATACCATCAAAATATTAATTTAAAAGAAAGAGTATGAAAAGAGTATGTGTCCGTTCCTACGAGACATCTACCTAACTTCATAGAGAAACTCTGTCCATTTTTTCATTGTATCGGGATACCTTAAACTAATAGTTGTCCATTCACATTTATTGAAAATAGAACAGAAATGGCAAGATACAACTTGATTGAAATTGAACGATTTTACATTCTCTGATTCCTAAGCACTACTGCATCTGATTCTAAATGGTGTTTGCCTCTCAAGCCTCATCAAATGTATTACCATACATATATTATGCTAGAAATTTTCGCTCGTGTAACTTTTCAATAATTTTCCCAAAGTATTTTTCTTTTGACAGACACTATGTTTCGGAAAATTCCCTCGGCAATGTTTGAATTTAAACAGCACGTTCATTGCATATACAAAAGTGAATACACAAAAAACACAGAAGTGATCTAAATCTATAATCTCAATGTTTTAAGGCTTATTTTGTACATCGACTGTGTATAATGTACAATCTTCAAACAATAAGTCGTAATGATTCTTTTGAATAAGATATACCATACTTCAGCAAGAGGAAAACAACAACAAATTAAAACAGACGAAATAAGATGCAGTTCGTTCATTAATGCATGAAAGTCGGTAATGATTCCTATTCTTGTTTGCAGACACATCTAAAGGAAAGGATATAACCATGGCAGAAATATAATCTATATAAATCTTAGTCAGAAAGTCTAAAAAATGGCATGCATGTACTTCGTGTATATCAAATTTACATTGATTTCTCACAATTAAATATCAATAAGCTAAAATCTCATATTGTCAAGATAGATATATTGTGTATATTTATCAACATTTCAAAATGCGAGATAACTCTGTCTAGTATAATTGTCTCTGAAATGCGCTCATGATAAGTCTTGATAGAACATGCATTCTTTTAGTTTCGTTATTAGGGTAAACAAGTTGACAGAGAATGGGGCAACTTTCTCGAAATTATGTTCATGCACATCTACTCCATTCCATTGGAGCTATTTAGATCTACCATCGCTTACATGAAGATACATCCATGACTGTACTGTTTCATGTTGTGTATTAAAATCGTTCATGGATGTAGTGTGACAAGACTAAGCATTACATTATGCATGGCACTCAAATGGGTTGTAGTGTTCATTATGATCTCATGGGCTTTTCTTCATCAATTACAAATGTAAATGTACGAAAGCTAAAACGATCAGCTCCCAAAGAAACTTACTGAATAGCGCATCAATCACGAGTGTTCTTTTATGACTCCTAAAGATACTTCTTGAATTTCATTATACCGGTAATATCCAAGAATTTACATTTATCTTATTATGTAAATAAAATGCTTAGAACTTTACCAAGATGTTTATTTTTAGTCAGCATCATCAACTTAAACTTTCAACATGGTAACTGGTGGCCATAATTGAATGAAATCACAGTTACATACAGACATATTTCAAGCCTACAACAAAGACATCACCTTCATTTAACAATAATTATGGCAACTGGTAGCCTATGTTTTACATTTTATATGTTCATCTAGTTCTAGTGTTTAAAATAAATGGAGTCCTATACATAATTGTGTATCAGAATTTGATTTTCCAAAGCAAAAGCTTCAAACCTAGTTAACAATGCCAAAAACATCACCTAGCAACATGTTATTTGAAATGCTCCACCAACTGCACTTATATACAAAACTTTAAGGATCCTTCAATTGAAGAAATTATCACAGGTTAATTGATATCATGTCATTGTTGGCGAAAAGAGCAAATATTTTGGCATTTTATGTCCTGCATTAAAAATCTGTCTTAAGATTTGCTCTTTATGCCAAGATGGCAACTGGTTGCAATATCTATTGGATCTACTATCATTTATATAAGAACAGTAAGCAAATATGTAATATCCAAATTTAGTCTAAATGTGTTAAAATAAGTAAAGAGATTCAATAACGCCTAAATGTCGAAATCTGGCAGCATTTTGTACCAGTATTTCAACCAATAATCATTTTCAACAAGGCACCTGGCTGCCATTTCTGAGCTTTATATAAACAATGTTGGTATAAAACAGAAAAGAACAAGATGTGTTTGTGAAACACAAATGCCCCCGAAATAGCCATTTTTCTAAAATGTTAAGTTTTCATGGAGTAAAGGGTTATTAAGGGTTAAGGGATTACCTTGAGAAAGGTCAAATTGCTTGGAACAGATAGATATCATTGAAAGGAAGTTGCATACCAAATTTGAGCTTTGTATGTCACATACTTTTGGAGAAAAGGCAAAGGTTAAGTTTTCGGAGTAAAAGGTTAAGTTTTCGTAGAGTAAAGGGTTGATAAGGGTTAACGGATGACCTTGAGAAAGGTCAAATTGCTTGGAACAGATAGATATCATTAAAAGGAAGTTGCATACCACATTTGAGCTTTGTATGTCACATACTTTTGGAGAAAAGGCAAAGGTTAAGTTTTCGGAGTAGAAGGTTAAGTTTTCATAGAGTAAAGGGTTGATAAGGGTTAAGGGATGACCTTGAGAAAGGTCAAATTGCATGGAACAGATAGATATCATTGATAGGAAGTTGCATACCAAATTTGAGCTTTGTATGTCACATACTTTTGGAGAAAAGGCCAAGGTTAAGTTTTCGGACAGACGGACGGACAGACGGACAGACAGACGGACAGACAGACAGACAGACGGACACGAGTAAAACAATATGCCCCCGATCTCTCGATACGGGGGCATAAAAAATGAGATGGTGTAGAAATGAGAAATAAAGTAAATTTGGATTACCAAGTATTCTTAAAAGTGCCTTTTCAAGACCATATAAAAACTAATGTAGAGAAAATGCGATTTTCAAGATGGCGTCCAGCAGCCATCTCTGATTTAGTACTTTTCTGATATCCATATGCTATATTCATCATTAGATTTGAATTCAGCATACCCCAAAACCCCAAGATAGGCATTTTTCGCATCTTTGTTGGACAATTTGACAAAAAGTTGATTTTTCCAGCTGCGTTTGGCGGCCATCTTGGATTTTTGCGAATTGTGGGAGTTGCCCAAGGTTGCCATTCTGGCAACCAAGCTAGATTTGCTCTAGAACACCTATACAATGCAAAGAAAAAATAAAACTTCATTGTACTCGACATTGCAAGGTTCCCAAAATTTCAAATGGACTATTTCTGTTCTGCAATTTGCAAAAAGAAGTCATCTAGCAATTCAAAACTTGACAAGGGTAACTTACAAAAATATTTGAAGGAGTTTTTGCACATAGAGACTTGACATTTGTCAACAGCTAGATTTCTTTATGTACCTAACTATCAATGAATGCAACTTTGTCAATATTTAACACTTGTAAAGAAAAACAAATTTATCAACCTTTTCAAGACCATTAAAAAGCTTTCTATTATTAATAATAGAAAGTTTTTCTTTTAATTAAACTTTTTACAATAAAGAGCTAGTTTTGCCTTACATCAGACATTTCATAATATAATGTTGTGCACTTATTAAATTTTTAAACTTTATGTCAAAAAACATCAAACAGTGGCAAACCTTGGCTATGGGCCAGACAGGATGACATACCAAACTTTCATTCATAATTTTATAAAATACTTGAAAGCATGTCAATTCAGTGGTAGTACAGGTATATTTATTTAACTCTTTCCCAAACAAGGCCTGGTTTTGATGTCCCTAATAGGAAAGGCTTTGGAAAACATTGAGACAAAAGAAGAAACTGCTGATAACCAGCAGTTTCTACTTTTGCCTCAATATTTTCTGTCATATTTACACAAATTCTATCATTAATAACTTCCATTTTGTCATTTGTGGCAGTTTTTGAAGTGGATCACCTTCAGATTTTGTCGTTTGGGAAAGGGTTAAATTAACTCCGGTATCGTTTCTGCATCGGGCAAAATTGAAGAATTTACAAGGACAATGAATTCCCGAGCCAGGTCATGCTTATAATTTGGGTATCATGAACAATTACTATTTTTAGAATTTTATATTAATGACAAGAGGACCATGATGGTCCGTAATGGCTCACCTGCACCTAGATAGAATGAAAGTCACAATTTTGTCAAGTTCAAGAGCACATAATTTAAGGTGCGAGATTACGATCCAGCTGAAAACTGCTTTCATAATCTTGAATGATCAATATTTGTAGCTGTGACAGTAAAAACAAAGTAGAAGAAAACAACAATTTTGTCACAGTCAAGGGCACGTAACCCTGTTCTGATAAAGATATTCTCATCAACATTATGTCCAAGTTTTTTTGATTGGTTAATATTTATTGCTGTTTGAGTGAAAACAAAGTCAAAAACCACAATTTTGTCACCGTCAAGGGCACAATACTCTGTTTTTTTAGTCCAACCAATCTGACAAATTAAAACATTTAAGATCTTAAGTTGTGTCTTGATTGGTCCATACTTGTGTTTGTTAGAGTGAAAATAACATGGAAAACGGTAATTTTGTGAATTTCAAGAGCCAATAACTCTTGTTTATCTGATCAAATCAAGCTGAAAATTTAACTCATCAAGGATCTTATGGTCACCAACATTGTGGCCAAGTTTTGTCTTGATTGGTCAATAAATGTAGATGCTACAGTGTAAACAAAGTCGAAAACAGCAATATTGTCAAATTCAAGGGCTCATAACTCCAGACTTCCTGCGCCAATCACACTGAAAATCGAACTCATCCAAGATCTTATGGTTAGTAATATTGTGGCAAAGTTTTGTCTTGATCGCTCAATATTTGTAGATGCTAGAGTGGTAACAAAGTCAAAACTAACCATTTTTGATGTTCAAGGGCACATAACTCCAGACTTCCAAATCTGATTTGACTCAATATCAACCTCATCCGAGCACTTATAGTCATACTTATTTTAACCAAGTTTATTTAAGATTGGTCAATATTTGTAGATACTAGAGTGGTAACAAAGTCAAAACTAGCTATTTTTTGATGTTCAAGGGCACATAACTTCAGACTTCCTTGTCCGTTCTGACTCAAAATCGAACTCATCTGAGAACTTATGACCATACATGTTTTGACCAAGTTTGGTCAAGATTGGTCAATATTTGTGGATGCTAGAGTGGTAACAACAAATTGTGGACAGACGGACAGATGGATGGACGGACGACGGACAAAAAGGGACCACAATAGCTCACCTTGAGAACTTTATGCTCAGGTGAGCTAATAAGTCTGACTCAAACACGTTTTCTTCTCTATGAATTCATTGATTCCAACCAAAAGTATGGTGTTAGTGGACATTCTTTAACACAGTCCACCCCTTATGAGATTCTGCAACGTCAGAATTTTTCGAATGACATCGTAAACATTTGGCGGCGGAAATTGCCATTTTTCACTTACTAGTAACATCTCTGTGGAAACCGGATATGTTACAAATGTTTACGATGACTCCCACAAAAGATTCTGAAGTAACATAAATTTCATCAGAGGTAGACAAACTTACAAGAGGGCCAAAATGGCCCTGGATCGCTCACCTGATAAAAGTTTGAAACTTTTTCAATGCAGAACAAGACCCACGTTTTACATGACCTAAGTATCTCTAAGACAAGAATATGAAACTTAAGACGGGAAATTATGATCCAGCTGAAAACAGCATTCTTAATCTTTAATGATCAATATTTGTGGCTGTTAAAGTGAAAACCAAGTCGATAAAAAAACCATCTATTTTGTCATAATCCAGGGCACATAACTCTGTTCTGATAAAGATATTCTCATCAACCTTATGTCCAAGTTTGGTTTTTTCTGGTCAATATTTATTGCTGTTTGAGTGAAATTAAAACGAAATCGGCAATTTTGTCACCATCAAGGGCACACAACTCTGGTTTTTCTAGTCCGATCAATATGATAAATCAAATTATATAAGATCTCATGATCACCAACATTGTGACCAAGTTGTGTCTTGATTGGTCAATATTTGTGTTTTTTAGAGTGAAAATAAAGTTGAAAACAGCAATTTTGTGAAATTCAAGGGCCAATAACTCTGGTTTTTCTGATCCGATCAAGCTGAAAATTTAACTCATTCAGCATCTTATGGTTACCTACATTGTTGCCCAGTTTTGTCTTGATCGGCCAATAAATGTAGATGCTAAAGTGTAAACAAAGTCAAAAACTGCAACTTTTTCAAATTCAAGGGCACATAACTCCAGACTTCCTTCTCCGATGACAGTGAAAATCGAACTCATCCAAAAACTTATGGTTACCAACATTCTGGCCAAGTTTTGTCTTGATTGGTCTATATTTGTAGATGCTAGAGTGGTAACAAAGTCAAAACTAGCTATTTTTGATATTCAAGGGCACATAACTCCTAACTTCCTGATCCGATCTGACCCAAAATCAAACTCGTCCAAGAGCTTATTGTCATACATGTTTTGACCAAGTTTGGCCAAGATTGGTCATTATTTGTAGATGCTAGAGTGGTAACAAAGTCAAATCTAGCTATTTTTGATATTCAAGGGCAGATAACTTCGGACCTCCTGATTTGATCTGACCCAAAATCGAACTCATCCAAGAACTTATCGTCATACATGTTTTGACTAAGTTTGGTTAAGATTGGTCAATATTTGTAGATGCTAGAGTGGTAACAAAGTCAAAACTAGCCATTTTTGACGTTCAAGGGCACATAACTCTAGACTTCCTAGTCCGATCTGGCTCAAAATCGAACTCATCCGAGAACTTATGGTCATACATGTTTTGACCAAGTTTGGTTAAGATTGGTCAATATTTGTGGGTGCTAGAGTGGTAACAACAAAATGTGAACAGACAGACGGACAGAAAGACGGACAGACAGACGGACAGACAGACGGACAGACAGACAGACGGACGCCGACGGACAAAAAGCGACCACAATAGCTCACCTTGAGCACTTCGTGCTCAGGTGAGCTAAAAATGAACACATTTTGAATCCTTAAAATAAAGAAACGTAATGTGAAGTTTCAGCATCAGAAGTTCAACTATTGTAAAAGTTAGCACATGTTTTACATGAGGTTTCAGACAGTTTATCGGCCTGGCAATGTAAGTGTTAAATGCATCCCTATCATTAACCCTTTCCCAAACGACAACATTTTAGGGTGTTCTAATCTCAAAGCTGCTGCAGACGACATGAGGCATGTTGATGAAGATGGAATTGGTATTCAATATAGCATGGAAAATGTCGAGGTAAAAGGAGAAACTGCTGGTTATCAGCAGTTTCTTCTTTTGCCTCAATGTTTTCCCAAGCCTTTTCTGTTATGGACGTCAAAACCAGGTCTTGTTTGGGAAAGGGTTAAGGCACTGAACCATGGGGTAAAAACAGCTGTTTTTACTTTCCTTTATTGACATGCCAAAAGACTCAAATTGCACATTTTTTTGCTTCACTGTTCTGCATATAGATGCTTTTCAACGAAAACCTGGTAACTGCAGCTTATTTTAAGCTGCATTTACGAGGTCTTGGTTGAAAAGCAACGATATATTATACTTTCTCACTTAATAACAAATGTCTGGCAAAGAAAATGTTTTACTGAACAGTAACATGAAACTATGAGACTCTTTTCATTCTTATATATGCAAAAACACTGTTTCTGCATTAATATGGTAATACAAATGCTTCAGAGGCCAACTTTGTACAGAAATCACTGCAGAACAATTCTAGTGGTCCACAATGTTTTACAAAATCTTAAAGGAACAGAGCAAGATTGGACAAAAATGACAATGAGAAGTTAACAATTATTCCTTTGGGGAGGAAATATAGCATAAATCTAACAACAATGATGCAGAATTGCCACACATTTTTCAAGTCAATACAAAAGATTATCCAGTATCTGGACCACGTGTGCAATGTACAAATATTGATAATTCAGGCTAACAATATTTGGTGTGTTTGGCACGATCAATAGACAAGTTGCCTAGTTATGTAACATCTCCTAGCAGACATCATTAGACAATGTTCAGTTTGGGGAGGCCAATTAAGCTCTATCTAGACAAAGTAATTTTAGACTGGTCCCAATTCCTAGTCCATCAACATTAATACAATCATCACTGGTAGTGAGCTCGGCCAAAGCGAGGGACGTTTTTCGCTGCAAGGTATAGATATTTTGCGTTTAAATATGAGTTTATAGATTTTTTTCTAATGAAGATGAATTTGTTCTAAAAATAGACCGGGTTTACCCTTATGTATTGACAAACCATATCGAAGCCGTAGTTACGAGATTTTAAAACAACACTGACGGAATACATTGATCGTGAAAAAACATCCCTCGCTTTGGCCGGGTTCACCACCAGTGATCATGTCCTTTGACAGTACCTTAACCCTTTCCCAAACAGCAAAATTTTAGGGTGATCCACTTCAAAAACTACCACAAAAGACAAAATGGATGAATTAAAGATACAATTTGTGTAAAATATGGCACAGAAAATATTGAGACGAAAGGAGAAACTGCTGGTTATCAGCAGTTTCTTCTTTTGTCTCAATGTTTTCCTAAGCCATTTCTACTATCTATAAAGAGACGTCAAAACCAGGTCTTGTTTGGGAAAGGGTTAATGTTTACTTTTCAAACCAGCTGAGCTTACAAAGGTCCTAAAACTTTTATTGACTATATGTCACTCGTAACACAACTCTGAAGTCACAAAGATGACATTCATTTGTGGCCAAGTATGCTAACTTTGACCAATTATTTGTCAATGTTATGACATATTGGCTGCTGAAGCTATATAAAACACTGTTATGATGTCAGATGAAGTAGGGCTATAATTACAACCCATTCCCAAAAAATGACATCTTTTGACATCCCACATGTTAATAAAAGGCTTTGGAAACATTATGGGCAACTAGAACTTGTCACGAGAATGTGACTTGATACCCCTGCACAAGCTTTCACTCCAACAAAGCGCAATAACTCACAAAATAAGCAAGGTAGAGTTATGCTCCTTGGCCACTGCACTTCTCTTAAGTGAGATCGATCTACCCATGAAGTTTCATGATATCGATCTACCCATGAAGTTTCATGATATCGATCTCTACCCATGAAGTTTCATGATCATAGCTACTTTATTTCAGAGATATGGCCCGGACAAGTATCTTGTACAGGGACGGACAGACAGACAGACGAAAAAACATGTCACAGGTTGGTTCCAGTGTAACCCCCGAAAACATTTGTTTTGCGAGGGTATAAAAACATTTGTTTTGCATGGGTATACCTCACGATAAATGAACTGGCAGAACAGCCCATGCTAATCGATCGGAATGCTCTGCCAGGTCAATTCGTGTCCGCTATAGAATGAGGAAATTGCTCGTGACAAAGCATCGAGAGTTAAGAGATGCAGGGGCTATTGAGCATTCAACAATAAAATTAATGAGTCTCATAATGTCCTAACTGGTTCTTTATGAAGCGCTGATATGGGATGATGAACAAAGCTTTTACCTTTTCACAAAATTCCTTTCTAAAGAAATTATTATTGAAACAAACAAGAGTTGCTAGTCAAGCATCTTAAACCAGAAGGTAAAACAATTTCATGTACTAAACCTGCTACATAAATTCATACACCACATGTATTTCTACTCACATTACAACACATGTAAGGTCAGCATGCACATGTAAATATATATGTATTGTAATTGGTAAGATAATTTCCTGAATAAATAAACACAATTCTCACACATAAACAGTAAATACCTCCAATTTGTTGCCAGGCATACATCTCAGATTTTACATGCTCACCCATCAATCAAAATGTTCATACCGTACTTCTCCTCATACATGCTCCCTCTCTAAATACATATAATGTTGCTCCCCCACTCAGTAGGAGTACAGGTCTCATTAACACTTTCAAACTATGTTCTTGTGTAATATCGACTTTCAGAAAAAACAAGAGCTGTCCGAAGACAGCGCGCTCGACTTTCTAAATTGCTTAGTATAAAGGGGGCATAACTCCAAATAGAGTGGTCCAAGGGTCATGGGCCCTAATAGTAAGGTAGAGGGTGTGATGGTGAATAAGTATACCAAGTTTGGGTTGAATCCCTTTGATAGTATGGAAGTTATTGATGTTTGAAAAAACTTTAACCTTGGTTGCAACGCCGACGCCAACGCCAACGCCAACGCCAACGCTGGGGTGACAGTATAAGCTCTAATTTTCTTCGAAAAGTCGAGCTAAAAATAGAGGCCAATAATATGTACCTTAAGAGCAATCAGTCCTTTAATTTATAAGACTTATTTGAAAGACAAATAAACCTTTCTCATATGAATTTTTACAGAGCTTCATATTTATTGATCTAAGATAAAGACAACAAAGTCAACATTATTAAATGTACAATATGGCATGTATTTGTAATGGAGGCATTGAGGAAAAGGCAGATAATACCTGGATATGAGCATTGTTTTTTTTGTTTTTTTTTTCCTTCATTGTTTATCAATGCATTATTAGTAAATGAAATCAACATCAGGTCTTGTTTGAAACAATTTCAATAATGCATGATATAGGCAAAAGTATGGTAAAACATTTGGAACACATGGAATAATGCCAATCATCTACAAAACCTCTCAAACAAACAGACATTCTTCATGGAAAATTGGGGGCTGCTCAAAATAAACAGCTTTGATACTAATCAAACCAGACCATCTGTGTACATGAGTGGTTTTTGGTACTAAATTCTGTTTTATGATAGTTTCCTGGTTGGAATAATATTGTGAATGAAAATAGCAATGAATGTTAAAGTTATGCATAATTTACAACAAATTACATTGTTTACTTTTTAAGACAGAATAAATATGTGCACTATTGGAAACAACATATTGAAACCTTCAAACTGTGAACTCAGTTGGTTGCCTGTTAGACTCTTAGTCATTGGGTTCTGGGTTTTAACCATGGGGTTTTCTGTTCCATTGAAACCCCTGCAACAGCAACATCCTTTGCAACATTTGTCTTCCACCAATGGTATAATAGTAAACTTAAGAGGAAAGAGCAGATGACTTCTACAAAATGTTTCTGTAGGCCTAGAAGAAGTGGTGAGAGAAATACCAAGAATTCATGATTAGGTGCTCTAGTCACTGAAATATGACTAAAATACTGTTTAAAATACTGTTAAACCAATTCAATCAATCAATCAAGTCAAATTCTATAGATTGTAAATGCACAGAGTTGTATGAATCTGCATTTAATGTATAACAGCCATTCCACGAAAATTGACTCATTTACAAAAACGAAAATGTTGAAAAATGAACTTTTCTGCATGAGCACAATTTTTATGTTAAAGTAAAGTGTCACATGTCTACAATGTATGGTTAAAATTTTACCCATAACATTTTAAGTCCTGCTGAGTTATCGCATTTTCAAATATACCACTATAACCTAGCTGTTACGGAGCATATAAAGCAACTCGAGATACATATAGCGTGAGCTGTGGCCAATGTTATAACCCAACATCAAAAAGATTGTTTGTTTGACCATCATCAACCATTTGCACAACTTACAAGGACAAAATGATAACAATTCAGCTGTAACCCTATGTGGTGATATTAAAATGAGTATTTCACTGTTTAACGCAATATTCGAGCATTTTAAAAGTGTTTGTGATCGTTTGTATTCTTTTTGAAGCCATCTTGCAAAGTAAAGTTAAAAGTAAATATTCCGATAGAAATGCCTCTTCAGATTATGTTTTCCAGTGCATCTGGCTCTCGAGCTTTTATTTCTTAGTATGTATGATCGTGGAAAAATGGCCCTTGTGTTACGGAAAATAGATAATTTCCATAACCTTATTACCATTAGTGTCATTTCTTTCAAAGAACTTTAAACGCTAAACGTAAAGGTTCTTACACAAAAGAAACAACAAATTGGTATAAAACAAATACTAAATTCAATAATACGAATGAATCAACAGACCTTTCTTTTAGTACCCTTAAACTATTAATCTCATTGGCAAAATTGCCGAACTGGTACCTTTGCTATTCATTAATATCACACTCAGAGTAACAATTACATTGTAAACATCGGGCAAAACAGTCTGCACAGATATGTCTGTATATGCGCCACAAAGTCGTCAACCGGGTACCACCATGGACAATTTCTAGGATTTAGTTCCGATTGATCTACAACAACTAACCAACCAACAACAACTACTGCCAATTCGTCTATTTTGAAAACCAGTGCCATCTTGTCTACTCATGTTTTGTATACCGTTTCCATTTCGTCTAAATTTACCTGCTTTATATTTCAGTATGATAGCTTATTTTTTGTTAGAAACAATGCGTTGTTTTTCTTAATTTATGAACATGTTATAAAATATGAATTTCGGGGGGGTTCTAGAAATATATAATTCGATGGTGTGCTAGACATGTGTGCATTGGTCGTGTAAATTTGTAAGGATGTTTCAATTTGAAGGGGTGTTCAATTGAACAATTTTCGGTAAGTGTGCAATTACTCGTCCCCTTCTCTTTTGAATTTCTTTTATTTCTAATTAAATCATTTATATAAAAACACATATTATTTTAAAGTAAATTGGTTATTCTTGCGAATCATATATCCCTAAATAAAAATATGGCTCTCAAAAATCGTTTACAAATAACTCCATGAAATACAATTAAAATATGAATTACAAAGTGAAAAAATAAAAATGAATCATTTGATACAATTTGATGTCAAGCATAATTATTCCATTTATTGACAGGAAATAAAAGAAAAATGCATATATATTAAAATAATGAGAAAAAATTAAAATGAATCGTGTAGGTCTAGTAATGAAAAATGTATGATATATTGTAGACCAAGTCGAAGTAGACGAATTCTGAAAGTATATGAAAGTTGATTCTGACAATAAAAATGTAGCAAACGAACTGGGAGTAGAATGAATGTTGGGATGTTACAGTCACTTTGACTAGATCCAAAGCTTGATATCCAAAATCACAGCGTCCTAGACTGTCATACCCCCTGCTGATTGATTGGATTGGCTATGGTTGACACAAGGTTTAGGCTTTTAGCGTGTGAACTTGTGTCAAAGGATCAGTATTTGTAATTCCAATGGTGAGAGAGTGGTGTAATTTGTCTTAGCCAATTACCTAGTAGAAGGGAACACCAGCTTTCGGAAAAGAAATATAGAGAAGCCCCTTTTTCACAAACTATTCAAGACCCGACAATACAAATATCTACGTTTAGTTTCGGGAAAAAAGATGTCAGGATTAATGCAAACTAAAGAGAATGTACAACAACACAGCCTTGTGGTGTGTTACTTCAATATCAGCATTACCAAAAAGAAGGGAAAATGCACCCTGCATACCTGCTCCTGAAACTTGGGGACTAAACTGTGACAAGTGAGTTGCAAGCCACGTTTGAAGAAAATTATTCTTGTTAACATAATCGTCTGGCCCAGTTGAAAAGGAAAATGTTTGTGTCTTCTTTTATTTGCCACAAAAGCGATGTATGCAGGTTTTCTAAAAACAACCAGTACAAAGCTGAAAAATGTCTAATGGTAGAATTAGAAAATGGAAATGGCGTTAGGACCAAAATGGGCATATTTTATGGCCTAGACAATTATGTGTTTCGCTCGCAATAATCAATAGGCTGATGTTACCATGTCTGTCTACTTGAGAAGCCACAAACTGTTTCAGACATGTTGTGTAACATGCTTAGATAGAACCTGAAGGGGTTTGTTTGCTAATCTATCGCCCACAGATGGCAGTGTATGCTCAATATTCCATAAAATATAGTATATGCTTCCGTAACGAAGAGTCTATATTTCGTAACGGAATATTACTATGTGAATTTACAGATAAACACAATTAAGCGGCTTTGTTAGTATTCCTACTTCATATACTTTCTGAATAAATTATAATCAATTGACATCAAAATGTTTTATGTATCGTAATTTACGCACAAATTGTATACCCAAATATATGCTTCCGTAACATTTTCTTATAGCATATGTGGCAAAACATGATATAATAAGTTCTATTTAGACAGATTTTAACTATACAGAAATGTAAAATTCCATTTGATTCATGCAAACTCAATTAATCAGGAAAATAAATCTCATTAATATCCAGGACATGCTACCACCAAATAATATATGCTCCGTAACAGTTATTTTGACCGTAAAACAAAAAGGGTAGATGCGTAAATCCCGCATTACTTTGTTTTTTATTTGAGATTCCAGCTTTTGCACGTCAAATTAAAAAAGAATCGAGCATAAATAAAGAAGTTTTGTATTGCTAATTTGGAAATGAATTTGCATAATACTATATTTACATACTTCCACGTCGAATTTCACATTCAACATTCCATTTTTCTACTTGCAGTAGCCGATATAATGAATCTTTGATAACTACAGTGTATATATTGTTCACTGTTTTGAAATATTCCTGTTAGTTTAACTCGGGGCGTCCTTTGAAGTACGTTACGGAAAAATATGCGTAACGGAAACATAGCGACCAAAGGACTTTCGAGTCTCTCAATATGTTATACTCTTGATTATACTTGAAACTCGCCTCTATTTCAACAGTTTGGCAACCACTCTGTCAAAATTTAACAGATTTAGGAATGTCCGTTCATTATTGTGGGCTACACGGACGTAACGGAAGCATAGTAAACGAAATGCGACAAATTCTATTTGTCCATGTTCTTCGCTTTAGTGAAGAAATACTAAGATATTCATAAACTTTAGGGTTTTGATAGTTAAACTAAGCCATTCTCGAACCAAAATAGTTTGAAAATCGGCAAATTGAGAGAAAAGTTGACTTTCTTTCATGCCTTTGAAAGTTCGTTACGGTCACATAGGCAAATCTGGCGACATACAAACAGACATGTTTAAATTCTATTTCATGTATGATGATGGAATCATACTTAATTTAGTCGTTGTAGTAGGGTTTGGGGAAAATAATGTCCAAGAGAACAAAGTCTAAGTACAAAAACGGCTGACTTGGACGGTAGTTTAAAACAAAAAATTGTGCGGCGACATCAACATTTTGACGTTTTTGCAATATTCAACACAACCAAGCACATTCATAAGATCGTTTGAATAACTTAAAAATCATACTACTTTATTGCAAAGTATGTCCCGTGATAAAAGATATCTTGCTTTTTGTTGTACCTAATTGATAAAGGTGTTAAATAATGCAATGAAGGTCGGCGACATGCATTTTCAGTAAATGGGTCAATTTTCGTGGAATGGCTGATAACAGTGTTTAGCCATAAGGAAAAATCATCTAACCTATACAACTAATTCGGAATAATTTCCGAGAGTAAGAGCACATTATCCCAGCATTCAGATGCTAAAAGTATTTTTCTGAACATATGTAACAACTAATTACCATGTGAAATTAATTTACCAAACAGCAAGTGTACCCAATGGGGATCACATACATATCTTCACATCAACATAACTCCATCTACTGTATCTGGCAGGCTAGAGTGTTCTCAGATTAGTTTGATCCGGTTTATCCAAGTTTTTATTAATTCTTTTGAAAGACAAGGGAAAAGTTGGCATTTTGCAGGATTACATATAATAGTGAACCCAGCTATACTATAAATTTTGAAATGAAGAATTCCATCCATCATTTGATACCAAACACTTGATGCAACTTCAGGTGTCACGGTGTGACAATACCATAGTCAGTGAATTTCTGTCGCCATAAATGACGCCAGAAGGTGAACAAAGTGTTTGATAATGGTTATTATAATGACATCAATGGATGTCAAATCATAGAATTTCAAAGAATGTTCACGAACTTCCCTTTAAAACAATCATGAATATGTGAAAGGTTGGAAAATCTTCATGATAATGATCAGTATCATTACATAATTGCTACTAATTTTCATATCATTTCATATAAAATTGGCTTCTATTCTAAATGGGGTAAGCGCCTATATCATTTACCCAGGTGAGGAAAGTTCCTGCTATAATTGATCAATTAAGAATTTGGCATGTAGTTTTTATAGGTGATTCATGACTGCCAAAATACAGGAAATCCCCGAGAAATTGGAACAATGCATTCCTGAATACTTCTATACACAATTAAATGGTTTTATGATCAACTATAAAATCTAAAGAAAGCTTGTTGCACCAGGACTGGTATTCACAACACCATCTTATTTTGAGCATGACGATTATACATGTATAACACTTCTCAATCTCATTGGCCAAGACAAGTCTCTCATGGGATCAGATGGATTGTAATATACTTAAATAGAATTAGACAACCAATCCTCAACTCAATCCTTTACGAACCATGTACAGTATTTTGACTCTATGTGATAACAATAAATTTAAGGACAGATCCTCCAGTTGTTACTGCGCAACTTACTGCGCATATCCTAAATAACGAAATAAAGCTGTTTCAGTAATTGGCCTTTTCTGCAAATGTATTTCTTACATTTAGTTAATGTTTGGTTGATAAATGACAAGACCCTTTTCAGTTTTTTCAATTTTCTCTGTTTGGTCAATTAAAGTGTAATAGTACTCGGATGGTACATTTCGCTTTCTGTTACGCGTTCAACATGTGGCGTTAGCGATAGGAAACGGAGCAACAAAAGCAACGTGGTGTCTTTATGAGATAGTCCGCTTCAGATGGACACAAAAGATGACACGTTTTATTATCTAAAGCTGGTAATAGGAAAGAAAATGGATAAAAGTAGTGAAACAATTTCGGACAGAGCTGTAAAAAGTAAACCAAATTTTACTTATAACTAAGAAAAACGCTTGGTTTGATATATTTTTCTTTTTTTGTTTTTGTAGGTATGACCAAGCACTATGTCTATACCAAAAAAGAAAAAATTCTTACTGCTGGAATATTTTTTATTGTCAGAAACGTTGCGAAAAAAGAGCAATTTCAGCTACTTTTGAAAAAATGTTTTACTAAAAATTTCAAAATCATCACTAAATTTTCCGAAATTGATACTCATTTAGACAGAATGAAACATATTGAACACAATAAAGACTTATTTATGTAATCCTAGTAATTTCGAACACCTTTTTTGTGGGTATTTAAGTGACACCTCATTTTTGCAATTTTAGACAAGAGTAGTCTCCCTTGAAATTCAATAACTTTTTAATTCGCTTGGTGACCTATAGTTTTTAAGTCATTTTTTTACTTCTCATATATCTAAATATCAGTACAGAAAAAATAAAAAAATTCTTACCGTGGGAAATAAATGGAGGATCTGTCCTTAAGTCCTTGAATTTTATGATGAAAGTTCTCATTTTATCATTCATATCGACCCCCTCTAACTTGTGTATCGCTGGTGGGGAGTCAAGCTGTAGTTACGAGGTTTTGACTCCCCACCATCGGTATGTTGACGGTACCATCAGCACTTTGATGACTGCTCATAATGGATACAGCAGACATTGGTCCCATACAGCCTCAATATTGAGTCAGTTATTGATTCATGGTGGGATAGTAATGGGAATGTTGTTCCTTGGAAATGTAGAAATGACACACACACAATAAATACACATTTTCTCCATGCTCAGTTGCTGCATAGAATATGGGATTAACCCTTTTCCAAACGACAAAATTTTAGGGTGGTCCACTTCAAAAACTGTCACAAATGATAAAATGGGTGTTATTAAAGATATGATTTGTGTAAAATATGGCACAGAAAATATTAAGACAAAAGGAGAAACTGCTGGTCATCAGCAGTTTCTTCTTTTGTTTCAATGTTTTCCCAAGCCTTTTCTATTAAGGACGTCAAAACCAGGTCTTGTTTGGGAAAGGGTTAAATGTGTCTCTATCTGTGCACAGATATCTACCCAGAACTTTCTAGGCACAATATCAGATGACGAATAGTCCAAGTATGTCATGTTTGAAGATAAAAACATGTCTATTCTGAAAACATCTGATATTCTAACCATCTAAATTAATGTGCATTTAATATCTACTTTGTACACAAAGGACACAGCACTGCAGCTAGTGTCTGTTTGTCTGAAAAGTTGCAACATGAAGCGTGCATCATGCAGTTTAACTTTTCAAATGTTGGCAATATTTCCCACAAGACACAACATTTGACTGGTTCAGTACCTTGTCTCCTGTCAGTAGACAGGATGTGGAAACCAGACTGCTTCCACAATTAGATGGATCACCAATTTAATGAATTGACTCTTAGCTTGAAGCAAAATCACTAAATTTTAGACAGTCTGAGCCAAATTCAGATCATTTACAGACTGTTCATCAAAAATGGTAAACTGGTTCCACAATTCAATGGATTACAAGTTTAATGACTTTGGTACATTCAGCACACCTCTGGTGTTTTCGGACATTCCTCAGCTATATTAGGCAGCCATCTTGTACAAATTTTGTACATATTGCTCAGAAAACCACGACTGAATTATACACAATCATTTTCAGTATGTTTGCTTTGTTTTGGTGACATCATTCACACGCATTTACTTTCATTTTCAATACGGTCATGTATATAATAGGTTCGACATATGTTGAGAGCCTGGAGACGTCTGACCTGTGAGCCAAATTAAATTGGTATACAAGTATTCCAGACTAATCTCTGTTGTACCAAGTTACAGAGGGACAAATAATGTTAATTGAAATACAAAAGACTAGGCCAACAATTTGATGAATTTTAGATTAAACCAGTGAGGTGCCAAATGACTTTTAAGACGGATCAAAAATTTTAATAAAATGCAGAGAAACATATAAAATGAAGGGGACCAGCGACGCAATTTGATGGATCCCAAACTTAATGACTTCACAGATTTAATTGAGTACCAGTCTAGCATTGCAGCCTGTTGTCAACCAAATTGCAGCAGAGATGCTTTACTACAGAATGTGCATTGTTATCTTAGAATGCAGAATGTAGTTATTCATCATCTGAGCCCTTTGTTGCTGACACTCATTTCAATCATCTCCATGAGATGATTCAAATGAGTACCCTTAACATACGGTTTGAAAGAGTGTCAACTAATTTAAAATACCATCACCCCTTCTTATCAAGAGCTCTGAAATATTGTCAGCCATTTGATGCAAAAATTATGTAATCAGGGAAGGACGGTCCGTAAATCAATAGACATGTAAGGCCCATGGGACAAACAATGACAAATTTTCTCCACAAAGATTTTTTCAGGAAATATTTGTTACCCCAATTCTGTGAACCCTAAAAATTCCTGGATGAATTCGGATTCCAGAAGACAAATGTACATCAAACAAGATTCAGGAATTTGTCAATTTAAATATTTTGATAACTCTTGTGACTTTCAGTAGTGAGTTGATATTTTGCCAGTGGCACTGGTCTAATGCATTTTGTGATATAAGCTGGTGGCCTTTCACTGATCAATGGGCTAAACAGCGTTCTTATACAATATAAAGAATTCTAGATCTAGACAGAATGGAGTTTTATGTCTTACTGAACAGAAAAGAACATGCATGTGTATGAAGGTGGGACACTCTTTTTAGTCTCATGTGAAAGACTGGAAAGACATAGGTTCAAACCTGTGACCCAAGGGACATGAAATTGGATTCTTGGAAGTACTAAAAATACCTACAGAGCCTGCCACTGCTTATTCCACTTATGTTAAATATTATCCACTCATTGATGAAACAAAAATTATATCCCTTGCATGCAGCCAGAGATCAAACCAGAAACCCCATGTTTAGGAGTCTGACACTATATACCATAATGTGCCATGGCCGTGGTTAACCACACAAAGAAATACGGAACAAGTTTCCAAATCCAGCATAACTAGTACTACTGGTAGAAGAACATTTTATGATTAATCATTTACTAGCCCCATTGTTTCTGAATCACTTATTAATGTTCTCTAAATTGTCTATAAAAAATCTTTTCTTTCATGTTTATGTAACGTAATGCCTGTAAGCAACCTACATAACATGTTATGTATAAACATAAGGTACGTGATGATGTACTACAGTCAAACAACTAGCCATAATTCATACAGGTAATTTACACCTTGAAGTGTTAACCAGGTTTTGTCTAGAACACATGTAGTGCTACTGTTTTTGACACTGAAAAATCTGGAAAAAGAGTCATTCGTGCATTTGAGACCAACATGGACGCTAATCAGGCTGCTCCTATCACGGAAACAGGAGTATCCATTGGACAGGTCGAACTGGAAACCATACAAAGCTTCTGCTCCCTAGCCTAGGTGACACACTCACTGGTGGTGAACTAAAACAATTTTCGCTACTACAAGGTAAGGATATTTTGCGATTAAATGTGAGTTTATAGATTCTTTTCTAAAAACAGACCGGGTTTACCATTTTGTATTGACACTGTCGGTGCTGTTATAAAATTTTGTAACTACGGCTTCGATAAAGCCGTAGTTACGATATTTTATAACAACACCGACAGAATACACTGTATTCGCGAAAAAAAGTCTGACGCTTTGGCGGAGTTCCCCACCAGTGACACTGTCAACTGCCTAATGTTGCAAACTTGCTGCATCAATATGAGCATCAATAGGATTAAGTCGGTTTGGAAGAAGTTTAGGGAGCTCTTCCCCATCCTTAACCCTTTCCCAAACGACAACATTTTAGGGTGATCCACTTCAAAAACTGCCACAAATGACAAAGTGGATGTTATTAAAGATAGAATTTGTGTAAAATATGGCACAGAAAATATTGAGACAAAAGGATAAACTGCTGGTTATCAGCAGTTTCTTCTTTTGTTTCAATGTTTTCTCGAGCCTTTTCTATTAGGCACGTCAAAACCAGGTCTTGTCTGGGAATTGGTTAAAGCAGGAACCTCACTATTACAACCAGAGGTAGACTTTACTCCATCTGCATACCATCAGAGCTGCTTTATGGATCTGAGACATGGGCTGTCTCATCCAGCACCCTGAGGAAACTGAACAGAAATGACAAGTCGATGATAAGATGGATTGTGCAGCATCAAGCCAGAATACTAGGTGACACTTGAAATCCTGATTTCGCTGCTGCACATCATAAGGGCTAACAAGCTAAGATGGCTTGACCATGTTGAACACAGCACTGGTTGGGTACCAACCAATAACAATCTAGAGAACAGAGTGTGACAGGCCTAATCTGACATGAGAAGACCCAGCAAAGAGAGAACGCGAGGACGTAGGACTGCCACATTCTACCAACGCCTTCAATTAGGCCCCTACCAGATCTGAAAAGGTAGACTTAGATCTAAACTGGGCAGCCAGGCCCCATCCTCCTAAAAGGACCAATCTACATCTTGGATAGTATAATTAATTTTATAGTCACACCCAATCATAAGTTAGAGTCTTTTCCATGGGAAGCAGTTTCATGTACATCTTTAGCTGCTGACAAAGGTTAGATTCCAGCAGATTCTATCAGAGCCATCAACCAGCTTCTGGTATGTAATCTAGCCTAATAATTGTCTATCATAATGTGGGATGATGGGCATTAGGTTGTCAAGAATTATCTCTAGAGATGTTAGTTTATGTCAATATGAGCTCTTCAGACCTGATACGCATACTTAGGTTACACCTCCCTAATGAAATATGTCTAGGAATTCAAGTACAGGTTAACAATGAGGTAATTATGAGCCTACTTCTAAAACTGGTGCTAACTAACCCTTTCTTAATAACCACATTCTTCGATGTTTGTAACAAGATGATTTAAATGAGTATTGTCCACCCAAATTAACCCGGGACAACTTAATTTTCATGTGCAAAGTCCATTAGTTGAGCGTGTTAACAAAACATTGCCGAGGTGGGGTCATTACATATGCAGATTCCCGGGTTAATCTTGCTGGACAATAGTACCACAACATAGGATTTGGATTTGAAATAACAACTTTTAGATTTGTTTCGAGTTTATTGGGGTTTTACGCCGTTTTCAACTTCTATGGTCATATCGTGGCGGCTGGAGCACCTAATCGTGGGTTCCTGGTATTTCTCACACCAGTACAACCACATTATCCAAACCGAGCCTCCAGCTGCTCTCTCACATAGATGGTTCACACCCATTGATGAGAGACAAATGACTTGTCAAATGTCAGAATGGATACTGGCCGAGCTGGGGTTCGAACTCGAGACCCCTTGATTGACAGACTCCGACGTAACCTACTGAGCTATCTGGGCTCGGCAACAACAACTTTTAGAATGTCTTTATTCGATGTTAACCGCTGCTCCGATCCATACCTCTCGAGAGGTCATTACTATCCCTGTGAAAAGTTCATTTAAGTTCATTTAAGTTCATTTAAGTTATAGAACTGTTCTAGAATGTTGAATGGCACTTCTAGAACTGTTCTAGAACAGAACAGTTCTAGATGTGCCATTTAACATTCTAGAATGTCCTAGAACAGTTCTAGAACTAGAAATGCGTTCTTGAACTTTTTTGGCAGGGGTACGTTTATAATTATTTTCTAATATGAACTCTGACAGGCATACTTTATAATGTTACAGTAACTTATCCAATATGTCGCTGCTTTTCAACAAAAACCTCATAACTGCAGCTTAAAACAAGCTGTAGTTATGAGGTTTTTGTTGAAAAGCCAAGTCATCCTGCCCTAGCATCTCAATGACTGATCTATAACACTAGTTAACGATATGCCACTTACATCCTGATAATGAGAAAACATTATTCATTCTTAATTGATCTGAGAATGGTGCCTGAAGAGACCATTGAAAATAATGAGAGCAAACAAATCATCAGACTCAAACAGGTATGTTCTCCTTATGTACAATAATTGCTGGTCACAATATCATAGTCCATCATTGGTGCAATTTCTAAACAAATGACCTGTAAAAAATTACTTATGCTATATTTATGACGGAAGTTTTAAAATCAAGCTTTTTGTTCACAGGTAAAAGTATCTACTGAAAACACGATGGAAAAAGGACATTAGATAGATTAATCTATCTAATGTCCTTTTTCCATCGTGTTTTCAGTAGATACTTTTACCTGTGTTTTTGTTAAGAAACCATATACCCATAAATATACTGAGAGGCAAAAATAAGTATACACTCTAGTTCTCCACGTTTTCTGATATAATGATTTATAGACTATGTACGATTTTTAAACTCCACCAAAGGTGGTCGTTTATTGATGTTACCTTCTCTGTCTATCCGTCTGTATGTCCTTCCCTCCGCTGCAAAGGCATTTTCATATCGCATAGCGCCATCGAAAAAGGGGACTTAATCAATTAATTAATGCAATCATTCACGTTCACACAACTGCTACATTTATGAAGGGACTTGAATAGAAATTTCACAGAAAGTGCCTAGTCACCTAGTATCATGCATTAATTGTTAGTGCTTTTCCATATTACAACGTGTCATGGCAAAAGGAGGCTTGATGCAAACAAGTTATCTAACATGACACCTTCTAAACTTATTTGCGGATTTTGATTGAATTTGCACATAATGTTCATAGTCACCTGTCTAAGTGTTTCAAGGGCCATGTTTCTTTCATATTATGCCGTGTCATAGTAAAATGGGCCCTAATGCAAAAAAGTGTTATGTTGATCGATTTATACCAGCCACCAAAAATTGTGTTATAATGTTTCAGAAAATTTAAGCATGTGATTTGTTGTAATAAGGAATAAAGAGATCAAATACGGATTAACAGCAAAATCTGATGCTCCACTAAGTCGCACGTGCAAAGTTTGCAAAATCAGCATGTAGCAAGATTAAGGATAGTCAAGCAATTTCAGTTGAAATTTATCAACACTGAATTATTGGTCTATGCTTAGAAATAGATTATACAAAATTTCGAGTCGATATGATGAAAATTAGGAGAGATATTGATAAAAGAAAAGTGTATACTTTCTTTTGCCTCTCAGTATATGATTTTAACCCCGAAATTGGAGAAAGTTTGTTGAAATCAGACAAAGATCATTGTGATCTCATTTCTGGGCAGCTACAATACATGCAAAGCAATGTTTTTTTGTTCCTATTGCTCCTATATGTATTAATTTCAAGGATCATTTGAAGCGTGCACGAGATAAACAGATGATAGAAATATTTTGAGAAACCCTCAAAGGAAATCTCAGAATTACACAAAAACATGCTTTTCTTATTACCAAGAGGAAAAAAATATCCCTTATCCCCAGAACGAAATTCACGAAATTTTCTGTGCCTTTGGCATTATAATTGTTCAAAGGATGCATGGGGAAGTTGTTGCAAGACTAATTTAACTACATAACACTCATATTTGAATTTAAGGTTGTTTTGCAATAGCCCTTGTATGTTCTTCTTTAATCATTTCAACAAAAGGTCTTTAATAAATCTCATTGTTAAGTTTTTGATTATCTAATTAATAATAAGATTTTTTATGTTCTGATTTCAACCCTTGCGAAAAATGTTCAAGAACAAATCTATGTTCAAGAACTGTTCTAGAACATTCTGGAACGTTAAATGGCTTTTCTTGAACAGTGCTAGAACTTTTCCAGGACTGCCATTTAACATTCTAGAGCATTCTAGAACAGGGGCCTGTTTCATCAAAACATTGAAGACGTATTTTTGACTAACCGACGACTTACGACAAGTATAGGGTAAGAAATGTGTATCGCCATTCTGTCAAAACCTTGGTTATGCGATAATTATTGTTGTTTTAAGCGATTTTTAAGACATTAGTAAGTAAAAAATAGGACTTAAATGTTTTGATGAAACAGGCCCCTGTTCTTGAACTTGAATGCATTCTTGAACTTTTTTCGCAGGGCAAAGCATGTTTTTAAGTTTGTTTTGGTAGAGTGACAATATTCTGTGGCAGAGAAAACAGCAGCACAAATCCATAAATCTAATTAAAATCTCTCATCATGAATTTGTCAGTCTGGACCCCCTTTGTCATTTCCTGGCACAATGTTGGCACACTCCTGAATCTCGTGGGGCAAAAATCATCTCACATTCCTGGATGAGATTTTTCAGTCCACTTTTTTGCATTTCCCATTATTTAACCCTTTCCTAAACTAGACTTGGTTTTGATATCTGGAATAAAGAACTAGCTTTTATATCTCAAATAAAGAACCTTTGTAAAAACTATATTGGGAGACGAAGAAAATGCTGTATAATTTGTCCCCCACCAATAATTTTGATTGTTAACCTATGTGGGCGAGCAGCTGGAAGATCGGTAAGAATGTTGTGGTAGTACTGGTATAAGGACTGACAGGAATCCATAGTTAGGTGCTCCAGCTGCTGCAACATGACTATAACAGTTAAAAGAGGTCTTAATCCTTTTCCAAATAGCAAATTTTTACTGTGTTCCCTTTGAAAGCTGTCCAATACGACAAAATGGAAGTTGATAATGAATTAATTTTTGTACAATATAGCAAGGAAAATATTGATGCAAAAGGAGAAAATGCTGATTATCAGCATTTTCTTCTTTTGTGTCAGTATTTTCTTAAGCGTTTCATAACTGTGATGTCAACACCAGATCTTGTTTAGGAAAGGGTTAAACCTCAATCTATCAGTCAACTCTATGTTGTATAATCACAAACAGAAACCGACACAAATTTTTGGCAACAAGCACCACTTACTGTATGATGGCAATAAATTTTCCTGCTGCAACAATGACTCACTCTGACATTATCCAAATGAGAAATGAAAGTTGACTGCCAGTATCAGAGTATGGGGAGAATATTATAATATTATGTACTGTAATACTAGTCTTGTGGCTTTTCAGCGAAAACCTCGTAACTGCAGCTTAAAACAAGCTGCAGTTACGAGGTTTTTGGTGAAAAGCAGAGATATAATGCATTCTTCTACAGTAATGAGTATCACTTTGAGAGGTGGTTTGATGTCCTTAATAGAATTAGTTTAGGAACACATTGAGACAAAAGAAGAAAATGCTGATATAACCAGCATTCAAAGGTGTTGCTGATAACAATTTCAAGTAAATGAATGTTTACATATTTTGGTCTTTCTGTGTAGAAAACATAGTAGGAAATGAAAAAATTGCTTGTCACAAGCAATTTCCGTATTTCCTACAATGATTTCCAAAGCTTTTCTAATATAGGACATTAAAAGGCAGCATTATGTGGGCATCATTATAGCCGTGTGCGATTTAGGCCGGTAGAGCTCTTCTGGAAGAGTGTGGTTCCCCCAGAGAAAATATGGATTGAAATTTCACTGATATTTCAGTGAGATTTCAGTGAGATTTCAGTGAAATATCAGTGAAAGAAAGGGGCAAAATAACAGTGAAATTTCACCAAAATCTCTGTGAAATTTCACCAAAATTTCAAAGAATTTTCAGTGAATTTCAGCAAAATTTCGGTGAAATTTCACCAAAATTTCACCAAGGTTCTGTTGAAATTGAAATTATGGATTGAAATTTCAGTGAAATATCTGTGAAAAATAGTGAAATAACAGTGAAATATAGTGAAATTTCAGTGAAATAACAGTGAAAGAAAGGGGAAAAATTTCAATGAATTTCACCAAAATCTCAGTGAATTTTCACCAAAATCTCAGTGAATTTTCACCAAAATTTCAATGAATTAACTGTGAATTTCATCAAAATTTCAGTGAAAATAATTAGGTTGAAAATATTGACCAATATTGGCCTTTTTGCACATTTAACATTTTATTTAAAATAACAATGACCTATATCTTTATAAATACTACAGTCTAAGATCGAGAACTAGTTGTCAGTCTAGCAAGTTTCTATTCGAAATTTGGATTATAAGTCTTTGGTTTACCAGGCTCAATTTTTGTCCTACTCTATCTTATATGGTTTGGGTTAGAGATAGAAATCAAATTTCTTGTAAAAAGAATTGACAAGGTGTCAAGAAAAACAAGCAGCAGGTGTGTGGGACAGCAGTCCCCCATCATAAAATAGTCTAAAACAAAGCACAACATTTATTGTGCCCATTATTCCAGAGGTGCGCCCAAAGATTTGTTATGATACTAAAATCTATGTTTACACAATGATAATTTCTTAAGCCCTATAAAATTATGTCTAACATGTCCTTAGAATTCAGCTGTGAAGACAAATATGACTATGTCATTTACCAAAATCTTTACAAAAGGCAGTTTGAATAATGCCATTAAAGTCACTTATATCTAAACCACGAAAACCAATGACAACTGTAATAATATATGCAATCAGGATGAAATTAATTGAATTACACAAAAGAACACTTCAAAGATAAACTATAGATGTAATTCTTTGTTTATACTTACACTGGTTTTTGCTTAAACATCAATAATACCTGAAAATACTTTGAACAATTCAAATTCTCTGCCACATGGTTGAAATCACCAAAGCACTCCAAATCTACTTCTAACTATGTGCCCGAGATGTTGCGATTGTAAAAAGGATTTTACTGAAATTTCGTTGAAATTTCACTGAAATTTCACTGAAATTCAAGTCTCAAACAAGAAAAAAATTCACTAAAATAGCAGAATTTTAATTTCTTTAGCCCTATTAAATTATGTGTGAAGACAAATATGACTATGTCATTTACCAAAATCTTTACAAAAGGCAGTTTGAATAATGCCATTAAAGTCACTTATATCTAAACCACGAAAACCAATGACAACTGTAATAATATATGCAATCAGGATGAAATTAAATGAATTACTCAAAAGAACACTTCAAAGATAAACTAAAGATATAATTCTTTGTTTATACTTACACTGATTTTTGCTTAAACATCAATAATGCCTGAAAATACTTTGAACAATTTAAATTCTCTGCCACATGGTTGAAATCACCAAAGCACTCCAAATCTACTTCCAATTATGTGCCCGAGATGTTGCGATTGTAAAAAGGATTTTACTGAAATTTCACTGATATTGTTATGTTTGTCCTTACATATAGTATGTTTGATAAATATATAACTCTAAGTCTGGTTAACATTCACACAAACATTTATTCAGGATGGCATTAATACAATGTAGAGCTTATCAGAACGACTATCTATTGAAGAATAAATCTAGTACAGGTACATGCAGTATATATGTATTGTATAGGTTTAACTACTGATAAGCCAATACACAACATTTCCCTTCTTTTGAAAACAATAGAAATTCATAAGATTTCATATTGACTATTGTACTCATAAAACACTAGTAATACTACTGTAGTAAAAGCAGAATAATCATTTTATTACGCCTATAACTTCAGACTCAAGGTCAAGTAATTGGTATACCAGTGGGTGGCTTAGATTGTAAATCAGGTCAATCAGGGAGTAACTGTAATCTAATTAATATCAGCTTAATAGCAAGGATAGTCCAATTCTTTATCTAATTTCCTTGGCTCAAAGTCTTCTAATGTTCCATGTCTAATTTGAAAGTAGGTTTGGCTGGATCACTGTCTGTTAATTGTTTTCTAATTTGGTCAGAACATCTGAAAGTTCCTGTTTGTAACGGAAACAATTTTACATGGTTTCTTGTTCAAAAGCTTTCTGAAATTTGCTTACATTCATACAAATTGATACATTCCTAAACTACAAATTTACAAAGACTAGAAACACCTTGTTAAATCCAAGCTTTTGAATCACTGTAATCCTTTCAATGAATAAACACTTTACACACTTGATATCAACTTTTTAGATTTTGATTTTATAATTTTGATTTTCGAACTTTTACATTTATATCCAAAATGAGAACTTGGAATTGAAATACACTGACTTAAATCCACTTTCAACACTGATGTGAATATTTATCTGGTGGTTTCACAGTTCTTCCTGATCTGGTTACATATGGTTGTGGTGATTGCTGATCTTCCTTTTGTTGTTCGTCTGTCTGTCCAGATGAGATGTTTGGTGATACATTTTCGTCTGGGATCTCGATTTCAGTGTAGAATTTTGGATCTGGTTCTGATTTTGTAGGTCTAATGTGTCTACGATTTCTCCGGTATTGTTTTCCCTCAGGTGATTTGACAATATATGATTTTGGTGATTTGTGCTGTTTATCAACTTGTCCATACTCCCAGCTATTGTTATGTCTAAACATGACACTTTCTCCCTCTTTCAACGATTTTAGGTCATTTCTCGCACTTTTGTCATAGTTGATTTTTGACTTTGATTGATTTGTTTTCAGTTTCTCAGCAATTTCAGCGTTGTTTTGACTTTTCAACAAACTTTTAGCAATGGGTAATTTAGTGTTTAGTCTACGACCCATTAACATTTGAGCAGGTGAGAGTCCTATATTTTCAATCGGTGTGTTGCGATAGTCCAGAATAGAAAGATAAGGATCAGATGACTTTTTGATCAGATTTTTTACAGTCCGAACAGTCCTTTCCACCTGACCATTGCTCTGAGCGAAATGTGGACTTGACGTTGTATGTTTGAATCCATAATTCTTCACAAACTTTTTGAATTCAGCACTGCAGAATTGTTGCGCGTTATCCGACACAATTTCTTCGGGTATTCCATACTTTGAGATGTGAGATTTCAAATATGCAATTACGTTTTTGCTTGTCATATTGTCCAATTTGGAAATTTCAGGCCACTTAGAAAAATAGTCCACAGATACCAGATATTGTTTTCCTTTGATTTCGAAAATGTCCACAGCTATTTTACAATATGGTCTATCTGGCAGTTCAATCTGTGTCATTGGTTCTTTCGGATTCATGGATTGGTGTTTAGCGCATATAGAACATTTGGCTATTTTGTCTTCTATAGCTCCATTCATGTTTGGCCAATACATGCAATCTCTGGCTCGAGCCTTACATTTCACGATTCCCAAATGCGATTCATGTATGTATTCCAGCATTTCATTCCTCATGCTTTTTGGTATGATGATTCTGTCCCCTTTGAATAGCATGTTTTCTATTACCGACATTTCATCCTTGTTATTCCAGTACAATTTTGCTTCATCAGGCACTTTATTTCTGCTTTCAGGCCATCCATTTTCAACCATTTCTCTTAGGATTTGCATTTCATTATCGGATTGGGTGGCATTTTCTAGCTTTTTACACAGTTCCAGAGACATTGAAACATATTCCTCAATTCCCGCAATATTGTACTCCTCGTTTAAGAGCTTTTCTGTGTTTTCTGTACTGAAATTTCGCGATAATGTGTCCGCGATATACATTGATTTCCCTGGCTTGTACACAACTTCGAGATCATATTCCGATAGATCGTACAACATTCTCTGTAGTCTTAACGGAATATCTGCTAAGCCCTTTTTGAAAATTGTCTGCAACGGTTTATGGTCTGATTCAACAGTGATTTTCTGTCCGTACACATATTGTCTGAACTTTTTTACACCAAACACTATAGCCAATGTCTCTTTTTCTATTTGCGAGTATCTTTGTTGTGTGGGTGTGAGTGCTTGTGACGCAAACGCTATGGGTTGACCCTTCTGCATTATTGCAGCTCCTAATCCTTTCGAACTACTGTCCACTGTTAGCGTAATATGCTCATTAGGATCAAAGTATTTTAACACTGGCGCGTTTACAACCATAGTTTTAATCTGTTTAAAACACCTCTCTTGTTCTGGTCCCCAGCTGAATACAATATCCTTTTTCAATAGCACTCTTAATTGTTCAGATTTAGTCGACAGATTCGGCAAAAACTTGGCTAAATACTGAACAAAGCCAAGAAATGTCATTAGCTCTTTTTTGTCCTTCGGAGCTTGCATTTTTTCAACCGCCTTTACTTTCTCAGGATCCGGTTTTACACCCTCGTCTGTCAATAGATGACCAACATACGGCACTTCCCTTTTTCTGAATTGACACTTTGACTTGTTCAATTTCAAATTGTATTTTTTCGCACGTTTGAAGATTTGTTCTAACCGTTCATCGTGTTCTTGAAGAGTTTTGCCTGTAACCAGTATATCATCCATAATTACGTCAACTCCTTCTATATCCTCGATAATTTGAGACATGGCACATTGCATAACCTCTGATGCCGATATGATCCCAAATGGAAGTCGCAGGAACCTTCTACGTCCAAACGGTGTATTGAACGTGCAGAGCTTTGAGCTTTCATGGTCGAGTTCAATTTGCCAAAACGATGAAGTAGCATCTAGCTTCGAGAAATATTTTGCTCTCGATATCCTAGACATGACATCTTCAACCGATTTCAAGGGATAGTGTTGTCGTTTGACAGCTTTGTTAAGGTCTTTTGGGTCAAGGCATATTCTAACATCTCCATTGGGTTTTACCACCGTCACCATGCTGTTTACCCAATCTGTTGGCTCCGTTTCTTTGACGATAATGCCCTCTGACTCCATCCGATCTAGCTCTTTTTTCACGGCTGATCTCAATTTCACTGGTACCTTCCTTGGTGGATGTACAACTGGCTGTACGCTCTTATCAATGTGTATTTTATGTTTCCCTGGCAAGCACCCTATGCCTTGAAAAACATCGCTGTACTTCTTCATTATGTCGCCATTTTCTTCGACTTTCGATTCAACAGGAAACATTTTCTTCACAAGCCCAATCTTTGTACAAACATTAGCACCAAGAATTGTCATTACTTTTTGTCCAACCACTTGAAACTTGATTTTTGCCAGTTTACCGTTGATCATGCACTTCAGATTTATTGACCCCATTGGTTTCATCGAGTGTCCACTAAACGATCTTAGCATACTTTTTGTTTCATCAAGTTCTGTTTTTATTTTCAATTTTCGTAATGTCTTTACACTTATCACGTTGCATCTAGCTCCAGTATCTGCTAGCATAGGTACTTCTCTGTTGTTTATTTCACCAGTGACAATCCAGTCCTTGTCCACTGAATTCACCATGTCGTAAAGTAATCCCATGTAGTCATTTTCACTGTCACTCTCACTTGATTCAGTGTCCACAGGATTCACTTTTCTTGATTTCTTTTTATTCCTGCCTTTGTTTTGAATTTCTTTCAAACACATTTTGGCGAAGTGATTTTTATTTCCACAGTTATGACACTTTTCACCATATGCCGGACAATTTCTCGGTTCGTGCCTATTTCCACATTTCCGACATTTTCCTAATTTCTTTGGATTTTGTTTCCTTTTCACTGAGTTAAGGGAAACATCTTGTAGAGATCCTGTCATGCCTTTCATCTGTAGATCCGATGTCTCCGCGGCGCGACAAATATCTAAGGCTTTTTCGAGACTTAGATCACTTTCTCTCAACAATCGACTTCTCACACTGTCATTTTTAACTCCACAGACAATGCGATCACGGATTAACGAGTCTTTTAGAGTCCCAAACTCACACGAACTTGATAGAATTTTGAGTTCTGTGACGTATGTATCTATTGACTCGGATTCTTCTTGACATCGTTTGTTAAACACATGTCTTTCATAGGCGACGTTTTTCCTCGGGTTGCAGTATTTCTCAAATTTCTGCAGGATTTTGTCCACCTTTTTGTTGTCGTCTGCTGTGTCTCCCTCTTCATTCCAAGAAAAAGTGTTGAAAATCTCCAGAGCTTCTGGCCCAATGATATGCAACAGAGTTGAAGATTTGATTTCTTCTTCTTTTTCAACCAATCCAGTTGCTGTCATGTATAATTCAAACTGCTGTTTAAATTTCCTGAAATTCTCTTTCAAATTTCCAACTAGCAACAGTTCCTTTGGTGGATGAAGATTTTTCGCCATTTTAGTATTTATCCTTTTCTCACTATAGTCCAAGTTTTTACTTCTGACACCATGTTATGTTTGTCCTTACATATAGTATGTTTGATAAATATATAACTCTAAGTCTGGTTAACATTCACACAAACATTTATTCAGGATGGCATTAATACAATGTAGAGCTTATCAGAACGACTATCTATTGAAGAATAAATCTAGTACAGGTACATGCAGTATATATGTATTGTATAGGTTTAACTACTGATAAGCCAATACACAACAGATATTTCACTGAAATTTCAACGAAATTTCACTGTTATTTCATTGAAATTTCACTGAAATTCAAGTCTCAAACAAGGAAAAAAATTCACTGAAATATCAGAATTTTCTGTCAAAATTTCACTGAGAATTCACTGAAATTTAGTCATTTTGCTGAGATTCAGCAATATTTAAGCATTTCACTGAAATTTCACTGAAATTTGGTGAAATTTCAGTGAAATTTCAATTGCGTTTTCACTGGGGTCCCGCCTCTGATACACTACATTGTAGAAAAGACTAGCTCTACCTCTTCTAGAAGACCACTTCTGGCCTAAATCGCACACTGCTTTTGTGGGAATGGGTTAAAATTTGTGGGAACGGATTAAAATCAATCTCATGAGAAAATTTATGTTGAAAAACTCACAAAAGAATTTACTATCAGGTCATGGACAGACACACAAACAGACAGACAGACAGACAGACAGATAGCATCATTATTACCAAGAGACATGGAGATAAATGGGACAAAATTAAAAATGATCTTTCAATCACAATACAATAAATAACTTACTATTTTTTCAAGCTTAATTAAAATTTCTCCTTCCCTGAATAACTAGAGCACGCACAAATGATAATAATCTCCCCTTATTTAAGTTATCGGCCACTCAGACCATAAAACTCACAATGCCATGAAAACTAAATGAGGTTATGAATTTACCCTTTCACTTTATATCGTAGTTTCCTGTAGTATTTTCAGAGAAATTTAGTAAAATATTGATGCTTTTCAACAAAAACCTCTTAACTGCAGCTTATATCAAGCTGCAGTTATGATGTTTTTGTTGAAAAGCAGCATTATGAATTTACCCTTTCACTTTATAATACAGTTTCCGTGGTATTTTCAGAGAAATTCACAAAAATATATCACAGAATTTTCAATTCTAACCCGAAAACTAGATCTAACACACACTCAGTCCAATACCCAGCGAGAAATAATTATGTTCTATGTAACTGAGCAGCAGCCTCCCTGGATTTGTATTTGTATTCATAGAATCAATACCTAGACTCGACTACTCAATACTCAGTTCAGTAGTCTGACTAGCTTTATGAATCTTACAATAATGCATTCATACATTTATTACAAAACTCGAAACCCCTCTCAAACTATCCATATCTATAAAGAGATTCTTAATACAATTGAAGAGAGAAAAAATATGTCAGCTTTTCCAGACTGTTTCCCTAGAATCAATACCTAGACTCGGCTACTCAATATTCAGTTTTGTAGGACTATGGGCTAGCTCTTACAATTTATAAGGTTACAATAATGCATTCATACATTTATTACAAAACTCGAACCCCCTCTCAAACTATCCACATCTACAAAGAGGTTCTTAATACAATTGTAGAGAGAAAAAATATGTCAGCTTTTCCAGACTGTTTCTCTAGAATCAATACCCAATGGGGAGAATCACGTGATTGACAATGGTATTGAACACGAAAAAATGGCGACGAAATGTCCGCTTCGGCGTGAAAACTCAAACTTTGGAAAGGTATTTATTCAGTCTACGTAGTTTCTCAGACAAACCACCTATCCTAAAGTACCCGCTGTTGTCTAAGGTTTTCACAGATACCAAACTTTCCCCCATCCGATCGCTGTATTTAGAGAACACTTAAATAATATTTTCGAAATTGCGAAGATTTTGGATGTGTGTTAAGCACGTCGCATAATATCTACAGCTCTATTTCTTGCCCAAAAAACTCTCTGTTTACACGGTATATTTCCAGACCCTTTTTGGTCGAGGACATTTCATTCTAGTCCATTTACAAGGTCCGTTTTGTCTTATTTAAGTTTATTTACGAAAAAGATGTTAAACACACGTACAGTGCTGTACATAGTGTTTGGCACACCGAGTTCTAGTAAGTGTGATGTTATACATGCACACAGTTGCTCGTGTGCTAGGAAAGCCACGGATTTTAGACAAATTGTTTTTTTTATTCATGACCCAATATGATTGAAATCCGGCGTAAACTTACAGAAACATATGACATACATGGTTAGGGGTAATCTTTTATGAATTAAAAAAAAAATGATAATAATAATAATAATAATAAAAAAAAAGTTGACTATAATTGCTCTAACTTATCAAATCTCTTGTTATATATCATTTTCCATGACAAATACGTGCAAACACAATGAGTCAGAACTGAATTGTAATGTCCTCGTTGCCTAGCTACGATTTAAATCGCTATCAGAATCTTGAAAGTGTTTATCTAATTGGTTAGAAGAATATCTTGTAGAAGATGACCCTTTATTTGTCTCTGTCAGATTTTACTGTCATACCCAAACCGGATTTTAAGTGGATTATTCATAACCTATATGCCATTTATTGATAACCGGTTACCTTTTTTAACTGCTTTTAACATAATATACCTTTACAATTTGCTTCTTTTTTTCAAATGACTCGAAAGAAGTCTCGGTGTTCATTACATAAGCAAAAAGCTAGACGAAATACACAGTCTGGAATTAAGAGGAAGCAAGCAATCCCTAAAATATCGGTAACCCAGATAAAGAGTCCTTATAAATCTCCATTGTACCGAGTTTCACTTGGTAAATCATCGTTATATAGTGCTTCACCATTGCAGAAATATTAAAAAAGGTCGGGCAAGAACGCAGCTATACAATTCAGAACCTACAACTGAGAATGCTGAATCTGTGCCTGACTTTGGATTTCTTGATCAAAATTCTGAAAATAATGACTCAACCGGAGTTCTTGAACATATCAGTGAATTACTTCCATCTGTCGTCAGGAGTGGACAGGATGTTATTGATTTTTTCAAACAAGTGAAAGACGGAGTTTTCCCATTGAATATAATTTCATTGCTCTTGTTTGCAGACACAGTAAAGTCGTTTGGAACGACTCCAAAGCAGACGAAAACCTTCTGGAAACTGAAATATACTCTTTGGTTAAGGTTAATGAATTTTATGAATGATGCGAAGAGTCAGGGTGATATTGCCATGAAAGTTTGTTGGCGTGGTCAGTACTATCCTACATATAGATCTACAGGTATTAATTTTGCCGTTCCAAATCCGAAGATTCTGCTATCAATAAATCTGTATGATGTCACTGGAGAAAAGAAACATGTATACATTGAGACTTTACAGCAGTTTTGGCGGAGAATCTTCAAAGGAAATCAGCGTGCCTGGCATTCGACGACAAAAAATTCAACAGGGGTTGACGGAAGAATTTGTAATTGTGGATCTTTTAGGCTTCGAAAAGGAAGCCAATAAAGGAGTTGATGACTTGGTGATGTTATAAACATCATTAAAAAAACCTTTAAGTGACAGTCTTGATTCTCTTACATATAGTGACAAAGCTAACGTCACGATTTATTGGATAGAATTGAACCATATTCTATAATATCATTGTACTGCATGTGCAATTGATTCATTTCTATACCGACAGTGTAAAGTACATCAAACCTTACTAAAACAGTATTTTGTCACTTTTGTCATTTTTGCCCGATAATGTGCCAGACTAAAACTGTGAATTGTTCAGATGTAATCTGTTCTGTTCAAAAGATTTCAGTCCACAGAATATATCTCTATAAATAAAAATCAGTCAACACATTCTACATTACTATGGTTCAATTGTGTGTTTAACATCACATTTACAAGAAATCGGCGTGCCAAACACTACGGCACTGTACGTGTGTTTAACATCTTTTTCGTAAAGACGCTTAACAACGACAACATGGGTCATGTATAGTTGTCGCCACATCGTATGGCACGTGTTTATGTTTTGTTTAACGTTCAATTACATTTGAACAAAATATAAACATTGTGCCACACGATGTGGCGCCAACTGTAAATAGACTAGAATGAAATTTCATCGATAAAAAGGGTCTAGAAATTTACCATGTAAACAGAGTTCTTTGGGTAAGAAGTAAAGCTGTAGATATTATGCGACGTGCTTAACACACATCCAAATTTTTCGCAATTTCGAAAATATTCTTTAAGTGTTCTCTAAATACAGCGATCGGATGGGGGAAAGTTTGGTATCTGTGAAAACCTTACACAACGGCGGGTACTTTAGGATAGGTGGTTTGTCTGAGAAACTACGTAGATTGAATACATACCTTTCTAAAGTTTGAGTTTACACGCCGAAGCGGTCATTTCGTCGCCATTTTTTCTTGTTCAATACCATTGTCAACCACGTGATTCTCCCCGTTGAATACCTAGACTCTGCAACTCAATATTCAGTATGGTAGGACTATGGGCTAGCTCTTACTATTTATAAGGTTACAATAATGCATTCATACATTTATTACAAAACTCGAACCCCTTCTCAAACTATCCACATCTACAAAGAGGTTCTTAATACAATTGTAGAGAGAAAAAATATGTCAGCTTTTCTAGACTGTTCCCCTAGAATCAATACCTAGACTCTGCAACTCAATATTCAGTATGGTAGGACTATGGGCTAGCTCTTACAACTTATAAGGTTACAATAATGCATTCATACATTTATTACAAAACTCGAACCCCCTCTCAAACTATCCACATCTACAAAGAGGTTCTTAATACAATTGTAGAGAGAAAAAATATGTCAGCTTTTCCAGACTGTTTCCCTAGAATCAATACCTAGACTCGGCAACTCAATATTCAGTATGGTAGGACTATGGGCTAGCTCTTACAATTTATAAGGTTACAATAATGCATTCATACATTTATTACAAAACTCGAACCCCCTCTCAAACTATCCACATCTACAAAGAGGTTCTTAATACAATTGTAGAGAGAAAAAATATGTCAGCTTTTCCAGACTGTTTCCCTAGAATCAATACCTAGACTCGGCAACTCAATATTCAGTATGGTAGGACTATGGGCTAGCTCTTACAATTTATAAGGTTACAATAATGCATTCATACATTTATTACAAAACTCGAACCCCCTCTCAAACTATCCACATCTACAAAGAGGTTCTTAATACAATTGTAGAGAGAAAAAATATGTCAGCTTTTCCAGACTGTTTCCCTAGAATCAATACCTAGACTCGGCAACTCAATATTCAGTTTGGTAGGACTACAGGCTAGCTCCGTAAATGTTACAATATTTCATGTATTTATTACAATACATGAACACTCTCTCAAATTGTCTGTATCTATAAAGTGGTTCTTGATCTATATAATGTTCTCTCTTTGTTAAGGGAAAAAAGCACATCAGATTTCCAAGATTTGCTGGATTATTTTCCACAGAATCAATACCTAGACTCGGCTACTGAATAATCCCAACTCTGTATTTGTCTATAACTACAGTGAATTCAGAGGCTATCCGAAAGACTGGAGAAGCGGGGGATCGAACTAGCGACCCCTGTGTTTCAAGTCCAGCGCGTTACCACTGCACCTGTAACCTCCGCCCCCATCTGGTAATGAGTTAAAATGCTTGAACTACATGTCCCCAGGATTGTTTAAGAATTTAAAGGGTTATTTCCTCTTATCAGAAGCCCAGCCTTTCAGACAGTTTGAGAAAGGAAAGTCAAGTACATGCCTTCAGGGTCGAGACGATCAAATTACAAACTCTTTATTAAACTAACAGTATTATACAGTATCACTTACATACAAAATATGTATTATTTTTCTGGATTAATAGCCTAATGTCAACAAAATTGATCTTCAAAAGAGATAAAGAATGAATAAGACTCTCTTTTCTTAATGCTTTTCTCAAACAACAAAATTGCAAGATGTTCTACTTCAAATATGACGCAGACGACAAAAGTGATAATACCAAATCATGTGGGAAATAGGTACGTCTTAGCATGAAAAATATTTGAAGAAAAGAAGAAAATGCTAATAATCAGCATTTTCTTCTTTTCTTGCAGTAATTTTCGAAGCTATTTTGAGTAGGAAGGTCAAAATCAGTTATTGTTTGGGAAAGGTCGAGCTTGGACAGGTCCTTTCAGTTGGTAAATCGAGTGTGAATATGATAAAAATATGACCTAGAGCCGAGGTCAAATCATATCCAAAAAAGAGGAGAATCCTTGGTGATAAACTCGAGTCTTCCATGAAAACCTGACCCTCACAGATAAAAGTTTTGGAAAATGTAGGAGGAAAAGGAGAAAATTTATGCTGATAAGCTGCATTTTTTCATACTGTCTGTAATTCTAGTGAGCTGCACAGTATACACAAATTCTATCTTTGATACATCCATCTTGTTGTATGCAACAGCTTTCAAGTTAGAAAATCTCAATCTTAAAAAACTTCTTAATCTCATTTACCAGACGGCAAAATTTTAAACTTGTCCAAATTCAAAGGTGTTGCACACAACATTGTAAGAAAGTGGAGTTTTACATTTTTTGGAGGTTTGGTTAGAAAACATTGTGGAAAATGATGAAATTGCTTCTCATAAGCAATTTCTTCATTTTCCACAATTTTTTCCAATGCCTTTATTTTGTAGGCTATCAAAAGGCCCCACAAATTGGGAATGGGTTAAAGGGTTAAATGACCAAAATGATCAAGAAACTAAAAAGACAAGTGCTTGGTCATGGAAATGTAACCATGCAACAAAAAATGAAATTTTGTGTTGCACCTTTTGTCGCAATATTTTATAAAATTGTAAAATTGCATATTAGTTTGGAAAAGGAAATAGCTTAAATTTGGTATTAACTTAAAACCCATTGTTTAATCAGTTATGAAAACATTGTATATAATCTCATGTCTGGAAGCATATGGCTTCAAGCTGAATACGATTGCTTCCTGTGATAATAAAGAATATTTGATTGATGGTGAGAAAGTGCCAAACCTTTCACACATACCATTGTGATTATAATCCTATATTGTTGATACTGATCTAGATTGATTATCATGTTCTTATGTTCTCAATCAGATTTCCAATATTTAAATGTTAATTTTCATTGGTAACAAAATAGTATAATTATGCATTAGCACAAAGTATCATTATCAATACCCATCAAAAATACATAGAAAATTGCTAATATGCTCTGATAGAAGAACAACATAGGTCTTTGCAGTGAATCATAATATTGTTACATTACAAATTTAATCATCTGTTCCAATATGAATGAAGAAAGAATGTGTTAGAAATGATGGAATTTCACTTACAAAATAGTAAGTAAGTAATAAATCTTTTACCCAATAAATGGTGTACAAAGCAAGGGAATTATAGAAAATGCTATCTAATAATTGATCAAAGAAGCAAGAAAATTATAAATATAATTATTGCTCAAAGGAGCAGAAAAACAAATATTGTCAAAATATGCTCAAACAAGCACAAAATAAAAAAATCGAAATTTGCATAGCTGATAATGTTATTCAAAACTATATTGAAATCAGTTATCAAAGAAAATGTATGCCATAGAGCAAATTATACGCCAAAGAGCGAAAATGTTCATATTACAGTGGTAGACTATTAAAAAGTATATATCATATTGAAAGTCTAGGCACAATTGAAAGTCAAAAGACAAAATGAAATTATATATTGAATATTATGAATTTATATTATAGTGATGGGTTATTTACAAGTTTAAAGTATATTGACAATCTATTCACAGACAATCACAAAGGTGACCAGTTGCATCTGCATTGAATATTATCGTGGTAGATTATTTACAGTCTAAAATATATTACCAATCTATCCACAACAAACGTCTGTATATTATGAATATGAATATAGAAGACGAAATAGCGAATGCATTAGTTACCAATTTGTAACAAAATAACTAATGAGTAAACTCATCAGTTGGCTTTTCAGAAAACAATTCAAATGGATAGATACTGAAGAAAATGCCAAAAATCTCTTCAAAAGAAGAAAGACAAATCTATGTATGTGAGGATATCAATTCATTGAAATTGTAATTGCATTTTACTTTCTTATTGTTGCATTATTGTTGTATATTCATACAACTGCAATGTTCTTATATTTATTGAACTAATTATCTTACAGATATATGTCATTTTGTAAGAATTTGAAAGTCGATGCTTTGCCTCATATGCATACCAAATTACCAATCTAAAATTATGTCATGACTTTTGTTAAAATTTGATTGAATTGACATTGCATATGAAATGATGAATGTAAATGAGTATGATTCAAAGCCCTGCAGGCAGTGTGAAAGTAATGAATGTATGTATTTTTGTCAATTGTTGAACATTAATTTCATGTATTGTTATTTGTATTTTCTTTTATTAATAATGGAGATTGAGGACAATCTTTTTCCAAGAAGGTGGAAAGTGTAACCATGCAACAAAAAATGAAATTTTGTGTTGCACCTTTTGTCGCAATATTTTATAAAATTGTAAAATTGCATATTAGTTTGGAAAAGGAAATAGCTTAAATTTGGTATTAACTTAAAACCCATTGTTTAATCAGTTATGAAAACATTGTATATAATCTCATGTCTGGAAGCATATGGCTTCAAGCTGAATACGATTGCTTCCTGTGATAATAAAGAATATTTGATTGATGGTGAGAAAGTGCCAAACCTTTCACACATACCATTGTGATTATAATCCTATATTGTTGATACTGATCTAGATTGATTATCATGTTCTTATGTTCTCAATCAGATTTCCAATATTTAAATGTTAATTTTCATTGGCTACAAAATATTATCTTTGTAATCTTAAATTCTATTGGCTAATTATAATTGTTAAGTTCTAGGTATAAAAAGATATGAACATTTTAGGTTTGAACCAGAAGAACACATTAGAAGTCAGTAGTTGAAATTTAGTTTGAAATTAAGTCAGTGAATTTAGAAATTGAACTTTAGAATATAAATTTGTCAGTGCTTGTCTTACTGTAATAATATTGTGATAATAATAATAATAATTAGTGTCCACCAAAATAAAAGAAGATATGAAAGTGAACATTGAACTTGTGTTTTATTAATGCGAACTCCACTGCCAAGCGAGATAAACTGAACAGTACCACTGTGGCAAATTGGTCCATCCCCAACCAATAGTTGCAGTGGGCAATGTGAAGCGGATCGAGGAAACAACCCTCGGTCACAGAAACTTGAAGAGCACTCAAGCACTGATAAACCCTTTCCAAAAAGACAAAAGACAAAAATTGTATCATAAACTGGGTTTCGAACCGAAAGCCACAATCATGTTTGGTTTATTGGGATTTTCAATTTCTATGGCCATATTGCAGCGGCTGAAGCACCTAACCATGGATTCCTGTTGTTTCTCATATCAGTACTACCACAACACCCTTATACCAAGCCTCTAGCTGCTCGCACATAGGTTCAAGATATCAAACCATTGATGAGCGACAGAATGGATATTTGCCATGGCCGGGTATCAAACCTGGGACCTGTTGAATGAGAGGCAGATTTACTGGATGCACGTAATGATAGCATGGGATTGCAACATACTGAAATAGCAGAGAAAACATTGCGGCAAAAGAAGACAATGCTGATAACCAGCATTTTCTCCTTTTGCCTCAATATTTTCTGTGCTTTACTATACACAAATTTCATCTTTGTCAACATCTATTTTGTCGTCTGCTATATAGCCTATGATCAATCTCCGAGCAGAGTTGTCGTTCGTTACTCTCACATGTATACATCTCTGCAACGGGCTGACGCCATGTTTGACAAGAATCTGCCTGTACGAAAAAAAGAGGCGGATTCCGCTTGGAAAACAGGCGTAAATGAGACGTAAATGAGGCGTAAATGGCAATTTACGCTTGTAACAGTGGCGGATTTATACTTTACGCCTCAGTCACTGTGTATAGTAGTGACGGAAATTAAAGGCGTAAAATGAAAAGGAGGCGAAATTTTATCACAACAGGCGTAATTTAAAACTTTAATTTTTGAGCAGGCGTAATTTTTGGACTTTGCCATCCCAGCCACAAATTCAGTACCTTTAAAGTATATTTAAAGTACAAATGAAGTCCTCTGTTGGAGTATAAGTGAGGTACAATAGAAGCACGTACTTCTTCTGTACTTTAGGTTTTTATCAGAAATGTATATATTTAAATATACAGCTAAAGTTCAATTGAAGCGCGTCTGAAATATGCTAATTATGCTTCAAATGTACTTGAAGTACAACTAAAGTCCCATACTTCTTTTGAAGCGCGTCTGAAATATGCTAATTAGGCAGAAGTACAACTAAAGTACACACCCTGAAGTACATTTGAAGCATATCATAAAAGCTTCACAGGAAGTACTACTGAAGTACATTCAAAGCGTATTTTTCATCAGTGCTCAAGGTGGTGCTTCAAAGATGCTTTACCATATGATGTACAACAAATGATTGCAATATGTGGGTGGGGAGTGGTAAAAAATAGAACGTTTAAATTTGTTAAATTTAGTCAGAAGAACACTCACCAAAGTTGCCTTAGATCTCTATTTGGTCTTTCCATTAAGTGAGTCCCTTAAAGGGGGAATAACACTTAACATCTTACAAATTTTCAGAGAACTTCGTGCAAAAAATAAATATATATTATGAAAATATGGCCTTTAAATTGCATCTATGCCAAATCTTAGCTTTCTATCTTGTGTATTGGCTAGGATGTTGACGGATTTAAAACCCCATATGTTTTATTTTCATAATTTTTATTCCCCCGACAAAAAATCATGGGGTTTTAAATCCGTCGACATCTAAGCCAATACACAAGGTAGAAAGCTAAGATTTGGCATATATGCAATTTAAAGACCATATTTTAATAATGTATATTTATTTTTTTGTACGAAGTTCTCGAAAAATTTGCAAGATGTTAAGTGTTATTCCCCCTTTAATATCATGATAATCCATCAGTGTGAAATTGGAAATTGTGCTCATAAACATTTTCTTTCAAAAAATGTCAGACAAGTAAAATTCCCTCCAATTTTCTAAAGAGGAAGTGACCTCATAGATAGACTGGAACTGGACTGAAATTAGACTAGGATTATTCTTAGGTACAGTTAAAGTACTTGGTACTTCTAAAGAAGTCCCTTCTACAGTAAGTTAAGTTTCTGAAGTACATTTTAAGTACTTGGTACTTCTCAAGAAGTCCCATATATAATAATTTAAGTTTCTGAAGTACATTTAAAGTACTTGGTACTTCTTAAGAAGTCCCATACATAATAATTTAAGTTTATGAAGTACATTTAAAGTACTTGGTACTTCTTAAGAAGTCCCATATACAATAATTAAAGTTTCTGAAGTACATTTAAAGTACTTGGTACTTCTGAAGAAGTTCCCATTGTGATAGAGCAGCTCACTTGAAGTCCCTGAGCTTAAACTGAAGTATATTTCGGAAGCCTAATTGAAGCCTCTGGGACTTCAGGTGAAGCAGACCTTCATGACTTGCAGTACTTTATAAGTATATCAGAGGTACATTTGAAGTACAGAGACTTATCTGAAGTCTCTGCTTCTTTTGTGGCGGGGATTTTAACAAGGCGGAATAGCTGTTTCTTACAGCAGAAAATAACTTTAACTTTCCAGGGAGACGGAATTTTTGGACTTAGCAATTTTATAATGATGTGATTCCAATATACAAGCCATTTTCATTTTGCACTGCATAAGATAAAAGCAAAGAAAAGGCTTTTGTTAAGAAGGTCAAACTCCAAATTCAAGGTCACAAGGTCAAGTTCCAAGATTGATGGTCTTGGTAGGAGGTATGCAAGAGTAAAATATCAAGACTCCATCTGTAATAGTGATTAGTATATAGGCCAAGTTAAAGTTCTTGTAAAGTATATGCCTTAACCCTTTCCCAAACAAGACCTGGTTTTGACGTCCCTAATCGAAAATGCTTGGGAAAACATTGAAACAAAAGAAGAAACTGCTGATAACCAGCAGTTTCTCCTTTTGTCTCAATATTTTCTATGCTATATTTTACACAAATCCCATCTTAACCCTTTCCCAAACAAGACCTGGTTTTGACGTCCCTAATAGAAAAGGCATGGGAAAACATTCAAACAAAAGAAGAAACTGCTGATAACCAGCAGTTTCTCCTTTTGTCTTAATATTTTCTGTGCCATATTATTCAAAAATCCTATCTTTAATAACATCCATTTTGTCATTTGTGGCAGTTTTTGAAGTGGATCACCCTAACATTTTGCCGTTTGGGAAAGGGTTAAATAACTTCCATTTTGTCAATAGTGGCGGTTTTTGAAGTGGAGCACCCTAAAATTTGGTTGTTTGGGAAAGGGTTAAGGTAAAGGTCCTAATGCCAAAGGTCATGGTCCCAAATGAAAGGTCTTAACAAGTTCTATCCTTATGTGAAATATCAAAGCTCTATATCTTACAGTGTATGAGATGTAGGCCAGGTTAAACGGTAGGTCAAACTTCAAGGTCAAGGTCACAAGGTCTTAATTCCTGATTGAAAGTAAATGTCAGGTAGTATCTTTGTGTGAAATATCAAGGCTCTATCTAAACAAGAAGTGCTTGTAAAACATAATATGTCCCCTCAAGGGCCTACCTTTAATGTAGGTCAAAGTTGAGGCCAAGGTCACAAGGTCCAAGGTCAGGATCAAATGCGAAAGGTCTTGGTAGGAGGTGTCCATGTGTGAAATATAAAGTCTGTATGTGTAAAAGCAGATGAAATATAGGCCAGATTATAGTTCTTTAAAGTAGGTCAAATGCCAAGGTCAAGGTCAAATGCAAAAGGTCATGGTAGGAGGTGTCCATGTGTGAGATATCAAGGCTGTGCATGTAAAAGGACATGAGATAGAGGCCAGATTAAAGTTTTTAAAAAGTAAGTCAAAGTCCAAGGTCAAGGTCACAAGGTCCAATGTCATGGTCAAATGCGAACAGTCTTGGTAGGAGGTGTCCATGTGTGCAATATCAATAATGTATGTGTAAAAGGACATGAGATAGAGGCTGGGTTAAAGTTTTTAAAAAGTAGGTCAAATGCCAAGGTCAAGGTCAAATGTGAAAGGTGTTGGTGGGAGGTGTCTATGTGAGAAATATCAAGGCTGTATGTGTAAAAGAGCATGATATATCAGCCAGGTTAAAAAAAAAATAAAAGTAGGTCAAACTTCAAGGTCAAGGTCACAAGGTCCAAGGTCATGATTTCAAATGAAAGGTCTAGGCAGGAGGTATCCATGTGTGAAATATCAAGGCTCTATCAATAATAGTGCATGAGATATATGCTAGGTTAAAGTTTTTTAAAAGTAGGTCAAACTTCAAGGTCAAGGTCACTAGGCCAAAGGTCATGGTCCCAAATAAAAGGTATTGGCAGGAAGTATCCATACATGTGTGAAATATTATGGCTGTATCTCTAATAGTGCCTGAGATATATGGTTCATAAGATATAGAATTAACTTTGTGAAAATAAGGCCTCCCAGTCTATTTTCTCCCAGTCTATGACCATTTCCTACTTCCTGTTTAGAAAATTGGAGGGAATTTTGCTTCTCTGACTTTTTGCAAAGTAAGTGTTTGAGATATGAATTCAAACATTGATATTGATGAATCCAGGACATTCAGGGGCTCACTACATGGTAGGACCAAGTGAGGCAACATTGGTGAGTCTTATTTTGACTAAATTAAACAAATTCAAATGTCCATATTTACCATTCCCCACCCACATATTATGTAGTAAATATCTAGGAGGCGTAATTATGAGGCGGATTCCGCCCGTAATTTCTTAATAATTCCAAGCGGAATCCGCCTCTTAATTCTATCTAGTTACGCCTCCTAGCAATTACGCCTGTAAAAAAAATACGCTTCATTTGCATATTCCGTCTCTAAAAATTCCGGTTAATTAACATTTTACGCCCCTAAATTACGCTTGGTTTCCGCTTGGTTTCCGTCTCATTCTTATATCTCTTTAAACAAGCATATACTAGCGGAAAATGAGACGGATTCCGTCTTATACTTCCGTCTCATTTACGCCTCTTTTACGGGCGTAATTTTTCGTACAGGTTGTCAAACCGAGGAAAACGTGTATTATTACTGTTTAACTGCTTCATTTGTAACATAATAAAGTAGACAAAGAAATTATGATTCCGGGTATATTTGAAAAGCATTATAATTCATGAATTTACCCATATACAATGGAACTATTTTCTCAAGCCTTCTTACCAATGTCAATGAATTTTCTGCTAAAAATAGACCCGATTTACTGTTTTGTTTTGATAAACCGTCGGTGTTGTTATAAAATATCGTATCTACGGCTTGAATCAAACCCTAGTTGCGAGATTTTATAACAACACTTGCGAAATACTATTGTTTTTCCGATATAACGTCACGGTTAGCTGAATAAAATCGTTCCCTATCACGATGAAATGTAACGAAAAATTACTGCGCCCTTGAATGAATGACATCAATTTAAAATTTTTAAATTATTATCGTTGCAAAATGATATTAAATTTTAAGCAACGTAAAGTGTTATATATTTTGGACTTTGGAAAAGAAAAATTATTTGTTATTGCCAATTTGATGTGATATAAAGTGACGTAATCTAGCAGATGATGACGCAATACCCTCTGAGTCAACTACAGAGGTGAATGTAATGAATGAACCGTGTGCAAGAGAGTGGCCTATGATATGGATCATTACTCGATCCTCTTGAAAGTATTTGTGAAAACCTTCATAAAGAAAGATGATAATCATTACAGATAAAGATTTAACATACATGTAGTACTAAAGTATCTAAAGCATCTTACCTTAAGCCCAAATTGCCCTCAAATCCTCTCTGATACGAGAAATAATCCCTTTTTAAACAATCCCTGAATGTGAAAGGTAAACAATTTAAACTTAAACCCCCAACAAAACCATTCAATGATAACTACCAAATTGTTGAACGATAAAAGCACAATTCTTAAGCGTTTTCCATGAGTAATTATGACTGATAAGTTTTAGGACAAAGAAGAGAAAGCCATAACTTAACCCTTTCCCAAACAAGACCTGGTTTTGACATCCCTGATATAAATGGCTTGGGAAAACATTGAGACAAAAGAAGAAACTGCTGATAACCAGCAGTTTCTCCTTTTGTCTCAATATTTTCTGAGCTGTATCATACACAAATCTTATCTTTAACAACATTTATTTTGTCGCCTGCAGCAGCTTTCAAATTGGATCACCCTAAAAGTTTGTCATTTGGGAAAGGGTTAAAGACTAAATAAATAGGGCAAAACTATCTTAGGTCCATATAGAATTACTTGCATTTACTAGTTTTTGCTAAAACTTTTCCCAAAACCTGGTTTTGACGCCCCTAATAGAAAAGGATTGGGAAAACATTGAGGCAAAAGAAGACATTGCTGATCAACATCAATTTCTACTTTTGACTCAATGTTTTGTGCCATATTGTACTTGAATCAAAATATTTAATTAGCCCCGTGTTTGTCATTTGCAGAAGCTTTTGAATTGAAACAGGTCAAATTCTTGCCATTTGTGAAAGGGTTAATTCTCTATGTGCTAGAATGCATAATAATTTTGTCCTTAGTATGATTCAGGCAAATGGAAGGCTTTTGAAAATAAAGAGGCAAAGAAAGAAAAAATACTATTGACCTACAAGGGACTTCCCATATCAAATTGGAAGTAGTCATGAGTATACCCTTGCCAAAAGAATGATAGAGAAAGTTCTTGATAGAGAAAAATATGGTGGGAAAAGAAGATGCTAATAATAAGGCAGTTGTATCTCTTCCCTCAATGTTTCTGTGCTGCAGCATGAAGATTTTCTTTATTCTGTTGTCCATTCATATTGTCATCAATAGTGAATTAATATGGGGACATCAAAATCTAGTCTTAGGTAGTGCACCCCTACTGAGATCACAAGATGTCGGAATTAATCGGGCGACATCCTAAACTTTTGACAGAGAAAAGTTCCACCACCAAATGTTAACCACCTCTTCTGAATAGGTTCGGATGTATACGAACATGAATGTTTACAAAGTAGCACGAAAAATTCTGATGATGTGCAAATCTCATTAGGGGTGGACTATCTAAAAACTTTTTTTAGAAATGATTGAAATTACAGTTATTACTGTCTCCTCTAGTTTTCAACTCTCTCCTTTGAAAATCTATCTCAAACTTTCACAATACATAATTTTCCATCATAATAATCACACACTAATTTCATAATCATACGAAAAACCAACAACCAAAGCCACAAACCATGTATAAAATCCAGAAACCATGCGGTTAATGTCGCTCAACAAGATCGTTTACGATTGACAAAGGTAGTGAGTTTATATAAACCCTTACTACAGTAGGTCCTTCAATCCTTTCCCAAATAAAACCAAAATTTGATGAGGTGATACTATCAGTAAGCTGCTGTTGACGACAAAATAAGTGTTAAACAAGAGCTGTCACTGTAAGATGACAATGCCCCCGACACCGCTTTGATTTTAAATTATGGCCAATCTATATTCAAGGTCAAGGTCATCCAGGGGTCAAGGTCACCAAAGTATGTGCCTACAGAAAGGTAATGTACCAAGGAATGTTGTGGTAAAGTATGAAGCGAATATGTTAAGTAATAAGGAAGTTATGGCCAATGTTAAAGTTTTTGGACGGAATGACGGACGGACAGACAGACGGACAGACAGACGGACGGATGGACAGACGGACGGACGGACGGACGGACGGACAAGTCAAATTTATGATGCCTCCCTATCGGGGGCATAAAAAGGAATTTGTATATGACATAGCATAGAAAATATTGAGACAAAAGAAGAAAATGCTGATTATCAGCATTTTCTTCTTTTGTCTCAATGTTTTCACAAGCCTTTTTATTAAGACCTGCCAAAACTTGTTACGGAAAGGGTTAAAATTATTTATGCATCACCTGTCAACGAAATTTGTATCTCCCTAACGAAATTTCACCAGCTGAATATGAAATAAACGCAACCCTTTATACTTTTCCCAAATGACAAAAGGGAAAAGCCAATTTAGCCCCTCAAAAATTCATACAATGGCCTGGACAGGGCTTGAGCCCCCAGCCATCCCCCACCCCCATTCCCCCATCCCTAATATAAAATTGCTTCCTTAAAGGCCTGTTTGTAATTTTTTAAAATATCTCACCATGGCAGCTGGATATGATACAAAGATAGTCTTTCAAAACAGAAAAGATTACTTATTTAGATTTATCTGATGTTGACTGAGACAAAGTTAGTTCAAATGAGTACCTGCAACATTGGGTATACTTAAGTATGCCAACATTTCGGTTCTAAGTACAAATCCGAAGGTTCACATCACCATTTTTCTTCAAAACCTTGTAACTGCAGCTTGTTTTGAACTGCAGTTACTAAGTTTTAGACGAAAAACAGCAACATGATTAATGTAGAAAGGAAGAAATTACTACGAAAATATTTATAATAAAATATAGAATTTCACAAAATATGAATAATTGGTTAATCAACCAAGTATATAGGGTTAAAGATCAACTAAAACTTAAGAAGCATATCCAGATTTTACAATAGATAGCACCTGCTGGCTTAATTAACCCTTTCCCAAACAATTTGGCACAGCATACAATTTGGCACAGCATAATGAAAAGCTTTGGAAAACATTGAGATAAAAGAAGAAAATTCTGATAAAAATCAGCATTTTCTCCTTTTGTCTCAATATTTTCTCAATATTTTTTTATATTATGCACAAATTCTATATTATTTTATCAACATCCAATTTGTCATCTGCATCTGCTTTTAAATTTCAGTCTAAATTTCTGCTGTTTGGGAAATTAAGGGTTGGTTAACCCTAATTTTTTAAATAATTAAAAAATATTATAAACTGAGAGAAACTCCAATGCAACGAGAAATTATCTCTTTGATACAGAGAAAAACATTTTGTGGCATGCAAGAGCCTTCTTCTTTTCCTTCAGTGATTTCAAAAGCAATATATAGTGTTGAAACGTCTTCAAAAGTATATAGTTTAACCCTTTCCCAAATGGCAAAAAATTGAAGATGACAAAATGGGTGTTGATGAATATAGATTTTGTGTACAATGTAGCACAGAAAATGTTGATGCAAAAGGAGAAAATGCTGGTAATCAGCATTTTCTTCTTTTGTATCAATGTTTTCTCCTAGCTTTTTTTTCAATTACAAACATCAAAACAATGTCTTGTTTGGGAAAGGATGAAAGAAATAGTGAAAGACTATGACACATGAACATACCATTTACAATGCACTTGGAGTAGTCTTGTACTATTCCATTCTAATCTTTGAGTTCATTATACCATTTCAATGAGTATCACACCCTTTTATGATAAGCAATAAACATAACCCTTTTTTCTGAAATTTTAGACTAGGCCAAAACTATAACTGTCGAAAAGCGTACAAATACAATCTAGCAAGCCCCCACCCCCAACCCCCTTGCACCTTGTCACAGAAAAAGTGTACAACTGTGACCTTGACCTTTGAGACTCAAAAACAATAGGGCGCCTCCTTGAGTCATGGGCAACAACTGTATAAAGTTTCATGATCCTAGGTCAACTGATTCTTGACTTAGAGCACGGAAACAGATTTTAAATAAAGTCTAATTGTGACCTTGACCTTTAACCTTCGTGACCCAAAATCAATGGGCACCTCCTTGGGTCATGGACAACAACAGTATAAAGTTTCATGATCCTAGGTGAACCGGTTCTCGACTTAGGGCACGGAAACGGATTTTAAACAAAGTCCAATTGTGACCTTGACTTTTGTGATCTAAAAACAATAGGGTGCCTTCTTGGATCATACATAAAAAACGTGTTAAGTTTCATGATCCTAGGTCAACGCTTTCTTGACTTAGAGCACGGAAAGGGATTTTAAACAAAGTCTAATTGTGACCTTGGCCTTTGACATTTGTGACCCAAAACTAATAGGGCACCTCCTTGGGTCATTGCAACAACTGTGTAAAGTTTCATGATGATCCTAGGTCAAATAGTTCTAGAGTTAGAGCACGGAAACGAAAAAGTATGGACAGACAGATTCGGACAGACAGACAGACATGGTGAAACCAAAATACCCCCGTCTACTTGGTAGGTGGGGGTATAATTAAGGAATTGCATTGTATTTGAAAAACCTTGTAACTGCAGCTTACTTCCCTTTCCCAAACAACAGAATTTTAGGGAGGCCAAATTTGAAATCTGTTGTGGACGACAAAATAGGTATTGTTAAAGATAGGAAATGAGTATTAAAATAAATACAGCAAAACAAAAATTTATTGTTGAAAGGAAAAAATGCTGGTTATCAGCATTTTCTCCTTTTGCCTCAATATTTTCTACCCTATATCTTTTACAATTCCTATCTGTATTGACTTCGAAATTAAAGTCTACAGCAGCTTTAAAATTGGAATAATCTAAAATCATGTTTTTAATGGTAAATTAAGTTGAGAGAAGACTTACCTTGGTATTTCAAGCCCATTTTCTGACAGTAAATAATGCAACCCAGATTTAAGATGATTATCACATTCTGCAAGAAAAATGAAAATAAAAAGTGATAAAAATCACGGTGGATAATCACGTGATACAACAATTTCAGAAAATCTTCAATAACTTTGTTAATATGGGGCCAATTTGAATTCGGTTTGAAGCAGAGAAAGTGGACAAACGTCACACACTAGATTGACGTGATAAATTTTGAATAATCAACTGATAAAAAAGTTATTGAAGATCAACCAAAATTTTGGTTGATCTTCAATATGTTATCAGTTGATATTTCAAAAACTCACCAAGCCCAGCTTATTCCTAGCATTTTCCCACCTTCTCTGCTTCAAACCAAATTCAAATTGGACAATTATTAAAGATACATATTTATTACTGTTACTTACTTATTTTCTGAGTAATTTGCTGTAAAAATAACTGTGTATAATCAAAATATGGCCTTTTAATTTTCTCTGTGCAAAATTTCAGCTTTGTCTGATCTGTATTGGCTTAGATTACGACGGATTTCAACCCGATATCACATCATTTCGTAAACACTATCAACCCACTTTGAATATTTTACATACTTTTACATCGCTGCATGATTATCGATTTATGTCATTTACTGTATGAATCTTGTATTCTGTCTTATAAAGTCTATAAACGGTGCGACTACATGCTAAAAGCCAACTTCTGTGGATCATAAGGGATTTAGGCCTGTGGATACTAAATGTCCCTTTAACAAAAAATTTGATGATTTTCTGAAATTCTGAGTCACATGATTAATATTTATCCACCATGAAAATGATTCTAGGACATCATTTTGCAGACAGTTCAGAACAAAAGTTATTTGGTGTTTATTCCATGAATTATCCCTTTCCCAAAACAAAAACCGGTTTTGATGTCCCTCATTGGTAAGATTGGGTTGAACATGGAGATAAAAAAGAAAATAATGACAACAAGCATTTCCTCTATTTCCCTCAATAATTTAGAACAGGCCTATGATTTACATAATTTCCGTTTTTGATGAAAAGTAAGTTTGTTCACAGTCTACAATAGCTTCCACATATGTCAATGAAATCTATGCGCATCATTGTCGCAATTTCAAAACAAATGACCCTTTAATAGAAAGTAACCTGAGGGTCATTAATGAGTTTTAAATCCAGATTTTTGTATGATACCTGGGGCCTGTTTCATTAAAGACGTGTTCTTGACTTACCAACGACTTAAATATCGCTTATAACAACAATCGCATTACATAGCTTTTGGTTGATTGGCGATACATGATTCTTCCTCTAAACGTGTGGTAAGACATCGGTAAGTCAAAAATACGCCTTAAATCTTTTGATGAAACTGGCCCCTGAGTGTTAAGGCACTTATTAAATTCGACCCACAAAATTGTAGAAATGACCCACAAGTTTGAAGACAAGGGGGTTACAACTTACAATGACTTCCAATCTTTATGCCTAGGGAAAATCCTGGAACTGTTTGGTCCAAGTCTGAAAGAGAAAAATATATTAGATCCAATTCTAAAACTGTATCAACGCTGGAGTCTTAATCAGACCTAATCACCCTAGCTATCAGTAGGTGATAAAATGTCTGCATTCACCACCAGCTAAATCAAAAGGTTGGTAGGCCAGATTTAGATAGATTTATCTCTATATAGTGGAATTTCTATCATTTTGTTGGATAGATTTATCTCTATTAGTGGCCTTTCTTTCATTCTGTAGCAACCACCTGTGAACATTCCTTACCTTTACTTAATTTTAAACCCATTCCCATACATGTTGTTGATGATCAAGATAAACTATGCTTTGGAAAACACTGCGGAAAATGAAGAAATTGCTTGTGACAAGCAATTTCTTCATTTCCCACAATGTATTTTCCCCACTGTCTGCCAGAAAGACCAATAAATTTTTACTCAATTTTCATTAACTTGAAATTCTTGTCTGTAACATCAGTTCGAATTTGGACCAGTCTAAACCTTTGCCAGCTGGTAATTATAAAAAGTCTTAGAATCTACATCCGATTTTTTAAGCAAATACATGATTTTCTATAGAAAAAAAAACAAAGAACTGCTGCAAGAAAAAAAACATAGATCTATTACCTTTCTCAGCTGCAGACGAAAAAATTCCCAGCTGCAGACGAAAAAATATGTCCGCCAAAATCAGTGGTCACGTGACATTGCTCTATGTTTCAAAGTAAATGAAATTGGTCAAGATTTTATATAAAATGAGCGGCCGAGACAGCATTTCATGCAAAAAACTAAAGATGCGACCTTACGTTTAGATAATAATAATCGAGGAAAAAATGTAAGGGAGGCAACTACGTTTCAAGAGTACAAGTATTGGTCTAGTGATTCCCCTTTGACCGTCGTCATATTTACGCCCCGTAGGAAGCAATTTCATATTGGGTGAGCTCAAGCCCCTTTGTCTGAATTTTGGGGGGGCCAAGTTGGATTTTCCCTGAATTTTCGCAAACTACATAATTAAGGCGATTCTAATAAAACGTCCATCTCAGATTCCGGGGAATGACATGTCGAACATACGCAAAGATCATTTCCATAAGCATAGGACGAGATAGGTATTATGCTATTTCCAGTCCTTAATCTGTATCCAACAAACAAATCTCATCTTAATCCTTTCCCAAACGATAAAATTTTAGGGTGATCCACTTCAAAAACTGCAAAAAATGACAAAATGGATATTATTAAAGATATGATTTGTGTAAAATATGGCAAAGAAAATATTGAGACAAAAGGAGAAACTGCTGGTTATCAGCAGTTTCTTCTTTTGTTTCAATGTTTTCCCAAGCCTTTTCTAATAGGGACGTCAAAACCAGGTCTTGTTTGGGAAAGGGTTAAAACCGTATGTTGGGGTCTGTAGGCCTATAACACCACTTTGCCATAAATAATCTTGAGTCTGGAATTGATTTATTAGAATTTTTTCAAACTACTTGTATCAAAATCCATCTAAGAATCTCTGACTTTTCCATTGGTCACCATTTTTCTCATGAGCGCACCAGTCTGTATAAATTAGAATAATTACGTTATTCAAGGTCGGGTCCAGGATTTTTTCCGGGGGGGGGGGGGGGGGTCCAAGCCCAGATAATGGCTTTAACCCTTTCTTAAACAAGACCTGGTTTTTACGTCCCTAAAAGAAAAGGCTTGGGAAAACATTGAAACAAAAGAAGAAACTGCTAATAACCAGAAGTTTCTCCTTTTGTCTCAATTTTTTCTGTACCGTATTTTACACAAATCCTATCTTTAGTAACATCCTTTTTATCATTTGTGGCAGTTTTTGAAGTGTATCGCCCTAAAATTTTGTCGTTTGGGAAAGGGTTAAATGTGCTCAATATGTAGCGATATGCTAACGTTATATAGTCAAAATTAAATTTTCGGCCAATGCGAGTGGGGTCCGGACCCCCGACCCCCCTCTGGATCCGCCCTTGGTATTCGCAGAGCTTTGTCATGCTGAAAGCATAGTATAAGATCAGCTTGCACATAAGAGTATACTGGCATTTTTCTACTTTTGATGGGCAATATTTATAATTTAGAGGCAAATGCCTAGTTGACAATCCTTTTTAATTTCAGAGAAAATAATAAAGTCGTGTCTTTCCTTCCATACCTAATATATAATTCAACCCTTTCCCAAATGACAAAATTCTAGGGTGATCCATTTCAAAAACTGCCACAAATGACAAAATATATGTTACAAAAGATATGATTTGTGTAAAATGTGGCACAGAAAATATTGAGACAAAAGGAGAAACTGCTGGTTATCAGCAGTTTCTTCTTTTGTTTTAATGTTTTCCAAAGCCTTTTCTATTAGGGACGTCAAAACCAGGTCTTGTTTAGGAAAGGGTTGATTAACAATGGTTAACCAGGTCTTGTTTGGGAAAGGGTTAAAGATAAATGGGACGGCATGTTTTTATCTTGTCAAACTTTCCTGTTTCTGCATTATCAAATATCCTTATCTGCTTTGTAATAAATAACTCGGGAAATGGAATAAATCAGCACATGTTCCTTTTCCAACATGCGAAAGTTCTAAGGTGAATAGAAGTAGAAAGAATGCGGTTTAGATCTACCGCTATTCTCCAAGAATAAAAAAATGACGCTTTCCCCAAACGACAAAACTACATTAGTGGATCTAAAGAACTATTCAAGACACTTGCTTTGGAAGTAAGATAAGGGTTATGGTCTACTAGTATTTAAAAAGAAAGAAATGGGATATAAAGCTTTGCTCGTCTATGGTAAATTTACTCAAAATATTTCAGTTTGATGTCAGACTTGAAAAGTTGTTTTACAGGCCTAATTATTTACGTAAATGAAAATATTAGTTTTGTTGTTATTATTATTTGTATTAATATGTTCCAAAAACGAAATAACATAAAACTTGCACAGTTGCACTAAGGAATGATCATGCGAGGTTCCCCCTGTCGATCAGTTACACCCGATCAACTCGATCGCTTAAATTCCCCGACTCGACTAAGCGACCTCTTCTCGATCTCTAGTCCATCAAACCAGATTATAGATCATTTGATCGTGTACATAGATGGAGCAGAGGTCGAGATGATCGGGATGCGCTCGGAATCACTCGAGTACAAGTCGAGTGCAGACTGAATGCAAGTCGAGGAAAAGTGGCTAACTTTTAGATTTTATTAGATCTATCATAAATTAGACACTTGAGAATTTTCTTAAAAATAATTCAGTTAAACTTTGTTGTCTGAATGTCATGATACAAGTTTTTTATGTGGTTACGTTATTTGGAAGATATGGGCGTTTTTTTTTTTGTTTTGTTTTTTTTTTTTGCATAAAGGTCAGTGCCATGTCAAATGAAATCAGGTAGGCCTATAGGGCCTAGTAGCCTACCTTTTGAGACTGCTGGCTTTGCACACCAGTTTGTGCCTAAGTCAGTCTGGTCTTAATCCATGTTACAAACCAAGAGTTATTGTAGGTCTTGCTCAAGCTATTGGAGAGCAACGTGGATCTTGATAAGACCGTTTATTGCCCTTCACAGTTCTGTTGTCTGTCGTGACCTTGAGTCAAGGTCAGGGTGCGAGCCTGTGTGAGGACGTAAGCACTAACATCTGCTCACTATTCCTAGCCAGTAACCCGTCCAACATTGTGTACATGTCTCGTTATGTTATCGCTTCAGTACTGTTGTCAGTCGTGACCTTGAGACAAGGTCATAGTTCGAGCCTGTGTGAGGACGTCAGCACTAACATCTGCTCACTATTCCTAGCCAGTAACCCGTCCAACATTGTGTACATGTCTCATTATGTTATCGCTTCAGTACTGTTGTCAGTCGTGACCTTGAGACAAGGTCATAGTTCGAGCCTGTGTGAGGACGTCAGCACTAACGCATGTTCACTATTCCTAGCCAGTAACCCGTCCAACATTGTGTACATGTCTCATTATGTTATCGCTTCAGTACTGTTGTCAGTCGTGACCTTGAGACAAGGTCATAGTTCGAGCCTGTGTGAGGACGTCAGCACTAACGCATGTTCACTATTCCTAGCCAGTAACCCGTCCAACATTGTGTACATGTCTCATTATGTTATCGCTTCAGTACTGTTGTCAGTCGTGACCTTGAGACAAGGTCATAGTTCGAGCCTGTGTGAGGACGTCAGCACTAACGCATGTTCACTATTCCTAGCCAGTAACCCGTCCAACATTGTGTACATGTCTCATTATGTTATCGCTTCAGTACTGTTGTCAGTCGTGACCTTGAGACAAGGTCATAGTTCGAGCCTGTGTGAGGACGTCAGCACTAACGCATGTTCACTATTCCTAGCCAGTAACCCGTCCTATATTGTGTACATGTCTCATTATGTTATCGCTTCAGTTCTGATATCCGTCGTGACCTTGAGTCAAGGTCAGAGTTCGAGCCTGTGTGAGGACGTCAGCACTAACGCATGTTCACTATTCCTAGCCAGTAACCCGTCCAACATTGTGTACATGTCTCATTATGTTATCGCTTCAGTTCTGTTGTCCGTCGTGACCTTGAGTCAAGGTCAGAGTTCGAGCCTGTGTGAGGACGTCAGCACTAACGCCTGTTCACTGTTTCTAGCCAGTAACCCGTCCAACATTGTGTACATGTCTCATTATGTTATCGCTTCAGTTCTGATATCCGTCGTGACCTTGAGTCAAGGTCAGAGTTCGAGCCTGTGTGAGGACGTCAGCACTAACGCCTGTTCACTGTTCCTAGCCAGTAACCCGTCCAACATTGTGTACATGTCTCATTATGTTATCGCTTCAGTTCTGTTGTCCGTCGTGACCTTGAGTCAAGGTCAGAGTTCGAGCCTGTGTGAGGACGTCAGCACTAACGCCTGTTCACTGTTTCTAGCCAGTAACCCGTCCATATGCTCGGATCCCACTATATCTCAGAGCTGTCTGAGGTTTTGTGGACTATGTCGTAAGTAGTGTGAAGATATTTGTGTATCCTTTCCCAAACAAGGCCTGGTTTTGACGTCCCTATTGGAACTTGCTTGAGAAAACATGATAATCAGCATTTTCTCATTTTGTCTCAATATTTTCTTTGCTACATTATACAAAAATCCCATCTTATGAACTTGCATTAAGTCGTCAGCTTTCAAATTGGAACAGCCTAGTTTTTTGCCGTTTTCTTGCCTTTTTTTGCCGGTTTTTTTTTTTTTTTTTTTTTTTTTTTTTTTTTTTTTTTTTTTTTTTTTTTTTTTTCGAAAGGGTTTCTTTTAGGTATGTCAAAACTAGATCTTGTTTGGGAAAGGGCTAAAAAAGACTTCACCAGACGATAGAGTTTTGTATATGCTAAATCGAACGAAAGACAGTTTCAGAAGAGAAGGCTAGCCATTTAATTTTCAAATTCTGTAATACAATGACATGTTGAAAATATTTAGACATGATGGTAGTTCCTGTTTGTCTTCAAATTAGGCTACAACATACAAAACTGAGGTTTAGTTCAGATTTCGTATATTTTCAATTTATGATTTTTAAAGTTTGTATTTTTATGTCAAATTAACCCATTACCACACACTGACCCTTCTTGACTCCTCACAAGATCATGGCTTAGGAAAACATTGTGAAAAATGAAGAAATTGCTTGTGACAAGCAATTTCTTCATTTCCCAGTGTTTTCTAACCCAAAAGACAACAAAAAAATAATTTCATTCATTTGAAATTGTCGTCTGCAACATCTTTGAATTTGGATCAACCTAAAATTTTGTCGTTTGATAATGGGTTAAAAGATTCACTGCCGTAATTAGCACACAAACATGTCTAATTAATGACATTTATGATATTTTTCCAGCGGTGACGTGTTACGACTGTCCTACTGCGGTAAACAGTTCGGTCGACTGTAACACCACAACACTGTGTGCAGCTGATGAGGTTGGTAGCACAAATCGTGTATTTTGTCGCCTTTCAACAAAACCTCGTAACTGCAGCTTAATCAAGCTGCAGTTACAAGTTTTTTTGTAGAAAAGCAGCGATTTATTAATCTTTTTCAACATTGAATCGTTAGAATTATACCGCTGAAAAAGGTGAAATTTTATGTCAGTTTGGACCGATCCAACGGGAGCATCATTATTATAAACGAAACTTTTTAGTTTGTTCGTGATCCTAATATACATAATGCTTTTTAACATTGCCAATGTTTTTTTCTTCATCCAAATCAAAGAGAAAATATATCATTCTCAACTCGAACTCAAACAGTAGCACAACGTAGTAGTGTATTAGCCTAACCATTTTCCAAAATATAAAGTGTGTACAAAAATGAAAGGTCTTGCAGACGTCACGACAAAATCATTGTTACGAAAAGCAGGATATTTAAACATCAAAGCATAGAGAACATTGGATGGGGGAGAGAGAAATGCTGATCATAAGCATTTAACCCACCCCACCCCCTCTAAATTAAGCTTTCCAAGCCTTTGTTTTGAGACGTCAAAGCAATGTCTTGCTTGGGAAAGGGTTACATAACAGTTTTTTTCGAAACACCATTTCTGTAATTAGTGCGTTGGTGAAGCATTCTAAACGAAAAACCAAAAAAAACTTGTATATTTTTGTGTGTTATTATTGGCGCGTGTCTAATCATTACAGGTATGCATGAGGAAAACACATACAGCTAATAACGGGGGAAAAGAATTTATTCTGTCTTGTGAGAAGAAAACGGTAGGTGCCAATAATGATGTTTGGATCATTCATTAAAAATATTTGATTTCTGAACTTAATCCTATTATCCTTATAGCAACAGTAGACCTACAAGTCGTACTGTTCTGCACAATCTAAGTACCGAAGGCACCGAAAGTTGTCATGGCTTGAACTGCTTGAAAATAATTAAAGTTCGTGACACGATGTACGTGTTTGTCTGTCTCTTCTGCCTACTCGACGATAATCTTATATTTAGGCCTACATGCAGCTAAGTTCATTCACAATGATGATTTTTTCACCAACAGACATGTGATGGTCTCAGTTTTGGATTCCACTCCGGTAACATTGTTGGTAAACGTTCGTACAGACACATACACAGACGGGACCTGACGTTCGAGTGCTGTGACACTGACCTATGTAACCTCCCTGCAGAGTTCAGATCGACCCGTCCACCATCGACAACAACAACACTACCAACCACACCCACACCGACCGTGTCATATCTTAACGGTATGTCGTTGGTGTCATTGCAAAACCTCGTAACTCCAGCTTTTGTACAGCTGGAGTTACGAGGTCATGCAATAACACCTGCGATGCTTCCAAAATGACTAACATTAATTATTTATGTCGCCAGATTCCATAGACGCTGCAGACAACAAAATTGATATCAATAATAAGGGAATTTAGAAGATTTAAAGAACCTTCTAGAAAACAAATTCAGTGTAAGACTATAAACTATATGCCTAAAAAAATCATGGGTCGCTAACCAAACCCTTCAATGTGAGACCAATGTCTTACTTTAGGCCTATGGGCATACGTGTATTTATCAATGGACATTGAACAGCGTTTTTGATTAAATGGACCTTGTAATTTTTAATAATAAAACTTTAATTTTTTTTACAAAATTTGCTTCCCCAAAACTGTAAGATTTTTTATTCTGAGAATGTTAGACATTATGCGACAAATCCAGATGGACGATTGGTCAATCGATTTATTTACAGCGGCGATTGTTTACTTATATTTCAGGCTGTGCCAAAGACATTGTTTTCGTACTTGATGGTTCCACATCCATCGGTCCATCAAACCACGCCTACATGAGATCATTCGTACAGAATATCATCAAAGGTCTTACAATCGGTCAGAATGACTCGCTAGTCGCTATGGTGGAATACAGTGATACAGCGCGTGTAGAGTGGTATCTACCAGACCGCAGTAGTATAGGAGACCTCTTAGCGGCGTCAAATTCCATCCCCTACGTCACGGGTACAACCGCGACACACGCAGCATTGTGGCTCGTCCATAACTCCGTACTGACAGCGCGACATGGTGACCGACCTAACGCTAGAGACGTGGTTGTTGTTCTGACAGATGGGGGTACTGACAGTCCTGCTCTGGCTATAACAGAGGCTAAACAACTACACAATATCGGTGTTGAAGTAATAGCTATCGGTATTGGTTCTAACGCTGATAAACAGGAGTTATCCCAGCTTGTACAACGTAACTACTTCTCTGTTGCCACTTTCCAAACGCTCAGATTCATTGCAGCTTCTGTTAAAGATTCGATTTGTAAATGAAATGAAAATGTTTTGTGAACAATTTGCAAATTATAGCTTTTAGCAAAAAGCACTAAATCAGAAAAGCCTGCAATAACAGGTATGCAGTCAAACTGGTATTATATTGTTTTCTTTCCCTGCAAACATTTCAGATCTGCCCGATATCGGCCCGATATTCACAGAAATGTCGGCCCGGTGTCGGCTCTTTAACACCAAACGCTATCTGCCCAATATTCCTGATCCGCCCGACATTGACCCGTTATCGGAGAAAAAGTAGAATATTCAGATTTCAATCTGATATCGACCCAACATCGGTTGGATATTGGCAAAACGAGCCGATATTCCGACTTATAGCAGAGATCAGCCCGATATACATGTATGTATGTTTGCTGGGTTACTAATTTCGACTTTATCGAGTAAATTTATCACACGTCATCTGTGACACAATTCCTCGTACGAGGGACGTTCAATTAATTTTGGAACTGGGGTTCTATAAGCCATTGTTTTGTCGCAATTCAATTTTAAGTTTCTTCAATCCTTCGAAGTAATCCTCTTTGACACCCACACACTTCTAAAGTTTTGAGATCCATTACTTATAAGCCAATAAATGGGCCTCTTTTGGAACACCCCGTAGACACTGGAAAATTGCACTGCATATGGAACATGAAGGCCTATACCGACGACCAGATGCTTTTTTCATCATCATGGGGAACACAAAAAAGCCACACGGGCTTAAGCCCGGCTATAAGGGTGGATGAAGACACTGTGCAGCATGTGTCTCTTTCAGGAAGTCTTGGACAAGATGACACCTGTGGATAGTTCAGTTGCCATGGATTTGGTACAAGCCTCTTTAGCCGGTCCTAGACCTGCTCTTTCTGTGATATTTCTTTACTTTCGCCGACATACATTATTTGTATGAATGACCGGCGATAGTGGTACTATTTGAAACAGTAATTTGAACAATACACCCGTTACATTTGAAAATTACCGCGTACAAAACTTTTGCCGCGCTTTTAATTTTTTGGCTATTACGGACCTTGCCTGATATTTTCGTAACCATTGCTTGCTAATGACACGCCATTGATGCTCATAATAGTATCTTATTGTTAAATTATGTGTATAAAGCTCAGAACGCCCGCATTTTATGCATTTATTGCATTATTTCAGGATATATTTTGCACGGGTGGCTTTCTGTCCTTTAGGCAGCAGGTTGGGGACCCAATAGGCATAAACCTTCCTGTGTTTCAACCCTTTCGTCAAAATCGTATAACATGTCCCCGATGAAAACCCAACTTTGTCTGCTATTTCTTGCACATTGAACCATGCGTCTTGTTCGGTCATGTCGGAATCTACAGCAATATTTGCTTTGGTACTAGCTCTACCCAGGTTGCCTGAGAGGGGGGCATCTTTCAGGCCAGTTTTACCAATTTTGATTTTTATTATCTTCCTAAAAACTGACGTATATTCAACGTTCGAATGTCCACGAATCTGATATAGTTCATTATATACATGTGATGCAGATATTTCAAAGCCTATGCGACCTTTAATTCAGACCCGTACATCCTACTTCAGTTCGTTTTCCATTTTGCGCACAGCGAAATAGCCAGTGTATATGACTGAACCAACTTAAAAGTTCAATAACTTTTGAAAGAGTCAACGAATTGGTCTCAAATTTTGACCAAGTATAGACAATAATTTTCCCGTCAAATAACCACAAGCACCACTAGCTCTATGGAACCATGAGGTATGGTGGACCATTAGTACCACTTTTAATTGAACGCCCCTCGTATTAGGCTACAAACAAACTTACTAACAATTTCGTCTGAGTTATGTAACAAGACATAGGCCAATGATTGAACGAGAAATCAGATTGGACCAATAAGGTTGGTTGTTGTGTAATTACGTTAAAATTTGTACCAAAAAAAGTAGTTAAGGCTTTTCGGAACACTCGGTCATTATTGTAGAAAATTTAATATTTCGTACCATATATGTATTATACTATTCGTTAATGAAAGAGTTTGTAAACTATGCCAAAATGGTATTGAAGACGAAGAACATTTTATCCTAACATGCACAAAATTAAAACATAAGAGAGCCTTTCTTTCAAAGTCTTGAAAATATTTGCCAGTCTTTTATATACAAGTCTAATAATGAGAAAATGAAGTTTATCCTTAGTAATGATCAATATGATTTAAATGTGATATGTATATCCCATGTTCATAACATGTATAGGGTGAGAATGAATTTGTTACAAATTAGCTAGACTATTCAAGCTTAACAATTTTATGTACCATGTACATATCAGGCCCGTAGGAAGCAATTTCATATGGGGGGGGCTAAAGCCATTGTCATAAATATTGGGGGGGCTAATTTGGATTTTCCCCAAATTTTCAGAGTAAAATTAAGAAAATTTGGCATTTTTGGCCAACATTGGGGGGGGGGGGGGGGGGCTAAGCCCCCCCTAGCCCCCCTGTTCCTACGGGCCTGCATATAATTAGCCAACCTACTATTTAGAAAACACTATATCGGTGCTTTTTGGCAGGAGCCTTGTAACTGCAGCATGTTTAAAGCTGTTGTTACAAGGTTCTTGTTGAAAGCCTGCAATACTGAACCTATGGTTCACTGGCTTGATCTTAGACAAGAAATCGCAGGCATTGTACTGCCTGTTGTTGTCAGTCATGTAAACTTATTACCTTAATGGAATAGATTGAAACCTTGGGGCAAACAATGACAAAGCTGAAATGTTGCATTTTCTACTTTTGCCCCAAAGTTTACAACATAAAACAATATTTCAATGTTCTCTTTCCACATTATCAGTAGGCTATCTGTGTTAAGTTTCGAAATGAAACAAACCAAGTTTTGTCGTATAGGGAAAGGGTTAAAATGAGCTTCAATACTACAGGAATCTTTGCCCTTTCAAAAATCACACAAATTTTATATTATAGATCTAATGATTTTTTCATAATTAAGATTTCACACAGGATCATTTCTTGATCAATGAGGAATCTCCATCTGAATTTGCAGTATGTAAGTAGACTATTATTTTCACATGATTACCATAAAATTATGCTGTTTATCGATCCCATCACAACTAAATCATAGTTTGAGACAATCTGGTGGAGAATGCCGTGCTTTATTAAGCATGTCATTACTCCAACCATAGTGACTCTCGAGATACTAATCAATGCCAGTGTTGCATCTCATTTCTATACCAACATGCCTCTATTTAACTGTTGATGGAACCTATTTGTTCCAGATGATTCTCTCTACTACATGCATAGTGGATTCAAGGTTGAACGAAATTGATTTCAGCTTTTTTCTATAAAGCACTTCTACCTTACCATGATCATTCTCGTTTAATTGTGAATCTATAATAACATGTCATTTACTATGCTTGTTGTATGATCTGTTTTGTATTTGTGGTGAAAATCCTATCTTTGGATTTTAGACCAATAAAATATTTGATTTGATTTGATTTGATTTATATGTTTCGCTACCATATTTTCGATAATAGGCCTATGGAACGTCATTACAATTTACCATTTTCGACTGTAAGAGTGTATCTATTATGCGAGAATGATTTCCTCATGTTGGAATTCGATGATTTAAAGCAAGACAGTTGTAAGTATGTATGCACTTATCACTGTTTTGTATCATTGTATTCATGTGTAGTTGATAAAAAATGCTGTAATTCATTAATAAGTGCGATGACCTATACATTTTCTTTTTGAATTATTACCAGGACAAGTTGCTTAATAAAATGAGGGAGTTTTATAAAATGCTATTACGTAGAACTTGAAATATTTCCAAATATATATGCAAATTTTGTCATAAAACACTTCAGCTTCGTTGATCTAACTGAATACACGAGCATGCTGTTTTATACACTTACGCGTTCATAACAGCACATATTTTGGGTTTTCTAATCAAATGTAAGACGTTACTTTAAATCCCTTTTCGGGACTAAACGATTATTTTACAGCATTTTCTTAGCATTTTAGTGACCTTGGACAAGTGCAAGAAATTGTACATTTTCTCGCTGTACGGGTATGTGATACGACTGACTATAAAATTTGAACAAGATCGATGACCATCAATTTTATGTCATTATTTGATTGGTAATATGATGTTCTTTCAAGAAATAAAAATATATAAATTCTTTTGTCAAGAAAAGAAATAGTAAACTGGAGCATTCCTCAAGTTCGTTATTGTAAAACGGGGCCCCATTGTCATTTTTTGTATTCATATTTCTTAATCGTTAAATCTGCTGCAACGACCACCCTATCTATGCTATTAGGCCCCACTTAGAACTTAACAGAGGTCCGCTGTGTTTGTGACATTTTGCTATTTGTTTCACCAATTATCTTTCTTGTGTGTATTAGTACATGCCATATGACTCGATTTTGAACAAACATTCGAGTTAAAAAAGACGTCTTACTATACTGAAGTAACATAGGCTTAAGCACATAGGCCTACTTTTTGTTACTAAAAAATATATCTAAAACACTGTACATATAACCAAAAGAAGACCTAGATCTATTTATTTTGTCGTTATTTTCAATTCTTGTGATGATATTATTTCGTTTTTCTCTATTGTTCTTATTTAGTGAGATATATTGGATTGAAATTTACCAAAAAAGTGTCCCAGAGTACCCCGTGTATGGGGTAGGGGAGACCGGGGCAAAGTGTTACACGGGACAAAGTGGTACGTTTGATTTTTCAGCTCAATCATGTTTTCTGCAACGATGATTCCACTTAGTAATAAATTCTACGCAGACTGTTTACATTATCTAATTTTTATGGCTAGATTGGTCTTAAAGGGAGTTCTAGAATCGCGAATTTTACTTTATGGGGTCAAAAAGTAAATTTTCAGATATTTTGAAACATATGTTTACTTGGACGCTTGTTTCTGCAATACCGATCGGTTGTATTTGTTTCCATTTAGCCTAAGGTTTAGGTCCACATTCTAAATATAATAAGTGATAATCGTAGAAAGAAAAAGGTAACATTATAACCCGTTTGCCACGGGCATTGAATTTTATGTAACACTTTGCTCCAATGCCCGGGGCAAAGTGTTACATTTTCACCATTTTTGTTTTCCTTTTACCACACTAATATAAAAATCGAATTGTGTTGCAGAAAACTTAGGCTATATTTGTTCAGAATTTTATACATTTTTTAAAGATTTTATGGTTTAAACGACTGTCTGGTATATGACATTGTCAAAATTTTGATAAGTCGAAAAAAATGTAACACTTTGCCCCGGTCTCCCCTACTCTGGGACACCACTAGGGGTACTCTGGGACATGCTTCACATAATATAAATATTGTTTTTCTATTGATGTATTAATTAATAAATTCTTAGCATATGTTAGAAAAACATGTAAAGAAACAAAAATTAACTCCAGAAGATTAATTCACTTATACTAAACCAGTTTACACTTCAATGGAAAGAACACCATAACAGGTTTACAATATGATATTTATACTTAAGCTGGATTTTTTTTCTTAGCAGCTGTCATCAAATAAATGCTTAATTTTTGCTACTTTATGATAAATTAGCTGAAATAGAAACTCAAATCATAGTAAAACTAAAGTTTTTTATGCTCCAAATTTGCCCCATGAAACATATAGTCCCAGAGTACCCCGAGGCCATTGTCCCAAAGTACCCCGACCACCCTACACCATTTTTGATGTGATAAAAAAAAGGGAATCACATTCAATATGTTCTCTCTATTGCAAAAGAAAGTTCCTTTGATGCTGATGACATTAATCTGGTGAAGTATAAGCTGGAGCTTATTACCTAAGAATTTGATGACAAAATTTATCTTTTCACAAAGCTACCTCTGGTTATGAAAAACAGATTTTTACTCATTAAAATTGTTTTTATTACCTTGCTACTGAAAAAAGTTTGTGAGTCGTGAGGCTTGATAAAAGTAATCATATGTAGAAGAATGGGTAAAATCAGAGCATTTAAAGTATGCAATATCCCCATTGTCCCAGAGTACCCCGTGTCCCAGAGTACCCCGGTCTCCCCTACGTACTTTTTCTCTGAATGAATAAAGATAATGCCCTTGTATTCATTCGTGTCTTTCTTTATCAAATTTTCTACATTGCACCGATGAGCAGTTGACTTGTCTATCAAAAATATTATTACAGTCATCCATGTTTTCTCGATAGTAAATTTTGGTCCTGCTTCGCCTCCATACCTGTATAATCCAAACGATCACTGCGCATGCGTGGGCTATGGCGGAAACTTGTTAAAGAAAATATCTGAATATTTAGTCACTTTCGCGTTGACACAAGTGTTCTTTTCGGGTGTAAGTTAAACGTAAGTATTGCTGAAATTAATATTTCTATAATTTCAGAATGTTTTTGTAGCTCATTGTAATGATTTGATCGCCTGTAATTTTCTGATGATGCGACAAAATCACGGAGAATATGGAGATTGGAGGGTTGGGAAGTTGTTTACTTTTTGGGCCGGTAAATATTTGAGTCATAAATCTCTTTCAATTTAAGGATTGTCACAATGTATAGCAAATACTAAGATAATTTGTCTTTTGGCAGATGCTTAGATCGATTGAAACATGAATGAAAATCAACAATTCTCATCTGATTGTCACTTTAGTCGATTCGTCCTTGATAATTTTCGTAACTATCCCTGTTTCTCATCGATTCGTGGTAAATGTTACTCTCCATAGCCGAGCTCTATTGATTAAACCATCAAATATGACCTCTGCAGTTTTCGGTACGCCAACAGCCTATTTGGTCGTCATAATCTAATTATAGCCAGTGATTTATCTACCTCTGCGTCATGCGTAATATACGCAAAAAAATTCAAAATGACGCACAAAAAAAATCGCCGAGCGTACACCTGACGCATGAATTTCTGTGGCAGCCACCACGCATTCTAGGGCTTTATTATTGCGTAGTCGATGTCTGGTACAAAATCAAACCGAAAGGTTTGTCTTATTTCACACAATGAAGATATTAGATGAGAGACAAATGAGAAATTTTCAAAAATGGTCGGGACTTGTTATCATTGAAGCGTTTTCGGGCAAAATATTCAGAAGTAAAAAATTCAAAACCTACGATTTTTCCGAGAAGCGATCGCGAATTCAGTTATTTTTTAGAAGTTAAACATTTTTTCTACAAAGTAAGATTGAAATAACGATCATTTCTGTAAGTACAATGGCTTAATTTTTCGATTTTCTGACCCGGCATAGGGGATAAATCGAAACAGGAAGTGGAAGAAATGACAACAACTTGACAAGTAGCGCTGTGTTCTAAGGCTAAGCTTATCCATATTTTCCATCCAGATGTTCGTTTAACAGACCAATTCAATAAATAACAAATTATAGAATATTTTTAGGGCAGTTGTGGTTGGATTTACAAAGTGGAATCTGAAATTACGTTTTTAGTGTATTCGTCCCCAAATTTCAATGTACCTTTACCTCTAAACTCATTTCCAGCATCTATATATTTTCCAGTTGTTTAACATACAAGTGATGTGCATCATAACTATTCTTCTTCGTCATAATTTAGGGGTCTGATACAAAACTTAATTCAATATTGGTTATAATTGTCCACTGACCAATGATTAGTTTACCACATGATTATCTCAGTTTAACTTAAATTTAAGAAATGGAATATATGACTTGGTATCATTCCTTTAAACATTTACAACATAATCCATTCTCTTGTAATTACAAAGAAAGCTGTCAGAAAACATTAAGCCTTTATACAAGGAGAAAGGAGAACATATTACAATGCTGTTTTTTAGGATGATTTCTTTCCTTCACAAACCAAATTTTATGTTTGCAAAATCATTCTCTTTTATTACATTCAGTCACCGATAATCATAAACTTAAACTCTGTTTTTTACAATAAATCATGAACTTAAACTATGTTTTTTACAATTACGATATTTTGACTCGCTGTTTTGAAATTTGACTCAGAGTTTCAAGATCAGTGAGTCAGATTGACTCAACGACCCAGAAAGGTAGATTAATCACTGTATAGCACACCATTTGAATTATCGAATCAAAATCATTCAGTTTTATCTTGCATGATCATTACGTATACATTACGTCGCTTCTATTTTTGGCTGAAGCCGGTAACATTTGAATTATCGAATCAAAATCATTCAGTTTGATCTGGTTTGATTACGTATACATTACGTCGCTTCTATTTTTGGCTGAAGCCGGTAATTTGAAGCGTCAGCCAATGAAAATATGTATCAGCTTTTTGAATTGTTTTGCTGTGTATCGCCAACGATTGGATACTGAAATCCCACCAAGGCCCCGAGATTAGATGTGAAATGACCCCGCGAGAACAGAGCTCATTCTATCGAAATGGAATGTAGAGATAATGTGCTCTGTTAATAAGAGAGTAGGTAAATGTCAGTTATACAGCGTATTGCAATACGTATTGCAATATGGGTTAGCTGTATTGTAATATATTGCAATATGGTTTTTGCCGTATTGTTTCACCCCTAGCAGCAGGTGGCCACCACCTCAAATCAAATTTTGGCCGCCTAGAACCATTTGACAAGTGGAACTGTCCCTATTACCCCTGCTGGGGCGAGGACCACCTGCCTCCTTCAGTTCCCTTTTCACCTATCCGCACAACCCCACAGAAGAGGACCAAAAATGGTCCTCCTTCAGGTTAATTGGTTAATTGATTCAGCACTTCATTAACACAGCAGGCACTGACTCCCAACCAGTTCTGGGGTCAGTTATCTTATAGTACAAAGGTGGTTGAGAAAGATAAGAAGTATGTTTGGTATTAATAACATATAGATCTAGATGCTATTACGGATTTTTGTACAATATAATAGCACGCAAAATGTTAAGGCATAAGGAGAAAATACTAATTATCAACATAGTCTTACTTTGCTTTTAAATTAATGCTTTCCCAATAATTTGCTATAATGGACCTTATCAAAGATATTGTTAGCAGCGTTCTCCCCAGAGCCATAAGCCGTATCGGGACCGATACGGCTTCGTGAGATTTGCCCTTCTGCCGATACAGCTTTGAACCGCCGATACAGCTTAATTGTAATCCCGATACACCTTAATTTTACCCTCTAGAAAAGTGGTCATAATCTTCTTATCTACTCGTAAATTGCAGTAACTTGTGCCACTTACTGATAAGGTTCATTACTGAAAGCAGTCATGCGTAAACCAGGTGGTGCAGGGAACCAATGTATAAGTGGCAATATTGGTTCCCAGGTGTAGTGCTAACCCTTACTCCACAGATCTTATAGATACGAGTTTTAACGCCTGTAGACGCTCGATTAAAGTTGAAATTTGCAGAACAAAAAATTGTATTTTTCTACCTGCAGATTTATGATCTAGGTGTTTCTGTAAATTAATGTAAAATATTTATAAATTTGTCGATAATTAGATCTATGACCGTGACCGTTTGTTTGCGACCTCTGGAACGGAAAAACTGTAAAAAATACATTTTTCCAGTAGCTTCTCTACTTCTGAGATAATTTTGGACATTCATCTATCAAGTTGGATCACGCGTGATTGAGTCGGCAGACCTCAATATTTCATGACTGCACAAAATTAATATACATACATGTATGTGCAGACTGACAAATTTTGGGTTGACGAAAAAACAGGCATAAATCGAAAATGGCAAGTCTAGAATGGATAGATCTAGATCTAAATTCTGATTAATGATTAGAATCTAGATCAACATAGGTTAGAACAAAATATCAGTCGGGTAATTTCAAAACCTCAAAGCTATTAAAATCCTATCCGGACAAAACCAACACAAAAATGCAGCAACAGGAAAAATCCCTTTTAGTTTTACAGTTCTAGTCTATAGATACAAATTCTCCTTCATTATGTTAATTTATTCACAAATCCCACTTCACTGTCTTTGTCCGAAGAATCAAAGTCCAAGGTTTAATTGAATCGTAAATTAAACAAAGAAATGTGCATTGTTTACCTCAAAGTGCTTTTATCCATTTGACTAAGAAATTCACACTTTTACTTTTGCCCTCTTCATCTTCGAAAATAAACACACACTTCTAACACAATATTGGTTAGTCTCGTTATCATTAACAATCCTCGGGATTTGAACAATGTAACTTTATGATAAATCCCCTGTAGATAAGACATTTTATAACCCAAATTTGAGTGATGGTGAAACAAAGGGGATTTTGTACTACATTCCAGACACAGTGTGACGTCACTCCACGTCACTCCACGTCACACATTTGTTGTAGGTCAGATTTTCTCCTAATTGATTACACAAAGAAAACTCTTTCCTGAATGAACTTCAGTGAATATTCACCAATCTTCGTATATTTATCATTGAAATAAATAAAAGGAAAATATACTGACAAGGTAAATACATGTACATCATATTTTACACTTGCATTATGTTGGCAATTGTTTTTTTAAAACTTTATTTCAATTTAGACTACTAAATACTGGACTGGTCCAATCAGAGAGATGAAACACTTATCTCTAAAATCTTTGTCAGGGCTTATAGATACAGGTAGTTTACATCCTCTATCAAAGTCAGGTCCGTAGGGGTGGCTAGGTTGGCTAAGCCCCTAACACTAGAAACAGTTGGCCAAAAATGCCGATAAATCCTATTTAGCCCCCCTCCCTAATATTGAGACACTGCAGTTTGAGCCCCCTCCCCAGTATTAAATTGCTTTCTACGGGCCTGATAGTCACTAGCGAGTGATTTTTTAACCATTTCCCAAAGACAAATTTTAAGATCAGAACATACGCAGCCCATTGTAAAGAAAACAAACAGAAAACTTGAGGGGAGAAATTCCTGGTAATCAGCATTTTCTTTGCCTGATTGACAAAGCCTGTCCTTACTGACATTCATGACAAAGTTAAAAAATATGTCAGGGCTTATAAATAGGACTAGCCTGTCCTGTGCTTTTTTTACAGCGATGATTCATGTGATTGATAGAATGATAATTTGGTCATCTAAATTTCATGCTTTGTTATTGACTTATTTGCATGCACGTCTGTGGCGGATCCGGGATTACTGTGAAGGGGGGGGGTCAAATTACAATTAGGGGGCTCCTTTTCCTAGTATTGCACAACTTGAGGTCCTGACAATTTTCTCTAAATTTCTTAATGAAAATGAAATAATCAGGCTATAGAGGGGGGTCGCCACTGCACATGCCTATCATTGTGGGCTGCTCAAGCTCAAGTTTGGGTGTCTGTATTAGAAATTACTTTGAAAAATATGAAAATATGGACATTTCGATAATCAATATTTTTCCCTTTACCCTCCCTGCTTTCCATCTTATGACGTTTTAATACTTTGAATTTTGTAACACTAGAACTAATTTGGTCGACTACAACTTTTTCACAGATCTATTTGACTGAGTGAGAAAATGAAGGAAAGATTTGCTAAATAGATCTTCTTAACATTACAATACTTTCAAAACCAATCAGAAACTGGCTTGCTGATGACCATGGTTTTCTCATCCCATTGTTTGATTAATTTCTGAATAATTTAAACTTGTGTTCACTTTAAAAGTTTGGTAACACTGATGATAGTTGACTGCCCAACTCCATTAAATCATCTTAATTGTATGCTCCTCGAGATTTGGATCTGCCTTTTAAAGACAATGATATACATGTGTTGATTAATTTCACAATTCTATAAAGTCAGGTTCCTGTTGATGTAGAAATATAAGTCTTCAGATGTAGAAATATAAGTCTTCAGACTATTTTTTTTCTGAAGAGACATGCATATATCAGTGATCATGTATTGTCATTGTTATTATTGAATTGAATGATTGTATTAATGGGTCTAACAGGTAATTAGCTGCATTACCTGATTAATCATAAATTGCACTGTACTACAACTAATGCTTTTTCAGATGACAATATTAAATCTAGACAAATCATGTCAGTTAAGTAACTGTTAAGGATATGGATTTTAAAATTATTCTTCATATCTTCTCTCTAACTATGTGTCTGAATTTGAAGGGACAATGCCCAAAGGCATTGTGTACCAACAGTGGAAGTATTTATGGAAACGCGCAAAGCGTCAAAGTTTCGCGACTAGGTAGCACTACAGCTTAAAAAATTCCTGGGGAGAACCCTGGTTAGTATTGGTTCCTTTTTACCGTTTCCCGTTTAGCAAAAAGTATGACTGCTCAAATTTGAATCTAGTTGCAGACAACAAAATGAACCTTAAAAGACAAGGAATCAATAGGGCCTATCACACAGAAACAGTTGCGGTATAATAAGAAAATGATAGAAAGGAAGAAATTGGTACCAGCATTGCCTTCTTTCTGAAGACAATTTCTATTCTAAATTTTATTCAACTGCCATGTTGTCAATTTTTGTTTAATTACAGCTTTCAATTAGGACTAATTCAAAGTCAAATCATTTTTGAAAGGGTAAAAAACCAGGCAATTATGATTATCACGATGTTAGTGAAAATGAAAATTTAACCAGACTTTCTCTAAATCATTTTCGAAAAAATACATTGATTGGTAAGCTGTAGTTTGTTGTTGTTGTTTTTATTCACAACACAACTTTCCATATTACATAAAGCTTTTCTGATTATTAAGCAGTTGAAAAATTCTTCTATTTCTGAAAAGGTTCCATTTCACCGTTTATCAAAACAAGATCTGGTTTTGACGTACCAAGTTATAATAGCTTGGGAAAATGTTGAGAGAAAAGAAGAAATTCCTGAGAATCAGTAATTTCTCCTTTTCCCTCAATATTCATTGTTTGTGTAATTTCTACTTTTGATATTATTTGATTTGTTGTCTGCTACTCCCTTTTAGACTGGTCTAAAGTTTTGTCATATGGGAAAGATTTGAACATATGGTATTAGAGATTTGCGTACTTGTTCTATTATTTAACTATTCCGGCGACAATGGTTATGCAAATAAATGCTTTGACTAACAGCAGACTTTATATTCAGCCCTTAATTGTTATATTAGTTTGAAAAGTTAAAAGCCTTAATGTTTTTAACTGTTTTACGTTTGCAATCTAATAATTTTCATTAAGTTATCTGGAAAAAAACACATGTGGTTTAACCCTTTCCAACATTAAGCCTTTGAGGCCCAACGAGTCGCCCAATTTGCATCTTTTACTTGTATGTAGTTGTACTCCTATTGTAATATGTACTAGGCAAAAAAAAGAAACGCAACTTCCTTTTCAATTCCTTCTTACGGAAAGACATCAAATCAGATCTAAACAAAATGCGATGCATTTAAAGCAATAACATTTCTCCTTATAAAGTTCACAAAATCTTGTTTTAGCAAATTTCGTTAATAAGAAAACACCCAGTTTACACCGGGCGTCAACACAATTTGACAATAAAAGTGAATGTAGGTCGATTAACACATTCTGTATGGTTTAGTTTGGTCCGATATTCGAATGTTGTGAAGTCCATGCGATTTATTAGCGGTCTCCGTTGCAGTCTTAAACCTATCCTGTAGGTGGGTTTAACCTGATGATACGGTCCTGCCTTGACGTCATATCTCTTGCACGTCCGCTCCGTGCTCAATCGGTTGTGATCCCATTGAGAGCCAACAGCATAAATAGTCGAAAATGACTTTGTGTCGATTTGTTGCCCCATCAATGTCTTGCGACAAAAGTTTGACTTCTTCAAACAAACAACATCCGTACTGCAGATTGGCGCTGGGTTTGGCGTAGCCGTGCTATGCGTATGGTAGCGAGAAGTGTATGAAGGCTTTGTCCTCTTCTTTGTCTATGTTTTAGCTTGTGTTTGAAGAAAATTTGTTTTGATAGTAGTCATTTAGAAAACACGGCAGGGGGGAGATAATCAGTTTTTAATTTTTTTTTTTATGTATCACATGATAAATTTACGACATCTGAAAGAAACGACACTATATTTATGCGTATGGAGGCAATATTAAAAATGTACTCAATATCCGTTTAAAACATATTTGGTCGAACATATTACGAAAAATTGGGGTTGCGTATCTTTTTGTTCTAGTATATTATAAATGATATAAATAAAGTATGTTTAAACCAACAAGATAGAGAGTTGGAATAACTTTGCAGCCATGGATGAAATTGCTTGTGATAAACAACTTCTAAATTTCCCACAATGTTTTACTTCTCAGAAAGACCAATTAATGTAACCATGTATACATCAGGGTAAATTCCTATTTAAATCTGGGGATGAAAACAGTCATTTTACAGCATATGTGTACCTTCTCTATATGAAACATAGAAGGCTGCTTGCAAAAACTGGGGGTAAAAGAATCAATTTTGGGGTGAAAAAACCCATCGTTTTTTTTTTTGAGGATCCATGTACATCATACGTGTCTGCAATATTTTGAATTAACCCTTTCCCAAACGGCAAAACTTTAGGGTGATCCACTTCAACAACTGCTACAAATGACAAAATGGGTGTTATTAAAGATAGGACTTGTGTAAAATATGGCACAGAAAATTTTGAGACAAAAGGAGAAACTGCTGGTTATCAGCAGTTTCTTCTTTTGTTTCAATGTTTTCCCAAGCCTTTTCTATTAGGGACGTCAAAACCAGGTCTTGTTTGGGAAAGGGTTAAGACTAGTATTAAATTCGGCATTCTTGTGTAAATGAGCGAAGCACCCTAAGAATGTCATATCAGCAACTGCAGTAGCCTGATTATAGTGTTTGCTTCACAAACAGATGGACTTTGTAAGGTAGCTACATTATACAAGAAATACAAATACCGTAAAACAAATAGAGCCTGTTGGAAACCGACAAAAATATATTAAAAGTTCTTGAGTTTAAAGCTGAAACAACACACACGACATTGCTCATTAACTGTCTATTTGAATTTTAGATCAATACACATAACATATTATTTTAATTCTCATTGGTCTCCGATTGTTTTGGTGTTGTTGTCTAGCCTTGTCAAAAAACACATTTACCGGTTTGTCACAAAAAGTCAAAATAGACATAGCAGATTAAAAAGTATTATCTAATGATAAGTCAAGAAAATTGATCAATTTCTTAAACCATTTGCATTTCAAACATTTTCATAACGATACATTCAGGGTTTTCATTAAGAGGCGGCAGGCGGCCAAAATGACCGCCTAAAATCAAATTTCGGCTGGCTACTATCGTTTGACAAGGGGTGCTGCCCCTATTACCCCTGCAGGGACAAGGAACCCCCATGCCGCCTACAGTTCTTTTTCAGCCCCCTACCTCAAATCTTATTGAAAACCCTGTACATTTCAAGGGCTATGTGCTATACTATAATTATAACCCCACGTTTTGAGAAAGTCACCATTTTGCATTCCCCAAATACTTATAAGCTAACAATTTATTCACAATAATTCCGGATTCAAAATGAACCTTTATAGCGCAGAAACATTGAAAAATGACTTACACTCATAATTTTGCAATTAATTATTTGTCGTCCTTATAACTATCAAAATCAATCTTATTAGAAACATGCCATTGACAATAAGTTAAATGGAGAGATAGCATGCAATCGAATTATTGTGTTTAACTTTATTTTGTGTACAAATTAATGTTATATTTTTCAAGTTTTTCCTTCTGTAAAATTAAGGAACGTTACAATCAGGAAGTACTGCAGCCAGCATCCCTTACTGGCCTTATACTATTACTGACCATAATTATATCCCTTATCAGCAGGTCAATTAACAAGTAATTGGTAAGTCACAGCACCCCAATGTCCTAATTGCTGTTTGATTACCTTTAATGAAGTCTCCTTTTTCTGGAAATCACAGAGATTCTAGGGGTTATGCAGATGGGTGTTTTCAGCCTCCTACTTCAAATCTTAAATTGAAAACCGCTGCAGCCCTAGCGCAGTTGGTAGCGCATCTGCCTCTCATTTGGGAGGTCCCGGGTTCGATACCCGGCCGCGGCAAATACCCTTTCTGACAAAATTGTCATTCACCAATAGGTTTGAAATCGTTAACCTAAGTGGGCGAGCATCTGGAGACTTGGTAAGGGTGTTGTGGTAGTACTAATTTGAGAAACAACAGGAATCCATGGTTAGGTGCTCCAGCCGCCGCGATATGACCCTGGCAGTTGAAAACGGTGTAAAACCCCAATAAACTCGAACTAATATTGAAAACCCTGTTCTGATATCATTTCAGATACTATTGACGGTGTATTGATTGTCCAAACTAAACCACAGCCATGGATGAAGAAGGTATAATTATGAATTCAACCTTTACTGTTTATAACATTTCCAAACAACAAAATTTAAGCGCAGTCCTTTTTAAAGCTGCTGTGGCCGACAAAATTGATGTTAAAAAGGAAGGTATTTGTGTACAATATAGCACAGAAAATATTGAGACAAAAGGAGAAACTGCTGGTTATCAGCAGTTTCTTCTTTTGTCTCAATGTTTTCCAAAGGCCTTTCTATTAGGGACGTCAATACCAGGTCTTGTTTCAGCGTTTTTTTTCCTTCTATAACTAGTGCCGTTAAACGGAACCTTTCCCAAAGGCATCGGCTTCGTCCCAATTCAATCACCGGTTTCCTCCCAAAGTGACGATCGGCCGTTTCCCAATTTCCAAATCTACGGTTCCCAACTATCCTGTGAGTTTTCCCAATCGCGATTTACTTTAATTTGCGTAGACATGCCTTTTGAAATCGCTTGGCCTTTAAATCTAGCCGTACATCATCATGCAGAAAGTAAACAAACGATTACACGTCTGCAGGGGTAAAAACATTTAACTACGTACAATCCAATCAATAGTTATGAGCTTTTCGATTTCCCGCAAAAGATAAACAACCTGTCAAGGGACGCAACTCAAACGGTTTGAAACCGTCGACTAGTTTACTAATAATTACTATCACAATGGGTACCAGTCTATCCTAACTGTGACTGGTTTACATAAAATTTCATAAGAGATATCGATTTTTTGCCGTGAAAAATTTCCAGCCCAGAGACCAGTCTCCTTCTACTTTCACTTTCCCACTGTTTCGCGCGATTAACAAACGTTGAAGTCCAACCATGAGCCACAATGCCTAATATTACCGTAAAAAATTGCAGAAATCCCAAGCGAACAATCAAAGACTTCTTCAGAACGGGATCGGGCACAACGGAGGATGGTAAGACTTTCGAAGTTTCGTCCCCACCCATGATCGATGATTCTAATGCAATGCCTGACCCACTTACGGAATTTGACGAACATTTTACGGAAAAATCCGAACATGGCTGCACTCGGGAATTTGATAGTTTTGAATGATAATCGGCAATTAACTTGACTAATCTTGTGTTTATTATTTGAAATGATGTTTTCTCGACTTGTTGTTTAAGAGATAATGAAAATCCTCGTTTCCAAGATGAATTTCATATTCTAAATGGGATGCATTTTTTGAGTGACAAATAGGTCACGGAAAAATCCGAAGATGGCTGCGTCCATAAAATCAAAGTACTGGAAGTACTGAGAGCAGCCAATGAACTTATCTTGAGTCAATATTTGTTTGCATCCTCAAGACCTACAAGATTAGATTTAAATTAATAAATTTAGTACTGTATCAACCCTTTACCCCCTCTTGTTTCTAGCTTAGTAGTATAGACTTAGTGTACGCTAGTCAGACCAGAAAATATTGAGGGAAAAGAAGTAAATGCTTTAACCCATTACCAAACAGCAGAATTGTGGACCATTCCAAATTCAAAGATGTTGCAGACGACAATTACAAAGGATTGAAATTCTCTATTTTTTTTTCCTTTTTGAGTAGAAAACTTTGTGGGAAATGAAGAAATTGCTTGTCACAAGCAATTTCTTCATTCTCCACAATGTTTTCCCAAACCTTTTCTTGTGCGGGAGTCAAAAGGCGTCACTGTGACTTACTAACTTTGATTATGTTTTCAACTGTTTGCAATTACAAATATTAATAGGTATCTCATTTATCATTATTATTTATATATTTAAATTATCAGTTGATATAGATCTAACTGAAAAGGTTCACAAAAAGTCACTGTCCATTCTTTGTCAGCCACTTCTCTGTACTGGCAGTTTTCACATGACATGTATGATGATAACTGTACATCTGATTGTAAAAATATCTTACAAAATCTAGCAGTAGTTTTCCTGATAAACCCTGAATGTGTAAAAGGGGCTTTGTGACACATAATATAGGTTCTAAGTATAGAAAAGGCATATTTCATTGATCAATTTTACAACCTAAACTTTCCCCAATTCATTGGTTTCGCGACTCGTTTTTTTCCCAATTTTAAGATTTCGCGACGCGAAAAATTCCCAATCATAGGGGTATAGGTACCTTTCCCAATTGGACAGAAAAAACGCTGTGTTTGGGAGAGGGTTGAAACATTTCCAAACCTTTCCCAAACAAGTTCTAGTTTTGATACATTCCCACAATAATAAAATCGCATAATGACACTTTTCGATACCCCACAACTTGGGCCACAAGATCAAAGGATTTGAAAAAAATTGTGGAAAGTGAGGAAATCGCTTCTGATAAGCAGTTCCTTTTTCCCACAATGTTTTGTACCTAGAAAGAAAGGTAATATCTTGTTCAATAATTCGCTTGAAATTGTAGTCAGACAGTCTGCAACATATGAATTTGGGCTATAGTTAACTCTTTCCCACACAATGACGCCTTTTGATGCCCCTCAAGAAAAATACTAGGGAAAACATTCTGGAAAATGAGAAATTGCTTGTAACAAGCAATTTATTCATTTATCACAGTGTTTTCTGACTCAAAATGGAAAGATTTTTAAAGTTCTATCATTTTGAATTTGTCGTTCTGCAACACCTTTGAAATTGGAACGGTCCAAAATTTTGCCATTTGGAAATTGGTAATGGGTTATTGAATGTCCACAGTCTGTTTTAATGCTGCTAAGAGGTAAAATTTGTGGATAAGAAAACTCTGAAACCATTGTGACAAAACAAGAAAATGCTGTGTTTTCTTTTTGTTCAAAAAAAGTTAAAAATAAAGATTTATTCAAAAATGGTCAGAAATCATTCTGAATGCTCAAATTATTTGTTGACCCCTGGCAGTATGAAATTTGATATAATTATGTTGTAGCCAGGACACAATTCATCATAAAACTGTCCATTCAATACTAAAAGGTTACCCTATTAGCATAAAAAATGCAATTAAAGTATGGTGTTCTTGATGTTTACTGCCAAGGTATTTAACCATTGGTTTTAAACTTGCACCAAACAGTAAGTCTAGGGTTGTATGAGCCACTCAACCCTTTCCCAACTAAAGTATAAAATGTTAATTTTCATTTATCTTATCGACAATATCTTTTTCCTTCTCTCAATGTTTTTCCAAAACTTTCTGCTAGGTATATCAAAACCCAGTCTTGTTTTGAAAAAAGTTAAATATTGCTCACTTGGTAAGGGTTTTAATTAATGGGAGGGTTTGAATACAGAAAGCATGTATTTATTATAAATGTTACTTAGGAAATAGGTTTTATATGCCTGTGAATAAAGTTACTTTATAAAACTGATACAACCGTGATACAAACTCCAGACTTGTGTTTTAAAGGTGGTTAAACCTTGTCCAAACGATGCCTGGATTTTAAAGTCCTAGATAGAAAAGCAGTGTTCTCCGCAGAATAATTTGAAGCTGTAGTGGCAAATTATAAGCATTGGTAAACCTTGAAATGCATTGTGTTCATGCAAATAATTGTGAATAAAAACATAATGGGAAAGGAAGAAATTGCTCAATTTGAGCAATTTCTTCTTTCCCCATAATGTTTTTATACAGAATTATTACATTTAATTTCATAAGAATGCATTATTTATCACATTTTGACATAAAATGTCTACAAATCCCTCTATTTGATGACCTTTTTGAAGAAATTAAGCTGTGGGGTATTTTTGAAGCTGTAGTGGCATTACATTGATTTCCATGAAGCTGTAGTGGGGCCGATACAGCTTATTGGGCTGGGGAGAACACTGAGGCTTTGAAAAACATTGGGACAAAAGAAGATAATACAGATACCAGGCTGCATTATATTCATTTGCCTCAATATTTTCTTTGTTATATTCATTTTGGTGTCACGAGTCGGAGAACCCTTCAAAATTCAAGTCTGAAATTTGTTTTCATTTCGGAAAGGGTAAACAGATGCCAAGAAAAATTTAAGATAAGATTTTAAAACATATTAATAAACTTTTGTCTTGCAATGCTTCCAGTTTATATTTCCATGGAATTGTATATGATGCAAAAAGAGGAAAGAGAAAAATGACATCAGAGCTGCGGATAAGAGGGAGTGATGGCTTTACAAAATGAAATATTTCACTAAATGTTTATCAAACTCTATGTTTTGAGTACTCATTAGAATTGTCTCATCGATACAATTCAAATGAATACCGACAACAAAGGGTTTGGAATTGAAATAACAAATTTAGGATGTCTTCACCCCCTTATCTGTAGATCTGTGAGACTGATAGTCTGGTAATGTTTAACCATACCAGTTCACCACATGTACAGCCTAAGGCTAGTTGCTTAACCCTTTCCCAAACGACAAAATTTTAGGCTGATCCAATTTGAAAGTTACGGCAGACAAGAAAATGGACATTGAAAAAGAAAGATTTGTGTACAATATAATGTGTAGTAAATGTGTAGAAATGACCGCTAACTTTGAAGGCAAGGGGGTCACAATGACCCCCAAATTCTCATGCTCAGGGAAAACCCTGCTATCAGATTCCTTCAATTAATTCTGATTGAACCAGAAAGTCTGGAGTTATCTGCCCTTGAATTAGAAAACGGCTGTTTTCACTTGTTTTCACTCTAGCCACTACAAATATTGATCAATCAAAACAAAACTTTGTCAGAATGTTGGTGTTGTTAAGATCTTGTTTGAGTGCAATTTTCAGCTTGATCTGAATATTACGTCTTGAGTTATGTGCCCTTGAAATTGGCAAAACTACCATTTTTGACCTTATTTTTACTCAAACAACCATAAATATCCACCAATCAACATAAAACTTTCCCATTATCTTACTGGCCATAAGATCTTGTGTTGGTGTAATTTTCAGCTTCATATGAATCTTAAGTCATGATTCATCTGCCCTTGAATTTGACAAAATTGTTGTTTTCGACTTTGATTTTATACTCTTTACACCCACAAATATTGAATAATCAGGTCAAAACTTAAACAAGATGTAGGTGAAGTTAGGATCTTGCTTTAGTGTGATTCTTAGCTAGATAGGAATATAAAATCATCAGTTATATGCCTTTCAATTTGACAAAATTGCTAATTGTGACTTTTTTTTACTCTAACAGCCAAACTCACTCTAATAAAGACTGTTGCAAAGCTTGGTAACTAATAGATCTTTTATGAATGTATTTTCAGCTTTCTAGTTACTTTGTAATTGCTTTAAGAGCAACATATATCGAAAAATCTAGTGAAAACTTGTACTTGATATTACGAGAAATTCAGGTTTGACAGCCATTTGCATTATTTTTGGAAAAGGGTTTTTCCCAGAATCTATTTTTAGCTCAAAATCTATTTTTAGAAATATGAAATATTTTGGAGTAATCAATGTTCTGTTAATTTAGATCTGTTGGGAAGAAGGAAAATTTTAATTGCTTGTGACATCCTAAGCTAGAATGTTCTCCCATTTCCTTTTACCCTTTCTCAAATGGCAAACATGTAATTTTACTTTCTTTGCTTCAAGAACCACACATTTTGAACAATCTAGTTTTGTTACTTTCTTTTAGCTCTATGAGACACAAGCATTGAACAATCTAATCAAAACTTGGATTAAATATTACATGAAATTCAGGCCTGTGGAGCGACTCAAGACCTTCAGGTCTTCTAGTTAAAGAGAACTTTGGACACATTATCAATGCTGTATAATGTCCTTGACCTTTTTCCCAAATTAAATGTTGGAAATAATGGTAAAATGAAGTGTGTGTAATCAAGCTACATGAATATTTCAAGTTTTCTCGCTAACTTTCACAGAAATTCTGTAAGCTTGATATACCCATTTTATTTCCTGTGAAATGTCAAAGCTGAATATCATATTAATTCTAATCCTTTACCACACATAGACACTATTTGACACATCACAAGATAAAGGCTTTGGAAATCATTGTGGAACTTGAAGAAATTGCTTCATTTACCACAATGTTTTCTACCCCCAAAAACGTAAAAAAATCATTCACTTGAAATTGTCTTCTGCATCATCTTTAGGTTTGGATCACCATAAAATTTTGCTGTTTGGAAAAGGGTTAAAAGTCCAAAGGTCATTGCTGTCAATCAGCATACAGCTACTGCAAGATTTAGTTTCCTCTGACATTTTGTGCACAACTAGAGCAAAGGATTAGATAGGGATTATGGAATTCTAATGTACAAACCCTTTGCTGTTGGTACCTATATTAGAATGATTTTGATAATGAGCATGCACAACATAGGATGTATTTATCCATCAACAATATTTCTTTTGTTTATATGTCCATAATTTGTAGCCTTTATTAACTCATTACCATAGTGCACAATTTTAGACTTTTTCAAATACATGTACACTATTATATGTTGCAGAAGACAACTACAATTTGTGAACAAAATTTTAAAGTTTTTCACCCAGTGAGACAAAAGATTGAGAATTTCATTCAGTCAAAATAACAGTCTGCAACATCTTTGAATTTAGACCATTCTAAAATTTTGCCAAATGGTATAAATGGGCTATAATACTACATTTCAGAGATTATAATGACCCCTACAAAGAAGGGTAAAACCACCAACATTAGAATTGAGAAGAAGAAGAAGATCGACTTCAACGAACAGGATGTGGAGCTGCGTCATCATGTGGCTGGTGGAGAACACAAGGGACTGGTCATAAACAAATCTTCACAAGGTACGTAGAATTAGAGGATATTGTCGCTTTTCAACAAAAACTTTGTAACTGTAGCTTGTTTTAAGCTGCTTTTAAGAGGCTAATGTTGAAAAGGAGCGATATAGTCCTTATGCGGCTGGCGGAGAACACAAGGGGCTGGTCATAAACAAATCTTCACAAGGTAGGTAGGATTAGAGGATATTGTCGCTTTTCAACAAAAACTTTGTAACTGTAGCTTGATTGGGGATATATAGCTCTTACGATCTCCTGTGGAAAGTGTGAAGCACAAGGTAATTGCAGACATTGCGAAAGCTAAAAAAAACTGTCAGACATTCGGTCTGACAGGCTAGAAAAATCTGTCAGACCGAAAACAAATCTGTCAGACCGAAAAAAACAAGGAAAAATAACATGTAACCACCTTTTTTATTCTGAAGATATAAAAACATGACTGACACTCTAATCATTCACGCCCATAGTCCATAAGCCTTTCAAAATTAGACAATTCACTTTGCACCCTCGAAATATTTAAGGGACGCCATTATACTACGACAGTAAAAGTAATATGTATTCCGATTGGCTAATCAATACCTGTTTCAGCCAACCACAATCCGGTTTACAAATCAAGGGAAATAATCGGCAAAACCACGATATAATAGTGCCGTCCCTTCGTACTTTGTTGTTTATCAATTTTCTCGCAAACAGAATGACAAATATTTTGGTTATAAGCTTCCATAATTATGCAAACGCGAGGTATTGAAAAAAAGCAAAATGGTCAAAATATGTCGGACATACGGACCAACGGTATCGAATTTTCAATCGGACCGAAGTCAAAACTATCGGACAATGTCCGCGGTCCGACGTCTTTCGCAATGTCTGTAATTGTAAAATGTTAGGTTCTAAAGTAACATGATTATGATGATGATTGGCTTCACTTGCTTCTACAATAGTTTTGTATGAATGATCAATCCATATGACATTGTGTCAACTGTCAAACAATTAATTCCAACTTTGAAGTAGAGGGGTATATTAGTTTCATCATATCTGTCCATCCGTCGGTCTGTAGACTTTTTCATTTCCTTGCTCTAACTCAAGAACTGTTTGACCTAGACCAATGAAACTCTACACAGTTGTAGCCCTTGACCCAAGGTGGTACCATTTGGTTTAGTGTCTCTTAGGTCAAGGTCACAATGGTGCTTTGTTTGAAGTCCACTTCTGTTCTCTAACTCTAGAACCATTCCACCTAGGATCCTGAAACTTAATACACTTAATGAGTTTTATCCAGGGAGGTGCCTTATCAATTTTGGGTCACATAGGTCAAAGGCCAAGGTTACTCTTGAACTTTGTTTGAAATTGGTTTCTGTGCTTCAACTTAAGAACCTATAGCACTTTTCCAGTAACCATGAGCTAGTGGGTGGTATTTGTCCACTTAGCAACAATTCTAGTTTAGCTTGATTGTAATTGTAAGTCATTGTGCTTGAAATACAATTGTGAAATTATACACTAGTGACTTTGTTACAGGAGATGATGAAGAAGATCTAGGTAAACCACAAGTACAGCTGGGCTTTAACTGTTTTCTGGTGGAGAAAAACTCTGGTAACCATGTTGTGGTAGGTAGTATTATAGTGCTACAGAGGGGAATAACCGCTGTTTGTATAGTAAATACAGTCAAACCTCGATCTCTCGGGCACGGGCCTCTTCGAACACCGCGGAAAATTCGAAATAGAATCTCGGTCCCAACACAATTTGTTCTTTATTCCTTATTTTCAAGCGCGGATAACTCGCACACCTCAGGATCGAACTTTCGAACACATTTTCCGGTCCCGTGCATTGATTTACTATATATTTCACCACATAAAGTCGAACAAAGGGTTTTCCAATAAATCTATCTGGCTTCTATTGTTTGTTTTCACACATATCGCAGGGTAATCTATTTTTGACAGCTTCTTGTTTATCAATTAAACCTGAGCGTAACTATCAATTGTCATGAAAAATACACGTCTTTAATTACCATTTATTGGTTTTAATTGTATCGTGATTGGGTCTTAATTGCAACCAAAGGTTAATTGATTGGGTCTTCATTCTGATTTTAACATTTGAAAACATCGTTACTACAGCTTTGCCGAGCTGCGCTTACAGCATTCACAAACGTAGACAGCTAGATCGTATAAACGAAGGAGTTTTGTAGAGAATTTGCTTTTATTTAATCATGTACATACATTATTTTGAAAGATTAATAATATGAAAATTTATTCTTTGCGATTAAAGATGTCCTTAGTTACACGAATAAAGATATCTTCTCGTGAAAACATTTTTGTTCGCCATGTGAGTATTCCATATGTGTTTAAGTGTATCAAAAGTCGGATATAACCTATTTTCGGACGGAACACATTTCCCCTTCTATACGACATCGTCATGTCGAATTTTGGATGAGTTGAACTTCCGATATCTCGAACAAATTAAGGGGTCCCGTGGGTGTTCGAGAAACTGAAGTTTGACTGTACTTGTACTTGTATATAGTGGTCACTCCTGTCTGTTGTACTATACAGATAACAGGGGATAAGAGTCATATTTGTTATTTGATTGTATACCTTATATTGTGACTACTCATTTGAATCATCTCAATGAGACGATTTAAATGAGTACCCACAAAATAGTATTTGATGAAGAATAAATGATATACTGCATTTTGAAAAGCCATTGCCCACTCTTTTTCTGTACCTCTGGGTATGTGGTTCTAGTTGAACATGATGTTTCAGCTAAGATCTCAGGCTACAATGCTCAGTCTACAAATATTCGCTTCTTTATTAGAAGTTTTTCTCATATTAATGCTATGGAAAAGGACTTAAAATCAAGCTAGGGGTTGCTAGTTTGATTCCCACGACACCAGTTTTATTGATGAGACTTTAAACTTTGGTCTCAATATGACCTCATTTGATTTGGTAAGTGAGATTCAGTGAATCTGTATTTTATGATTACATTTTTTGTAAAAATATGATTGTTTCATACCTTGTTGAAGTTGTTGCTGTTAATATGAGCAATGTTATTTTTATGCCACTATTTAAATGATCAAAAACCCAATTAAAGTCAGGATGAGCTGGCAAGAATGATTCTGCACACAATGTAGTTGCATTATCAAGAAACGTAATACATGTAATAGGATTCAAGTAAACAAGAAGTTTGATTTTCAACTGCATAAGATGACAATGTTTTTCTCTTTTAAAATCGCATGAACTTGTTGAATATATTGTAAATGATTATGTTTTCAGGAAAGTCGTAAACTAAAGTTTTGGTTTGACACACCAGACTACCTAGACCAGGTCACAACAGGATTCAACTTTCTACGAGAACTACTCAAACCAGACAACTTTGCTAAAGGTATGAAATCATGTATATACAGAACATTTCCACTTGTCCACATTTTTGAAACACAATAACATCATTTCTAAATGGATTTCATCCGAATTCAATAGACGTATCTGTCTTTGATTAGTTGGAAGTTTTGTGTGACACATTGTTTGAGAGATGGCTGTCAAAATAGCTTCATACAACAAGCATTTACCAACTTTTGGCAGGGGATTTCCTTTGTTTCCCTATTAGCCACAAGCAGTATTTCCAAAGGTTGCCATGGATAACACCCAAATAGATGGAGTAAATTCTTAGTACCTGACTCTTAAAGTGACATTTCACATTTATTTCATTTTTAGGTCACCTGACCGAAGGTCATGGTGACCTATTGCGACCGTGTTTTGTCTGTCGTCGTGCGTCGTCCGTCGTCCGTTAACTTTTAACATTTTCGACTTCTTCTTGAGAACCACTGGACGGATTACAACCAAATTTGGCAGGGAGCATCCCCATGGGAAGCCGCTTCAGATTTGTATGAATCATGGAGTTATCTCCCTTTGGGGCCCCATAAGGGGCCTAAAAGGGGTTAAATAGGGTACATCTTAAAAAATCTTCTTCTCATGAACCGGCTGTTGGATTTGATTCACATTTGGAATTTAGAGTCTTTAGGGCAAGGACAACAAAGTTTGTACAAGAGAAAAAAATCCGTCCAGAAATGGCCGTGCTGGGGATGGGGGATGTGAGGGGGGGGGTCGCGTTATTAGTTAACTTAACATTTTTGACTTCTTCTTGAGAACCATTGGACGGATTACAACCAAACTTGGCAGGGAGCATCCCCATGGGAAGCCGCTTCAGATTTGTACAAATCGTGGAGTTATCTCCCTTTGGGGCCCCATAAGGGGCCTAAAAGAGGTTAAATAGGGTACATCTTAAAAAATCTTCTTCTCATGAACCAGCTGTTGGATTGGATTCACATTTGGTATTTAGAGTCTTTAGGGTAAGGACAACAAAGTTTGTACAAGAGAAAAAAATCCGTCCAGAAATGGCCGTGCTGGGGATGGGGGATGTGAGGGGGGGTCGCGTTATTAGTTAACTTAACATTTTCGACTTCTTATTAAGAACCATTGGACGGATTTCAACCAAACTTGGCAGGAAGCATCCTAAAATAGAAAGCCGCTTCAGATTTTGTACAAATCATGGAGTTATCTCCCTTTGAGGTCCCATAAAGGGCCAAAAAGGGGGTTAATAGGGTACATCTTAAAAAATCTTCTTCTCGTGAACCGGTTGTTGCATTGAATACACATTTGGAAGTTAAAGTCTTTAGGGCAAGGACTACAAAGTTTGTACAAGAGAAAAAATCTGTCAATAAATGGTCGTGCTGGGGATCGGGGATGGGAGGGGTTCGCATTATTACTAAACTTTGAACATTTTCTACATTTTTTTGAGACAGATTTCTATCAAACTTGGCAGGAAGCATCCCATTGGGAAGCCGCTTCAGATTTATACAAATCATGGAGTTATCTCCCTTTGAGGCCCCAAAAGGGGCCAAAAGGGGGTAAATAGGGTACATATTAAGAAATGTTCTATTGTTGGATTGAATTCACATTTGGTATTTGAGTCTTTAAATAAGTTTGTACAAGAGAAAAAAAAAACTGTCAAGAAATGGTGGTGCTGGGGGGTGCGCTATTAGTTAACTTTTAACATTTTCCTTAACTGTGTCTGCTCATTTGATTCAGGTGACCGATAAGGCCCTCTGGGCCTCTTGTTTAAAAGTATGTCTTGATGGAAAGAGTGTTTATTCTAATGCGTAGAAATGCTATCAGTTTTTTTTTGAAGTTGTCATTTATAAGCGAAAAATACTTTTAACGTTTAAAGTTGAGACGGAAATGACAAATTCTATTTAAAACTGAACTGTTGTCCACAACAATTTGTTTAATTTTAGTACAAAAATTTATATTTCTCGTAAACGGTTCAATATTTTGGCTTGAAATTTTCAGACTTTTCATAAGAAAACATGCTCTATCAGAAAGAATGAAAGTAACATTTATGTAAAAAATAATTGTGAAATGTCACTTTAATGAGACCCCTAGGCTAGAAAGAAACAATTTTTTTTTTAGCTCCACTGGCCGAAGGCCAGCGAGCTATTGTCATGGCGTTGTGTCCGTCATGCGTGTGTGCATCCGTCCGTTAACTTTTTCTTTAAAAATCTTCTCCTCTCAAACCAGTGGGCCAAGTTTGACCAAACTTGGCAGGAATGTTCCTTGGGTGACCCTTTACTTAATTTGTTCAAAGAATTTTGATTGGTCCATAAATGTGGGCGTGGCAGGGCGGGACTTTTCGGACTTAGAGAAATCACAAAATAATTCTTTAAAAATCAACCATTAAAAAAATCAACCATTCAGCCAATTTTGACAAAATTTGGCAGAAATGTACCTTGGGTGACTCTTTACTTAATTTGTCTGTGAAATTTTGATTGGTCCATAAATGTGGGCGTGGCAGAGCGGGGCTTATCAGAATTGGAGAAATCACAAAATAATTCTTTAAAAATCTTCTCCTCTCAAACAAGTGGGCCAATTTTGACCAAACTTTACAGGAATGATCCTTGGGTGACCCTTAAATTGTTCAAAGAATTTTGATTGGTCCATAAATATAGGCGTGGCAGGGCGGCGCTTTCCAGACTTAGAGAAATCACAAAATAATTCTTTAAAAATCAACCATGCAGCCAATTTTGACAAAATTTGGCAGAAATGTACCTTGGGTGACTCTTTACTTAAATTGTCTTAAATTTTAAGTGGTCCATAAATGTGGGCATGGCAGGGCAGGGCTTATCAGTATTGGAGAAATCACAAAATAATTCTTTAAAAATCAATTATTTTGCCAATTTCGACCAAACTTGGCAGAAATGTACCTTTTTGGCGACTCTTTACTAAAGTAGCCTGTGAAATTTTGATTGGTCCATAAATGTGGGCGTGGCAGGGCAGATCCTATCAGAATTGGAGAAATCATAAAAGAATTCTTTATAAATCAACCAATTTTGGCAGTAATGTTATTTGGATGGCCCTTTACTTACTTTGTATGTGAAATCTTGATTGGTCCATTAGTAAAGGCGTGGCATGGTGGGGCTTATCAGAATGGGAGAAATTATGGAATAATTCTTTAAAAAGAACCATTGAGTAAATTTAGTGCACACTTTGTATAAATGTTCCTTGAGTGGTTGACAGTGTTTGTGAACTTTGATTGGTCTATAAATGTGGGTGTGGCAGAGCAAGTCTTATCAGAATTGGACAAACCATGAAATAATTCTTTAAAAATAAACCAATGGGCCAATTCAGACCAAACTTGGCAGAAATGTTCCTTGGGTGACCCTTTTCAAGATTTGGGAATGTGAGACTTACAAGAAATCATGAGGTAATTCTTTTACTTTAGCCAGTGGAGCGATACAGGCCCTCTTGGGCCTCTTGTTTATTTCCTGTTTCAGAGATGGCTGCCAAATGCAGTGAAATTGAGTGAATTATAAATTTTCTGCAGGGCTCTTTGTCGCCCGACATTATTTCTAACCTTTCATTGTAGTGCATCATGTTATTGTTCTCCCACTCATATATTCCCGATTATGTAGGTTTTATTCGACGATGTATGAAGCAGATGCAGAAGCCAGAATACCACCTGGCGAAGAAGGTGAATATAGAAATACAACAGGTAGATGATGAAGACTGAGTTCTAATCTCACGTAATGGTTCTTCTATTTGTGTATTCCAGATTATGTAGGTTTTATTCGACGATGTATGAAGCAGATGCAGAAGCCAGAATACCACCTGGCGAAGAAGGTGAATATAGAAATACAACAGTTAGATGATGAAGACATGCCACTGAGTCCAGGTAAATATTTATACAACATAGTCAGTGTAGTTCTGTTTGGGAAAATTGTAGGTATCTGAGACCAACCTCATTACTCAGAGTCTGATCAAGATCCAATAGCCTTGTTAAGACCAGCAGCAACTGTAAGATAGCAGCATGGGCCTTGAGCAGACTGTACCAGCTAATGAAAAAACACAGTGGTCTTAAATACTACAATGATAACAGATCTTGGCTCAAATATATGAACATGATAAAAAATAATCATTCAGTTAATGAGCACGGCATGATCTTTCAGTAATTACCTATCACGCAGAATCAGCACAAAAACAAAACTTGGAGGTGAAGTGGACCTGTCTGTAGCTCAGGTATAAAATTCACTTCAATCATGACCACTGAATGTTTCAGTTCAGTCAAGATAGCCTTCGAATTATGGAAATGAAACTAATTAATCAAGTAAGCTTATTGATGACAACTTCAAATCATTTTATTTTTATTGGAGGTTAATGATATGATTGATCAGTGAAAATTATGACCAGATTGTCAAAGGACATATTCTACTTTAGAATCTTTTAAGAAAGAGGAGGAGAGAGAAATTAAGGTATTCCATCCATCATTAGATACCAAACACTAAAACTTTGTCATCAGTGACGACGGTAATTGACGATGGTATACTATCATCTATTACTGGATGTCATTCGTCGCAACAGAAATTGATAGATGATACCTTCATCAATATCCATTGCCATGGTTGATGTACAAAGTTGCTCCATGTGTTTGGTATCAAATAATGGATGGAATATGTCAAACAGTATAATGTATCTTAGATATTAGAAAGCATATTTTACAGTTTTTATCTTCACAGTTATGTTGAGTTTTGAATAATGTAACATGTATGTTATTTGATTAGAGCAACAGAAGGTGTTGGATAATGCTGGTAGGTTTTTATATGGACCTGTTCTGAATGAGTAGTTATGCTACAGATTTTGCTTGAGGCCTTGGGCCTATGAAACTTGGATAAGTTATGTCCTTTTTAGCTTGCCTGAGCCTGAACTGGCTTTGCAAAACAGTGTGATAAATGAAAAAATTGCTTGTTACAAGCAATTTCTTCATTTCCCACCATGTTTTCTACTAAGAGAGACCAAAAAGATGAAAAATTTCATTCACTTGAAATTGTCGTCTGTAAGATTTTTGACTGGATCAGTCTAAATTTTTGTTGTATCAACTTGAGAAATGGGTTAATGTAACATGTATGTTATTTAATTAGAGCAACAGAAGGTGTTGGATAATACTGGTAGGTTATTGTATGGACCTGTTCTGAATGAGTTATAGCTTTGTACAGTTATGTTGTTCATGCCTTTACTTTACTCATTCCTCAATTCTCCTCGTATTATAAATAGCCTCTCCTTCATTACATGTGGGTCATATTGGTGGGGTCGTTATATGATATTTTTATGAATTATGTACTTTTAATTTGATTGTGGAGAAAATTATTGCCACTATAGCATTCATTCCATTATTTGTTATTTTCATGCCCCTGGATTGAAAAATGGGGTCACATTGTTTTACCGTTGTCTGTCTGTCCGTCCATCTGACTGTCAGCCTGAAACTTATCACGAAATCTTAACATCGGCTTTTTCTTGGGCATTTGTGTTTCACAACCACATCTTGTTTTATTTTCTATGAAGGGGGGGGGGGGGGTCATTGGGATCTTTATTCATTCCCTAATTTTGTCAAACAAGATCCCTGTTTTGATGAGTTGACTGTAAGACTTTAGTTAGTACAGATACATAGATAGTGTATAAATATGCATACATGTACATTTGTCTTATATTTATTGTTTGATTGGCCGTCGGGGGAAGTGGTTAGGGGTAGGGGTGGTGGGGATTGGTATAAAAGCAACTCATTCATCTGGTCATCTGACATTTTATGTGAATTTACATGGCTTTTACAGTTTATGTTCATACTCATTTTACTTGTTCCTAAACCTTCTCAACGTTTCAAATGTTATGTATTTTTCTTGGAGTAAGCAATTCTCTTTATGAATCATTTGAGCTGAAACATAACTGGTGGTGGACTCGACCAAAGCGAGGGACGTTTTTGCGAGAACAAAGTATTCCGTTGGTGTTGTTATAAAATCTCCAAACTACTACGGCTTCAATGAAGCCGAAATTACAAGATTTTATAACAATGTTACATAGACAATTTGTCAATACAATAAGGTAAACCTGGTCAATTTTTATAACAAATTCATTGTCATTAGAAAAACTGATCTGTAAACTCACATTTAAACGCAAAATATAATATACCTTGTTGTAGCGAAAAACGTCCTTCGCTTTGGCCGAGTTCATCACCAGTGAACATGGAAAAAGTGCAGTATCAATAACAAATGATCAAATAACAAATGATCAAGGTTATCGTCTGATCAAGATTGATGCTATTCTTTGATAGTTTGTTAATTCCTTGTTTCAACAATCGGAGGGAATCATGGATCCTGACCAGACTGAACTCCTAGCATGGGCTGATCTGCATCTGAAGTAGTTTAAATGCCAGAGGTGTACCTTTCATTTTGTGGCCCATTTGACCCAATAGCAAACGACAAAATTTTAAGCTTGTCCAAATTGAAGGAATTTGCTGACGACATTTCAATGTGATGAAATTTCAAAATTTAACAACTTTTGAGTTAGAAAGCATTGTGGAAAATGAAGGAATTGTTTTGTCACAAGTAATTTCTTCATTTTCCACGATGTTTTCCAAAGCATTTATCTTGTTGGGCATCAAAAGGCGTCACTGTGAGGTAATGGGTTAATCTTGGGTCCTGTAAATTGATACTGTTTGCATAGAACTTTTAATCCTCTCCCAAACAAGACCTGGTTTTGATATTTGTAAAAGAACAGGCTTGGGAAAAACATTGAGGCAAAAGAAGAAAATGCTGATAGTTGGCATTTTCTCCTTTTAGCATCAATACCTCCATAGTATTTCATATAGAAAATTTATCTTTTTTGTTGTCTGCAGCAGCTATTGAATTGGTCCATGTTAGTTATTTGGGAAGCATTAAATCTTGCCACTGAATTTGTTTTACAGCTGTATAGTTATGTTGTTGAGCTTCAATTTACTCATTCCTCAAACCTCTACTTATCGAACTTCATATTAGTACTTTCTGGATCATCAAGTCATTTCCCTCTCATCATGTCTGATGCCCTTGCTTTATACCAAGCTCTATTTCTTTGACTTTCTTTAAGTGTGACATAGCATGGTGACAATAAATCTGTCTTGATTCGTTAAATAACAGTTTTATGCTGTGAATAGATGTGAAAGCAAGAATGCATTGCGGTCTCTGATGAATAGCATGTAATTACTGAGGAAAGATGGTACATTTGTTCTTGTAATTACCAATTTGATAGCTGAAATTCTATTATTTTTTTTTTTTTTTTCAAAGGGGGCTATAAAAAAGACATGTAGTGCGATAAAAGACTGCAGGCCCTTGCCATTTATTTGTACCAAACATAGTTTATTTCTATCTTTCAGTAATGATTGTTGTGACAATTTCAAATATTTTATATTTCAATTAATTTATACACTTACGACATTGATCTGTTTCAGTTCTTCATATTTATTTGGATGTGTTGATTTTACATACATCAATCTTTAATTCTTTTACCATTTCCTTTGTGTTTTTATGCCCCGTATCGAAAGATCAGGGGCCTATTGCTTTACTTGAGTCTGTCCAGCAGGCCATCTGTCCTAAAACGTAATATTGTCCTTTTTCAGGGCATTTGTGTTTTACAAACACTTCTTGTTTAGAACATTATACTGCTTCTATGTTATGAACTATGATTTCTGATTTTAGACCAGTATATATGGATGATCAACAATCCAGGTATATCAGATGTGATACCCAGCCTTGCTGCTTTATAGTGTAGATATTTTTGGGTACAAAGTGTCTAAATTACCTGTTCTAAAATTTAGTCTTTGATTATCAGAAATGATTTTAAAGATATCTAAATAAATTGTACAAGCAGCCTTAAAATAGAATACCCGTAATGTCGCCATTTTGAGATTCATAAAACATCAGCTTTTTTTGAGCGAAGTCATGTATCAGAACCTATCCGGGCGCGTTCGTAAACTTTCGGCAGTGGAGAGTTCCATTGCCGAATGTTTTTGATCACGCCCGAATAAGTCCGACATCATGCGAATCTCATTAGCGGTGGACTACCTTAAATATTTGATATATATTTATGTTTTGAAAACTGGTCAAGGAATTTTGATTCCCAGCTTATTTTTGATTTTCGAGGATAAATAAATAGATGCTCATTTGCTTTACAGCCTTTAATATGAAAGCTTTTCATTTCAGCTTTAGAAATATTAGTGATTTTAGAAATAGAAGAATACCGTACCCAGCTTTTTTGCAGATTCCTACAATGCTTTAAAATGCTTAAGAAAATGTTGAATTGAAGGGGTAGTTATTTGATTAAGCAATTATAATAACAATTAAGTTTTTTTTTACAAGATTTTGATGTTAATTTTGAATATGACACAATAACGTAGATGGCAGTCTATTCTTATAACAATCTCTATCTGCACCAACTCCCATAAGATGACAATATCAAGAAATTTTACACTTTGTCAATCACCAAGAAAAGACGTGGCCCTGTTTTACTGAACAGACTTATATATGAACTTTTTTGCGTAAATTTGAACATAAACATTCTGATTGGCCCTAAATGGCTGGAGGACTATTTCTCGCTCAATCAAATGTTTTTTTACATAATTTACTCAAAAGATATTTGTAAGTTTGTCAGTGAAACGGGGCTTAGGTCTACTTTTAACCCTTTCCCGAATGGCAAAATTTTAGGGTGAACCACTTAAAAAACTGCCACAAATGACAAAATGGATGTTATCAAAGATAAGATTTGTGTAAAATATGGTATAGAAAATATTGAGACAAAAGGAGAATCTGCTGGTTATCAGCAGTTTTTTCTTTTGTTTCAATGTTTTCCCAAGCCTTTCCTATTAGGGACGTCAAAACCAGGTTTGGGAAAGGGTTTTAAAGGAATATTAATAATAAGCAATATGATATTAGTATTGATAAGTCTATTGTTTGTCTCATTGCTCTGATCAGATGGTGAAGAATTATTGGGTGAGTATGGGGTATGTGTCATGTGTTTACCCTACCAACTTTGGTTATAACTGTCTGATATAGGTCTTCCTAAATGACCTGACAGAGAATTTCTAGCTAATTGCTAGAGATGTTCTGCCAGGTCATTTATCGGGACCTATACACAGGTATAGGCTGTGAGAAGTGAAATATGAAAGGTTGGGGCAGGGGCAACAAATCTATGATTTTCAACAAAAACCTGGTATCTGCAGCTTGTTTTAAGCTGCATGTTCGAAGTTTTTTGTTGAAAAGCAACAAATGTACTTTTTGTCTTGTTGACCCTCTAATAGGGTTGAAATTTTACTCCTTCTCGATATATAAATGAATAGTAGGAAACATAAAAACATTATAACTACGGCTAAAACAAGCTGTAGGTACAATGTTTTAGAATCTAGTGGATGGTGACAAACCCTGCTAGACTAAGTCATTTCTCACAGCCTTTACAATATAACACAAAGGTTCAGATATAGCTCACGATTGATTAATGAAACGACATAAATCATCATAATCAGTGGTCACTGGTTCTTGGATTATTTGCGAGTCACTTTTCAAAACAATGACCTGCAAAAGTGTTGTCCCATAGAGTTTAGAAATCAGCATAAAGCTATTGCCATGGCCATTGTTTAAAGACATATTTTGCTAACAACAGGTTGAAATATGTCAGTCATTATCTGGACCTCTGTAACAATTTGTTTATTGTTAATATATTTAGATCCATTGTTGAGTATATAACATAAAATGTATACCTGGAAATCCTTTATTAATTGTTAATAGTTGTCTTGCTGACTTAAAGCCTTTCTCAAACAAACTCAATTTTGAAGTCCATGGTCAAAAACGTTATGAAATATATTATGCCATGACATATAAATTAAAGTGTATCTTCCATTTGTTACTTTTAGAGTGTCATCAGCATAATTAGATCGGCTAAAAAAAATATTTTGTTGTTTGGACAATGATCAAAGATTGGGGATTTTCTGAAATTGATGAATCACTTGTTTCCCGTCATGATATAGGATTAACCCTTTCTCAAACGACAAAATTTTAGGGTGATTCACTTCAAAAACTGCCACAAATGACAAAATGGAAGGCATTAAAGATAGAATTTATGCAAAATATGGCATAGAAAATATTGAGACAAAAGGAGAAACTGCTGGTTATCAGCAGTTTCTTCTTTTGTCTCAATGTTTTCCCAAGCCTTTTCTACTAGGGACGTCGAAACCCGGTCTTGTTTGGGAATGGGTTAATAAGGTATTGACGAAGATGCATGAAAATAACAAAAACATTGTCAGCAAGACAAATGATAAATCCTGGTGCAAGTTTGCATGATAGAGTCTTGATCGGTCAGTTTATAAACCATGGTTGTTTATAAGCATGTTTAAGTTAGTCTCTGAAAGATCAGTCTTCAATAGTGGAAGACAGTTTTTAGTCCTGAAATAAATTTCAAAATTTTAAAGATCTTATAAACGGTTTAAAATTGCTTCAAATTAATTAACTTCAAGAAAATGCTCACATATGTTGCATTTTGTTGATTTTACAGGAGAAAGTTCATAAAATTGATGAACATGAATAAATGTATATGAGCATCAGTAGATGCGAGATTTGCCTTTACATTGATGATGCATAAAGAGTTTTATTTCTTCATTTCTGTGTAAGATCATTAAATAGGATCTTTTAGAGACTACCAGTATGTTTTGTTACACAGTACTTGTTTAATGTCATAGCATCATGTTTGTTTGATGTGTTCATTGTGGAAAATTCTCAGTACTCAGAATAATTGTTCATGTGTATTTGAAAGTTAGCCCTTGACAAGCTGAATTAGCACAAGGCATTAGTGAGCATTAGTGAGCATTGTAGAATAAGGTCAGATTACACAGATGTGCTGGCTGATCTTGTTCTATGCTGACTGCCCAAGTGACCTTACCAAATTATTCTAATTTTCATATATGTGACCCGTCATGCTAAAAGGGACCTTATCCGAACTCCAAAAATCCAAATTTTGACAAACTTGTCAGACCCAGCACAGGTCAACCAGATCTTGTATGCGAAAAATGAACATATAGTAAGATAGGGGAAACATTCCAGATTTAGAAAATTGCATGAAAGTGAAGTGAAAAGTGTTGGCCCTAGTCTGGCTGCGCGGACTGCGCAGACTGACTAGGGTCGATATTTTTCACATATCCGATAAGGTCCCTTTTAGCGTGACGGGTCACATATACCAAACTTTTAGATGACCACTAAATTAATATCCAAATTCAATCATGCCACATTGAGAATTTAATTACAGATAAGCATGGGTTATGGAGTTTCCTGTTTGTTATTTCCTATTTAGACCCCCATCTCGTTACTTGTTAGATGTTTTTACTAGTGCACACAATGTTTGATATTGTTTACATCACACACTAAAAATTTGAAATGCATTTTACCCTTTCTCAAACAAAACCTGGTTGTAATTACCGGAACATAGAAAACTTAAATAATCGTTGAGGGAAAAGAAGGAAATATTGATATTGAGCATGTTCCTAACTTTCCATTTATGTTTTCCTTGTAATTACTTGGATTTTTTCTCTGCCAATTAGAAGTATGATAGATGTCTGCAATTTTGGCATCTCCAAACTGCTTTGTTTGGGAGAGGGTTAACCTTTCCCAAACAACAAAAAACTGGACTGCTTCACTTAGAATGCTTCTGCATACGACAAAATAGATGTTCAGAAGGATGAAATTTGTGTATGATATAGAAGAAACAGTATTTAGGCAAAAGGAGTAAAATTTAATGTTGCCTCAAGTCTCTTTCTCAAGGGGCCGAGCCCGGATAGCTCAGTCGGTTACGTCGGAGTCTGTCAATCCAGGGGTCTCGAGTTCGAACCCCGGCCCGGCCAGTATCCATTCTGACATTTGACAAAAGTCAATTGTCTCTCACCAATGGGTGTGAATCATCTATGTGAGAGAGCAGCTGGAGGCTCGGTTTGGATATTGTGGTTGTACTGGTGCGAGAAATACCAGGAACCCACGGTTAGGTGCTCCAGCCGCCGCGATATGACCCTGGTAGTTGAAAACGGCGTAAAACCCCAATAAACTCAAACTCTTTCTCAAGGGCGTCAAATCCTGGTCTTGTTAGCTCACCTGAGCACGAAGTGCTCAAGGTGAGCTATTGTGGTCGCTTTTTGTCCGTCGTCCGTCCGTCTGTCCGTCTGTCCGTCCGTCCGTTCACAATTTCTTTAAACATCTTCTCCTCCTATCTCAATGGGCCAATTTTTACCAAACTTGGCAGGAATGTTCCTTGGGTGACCCTTCTCAAAATTTGTTCGCGGATTTTTGATTCGTCAAAAAATGTGGGCGTGGCAGGGCGGGGCTTATCAGACTAAGAGAAATCATAATAAAATTCTTTAAAAATCAACCATTGGGTCAATTTGAACTAAACTTGGCAGGAATGTGCATTGAGTCACTCTCCTCAAAATTTATTCACAAATTTTTAGATTTGTCAAAAAATGTGGCCGTGGCAGGGAGAAAGGGGCTAATCGGCTTAGAGAAAGCATAAGAAAATTCTTTAAAAATCAACCATAGGGCCCAATTGAACCAGACTTTGCAGGAATGTTCCTTGAGTCACTCTATACAAAATTTGTTCACAAATTTTTACATTTGTCAAAAAATGTGGCCATGGCAGGGAGAAAGGGGCTTATCAGACTTAAAGAAATCAGAAGAAAATTCTTTAAAAATCAACCATTGGGCCCAATTGAAGCAGACAAGGTAGGAATGTGGCTTGAGTCACTTTTTTCGAATTTATTCACAATTTTTTACATTTGTCAAAAAATATGGCCGTGGCAGGGAGAAAGGGGCTTATCAGACTTAGAGAAATCATAAGAAAATTCTTTAAAAATCAACCATAGGGCCCAATTGAACTAGACTTTGCAGGAATGTTCCTTGAGTCACTCTTTACAAAAATTGTTCACAAATTTTTACATTTGTCAAAAAATATGGCCGTGGCAGGGAGAAAGGAGCTTATCGGACTTAAAGAAATCAGAAGAAAATTCTTTAAAAATCAACCATTGGGCCCAATTGAAGCAGACTTGGTAGGAATGTGCCTTGAGCCACTCTTTTCAAAATTTGTCCACAAAATTTTACATTTGTCAAAAAATGTGGCAGTGGCAGGGAGAAAGGGGCTTATCGGACTTAGATAAATCAGAAGAAAATTCTTTACTTTTGATGAAGTTGATTTTCAGTCTGATCTGACCAGAAAGATGAGAGTTATGTGCCCTTGAATTTGATAAATTCATTGTCCGGTCTTATCAGATTTGCCATTTTGTATATAGCACTTCCGCCAGGTGGAAAACGTCGACATATGAAAGGGAATAATTGAATTTTCATTTACAAAGAAGGAATAACTTCTGCATTGGGAATTTTCTTTCCAGATTTTGGGAAAAAATTACCCTATTTGGCATTGGGAATGGGTCATTTTTTACGGACCCGTCCAAAGAAGGAGAAAAAAGCCTGGAATGACATGACCTGGTTCAAATAGATGTGCATACTTGATTGATGCTGATCTGTAAGCTAGGATGCTAAATAAATTCTACATAGGATTTGGATATGAATAATAAAAAAAGGAAAGGCTTTCCTATTTCTCTTATCTATTTCTCTTATCTGTTGCTCTGGCCCCATGTTTATCTTATGTAAACAGATAAGAAGGGATTAACCTAGCTTATCAGATGGAGATCTTTCTTCACAACAAACTTTACAGGATCGATTGGAACAAAATTATTACTTAATTGTTTCCTAACAGAAAGTCCTTAGAAGTTTCATGTCTTTGAATTTGACAAAATTGCCATTATCACTCTTGTCATATTGATTCAGGTGAGCGATTTAGGACCATCATGGTCCTCTTGTTTGGGAAAGGGTTAATGTTTGATCACTGTGATCATATAATGTTGTGTGTTTAGACTAGCCTTACACTAGATGAAGATTATCCATCCAACTTATGATTACCAGACGGCAAAATTTTAGACTGATCCAAATTCAAAGATGTTACAGATGACAATTTCAAGTGAATGAAATTGTACATTTGTGGTCTTTCTATTTAGAAAACATTGTGGGAAATGAAGAAATTGCTTATCACAAGCAATTTCTTCATTTTCCACAATGGTTTCCAAAGTATTTATCTTTTGGGGCATCAAAAGGCGTTGCTGTGTGGGAATGGGATAAATATAAAAATCATTTACGATGAAATCAGAGCTGAAGCTAGAGGGGAATTTGGTGAATAGAATAGGAATTTGAATGTTGCTGTGATAGAATAAAGTAAAATAGTGAAGGTGGTTTTATAGTCTCAGTGTTGTTAGAATAGTGTTGTTATTTTGAATTGTTTGTTCCCTTTAGATGCATGTATGGAGAATGTTTTTATGCTCCCCGAAGGGAGAGCATATAGTCGCCGCTTCGTCTGTCCGTCCGTCCGTCCGTCCGTCCATCCGTCCGTCCGTCATTCCGTCCGTCCGTCCGTCCGTCCGAAGCGATTTCTCCATAACCCTTGGGCCAAATCAAATGAAACTTACTATGTGAACTCCCTATGACAAAATGCCGATGTACTTTTCCCGGTTTTTGGATTTGAGGCCTCGTCATGGGAAAAGGGGACTTAGGGTTAAATATAGTTTTTCTCTAATTTCTCCTAGTCTAATGGTCAGAATTTGATGAAATTTCATATTTGAGTAGCAAATCAGATGCCCTTGACAATAAACTATTTAAAATTTGCGTATACAAAATATGTCATGGAAAAAGGGGGCTTAACATTTGTTAGCTTTATATTAGCTCTGCATGGCATAAATTTATTGTGACAATGCCTTATTCGGGGAGCATTGTCCGTCTCTGACGGCTCTTGTGTTACACTGTAATGCTTCCCCGTGTCATTTAATGGTATTTTAATTCATAAGCACAACATGATATATGCTGTGTTTGATTTTTATGCCCCCGTATTGAGAGATCGGGGGCATATTGTTTTACTCGTGTCTGTCTGTCTGTCTGTCCGTCCGTCTGTCCGTCCATCTGTCCGAAAACTTAATAAACTTAACCTTTGCCTTTTCTCCAAAAGTATTTGACATACAAAGCTTAAATTTGGTATACAACTTCCTTTCAATGATATATATCTGTTCCATGCAATTTGACCTTCCTCAAGGTCATCCGTTAACCCTTATCAACCCTTTACTCTATGAAAACTTAACATTTTACAAAATGGCCATTTCGGGGGCATTTGTGTTTCACAAACACATCTTGTTTTTAAGAATTTATCACGCTGATAAGTCAATATTTAGGTTTAAAATAAAAGAAATTACCATAATATTAAAATTCACATCCTTTGGTTAACAAGAAGGAAAGACATTGATCAATTTGTAGAACAAAAATAAAAACCTTTAAAAGACATTGAAAGACTTATTTAACCCTTTCCCAAACAAGACGTGGTTTTGACGTCCCTTATAGAAATGGCTTGGGAAAACATTGAGACAAAAGAAGAAACTGCTGATAACCAGCAGTTTCTCCTTTTGTCTCAATATTTTCTGTGCTATATTTTACACAAATCCTGCCTTTATCAAAGTCCATTTTGACATCTGCAATGGATTTTTAATTGGAAAAGTTAAAATTTGTGTCGTTTGGGAAAGGGTTAACAGGTATCAGGTTTCAAAATTCCTCTAAATCAAATTACAAAACTCCCATCTCCATCTGAGTAGCTGTTGCATTAGGAACTCATTATTTAATCAAACAATTGACTATTAAATTCATTGCTAATCATATTTTATTGTGTATGATTACAGTTAGTGGTCGTATTAAGGAGGACACAAGATCACAGGCCGAAATTGTGTATGAGAAAGTGTTACAGGTCCTAGAATCAGCTTACCCAAATGTACTGACAGTAGAGGATTTATTAAGGTATGTCTGTCTGTCTATCTATCTGTATATCTGTCTATCTATCTGTGTGTCTGTCTGTTTATCACAAGGTCCCAGACTGAGATTGTGTATGAGAAAGTGTTACTGGTCCTAGAATCAGCCTACGTTCATATTCTGATGGTGAAGGATTTATAAGGTATGCATGTCGGTCTGTCTGCAGAGCTACAGATAAAAGGCTAAAGGCATTTTAAATTTGTTTTTTCAAATCAAAACCCTATGTTTTATTAGCTCACCTGAGCACGAAGTGCTCAAGGTGAGCTATTGTGATCGCTTTTTGTCCGTTGGCGTCCGTCCGTCCGTCTGTCCACAATTTGTTGTTAACACTCTAGCATCCACAAATATTGACCAATCTTAAACAAACTTGAACAAAACATGTAGGGTAATTCGCCCATGAGTCGAACGGGTTAACTTTTCGTCACCCGACTCGCTCACACCTTGAAAGGGTACCAGGTGTAGAATAGCCTGGATGCCTCGGATGTTACCCTAAGATTATTTAGACGTGTTTCTGGTTGGTTACCGGCCATATAGGACGCTACATATGCAAAAAAGATCAAATACCGTTTTTCGCCCATGACACGAACACCCTCGCCCTTGAGTCGAACGTCGGTTTTTGCTGTGTGGAAAAGGGTTAATGAAGGATGTGTGTTATATCAGTGAAGGCCTACTGAAAAGGCCTACTTTTATAGCACAGAGTACATCTACATTCCGAATAATCCATGGCTTTGACCAAAACATCGAAGAAAATGAATATGATATACAATCATTTCGTCTTTCCTCTCAAACATCTGTCGTGTACGGTAAAAATTCTAATAAAAAACAATTATTTTGTCGTCTGCAGATCAATTATCTTCCAATTTAGATACATTTTGTAATTGTACAGTTTTATTATACAGGAATCGTGGCTTACAAGTCTAAATTTCTCCATAACCCTTAAGATAAACACCGTTCGTCTCAAGGGCTAATCGTGTTTGGTTTAAGGGCAAATCATTCAGCTGACTTTGATTACGTCACATGTGTAAACTATCAAATGAAAATGTGTAAATTAAAAATAATGTAAGCATAGATAAGCTGATCTAAACAAAAAACACACCCATTTTGTCTCAAATGATTCGTTTGCCCCCCATAACATTCCTTTTTGACCTTTGTTATTTTAAAAATACGAAGATGTTTGTTCGCCGAACATGACTTTTCTGTCATTGAGGTAAGCAGCTCGAAGAAGATATGGAAGAAATTACCGGAAAGGACCACAAGTCATGTATCTTAAATGACGAAAAATCTAAAAATAACAGCGTTATACGGTAACAACGCTTATGATCGGTAGAAATATTGTCTTGAAATTGTTCGACTCAAGGGCGAATTCGACTCAAGGGCGAGTTACCCTATGACCATAAGTTCTCGGATGACTTCGATTTTGGGTCAGATCGGACCAGGAAGTCAGGAGTTATGTGCCCTTGAACGTCAAAAATAGCTTCTTTTTAAGTTGTTAACACTCTTGCATCTACAAATATTGATCAATCAAGACAAAACTTGGGCATAATGTTGGATACTATAAGATCTTGTATGAGTTCGATTTTCAGTTTGATCGGATCAGAAAGAAAAGAGTTATGTGCCCTTGAATTCAACAAAATTGCCATTTTAGGCTGTTTTCGACCTTGTTTACCCTCTAGAATCTACAACTATTAATCAATCAAGATAAAACTTAGACACAATGTTTGGAACCCTAAGATCTTTCATGAGTTCGATTTTCAGTCTGATCGGTTTAGAAAGTAAAGAGTTATGTGCCCTTGAATTTGACAAAATTGCCATTGTCGGCTGTTTTCAACCTTGTTTACCCTCTAGAATCTACAACTATGAATCAATCAAGACAAAACTTAGACACAATGTTGGAGATTATAAGATCTTTGATCATTTTGATTTTCAGTCTGATCAGATCAGAAAGTCGAGAGTTACTTGCCCTTGAATTTGACAAAATTGCCTTTTTCGGCTGTTTTCGACCTTGTTTACACTCTAAAATTTACAATTATTAATCAATCAAGACAAAACTTGGACACAATGTTGGACACCATAAGATCTCGGATGAGTTCGATTTTCACAACGTTATTGACCATAAGTTTGTTTTCAGTCGTAAATATTAATTTAATTGAACAAAATTGTGGCTCATATCATTTTGGTTTAGGTGAGCGATATAGGACCATCATGGTCCTCTTGTTTTCTCATTGGAATTGTCTTGTCTGTAATTTTGTACTTTGTGAGGTTTTTGTTTATGGCTCTACAAAGATCTAGCAAAGAAATTAAGCTTTAAGTGAGTTAAAAAAAATGCAAACAGGTAAAATATCAAGTTATGTAACAACGTTATAATATATTGCAGAATTGTAGAAGCAGATGAAGTGGTTATTTTAGAACAGCTACAAGAATTACAGACCAGAGGTCTAGTGCAGCAATTAGAGAATGGAGGGTTTGTACGACATGTCCTTGACGAAAAAACAGGTACGTCTAAAATCGGATATATAATAACTATATACATGTAGTCTTCCAATGAAGTTAAATTTTGTAAACTATATTCTAATTCATGCCTATAAAAAAATTATTTGAATTCTGCTAATGGCCGTGTGATTTGAAATAGATCAATTTCCATAGATCCTATTTAACACTGAAAGCTTATGTATGTAATTGTATATAATGGATTCTATTTATGTTTCATTCATTTGAAGTTTTGTCAAGAACTGAGTAATTTCCCATTACAGAAGTGCAAGTAGTAAAGCAGATGGCCACAGTATCTGCCAACCAGCAACCTACCATCGCTGTTATAACTGCAAATTATTGTGAAAAATTAGCTGTACATCACCCCCTCCATCTAATCAAGAACTATGTACTTTCCCATTACAGAAGTGCAAGTTGTAAAGCAGATGGCCACAGTAACAGCCAACCAACAACCTACCATCGCTGTTATAACTGTAAATTATTGTGAAAAATTAGCTGTACATCACCCCCTCCATCTAATCAAGAACTATGTACTTTCCCATTACAGAAGTGCAAGTTGTAAAGCAGATGGCCACAGTAACAGCCAACCAACAACCTACCATAGCTGTTATAACAGCAAATTATTGTGAAAAATTAGCTGTACATTACCCCCTCCCTCTAATCAAGAACTATGTACTTTCCCATTACAGAAGTGCAAGTTGTAAAGCAGATGGCCACAGTAACAGCCAACCAACAACCTACCATCGCTGTTATAACAGCAAATTATTGTGAAAAATTAGCTGTACATTACCCCCTCCCTCTAATCAAGAACTATGTACTTTCCCATTACAGAAGTGCAAGTTGTAAAGCAGATGGCCACAGTAACAGCCAACCAACAACCTACCATAGCTGTTATAACTGCAAATTATTGTGAAAAATTAGCTGTACATCACCCCCTCCATCTAATCAAGAACTATGTACTTTCCCATTACAGAAGTGCAAGTTGTAAAGCAGATGGCCACAGTAACAGCCAACCAACAACCTACCATAGCTGTTATAACAGCAAATTATTGTGAAAAATTAGCTGTACATTACCCCCTCCCTCTAATCAAGAACTATGTACTTTCCCATTACAGAAGTGCAAGTTGTAAAGCAGATGGCCACAGTAACAGCCAACCAACAACCTACCATCGCTGTTATAACAGCAAATTATTGTGAAAAATTAGCTGTACATTACCCCCTCCCTCTAATCAAGAACTATGTACTTTCCCATTACAGAAGTGCAAGTTGTAAAGCAGATGGCCACAGTATCTGCCAACCAGCAACCTACCATCGCTGTTATAACTGCAAATTATTGTGAAAAATTAGCTGTACATCACCCCCTCCCTCTAATCAAGAACTATGTACTTTCCCATTACAGAAGTGCAAGTTGTAAAGCAGATGGCCACAGTAACAGCCAACCAACAACCTACCATAGCTGTTATAACTGCCAATTATTGTGAAAAATTAGCTGTAGATGCCATGATGGAAGATAAAACCACTTATGTTAAATGGAAAACTGGAGGTAGATATAGTGCTTCAACACTTAACCTTTACCAAACGACAACATTTTATGGTGTTCCAATTCAAAAGCTGCTGTAGACGACAAAATTGACTCTAAAAAGGAAAGAATTTGTGTTCAATATAGTACAGAAAGTATTGAGACAAAAGGAGAAACTGCTGGTTATCAGCAGTTTCTTCTTTTGTCTCAATGTTTTCCCAAGCCTTTCCTCAGCGTCAAATACCCTTTCTGACGAAAAATGTCACCCATTAATGGTTTGATATTGTGAACCTATGTGGGGGAACAGCTAGAGGCTCTGTAAGGGTGTTGTGGTAGTACTGGTATGAGAAACGACAAGAATCCATGATTAGGTGCTCCAGCCGCCGCAATATGACCTTAGTAATTCAAAACAGCATAAAACCCCAATAAATCAATCAATCTTCATCTGTAAGGTTTGAAATTTTGCGTAGGGTTTTCTATGATGTCCTGCCTACAAAATTTTGTTTTAGTGAGCTCTACAATTAAGATTTATAGTGTGCTCTGGGGTACTCTCGTAGGAACAGAGCACATTCTCTCTTCATTCCATTATGATAGAATGATGCTCTGTTCTTGCAGGGTCATTTCACGTCTAATCTCGGGGCCTTGGCGGGATTTCGGTATCCAATCGTTGGCTATACGCAACAAAACAATTTAAAAATATGATACAAACTTTCATTGGCTGACGCTTCAAATTACCGGCTTCAGCCAAAAATAGAAGCGACGTAATATATACGAATAAAACAGGAAAAAAATGAATGATTTTGATTCGATAATTCAAATGTTACCGGCTTCAGCCAAAAATAGAAGCGACGTAATGTATACGTAATGATCATGCAAGATAAAACTGAATGATTTTGATTCGATAATTCAAACGATGTGCTATAATTAGATTATGACGACCAAATAGGCTGTTGGTGTACCAAAAACGGCAGAGGTCATATTTGATGGTTAATCAATAGACCTCGGCTTTGGAGAGTTGCTCTGGGGTAGCATTCATTGTCCCTTTAATAGAGAGAAAAATGTATTCATCATTAAAAAGCTTCAAAATACTTTTTCAGGAAGTCATTGATACAAAAATGTTAAACATGTGAAAAGTTGAAAACAATCATACAAAGGGTGAAAAGTTATGATGAAATTCTACAAACTTCTCAGCCCTGGTATCATTGGTGTTGAACTGGGCCAAAGCGTGGTACGTTTTTTCGCGATCATAGTATTCAGTCGGTGTTGTTATAAAATATTGTAACTACAGCTTTGATAAAGCCGTAGTTACAAGATTTTATAACAACACAGACGGTTTGTCAATACATATCGGTAAACCCGGTCTTTTTGTAGAACAAATTCATCGTTATTAGAAAAACTATCCAATCAGATCTTTAAACTCGCATTTAAATGCAAAATATCTTTAATAACTTGTTGTAGCAAAAAACGTCCCTCGCTTTGGCCGAGTTCACCACCAGTGGGTATACCTGTTATTTTTCTACCCCCCAGGTGAATCTAATGCCTATACGATAGGTTATATAGGAGAACACAAAGTTGTATCCACAAAGTTACCTATGATTGGTCATGGGAGAGCAGCTCAAATCTCATCTGGCAATACAACTACCAGATTATTAGGTAAGTCCATACATAAAACTTATCTATAAATTATCTGTCATTCTAGAAATACAGATATTCCAAGTGGTTTGTCTACACTATTAGGGCATCAGACTCCTACTCATGAGGTCTCCGGTTCGATCCCTGGCCACTGCAAACATTCTGACAAAATTGTCTCCCACCAATGGTTTGATAATTTGTTAACCTAAGTGGGTGAGCAGCTGGAGGCTCAGTAAGGATGCTGTGGTTGTTCTGGCGAGAGAAACGACAAGAATCCTAGATGTGCTCAAAACGCTGTGATATAAACATAGCAGTTGAAAGAGGCATTAAACCCAATCAATAAATCAATCAATACTGTTTTAAAACTATAGAGTAAAAATTCCATCATAAGTTTGACCCAGATCTGTAACAAAAGATTTTGTTATAACTAAACATCTTTTGGTTATAAAATGTATTTTGTGTTTGCAGGAACATTCCAGGCTATAGAGCATGTATTTGTTGTTGGTGTAGGAGGTGGGGTACCCCACTTTACAGACTATTTCAAACATCCACGACTCGGCGACGTCGTTATCTCCGACACACGCAAAACTGGCAGCATGTACTTCCACTGCAATAAGGTGTACCAGGAGCGTGATGGTTCAATCGTCTACGAGTCAAAGTCGTTCTGTCCTAAAGACACTGTATTGCAAGATATAGCTGATAACATTGTACAGAAAATACAGGATCCTAACTTCACATTATGGCAGAAATACATAAACAATGGCCTGGAATTGTTGTCTAAACAAGAAGCTGACTTTAACAGGCCTCCATCAGATACTGACAGGTAAATGATTATAATCTATATCAACTGTTTTATGGTTATAGCATGGAAAAATATTCAGTGAGAAGGAGAAAATACTGATTTTTCAGCATTTTCTTCTCTTCTCTCTTTGTTATTCCAAAGCTTTCTCTGCTATGGTTTTCAAAACCAGGGCATAATCTCTCATTGTTCCAAAGCTTTCTCTGCTATGGTTTTCAAAACCAGGTCATGCCCTATAGAATATAACTGATATCAATGTTTAGCTAATACAGGATCTTTATGCTATGGCAGAAATACATTCATTCTGGCTTGGGGCTGCGCCAATATCCATTCGGACATTTGACAAGTAATTTGTCTCTCACTAAGAGGTGTGAATCATCCATGTGAGAGAGCAGCTGAGAGCTTGGTTAGGGTGTTGTGGTAGTACTGTTATGAGAAACAACAGGAATCCATGTTAGGTGCTCCAGCCGCAGTGATATGACCATAGCAGTTGAAAACGGTGTAAAACCCCAATAAACAAACCAGACAACAAAATTTTTGACTTGTCCAAAGTCAAAGGTGTTGCAGACAACAATATCAAGACCATGGAATTTAAAAAAATAATTGAGTTTTTTAGAAAACATTGTTGGAAATGAAGAAATTGCTTGTCACAAGCAATTTCTTCATTTTCCACAATGTTTTCTCAAATCTTTATCTTGTAGGGCATCAAAAGGCGTCACTGTTTTGGAATGGCTTTTGTATGCCTTGTGTATATTTGCAGATTAACAATGATGATTGGTGAAGGAAATGTGATAGAGATGCAGCACCCTTTACCACCAGATGGCGTCGATTCTCGTGAGGGGATTCCCAAAGTGCGCCAGGGCATTATGGGCTCTGGTAAACGATTCGCCAAGGCCGACGACCTTAGATTGGACTTTGCATCTCGATACGGAGTGAATGTTTTCGACTCTGAATTTGATCAGGTGCTGGAATCTATTGAGGGTAATGTGAAGGATAGTTACATGTTTATACGTGGAATCTCCGACTACACAGACGGATCACAGAAGTTAGACTGGCAGCCGTATTCAGCGTTAGCAGCAGCTACCGTAATGAAGCTGATCATTAAATCGTTCAATAATCCGCACTTGTCGGAAGATGAACTTGACTAAATAGATTGTTCCCGGAATTCTGTAAAAGAGGGGATGATGACATCCTTATTCTGTTCACACATAATGACTCCTTTTGACTCCCTACAAGATAATATCTTTGGAAAACATATTAATGATTATTGAAAATAAAGAAATCCCTAACAGAACAAAACATGTAAAATTTACTTCACTTGAAGTTGTTGCCTGCAACATCTTTGAATTTGGGTAAGGTTGAGGCAAATGGAGAAAAAAGCTTGTTACTAATTTGCAACTATTTAACCCTTTCCCACACATGACGCTTTTGGACGCCCCACAAAATAAAGGCTTTGGAAAACATTTTTGAAAATGAAGAAATTGCTTGTGACAAGCAATTTTTTCATTTCCTACAATGTTTTCTACCAAGAAAGACCAAAAAATGTTAGATTATGTTCAATGGAAATTGTTGTCTGCAACACCTATGAGATTGGACTAGGCTAAAATTTTGATGTTTGGTAATGGGTTAATATGGTACCGAATGAATGAATTGTATGAAACGCCATCACTCCCTCCTTTCAGAATCTGGGACAAAGTCTATGTTATATGTGTTGTGTTTGTATTTTAGGTAGTTAGTGCTTCAAAAGTTTTTACACACAGCTGTGACCCTCGGAAAGTTTGAAACAAATACAAGATATGTTTTAGTTGCTGAAAAAATCTGTCCCAATTTATTTTTGGAGCTGGAAAATAATTATTATACAGAGTGTCCCCAAAAAAACGGAACCCTATTTCAAAGTCAAATATTTTAAAGCGAACGCATATAATCTAATTTTTGAATTTACAGTACTAAAGATACATTATTTTTGCATATGTGTTCTAAATTTCGCTTCAAAATATATATTGGTTCAAAAGTTATATGAAATTTAATAAAGACACTAAAAAACCGTTTTAACACGAAGTCGATTTTTGCGTCTTGTTTGTTCGTAAAAGCGCACTGACGGTCAACTGTTCAGTTCTTTACCGTTGTACAAGTACGTACCAATTTTCTCAATTTATTAATGTAAAAGTGCCGCATGTGCAAATTGAGTCCGTAATGTGGTTCTTTGAAATAATTTTAACCCTTTCCCAGACCACAAAAAGTTAGGGTGGACTGGATTGAAAGCTGTTGCTGATGACAAAATTGACGCTGATAATGACAGAATTTGCGTAAAATACTACACAGAAAATATAGAGACAAAAGGAGAAAATGCTAGTGACCATTATTAGCTCACCTGAGCACGAAGTGCTCAAGGTGAGCTATTGTGGTCGCTTTTTGTCCGTCGGCGTCCGTCCGTCCGTCCGTCCGTCCGTCCGTCTGTTCACATTTTGTTGTTACCACTCTAGCACCCACAAATATTGACCAATCTTAACCAAACTTGGTCAAAACATGTATGACCATAAGTTCTCGGATGAGTTTGATTTTGAGTCAGATCGGACCAGGAAGTCTGAAGTTATGTGCCCTTGAACGTCAAAAATGGCTAGTTTTGACTTTGTTACCACTCTAGGATCTACAAATATTGACCAATCTTAACCAAACTTGGTCAACATATGGATGACCATAAGTTCTCGGATGAGTTCGATTTTGAGTCAGATCGGACCAGGAAGTCTGGAGTTATGTGCCCTTGAATGTCAAAAATGGCTAGTTTTGACTTTGTTACCACTCTAGCATCTACAAATACTAACCAATCATAATCAAACTTGGTCAAAATATGTATGACCATAAGTTCTTGGATGAGTTCGATTTTGAGTCAGATCGGACTAGGAAGTCTGGAGTAATGTGCCCTTGAACATCAAAAATGGCTAGTTTTGACTTCGTTACCTCTCTATCATCTACAAATATTGACCGATCAAAACAAAACTTTGCAACAATGTTGGTAACTGTAAGTTCTCAGAGGAGTTTGACTTTGAGTTAGATCGGACTAGGAAGTCTGGAGTTATGTGCCCTTGAACATCCAAAATGGCTAGTTTTGACTTTGTTACCACTCTAGCTTCTACAAATATTGACCGATCAAAACAAAACATTGCCACAATGTTGGTAACTATAAGTTCTCAGATGAGTTTAATTTTTTGTCAGATCAGACATGGAAATCTGGAGTTATGTGCCCTTGAACGTCAAAAATGGCTAGTTTTGACTTTGTTACCACTCTAGCATCTACAAATATTGACCGATCAAGACAAAACTTTGCCACAATGTTGGTAACCATAAGATCTTGGTTGACTTCGATTTTCAGTGTGATTGAAGTATGAAGTCTGGAATTATGTGCCCTTGAATTTGACAAAATTGCTGTTTTCGACTTTGTTTACACTGTAGCATCTACATTTATTGACTTATCAAGACAAAACTTGGCCACAATGTTGGTGGCCATAAGATCCTGGATGAGTGAAACTTTCAGCTTGATTTGACTAGAGTTATTGGCCCTTGAATTTCACAAAATACAGTTTTCGACTTTATTTTCCCTCTAACAATATATTGACCAATCAAAAAAAAAATGGACATAATGTTGATGAGAATACTTTTATTAGAACAGAGGTATGTGCCCTTGACTGTGTTGTTTTCTTCCACTTTGTTTTTACTGTAACAGCCACAAATATTGATCATTCAAGATTATGAAAGCACTTTTCAGCTGGATCATAATCTCACATCTTAAATTATGTGCTCTTGAACTTAATACAACATTGTGACTTTCTTTCTATATAGGTTCAGGTGAGCGATTAAGGACCATCATGGTCCTCTTGTTTTCTTCTTTTGTCTAAATACTTTCTCAAGCTAATTCTCTCATGGATGTCAAAACCAGGTCTTGTTTGGGAAAGAGTTAAAGTACTTGGCATTTGAGGCTTACCAGCATGTTGTAGAGTAATAAAATAACTGCATATGATTACATGTATTATGAATCTTTGATACACTTTGATATTTTGTTTGTATTCATTTTTTGTTTTGGTTACATCGCAGCTCTACTTTAACAGTTTATTTGTTAGGGGTAAAGATTAAACGAATATGCACTATTGTAAGTAAAATGTTTCAATATCACTTTTGTATTGTATTAAACAATTGTGAAGAGTCAAGTGTACTATGTAGGCGCGCGCTGCGAATGGAAAGATCGATATCGTGTTAAAATGGGTTTCCGGGTGCATTCATTTGAATGCCAATATTTTCGAAACTAATAAACATTTTTCAACCAAATTTTAATTGCTGATAGAAAACTGTCGTTGCTATTGCATATTCAAATTTGGTGGAGATACATCACTTGATACAAGAGCAATTCACTTTCAAATATGGGTTCCGTTTTTATTGGGACACTCTGTATATCTGCAGTATGGACTGAAACACCTTTCTAAACATGTGTAACTTTTAGTTGTTAAATTTTGCTTTGTTCAAAGTATTTTAATTGATAAAAACAATTCCAATAAATACAATAAAAATGTGATAGTTGTTCTTTGGGTGTTTAGTTATGAAAATGAGTCTGATCTGAAAAAAGTGTTACAAGTAAGGGGAGAAGCTACTAGTTACACAGGCTTATCTGGGTCCATGTTGTTCTCAAATGTTATACAGGACCTTTTTTTCATATCCTGGCTCAATTATTATCTTTGAAGTTTCTCTCTAAATGACCCGACATGAATTACTGTTAAAATGGCTGTTAAAATCATAGATAGAATTGGTACTTTTACCACTTAACCCTTTCCTAAACAAGACATGGTTTTGACGTCCCTAATGGAAAGACCTTGGAAAAACATTAAGGCTAAAGAAAAAAATGCTGATAACCAACATTTTCTCCTTTTGTCTCTATATTTTCTTGCCTTTATTGTACACAAAATCTTTATTTGTTAACATCAACTGTGTCTTCTGCAGCAGCTTTCAGATTTGGCGACCCTAAATATTTGTTGTTTGGGAAAGGGTTGTTTGAATTGTTTTATGTTGTATGCTTGTTCAGTCCCCTGTATCTTTTGGTTGAAAAGAGTTTTATTTTTTGTACTAAAGAAAGGAATTAATTATATATATGGTTGTAAATTTAAGATTGTTTGTCAATAAGGAGACTACAAACATATTTTAATTAAGTTATACATGAATGTTTTATTTATTTGAATTCTATTTTTCTAATATGGTCGTTCAAAATACTGCTAAAAAGCCTTAGCTGTTTGGTTTTGATATAATTTATGACTTGTGAACACTGCTTAGTGTAAGAGATGTTTACTTGAAAACCGTTTTCTGATGAATGCATGTAACAACCTTACTTTAAAACCCAAAATACTGGCATGGAGTCTATGTTGTCAGTTAGCCCATTACTACACAGCAAAATTGTTCAAATTTGAATGGTGCAGCAGGCGACAATTTCGAGTTGATGAAATTTTAAAAATCATTCCATTTGGGTAGGGAAACATTGTAAAAAATGAAGAAATTTTTTGTCACTAGCAATTCTTTCATTTTCTACAATGTTTTCCAAAGCCTTTATCTTTTGAGGCGTCAAAAGGCGTCATTGTGTGGTAATGGGTTTTAAAGGACTGACCAACCATTCAAATAACCCATTTAGTTTGAAGCTTAAACACATTTTTAGCGAGCCGGGACTTTATGTCCGGGGAGCTAATGTCACAGCCCTAGTGTCGGCGTCGCGTCGCGTCCCGTACCGTCCCGTCCCGTCTTCACTTGAAAAACTTTAACCTGGTCTTTATCTCAGGCACTATTAGAGATACAGCCTTGATATTTCATACATATATACATCTCGACAAGACCTTTCATTTGGGACCATGACCTTTGACCTTGTGACCTTGACCTTGGAGTTTGAACTACTTTTGAAAAACTTTAACCTGGCCTATATCTCAGGCACTATTACAGATACAGCCTTGATATTTCATACATAGATACATTTCGACAAGACGTTTCATTTTGGACCATGACCTTTGACCTTGTGACCTTGACCTTGGAGTTTGACCTTGGAGTTTGACCTACTTTTGAAAAATTTTAACCTGGCCTATATCTCGGGCACTATTAGAGATACAGCCTTGATATTTCATACATAGTTACATCTCGACAAGACCTTTCATTTGGGACAATGACCTTTGACCTTGTGACCTTGACCTTGGAGTTTGACCTACTTTTAAATAAATTACTGTTTTTGTGGCAAGCTCTTGTATAGGCGAGCTACGTTGTCCGCGGACAACTCTTGTTTTGACATCTTCTGATGCTAAAATTTTTATTGGACCCAAATGTGCACTGAAGAGTTACTTAAAAAGAATTATATTGCAAGAGTAAATGTGTAGATTTACATGAAAGATTAAGATGTAATTGCCAAAGTATTGTTGCTATAACAACATTTTTAGATCAAAATTTGCTATTGTGTCAAAGATTGTCATTTATAACACAATATATTTAGATATCTGGCAGATTTCATGATTGCTAATGTGACATGGACGGAATATGTCCCATTCTAGTGTTACATAGGACAGAATTCCATAACGTTAGCATGGAAAAATACTTAAAGATTAGATACTTTATACTGTATGTGTTGACCTCAATTGATGACAGGGTCACATAAATAATCAATACATACTTACTACACTATATCATACCCAATATGCTCCTGAAGATAGAGTTACTAGGGCTTGCAAATTGCTAATGTTACTTGCTAATGTTACAGGACAGAAAATAAATAGTGTGGACATTGTCGTAAAGAAAGGGCTTATTTTCAATAATGTTATATAAAAACAATAAAATAATGATCATTTCATAATTGTAAATATATTATGGTTATAAGCACAACTAATTTAAATAGCTTTATACACTATTTATTTTTCTATATGAATTTGAAATTAGGCACTCAGATTGGGTGGGAGTTAATTCTGTCCAAAATTCCGTCCATAATTACCAGTCAACAATGAATTTAACATAATACAATACAAAATTATTTGTCAATTCTATATTTGTATTAAAAAAAATGCACATGATATCATTTTCAAGCTTAAACAGTAAGTTATAAAAACAAATCAAATATTTAAAGCAATTAAACACTTTCTTTCCATGTAACATTAGCACTAATATAGTTTTGTGAAATCTGCCATCTATATTAAAATTTCATCTGTTCATAAAAAAGCCATGCTTTGCAATCAGATTTTTAGAGTGCCTTGATACATTAGAGATTTTCATATCCATCTGATTATCACTTCTTTGACCCTTTTAACACAGTGACACTTTTTGCAAGAGAAAAACTTTGGAAAACTTTGTCTAAAATGAAGAAATTAACAAGCGATTTTTTCATTTCCCACAATGTTTTCTTACCAGAAAGAGCAAGAGTATAAGAATTGTCAATTCAGTTACTTGAAATTGTTATCTTCAACATCTTTCAATTTTGACCAGTCTAAAATTTTGTCTTCTGGTATTGGATGAAAGCAAATCAAGGGGTCAATGCTAATTTGTTATAAGTACATTATGGAATTAATATGCACTTACAGCATTATGTAATGACCCAAAAATATTAACACCGTTTTCAACTGCTATGGTCATATCAAGTCGGCTGGAGAACCTAACCATGATATTTAACCAATTACCAGACTGCAAAATTTTAGCTTTGTCAAAATTCAATGATGGTGCAGACGACAAGTTCAAGTGAATGAAATTGATTTTGCTTTGGTCTTTTGGGGTAGAAAATATTGTGGTTAGTAAAAAAAAAATGCTTTTCCCAAGCAATTTCTTCATTTTCCACAATGTTTTCTAAACTGTTTATCTTTTTGGGTGTCAAAAAGCATCAATATGTGGAAATGGGTTAAAATTAGCAGTGTATCGTGAGCATTTCGCCAAGGTTTTGTTTCAATGGAATTAGATTAGAATACATTGGGTTTAATTGAAAATGTTTGAACCATTGTTGGAAAAAAAAATCCTTTTCTTCTTTGTCTACATGTATTTATTAATGAAATAATTGTTTACTTTTGACTTTTGTGTAAGAATTGACAATGTGTCACCAGCAATTTGAACCGTTCTATAGTTTTGTTTGTTTGTGCGGGGTTTAATAAAAAGCAATCTTGTTAACATTTTTACGGGTTATATCTCCCAGCAACATTTTTATTTCGCTTATTGTATAGTTCCATTATCATTTGTAGCATAGTTCTTCATATTTATGTTTCATATTTCTCATAGCAGAATTACATATAAGAGGGGGTGATGGCTTTTCAAAATGAAATATTTCCAAAAATGTTCATCAAAGTCTATGTTGTGGGTACTCATTAGACTCGTCCTGTTCAGACAATTCAATTGAGTACACTCATCTTAGGGTTTGGATTTGAAATAACAAATTCAGTGTGCATTCACCCCCTCTTATCTTTTGTTCTGTCGTAGTACACGTATATGTACAGCCTTTTATAGAAGATAGTATATTAGTTTCTGCAATGTAGATTTTCAATTTTCACTCAAGTATCATACTGGTATTTGATACTTGGAATTTATTTTCCGTATAAAAGCACCATCCTCAAAAGAAGGGTTGAAGGCTGTCATTTTAGTCAAAATTTTTATGATGACTAAGTGTAAAATTATTAACTTCAGCACTTTCAGCATCCTCAGAAACATGTAGCGTTAGCTATGACCGCTGTAGTTTCAGAGGATGCACTTTCAGCATTTATGAACAAAGCCATTTTGTCAATCTTTTCTGTTAATCTAACCCTTTCCCAAACATGACCTGGTTTTGAATTTTGATGTCTCTAGTTGGATGAGTGTGGGAAAGGCAAAAGAAGAAAATGCTTATAATCAGCATTTTCTCCTTTTGCCTCAAAATTTTCTGTGCTTAATTGTCCACAAATTTTACATTTGTCGTTTTTGGCACATTTCGAAATGGACCATGCTAAAATTCCATCCTTTGGGAAAGGGTTAACCTAAATTTGCACAAAGTACCCTAGAGCTAAGCTTTAGGACTTGTCTTTGTATCTCTTCAGTCTTGCTATATTTTCTATGAATTTTGTACATGTATGTCCCTATATTCTTGTATAAGTAGTTATTTGTTATATTGCTGCTTGCTGGGAATCAAGGGAGTTTATCTTTAAAATAGGAAAAAAGACAACACAACTTAAACCTTCCCTAAGCAATGTCTGGTTTTGATGTCCTAACCTTGGTGTGAAAAGTATTTAAAACAAGGCAAAAGAAGAAAATGCTGATAATCAGTATTTCTCATTCAAAATCAAAATATTTTCAATGCTCAAATTGGAGAAGTCTAGAATTAATTTTGTTTGAATGGGTTGAATCTTTCTCAAACAAGTTTGTCAGATGAGTAATGACTTAATCAACCTTGCAATGAGTAAAAAATATTTGGATGTTCTATTGTCTGAAAGGTAGAATTTGTTGGTATCATTTCTCCCATTCCTGTAAAAGTTTTCCAAAATGTCCTTTGAATGACGCCAAAGTCGAAACCTAGTCCGGTGCATTGACCTTGTTTTATCGAAACCAAGCGTGTTTTGGAAGGGTTTTAGTTATTTATGAGTTATGTTTTATACCTATATTTGTCCATTCTAGCAATGCTTCATTAGGACCTATCTCAACCTTTCTTTTGCTATAATGGTTATTAGATGTTTACATACGTTCCGTTTACAGCTTTGTAGATTTAAAACAACCGAAGCACTTTAAAACCAGTTATTAAAGGAACCCCTGGTTGGTTGAGTTTTTATATAAAACCTGAATTTTGGATATTTTTACTAACTTTATTCCCTTTATATATTTGGATCACGCTAATATTTTCACTTGTAAAGCTTCGACAGTTATTAATTAAAATTGTATTAAAGATTGCATAGTGTTTTCATTTTGTTTCCACTATTTCTCTAACTATATCCATAGTACTAAATACATGCATCGTCATTTTCCGATGGCTCGGTCGGTAACATCAGATACTAGCATTGCACAAATAGGAATTGCAGTGTACACACAGCAACCGATCCCGCATTGGATGCTGTGTGTGTATCTACTGCGACTTTAGTTTGATATATGAGCCAGGATCTGGAAAAACGTCCCTTATAGCATTTGAGACGGCCATGTTTCAAGATCAGGCTGTGCCTAGATGAAGTCTAATCAGTATGTATGTTACTCTCAAATAGTTGCTACAGACCATGAGGAGGCTATTGGAGAACAACATGGTTCCTGGTCAGACTGCGTGTATACGCAGGCTGACCTGGAACCACGATGTTCTCAAATGCTATAAGGGACGTTTTTCCGGATCCTGGCTCAATTATCTACTATCCGAGCCACAAGCTTCTCTACCCATGTTGCGGTAACGTAGTGAGTTCGAACCCCGGCTCAGCCAGTATCCATTCTGACATTTGACAGAAATCATTTGTCTCTCACCAATGGGTATGAATCATCTATGTGAGAGAGCTGGGGGATCGGTTTGGATATTGTGGTGGTACTGGTAAGGGAAATACCAAGAATCCAGGGTTAGGTGCTCCAGCCGCGCCATATGCAGGCTGTCCAGCACCTCCAGTCAAAAAAATAGGGCATATTTTAGGGACTAAAATCGAAAAAATTAGGGCAATTTTAGGGCTAAAATTAGGAATTCAGTGCTAAAAGTTTGGTGGTAAATGTATCAAAATAGACTGAACATTTAATGTTTGATATTAAAAGACTCGCTTTTTTATCTTCATAGCAGTAAAGGCATCTTACAATCTCAATGTCTCAGCTATTTGTATATACAAATCAGACCCAACACACACAGTCACAGCTTAGCATTTGAACTTCTTTTCAGTTGCCTTGAACTACCATAGATGAGCAAGACACAGACAAATGGCCAGATAGCCAACTAATGACTAAACAAGAGGTCTAGATGGACCTACATCACTCACATGAGAAAACCTCAAGACATATACTGGTGTTCCATGTATAATTTGTAGGCCATTAGCATCCTGAGCATGAGGCCATGGTACACAATAACTTCCACAGCTTAGTTTGGAAGAAGATTGTCAAGGATTTTCCTCTTTACCTCTATCAAAAATCCAAGAGCCTACAAATATGCCGAAATTTCATTGCATAATAATAATTTGAAGCATCTCTGTATAGATCCAGGATACAAAATTTAAAATCTCCATAACTTTTGTTTTTTGCAAAGACCTTTCTAAAACAGTTCCCCTTTCTTCATAAACAGGAGCCCACAACTTTAGGCATATTTTCAAAGCACAACAATAATATGATACCATTCTGGGAGAGATTCATGAGACAATACAAAATTTCAATTTCAAAGCTTTTGGAGAAAAAGATTGGAAGGAAAGATGGTAAAAGACATCCCTATCCTTAAGTTAAACCAAGGAACCAAAACATATGGTTTATTTTCAAATACATAATTATTGATATTTGAAGTATACTCCAAAAAAAAATTGATACTGTACCAAACAAAAAATTTCAAAGCTCTAGGTCAAACAGTTTGGGAGAAGGTTGTAAAAGATTTCCCTGTTTGTGTTATAAAGTGTGTTGGCCTATAGCATACCCAGTATATTGCTAATTTTCTAATCATTTAGATAATTTGAAGATGCTACACACGAAAATACTTGAAGCCCTAGGCCAATTATGGTTTGAAAAAATGGAAAATATCTTTAAGTATTGTCTAGTAGGGCTTATCCCTGAGATGATGCTATCCACAAAATTTCAAAGGTCTAGGCCAAATGGTTTAAGGAAAAACTTATTCTCTATTTGAAACCTGATATCCAAAGACATAATATGGGCAATTTTCATTGCACAAAAATAATATGAAGTATATTGGTGGAGGATAAAAAGACAATTCCATATATATCACTGCTTTTCAACAAAAACCTCCCAACTGTAGCTCATAAGAAGCTGCAGTTACAAAGTTTTTGCTGAAAAACAGCTATTTAAAATTTCAAAGCTCTAGGGCAAACAGCTTGTGAGGAGACCTTTAAGCCAGTGTGCACAGACACATTATGACATACAGACAGACGGAAAGTGAACCCTCACAATCGGTCACCTTTGAGCATTTCGTGCTCAGGTGAGGTAAAAAATTAGGAATTGCAAGAAAAAATAAGGGCTTTTTTAGGAATTCCCCTTGTTTTCACCATTTTATTAGGAATTTTAGCCAAGTCCAAAAAAATTAGGATTTTTTAGGAATTTTAGGGACGCTGGACAGCCTGCATATGACCATATAGCAATTGAAAACGGCGTAAAACACTAAATAAATCTAGTCATATATCTTCCCATTTTGCAGATAAGTAGACTAGACCATTCGTTCATTGTTGAGATAACATGCCGTGTCGACTGTCGGAAACGATAGTGTCCTGGTCGCATTTCGCACCCTGACGGAACGGGATCGCTGGATTGACTGTCTCTGATGTTACCGACTGAGCTATCCGGGTTTGACGTTTGATGAAGAAATGATCGGATCTTATACATTAGAATTCAGAAGACCGCTATAATGACTTCAAAAGCTGTTACATTAGTCAAAATGGAGGCTGATGAACGTAAGACTTTTGTATAATATAGCAGAGAAAATATTGAGGCAAAAGGTGAAAATGCTGGTTATCAGCATTTTCTTCTTTTACCTCTATGATTTTACAAGACTTTTGTGTAAGGGACTCAAAACCAGATCATGTTCGGGAAAGGGTAAAACTGTCTCGTGAAAATGTGCCAAACAACGTCCCTCGGGAGAAAGGTTTGTGAAAACATCAAGGCAAAAAGAAGAAAATGCTGCAAAGGAACCAGCTTTCTCGCCTTACCATCGATACTTTCCGTGCCAAGATGTACAAATAAAGTGATTATCGTAACATTAGCCTAATTTTGTCGTCTTAGACACCTTTGGATTTCGACTGGCCAAAATATTTGTTGTTTGCTTTAAGATTAATGAAAAACGGCGACTAACACGTTATTAATCGCGGTGCGAATTGTGACTACATGTATTTCGTAGCTTACGAAAGCTTCTTGTTACCATATTTCACCGTTTCCCCAAAAAATCCAAGTGTTTTGAAGTCCTTCCAATAAAAGAGGCTTGAGGGAAAGAATGGGACACAAGGAGAATTGGAATTTTCTACCTTTCGCACTTTCATTTTACGTCTGCAACAACTTTCGCTTTTAAAAAATCCCGCTTAAATCATTGGGAAACTCATCCAATCAACATTTGGACCCCCCCCCCCCCCCCCCACCTTAAAAAAATAAATAAAAATAAATAAATAAAAAAGAATGAATAAATAAGTGAATGAAATTTTTAAAAATCCGTCGACGTTTTGGTTTGAAAGAGCGATAAATATGGGACGAATTTATCCAGTTCAGTTAACCGTGGCGTAGCCTAATTGCGAACAAACAATAGTACAGGGTGTCCCAAAAGTAAGGTAACACTTACAAATGGTTCTAGCTCTGCTATTTCTTAGCCGATTTCTTTCGGAAAACTATCAATATCTGCAGAATTCATTGGAATTTTGTTCACCATACACTTCAATGATATGCACATATCAAAATGGCGTCATTTTTGACGTCATCTATACCACTATTAAAATGACGTCACGACCTACCTTCTCAATTCATATGTATGCGGTAAATCATATCATTTATATAAATTTCCAATATGTGTGCAAATAAAATTTAAATTCTAATTCAAAATAGAAGATTCACCATGGGAATACCCATCTACTCAATTATAGATAAATTTGAACGACCTTGGTCAGATTTTGATGAACATGGAAGCAAAAGCCCGAAAACATCCCTTAGCACAGAAAGCATCTAAGCTTTGAATAAGACTGCATATGTAGTCAAGGAAAGTCAATGTGAAGAATTTCGACCGATCAAGATTCATTGAAATCATTAGTACAGTGTATTTAGAATTTTTATTTGAAATTTTCCCATACCATATTTGAATTATGACTTTGGAAGATCGAGTTGAACGCTAAGAATGTTGTCGGTGGACACATGCCGGATTTGAATTTTCTGGGCTATTTTTTGTGGAGACACGTGTTGTCTAAAGTGTAATCCCCACAGCAAGAACATATTAAATTAAACATGTTCAATGTTGCTATAAAACATTCAAGGAGAATGTAGGAACCTTTCTATGGACACATATGAGGCAGTTATTAGCCTAAAACTTTAAGCAAAAGAATAAACCAAGGAAAGTGACAGAAGGGACGTAATCTAGAGAACGTAATTTACTATCAAAATGACGACATTGATAAAATAGGGTGTGTTTGGTTTATCATATATAAAATATACACATTTCATGATAATTTAATGAAATTTCTTTTATTCATTTTACAAATAACCTTCTGTACTGTCAGCGATATAAGAAATATATAAGTGATATATTGGCTGAGATATATTAGATTTTAAGTGTTACCTTACTTTTCGGACACCCTGTATTTCCATATTATGTATTGTACAAAACTTCGTAACTGCGGCTTGATTCAAGCCGTAGTTACGAGTTTGTATGAATTTGTTAAGATTTTATGCTGAATAAATTGAAATGAAAAAAAAAAAAATGACAACACCGAAGGTTTATGAAAATACATAAAGGTAAATCAAGTCTGTTTTTAGCACGAAATTCATTGCTATTCTATATAGAGAGAACATATCCGTCTATTAACACTGTAGCATGATTAGTCTATTTCATTTTCACGCAGAAATATTTGCTTGACAAATGGAGGACTCGGACAAATGCTTGTCACAATTATGTTAATCCTTGTCCAGACAAGACCTGGTTTTGACGTCCCTAAACTCCTTTTTCAAAAAAGTTCTGGTTTTGACGTCATTATTCGAAATGATTTGACGCTGAAAACCAAGTTTCTCCTTTTCTTTCAGTGGTATGGTAGGCCCTAAACTCTGCGTTAGGAAAAGTCTTCCTTAAGAGAGTACATAGCTGTTGACAGCATAATCACATCCATGAAGGGGAATCATGCGACAAAGCAATTTCAGAAAATCATCTCTAGCTCTAGCAGATCCAATCTTCTATTTGACCAAAAGCCTGTGAATTAGGTTTGAAGTATCTAGAGTGGATGGAAGAATAGGCCTGTTAGACGTTATATCTATTTCTAGATCTAGATCTAGCTGGATGTAGGCCTAGAGTAATCAGAGTTTTCACTGATGAAATTCGCTCTTTGATAATGTTGATGTCGCTCATTTAAATGAGCGACATCAACATGTCAAAGAGCGTATTTCACCAGAGAAAACTCGGATTAGGCCTAGAGTATCTTTTAAGAACCGGGTGATAAAAAAAGTTAGGCCCTCCCAACAAAAACCTTGACTGGTCTTAACCCATTATCAAACAACAAAATTTTAGGGCGGTCTTAATTGAAAGATCCTAAAGACGACAATTTCAAGTGAATGCAATTTTTAATTCTTAGGTCTTTTTGGATTGAAAACATTGTTGGAAATGAAGAAATTGCTTGTCACAGGCAATTTCTTCATTTTCCACGATGTTTTCCATGGCCATTATTTTGTGGGGAGTCAAAAGGAATCATTGTGTGGTAATGGGTTAAATAAAGGCTATCCGCTAATTTTTAAAAGATCCTTCGCACTCAGCAAATATCTGACGTTTTCCACATTCTCCGATTCAAATCTTTTTCAACCCGGCCAGGAAAAAATATCGAAAATGTTGTGTCACGTGATTTCCCGTCGCACCATCACATCCATGGAAAACCTCGTATCTGAAGCTGCAGATACGATGTTTTCGTAGAAAAGCGACGATATGTGGATATAGATTCTATTTCTAAGATCTAGATTTCATTATCAAAGTTCTAGGCCTATATGCCTACCCAGCTAGTAGATCTAGATCAAGATCTTCTATAATAAGTTGTCGTCTGCATTTCTATTCAATTTGGACCAGTCTGTAGCAATGTCGTCTGGTCGGTCCCGTGAGTTGTCTGTATGGGCTGGTTAACCCTTTCCCAAACAAGACCTGGTTTTGACGTTTTTATCAGAAAAGGTTTGGGAAAACATTGAGGCAAAAAAAGAAACTGCTGATTACCAGCAGTTTCACCTTTTGTCTCAATATTGTCTTTGCTAGATCTAGATCTATAAAAAAAATCATTTCTTTTTCAACATCTTTTATGTCGTCTGCAGCAAATTTCAAATTGGGCAGCCCTTAATTTTTGTCGTTTGGGAAAGGGTTAACCCTTTCTCAAAAGACAAAATTTCAGTCTGGCAGTTTCAAATAGGCCTACACACAAGAAGTTGCAGACGACAAAATTTGTGCTCCGTGCCATCTCTAGAGATAGGCCTACATATTTTAAAGCTCTGGCAATAAAGGAGAAAATTATGTCTTCACCATTTTCTTCTCTCTTTCAATTGTTTCTAAAAGTCGTAACAATTCAATGCGTCATAACTATTAGATCTACTTGTTTGGGAAAGGGTTAACTCAATACACAGCGTAAGTAATGTGTCATAGACTTGATTATAAGTGGGTAATCAGGTCACAGTCAAGGGCCCCAGAAAATAAGCCCGTGAGAAAATCAAATTTATCAATGCATTTTAGGTGAGAAATATGATTTATACGATATCAATCGATAAAGTATGTAAAATAAGTTAGAGTTTCATTCATCGATTCGCAGACTTTGAGCGTTAAAATCAATAAAGTGAGTAATAGTTCGTCATCACATGTAATTTGTGTACATGTGGGACAAGCCACCGTCCTGCAAGCTGTTGTCTGTAGCGAAATTTCAAACAGGTGCTCTTATTCAGCCAATCAAACGACGAGTTGTAGATCGAACCTAAATTTCTGACCAATGAAAACTCGTGGCTTGGTGTTGTAGTTTCAGCGACATACAGGACACTACGAAAATTGCTATTTCACCCCAATCTCAAGGCTTCAAATGCAAAAGTCGTGCAAAATTGCTTAGTGCCAAGGGCATTATGCTAACATAGAATAAATGTAGAAGAGGCTCTGTAACTAATGAGTATCGATAAACAATCAGAAATAAGTTAAATTTGAAGTTTTAAAAGTCCTCTGTCAACATGGCCCTGTTACTATTTTTAGAACAACTACCAAAGGGTTTATTATTCAGGGTTTGCAAGTACTTGTTCATGGACTGCGTCAGGCTATGTCGGCACTATTTACGATTAGACAAAGGTTTGTTGTTTAGTATTTGAACGAATCGTGGCCCGCCCACCGTCTGTTTTCTGAGAAATCCGCCCGTAAAATCTTTCAAAATGGCTGAAATTGTCGAATGTTTGGGCCAAGAACGGCAAGATGTCGACGGCAATGTCGATCTATTTTGCTGCGCAGTAATGGCGTGGCATCACATGATATTTTTGTCTGACTTTTCATTTGATAGAATTTGGCCTTTGTTTGTCGGCGGCGTGCCTGGATTCTAGTATATTTAGAAAATAACAGTCTTTTCTAAATAAATTTCGATAAATTGACGATTTGAGCGAGGACAGAAAATGGCGAAAGACCGCATTTCATTTTTGAGTTCACGCGCATGCATAAATCTCTAAAATGTAAATTCGTGGCAGCCATATTGAGAAATTTTCCTGTCAAAAATACAATTTTCCCAAACAACGTCTGTTCTAAAGCTTAGTTAGCTTAGTTCTAAATTTAGAGGTAAATCATCGCTCACTTTACACAGAAAAACCCAGAAATGTGTTGAGTCACCATATGCTGTGTAAAGCCAGTGTGAAGTGTAATCATTACACAAAACAAAAACAACAAAATGATTCCCTCGGTCTCTGTAAAATTTGTTTTGCACCAAGCTTTTGACCGCCCCTTAGATGTTTTAATTTATGATTTTGGTCCTAGATGAATAAAATAAATTTAATGGGGAGTAAACAGTAGATGTAGATAAAGAGAGTAGAGTCTACTAGTCTAGAGATCTTCACAATTTTAGAAAAATGTGAATTGAATAACAGACACTTTCAAAAAGTTTTTCTGCCAGTCATTTCACAGTGAATGAAAAGACTTGATAAACTGTTGATTGATGTTAATTTTTCATTGCCACATGTTCTGTGATTTCAAATAAATCCTCTTGGTTCCATCATAATTCTAATAGAATCTAAAGGAAGAGAAGAATGTTAGATCTGGACAGTGGTAGCTGCGATACTAGAGTGTAGGACAATTGCCCTCCCGGATGATTGCCCCCTGGACAATAGCCCTCCAGGACAAGAGCCCTCCCGGACAATAGCCCTCCCCTTATATTTAGGGAACATAAACATTTGTAATGAACTTTATTCATCATATTTTTTCAGACAAACCATTTTAATTTGCACACATTTGATGTCATGTTTCAAGAAAGCTTTTGAAATTAATGAGACAAAAGAGGGAAGTCTTGTAAGCTCAAATAGAGAATAAAAGAATTCGAAAACAAAAATTCTATTGTATCAAATGAATGAAATTCAAAAAATGAATAAAAATACAATTATTAAAGGGGGAATAACACTTAACATCTTGCAAATTTTCCGAGAACTTCGTACAAAAAAATAAATATATATTATTGAAATATGGTCTTTAAATTGCATATATGCCAAATCTTAGCTTTCTACCTTGTGTATTGGCTTAGATGTCGACGGATTTAAAACCCCATGATTTTTTGTCGGGGGGATAAAAATCGTAATAATAAAACATATGGGGTTTTAAATCCGTCAACATCCTAGCCAATACACAAGATAGAAAGCTAAGATTTGGCATAGATGCAATTTAAAGGCCATATTTTCATAATATATATTTATTTTTTGCACGAAGTTCTCTGAAAATTTGTAAGATGTTAAGTGTTATTCCCCCTTTAAAGTTGAAAAAAAATCCCTGCAACATTTTTATTAGATCTAATGAATGAGTTTCAAATAAAGAATAAAAAATCATATAAAAAATCCTGAATTAATAGCAACAAAAATTTATATAATATATAATAATAGGGAGTGCTATTGTCCGGGTTACTATTTTTTGGGGAGGGATATTGTCCGGAGGGCAATTGTCCAGGAGGGCAATAATTGTCAGTTCCCCGCTGCGATATCGTAGCCACAAACTTGCTGATGGGTATTAAACCCAGAACAAAATTCAAAAAGATTTCGGTTACATTATTGCAACTAGGACAGTGGTTCCAAAGATATGAAACAGATCCAGTCCTTATGAAGGTTCAGGTGCGATTTTGGTGCAGTATTCCATATGGTAACATGCCAGACTAGTTACGGTCGGGGGGTTGTGTCACCGGTTTGATCCTGTGCCTCATCCTGTCTTATGGTTGAGACTTTAAATTGTGGCCCCCTACCGTATGGGGTACAGACAAAAGCCCACTTGACATAAACCCACTGGACAAAAGCACAGTCCTTATATTAACCATTGGAATAACACAATTAATGGAAACAAAAGTAATTTTTCTTTGTTATTCATTTATTTAAATATAACATTTATATTTTGTAGCTTATTTAATTTAAGAAGATATAATGTACTTACAATCAAAAAATAGATTAGAAGTAAAACGAACTTAAAATATACTCAGTTCCAAAAGAAAGTGTGCACTTTTGCGTTTTACCTTTACCTTAATTTTCGCAAAGTTAATGACAATTTAGGGAGTTAAAGTGATATCATACTTCAGATTAGACCTTAAAGAAAATCAGCATCAAAACAGATGTCGATAGAATTGCTCATATTGCATACACAGAGTCAGATCATTATGGTTTTGATAGTGTTGAGATTGCACTCCTTACATCTTTTCCTTTGGATAGTGTTACAAGCTAATATGCCGCTGAAGGGTTTGGCCAGGACTTCCAAGCCATTTCCACGTTAAAGCTTGAACTCTCTTGTAGACGTTATGTGTACGCCAACGTTAGTAATCGCTATGTTAGTAGTCTAGTGATTTGCTGTCGAACAGTGCAATAACGTTCTAAAGCGAATTTGTTTGCCTTTAAGATGCCATACAAATGACCAATTGCTATTAGAACATAAATACCATACTAATTCAAATTTTCGGAAGGTTTTTGTTTTCACCAGGGTCGGTCTTGCTCACCAACGTTAATTGTAATTCGTTTCACGCTAATGCACTAAGTCCAAATGTAATTAACATGTGATTTTATGCTACGATATGCCAAAAGGTGCAGCGAGTGTAATTTATGATAAATAACTCATCCAGCACGTGAGGCATACATAAAACACTAAAAATGCAAAATCGCAATCAAGCCGAAAATTTGTGCGTGCTATGTGATTTATCCATCAATATATCGTTTGTCAATAGTCTTGAGATGTGTCAAAATTTACAAATTTCCTTGCGGTAAACGGTATACTTTTCGAGATATTCAAAATTTAAAATTGCACAGTTTCTTTTGGAACTGAGTATATTTATATATATTGAGTGCACTTTTGTCCTAGTTGTCCAGTGAGCTTATGTCCAGTTGGCCTTAAAGTGTCCCAGTGGGCTCTTGTCGTGCACTTGTTCCGTATGACCATAGCTGTGAAGTGTGTGTTGAGTAGGTTTTCGTTTGTCTAAGGGTAATGATCTTAATCATACTATTTACTTCCAGGTTTCAAATGGAAAACCAAGTGATTGGCTTTAAAGGCAATGTATGAAGGGAAAAACATCCATTATTCACCAGTTGACCAAAAGCCTTTATGCTCATTTAGCGGAAAAATATGTAATCAACGTCGTTTGAACAAATATGGATTTTGTGTACGGCATATACTGGAAGACCCCAATGCACCATTCAAAAGATGTGCATATGTTGCTAAATCAAGCAGACAGACCTGCACACAACCAATACCAAAGAATGAAGAAAGAGAGTAAGTATAAAAAACAGGCAGAGGTTCTTTTAGAAAACTCATTAATAATTAAAATATTATCTAGCCCGACTTAATTGTTTTTCACAAATAAATAATTAATAAGAATAACAGTTATAGTTTAATGGACGCTATTGTTTGAAGATTTTTGTTAAACTGAAATTATTTGCTCTTTGATATGTTGATGTCGCTCATTTACATCAACATATCAAAAATAGAATTTCATCAGAGAAAACTCAGATTAGGATCCAGCAAGCTCATGGGCGGATCCAGGATTTCGTAAAAGATGGTTCAGTGTTCTTTGAGATATTTGTTTTGGATACTTTTATTTTTCTTTCAATTTCTAAAGAATAATTTAAATTATGAATAAAAAGGTTAAAAAGGGAGTTCAGTTCAACAGCTGAACCTTCCAAACCTCCTTTGAATTAGCCACACGGGTTCCAATGATTCCATCTTGAATAAAAAAGAAGTACATTATTGAATGGGTCTGCCATAAATCACAGCTTTGCTCATTCATTTAACCAACAAGACCTGGTTTTGATGTCCCTTGTAGAAAAGGCTTGGGAAAACATTGAAACAAAAGAAGAAACTGCTTATAACCAGCAGTTTCTCCTTTTGTCTCAATATTTTCTGTGCTATATTTAACACAAATTCTATCTTTGACATCATGCCTTTTGTCGTTTGCAGCAGCTTTCAAATTGGATCACCCTAAAATCTTGTTGTTTGGAAAATGTTAAATGATTAGCTATTGTCTATACCCCTGACTGTATTACAGGTACTGCAATAATCACATGCAGGTGCTGGGAATGCTTCCAAAAAAGGTCAGAAAACCCAAGAAAGAGAGACTCGTACCTGCAACACCAGATCCTCTGTCGTCTCATCCAGGAGCCATGGCTGTTCCTATCTTATTACAAAGCAGAACTAAACCCAAGCTTACTGTCAGTGGTTTCAAAACAAAATTCGGAACTGGAAAAATATCTGCGATGGCAGATATGGAAGATGTGTACGCGTTTCCGACTGAAGTAGCGGACAAAGCAAACAGATCAAGTGTGTCCACCATGGTTACAAATGTTGCAATACCGGATATTTCATCTTCAAGTACTAAAACAGTGACTTACAGTACATTTACCACAAAAACAACAGGCCAGGAGGGAGCTGGATCTCACTCATCGTTGGCCAAAATATACCCAGAACTGGCAGAAAAGCTGGAGAAAATAAAGCCAAAACTTGCGGACCCTAAAGTACGAGGAAAAGTGAAAAATTCTAGAACTATGAACAGCTTACAGACAAAGATCGCACAGAACAAAATCAAAGATAAATTAAAACGGAATCAATCATCGTCTAATGCCTCCTCCCAGTCTCAGTCACCAAGCCATGGCTTTACAAACGTAAATTCTCCGGGAGGTCATGTGAGCCCTGCTAGCTCTCCCAACAATCCGGTACCTCTCTCAACACCCGGTATGGTACACGGCATGACAAACACTAAACCTACAGCTGTCCCTGCAACCATGGTGGTACAGAACCATGTTAATGAACAAACTAGTGGTGTAAATGTTAGTGCAAATAATTTAACTTCTCAACAACCTATACCAGGTCTTTCACAATTTAACTTGCTAAACAGTTTGAACTTACAGACCCTGAATTCAAGTCTTGCCCAGCTTGGCTTCCCTGTCCCAACTGCCAGTGATATAGAACAAACTCTGCAGCAACTTGCTAAAGCTGCCAACATTTCCCTGGAAGGAGCTCCATTATCAGCTGAGGGTTCATCTCAGTCCCATACTAGTCAACCTGTGATGTCTGTAATACCGGGGCTGCCTGGGGGAGGGTCCAGTAGACCCACGGACCTGGTGGGAGGTCTGAAACCCAGCTTCACCTCCCTGTCTGGACCCCCACCTCCCTACTCCAGTATACACCATAAACCTACTGTACCAGTGACACACAGTGCAGCGGTACCAGTAACACACAGTGGAGCGGTACCCGTACAACACAGTGGGACTAATGTACAGGTGCCTCACAGTGATATGTGTGTTACTGACTCTGTGAAACCCTCTCTCAACCCCCAGCTTCTCGGTGCTTCAACAACAGTTTTACAAAGACCAAGTCTTTCAGAAGAGAACATATCTAAGCTTGTGCCAAGTGTAACAGCATTACCAAATTCATCTCATTCATCAATGACATCATTACAAGAGAGAAAATCATTGACTGCACCATCATCAACATCATCAAATGTTGTGTCATCATCTACTGCTCAGATTGAGTCAGGCAAGCCGAGTGTGAACAGTGCTCAGTCGAGTAAGGGACCAGGGACTATAGATAACACTGAGCCAAATGTATCAAATGCGTCATCGCAAAAACAGAGACCTAAATTAAAGAGTCGATCAAGAAATTCATCAGCATTATCGAAGAGGCCTGTACCAGTATTTACAATGCCCATGACCGTGTTAAAGCCACGGAAAATAAGGAAGATACTGCCGGATGAAGAACTTACAAAACTGAACACTAAAAGTGCTATAAACTATTACAAGAAGTACAAACTCAGAAAAGAATGTAATCATGATTTAATCATTACCGGTAAGTACTGATAAATTTTTTGGTCTTCAAGGCCACTGTAAGGGAATATTATACTAAACATATTTATTATACGCTACATTTCTGAAAGAAAGGCATACCATTTCGTTACTTGTACATGTACCTTGTAAATATATCACGTAAATATGATAAAATCATCAGAGTTGAAGTTTTGAATATGTGAAGGCCTGGTCACATACACCATTCTGCGTCCACATCACTGCCAGAGCATGTCTAAAATGGGTGACCCCTGCAGTATAATTTTGGATGTGATGTGGATGCGATATGGACGCAGAAGCTTATGTGACCGGGCCTTTAGGCAGGGATACAGGTATGATAAAAATGTAAGATTGTTCAATGTTTCAAGGGTCTTGAAAGAATTTTGAAGTTGCAGCTATTATGGCATTTGCGTCCCACATTGTTGATTTGCCTAAATGCATTGTTGTGAACTGCCCTTAGCATTCAGCTAATTTAGAAGAACATTCTATCAAATTGTATTTTTCACAGGTGTTGACAGCTCTGATGATGACAGTGATTTATCTGACTGTGATATGTTACCATGGCAACCAGACTGGTTTATAGCTTCATCAGATGAAGAAGGATGGGATGAGGATGAGTATGTACACAAACAGATTTTATAGAGCTGATCACAAATATGAAGGGATATTGGCTTTTGGAAATGAAAGAAATGTTATTTTAAAATTGTTCATCAAACCCTATGTTGAGGGTACACATTGAAATAGTCTCTCTGATTATCAACATTTCTCCTTTTGCCTCAATATTTTTTGTGCTTTATTGAAAAAAAATCTTTCTTTATAAACATCCATTTTGTCGCCAATAGCAGCTTTCCATGTATAGCACCTGGAATTTTTGCTGTTTTGGAAGGGTTGAGAAGCCTTGTGAAGACAGAATTCATGTGATTGCAAGAGTTTGGAAAATGTATGTCTCAATGTAATTTGAATATTCAATTTGTTACTGAATCATAATGCATAGCTATAAATTAATAACAATTAACAGAATGTAATAGGACATGTCTATGATGTTTTTTCAGGTCTGACTATGATCTAAGGACAACCAAACTGGCTCTGGTTAGAGCTCAGTTAAGACGTCAGTGTTTTCAAGCCAGACTCGCCTACAAGTCCAACTTGTCCGTTTGTCAAAACAATAATGAAACTACCTCCACACTCATACAGGCAGCTAAAACCGGTGCCAAGTTTGCTGTTTCAGCGCTCAATCAAATTGACGGGAAAATTCAGAAACCAAAAGATAGGTAAGTGAATGTTCATAATTTATCTTTGATCATTAATGTGCCATGATAGATAAAGGAGTAAATGTCAAAATTCCAAGATCTCCTCTCCAGTCCTTGTCAAAGCTGAATACATTCAAGAAAAGTGATTCTCATGAATGTTTTCAGCTTTGACAAGAAATTGAGTGGCCCCTTGTTATCAAAATGAAACTATTGCGGATACTCTGGGTGGTCTCTAAATATTTGGAATAAAGTATTTAGTCACAAGTAAAATTCTTGCGCTTAAAAGTACAAAGTCACATGATTACAGCCTGCACATGGTAAAGTGGTAAAGGCTTTTCAATAAGTTTACTTTTACAAAAGAAAAAAAAAATTACTGAAAAGAAGATATAGGGAGGGTTTTGTTTTGAAGAATTTTTAGATGAATGACTAAGTTTGTCAATAAATTTCTTTTAGATAAAGAAAAAAAAAAAAACAATTGTTGTTCGGTATTGTTACTTAATTACTGCAATTTCTGCATTCCTAAATAAAAGCAATCGTCTCCAATTGATTATGTTAATATTCATTTCAGATAACCATGTAAAGTTATTAAATGTTTAATATTAATTTCAGATATAAGACTCGAGGTTTGGAGAGAAGACAGTGTTTATATAAAGATGACGATGAAGTGCAATGTAAGGGTATAGTGGTGCCCTATACTAACCACTGTATTAAACGTATCCTTTATCTCGCTTTATATTCAATATACTAATTCTGAAGATTTTCTAACAACATTTTTAGCTCGACTTTTCGAAGAAAATGAGAGCTTATACTGTCACCCGGGCGTCGGCATTGGCATCGGCGTTGCAACAAAGGCAGGGATTTTGTTACCTGCGAGTCCCGAGTCCCTGACTCACATTTTTTTCTCAGGACTCATTGAAAAATATTTAGTGAGTCCCAGAATGCTAACATTTTCAATGTGCAAGTGATGTTGTCTTACAAAGACTTCTATATTTCAATGTTGGACTCATTGGTTTGGGAGCCAGTGGGTCCCAGGACTCGTTCACATAAATTTATAACAAAATCATTGCAAAGGTTAAAGTTTTTCCAAACATCAATAACTTCTATACTGTCAAAGGGATTCAACTCAAACTTGGAATACTTATTCACCATCACACCCTCTACCTTACTACCAGGGCCCATGACCCTGGCTCCACTATATTTGGAGTTATGCCCCCTTTATACTAAGCAACTTAGAAAGTCGAGCGCGCTGTCTTCGGACTGCTCTTGTTCCAAAAAAGCACTTGTTATATCATTCTTGATGAGAATAGCTAGGAAAAGCATTTAGTAAAAAGGGTTTAAAATTCTGTTTTCTTTGGAAACTTTTAATTTTGCTTGTATTAAAAGATCATGGACATATTGACGGATCACTGCTGCTGCTGCCTATAAAACATCAAGATGTACTGTATTTCTAATTAATAAAATATGTTCATTGTTGATATACATTCATTGATGGAGCACTAAAGTTTTGACAATTATTCACAAGAAACTTTTGGTTCTTTTGGACCTGAGTTATCCATGCAATCCTTTTTACAACTCTTAACTTTTAGCATTCCTCTGATGCTCTAATTCCGATGTTGACTTTTATAATCATGTTGACCTTAACTCGTGTGTAGATGTGATGTATAATGTAGATCAGCAACTGTTTGAGTATTGTACAGCCAAGTTTGCTGATAACACACAGTGTTGTCACCCAGTGATTGATCTGAAACATGAACTACCTCTTTGTATGGAACATGGTCTTAAAGCTGTAAGTATACACTTCATGTACACTGACTAAAGAATGTTAAAACATTAGGATAATGCTCCAGGATTAAAAGAAAACAGGCAAATTTTAATTCTAACAATTGATTATTATTCAGAAATTTTGTATTCATTCATATCTTATGGTGAATGTTGTCTAGTGTCAAACTCTGCTCTGTTACAGAATATGAGATGTTCTTATACAATGAAAAAGACATTTATTCATATGTAACATCATTACATGAGGTACATAATGATGTGTCCACAAATTCTGAGATACAAAATACAAAGATTGAAGTTTTATTTGTGGTATTCCATCTTTTCAGGACAATTTCCTCAAGACTCAGGAAGCTGAGCCTAAACCAAAACGACCAAGGAAGAAGACAAAGCCCTCTGCCCTCACTCGACCTCCTAAGAAGGGTAAAAAGAAGAAGAATCAAAGAAAGGCAGCACAGCTATTGAAGGCACAGTCACAAGCTAGTGAAGAAACAGGTTGGTTGTCATTAGGTAGAAATAGGTTCTTTACAGAGATTTATATTCTTTCTTGTTGATTTCACATACCAGTATCTGTCATCTGTTCAAATAAGTCAAGATTGTAAAGCTTGCAGCTTGATTGCAGAATACTTTTATCATTATTTGTCCACGAGAATGTTCGATTGGATTGTATTGAGTTTTACGTCACACTCAACAGCTAAGGTCATATGGAGACGGGACCTCGGTTTAAAGTCTCATCCGAAAGACTGGCAGGGCTCGCGCTGGCGATCGCTACTTGAGCCATTGGCGACAATTTCGAAAATGTGGCTCAAAAAAATCGAATGTGGCTCAAAGGCTTAACTCCAACTTTTAACCGTAGATCAATCGCCAATAGGACACGAGTGTCAACACTTACTTATTGTTTAACATGAAAAATCGATAATCCGTAATTGGCTTCGCCTAAACGGTCGAGTAAGCACACCTGTTACAATTAACTGTAACCTTCACATAATCATGCGGCTGCAGAAAGAGATGACGCGTCAGTGTTAAAACCACCTAACGTCAGTTCATTTACTTCATAGATAGCGTTTTGTTTTCATCGCATTATCCATTTTCCCGCCTTTGCTGGCACGCGCGATTTTCGTAAGCAAACTGTAGTAACATAACCATATTTGGATGGGGGAAAATCACGTGATTATATTGAGACAGGAATTTTCCGTTGGGAAAATGGATAATTTCCTTATCATAAGACATGTTGATTTTCTCAACCATGTACAAAAATAGTGTTGAAAAGACATCTTGCTCTAATGAAGCAATATGGCGGACTCGTAGGTAAAATCTAAAACGAATCATCAAGTTTTTCGCTATTATATCGCAGTTAATGAAGCATGTGATAAGAAAAAAATTGGGAAGGGAAAACCTTGATTATGTCATCAAACGATGACTCACTGTGTTTGCGGCGATTTCTTTGATCTCTCAGAAGTTGTCGCATATGAGTAACACGGGTTTGCTATGTTTACATGTTTAGTTTTACTTCAGGGATTGTTGGACTGACTTGGACATATAAAAAATTTATTTACCGACATCTCCGATCAACATTCAGAATAATGAAACCCAATTCTACCGTGCTAAAAATGAGTGTTGGTAAATTAGAAAGTGGAATTTAACACAAAGCAGGCATTAATTAGCAGGGGGGGGGGGGGGGGGGAATCGTTGGTGATGGAAAAGGAGGGGGGGGGGGGGTAATACAGTCATTGGCTCCAGTGGCACCAAAATGGCTCAGGAATTTTCAAAGTGGCTCGAATGGTGGCTCAAACTTTTTTTTACCCAGCGCTAGCCCTGACTGGAGAAGCGGGGGATCGAACCAGCGACTCCTGTGTTACAAGTCCAGTGCCTTACTACTGCACCACCTCTGAGAATTTTCGAACCATTAAATGAAAAAAAAAAAAAAAAAAAAAAAAAAAAACTTCATACACTTGAAGTTGTCATCTGCAACATCTTTGAATTTGGAAATGTCCAAAATTTTGCTGTCTGTTTATGGGTTAAAGACTTAAAGTGTTAACCTGTGTATCCATAATGACACTTTTTGATGCCCTCAAAGATAAAGGCTTTTAAAACAAAGTGGAAAATTAAGAAGTTTTACGGGACAATATTTTCTACCTGCCAAGAATGTGGAATTTTACTCGAAATTGTCATCCATTTGAAATTGTCATCAGCAACATCTACAAATTCAGACCAGTCTATTTTTATCCCCCCTTGTAATGTGTTAGTGTTATAATTACAGGCATATCCCAGTGTGAGAGTGATGAAGATATGGTAGGTAATGATTCTGGTACAGAGGCTGTAGACATGGAGGAGGGACATGTGGATATGGACGACGACGCTGACGACGATGCCGACACGGAGAAGGAGGAGTCGGAGATGTCAACAGATGTGCCGTCCAAGTCTGCGATAATGAAACAGGCCTCCATGTCTGTACACAGACCTGTGCACCCAACTGTACAGTCAGCAGCCCACCCAACTGTACACAAAACTGGGGACCAGGGTGTGAATATGGACACTAAACCTGTGATAGCCACTAGAGATGATCACAAGTCAGGGAGACATGGATCTGTTAATCAACTGGAGGAGCTGGATAATCTCACAGGTATACCAGGTATGTAAGGTGTTTATGTGTGTGTTTATGTGTATGTTTTTGTATGTGTTTATATGTGTACACAAGTCAGGGAGACATGGATCTGTTCATCAACTGGAGGAGTTGGACAATCTCACAGGTATACCAGGTATGTGAGAAAAACGGATTGGAAATAGTAAAATTTAGAGGCCAATTTGTATGCAATACTGTTGCATTGGTCTATAAGATGTGATTGTCATTTTAAAGAAGCCCTTATTCTTACGATATGTAATGTTGGTTCTTCATTTCAACTGATACATCTGCATAATTTTCATGGTCTGAAGCACAAAGCAGATACGGTAGACATTTGCCAATAGCAAATTTGTACTACAAATAGACTTGGTTCACCATTGTGTATTGATAATCCCTCAGTGTTGTTAAAAAATCTCTTAAATACAGCCTGAATCAAGCTGTAGTAAAGAGATTTCATAATAACACTTTCGAAATACTATTGTTTGTCGGAAATGATGTCCTGGTAAACTGTATAAAATTGTTGCCTATTATAGAGTTCTTAATTCATCAAATACTATGCTGGTAGAATCCAGATAACCTTATTTTCATCTTTCTTTCATAGAGCTGGAGAATGTAAAGATGTTTGGTGACCTACCACTGGAGACAGCCTCTAAACTACTGGAGGAAAATGACTTCCAGGAAGTGTTAAACAGGCTGCCGGATGAAGCATTTGATATATTCAGTGAGTTTTATTGTACTCTAACTGAAGATCAGGATAAATAATCATGTTTTTGAATGAAGTGTAAGAATAAACTCTATGTCAGATGCTGTGTCATTGATGTGTGTTATGTCATAATTATCTTGCTGTGTGTTTTTGGTCAGAAACTATTTTCTATATAGAGCTGTCTTATGAATTGTCATCATTAAAATTCATGACTGATTCAAAATGACAGAATATATTGATTGGATTGAATAGAGTTTTAAGTCCCTTTCAACTGCAAAGGTCATATGGAGATGGAACCTCCATTTGGGGATCGAACCTGTGACGCCTGTCTAGCACATTACCACTCCACCAAATCTGCCCTTCAGAATAAATTGAAAATTGCATGTATATCACTTGACCTTGAGAATATGCGTAATACTAACTGTCACCCTGATAATCCTTTTATTAGAAGTGGTCAAGTTAAATCCAACTATGAACAATAAGACGAACCCTGTACATTGTTTGATTACAGATTTTATGAACTGCAATTTGATTCTATTACAGATAAGACATCAGCATTACCTAGTAATGAAGAGTTGGAGGAGTTAGAGAAGTCTCTAGCCATGGCTAACAGAGATCTTAGGTACACCAAGGACTCCGTAGATCAGCTGGCTACCTCGTCCACGGTCCAGTCTGCGTCCTCACACAAACACACAGCCGGGTCTCACAGTCTTGATGACACGGATGACATCACACGACAGATTGCGGAGGAGATTCTCAAACAAAACATTGGTACAAACTCTAGTGTGCTGGAATCTTCAGTGTCTCACAGAGACGCCCAGGAGAGTATAAAGGCCATCGCTCGAAGTCTGTCTACATCAGGTATGCTTCTTACCTCAGATACGAGTCAGCGATCACAGAGCGAGGAGGGATCTGTGATCACGGGTCAATCAAGTCTTTCACGGTCCCAGTCTACCCCGTACAGTAGTCTAGGACAGGTGTTTATACCCTCTGGTATAGCTGTACATAGTACTCCCCAGTCTAATATGGCCATAGGATCTCAGTCTAACATGGCTGTACAGTCAGTTACACACGGCTTGACTAGACCTGCAGGCTCCATTACTACATCTATACAGCCACATATAGTACCCAGGAACGTGACTGTCATGCCTCAAGGTTTGTTCCAGGCCAGATTACCTGTATCCGCCGTGTTACCTGTGTCTACACATCTTCCTATCTCTACACATGCAGTCGCACAACAGTCTGTGGGACAGCCACTCCCTACCCACACAGTGATCCAACAGGCACAGGGACATGGATTACCTGGTCAGACATCTGTACATATCGATGCTTTTCAACAAAAACCTCGTAACTGCAGCTTGAAACAAGCTGCAGTTACGAGTTTTTCGATGAAAAGCGATGATATACCAGGCAGTGTGAGTAGTGTCGGTAGTCATGTGATCCCCCAGCCTACGTCGAGTACTGCAGGGTCGTCTCTACAGGCTACAGGTGCACAGCTGACCGCCCAGCAGATATCACAGCTAGTGCAACAAGCAGCTCTACAGCTACCCCCGGTACCCCCATACATACCACGACCTGCTACACCTGTCACACAGGCCACGCAACATGTCAACATGACTCTACCTACAGCCCAGGTGAACATAACACACTCTACACCTGTCTCGCAGGCCACGCAACATGTCAACATAACACAGGCTACACATGTCAATATGAGTGTACCTACAGCCCAGGTACTTACACCCCAGGTCAATATGGCGCACCCTACACCTGTATCTGCCATTACACAGGCTAGTATATCCCAGCCTACTGTCACCCTGCCTACAGCTCTACCCACGGTCCAGCCTTCCATACAGCCTGCTATACAGCCCTCTATACAACCTGCCATACAGCCGTCTATAGCTGGGTTATCACATCAGCAGTTACAGGTCCAACAACAACAGTTAGTCAGACAGAGAGATCAGCTGACCCAACATCAACAACATTTACTGACACAACAACTCTTACAGCAGCATCTCCTCGCCCTCGCCACACAACATAGTCAACAAACACAGCTGGTCAAAAAACATAGCGGGGACACGATAAATAATCTACAACATATACCAGGTAACCAGTCTAAACTACAGCCTATCTTCACACCCAGTGTCAACATATCCGCTCTGTTACAACCTACACACAAGATAAACAATCTACCAGTATCAGCAGTGTCTAGTGTATTACCAATACCACAGCTCATCAAGGCTAATGTAACCCCATCTCAGTCTGCGCCAGCGAGCGCCAATCTTACCCCAGTCACTCTACCCACAGCCAATATAGTCTGGACCTCACCCCCGAATGTAACAATAACTTCATCTAACGGGTTTACTAGAAATATTATACAGGGAGCATCTAGTAGTGGTGACAGTGCTGTAAGGACTAGTAGTAGTAAGTTAAAACAAGAAGAAACTGTTATAGATCTGACTGATTGTAATGATACACCCAGTGAACGGACATCTGAACGGACCTCTGTCACACATCCAGCGGCCAGCTTCTTGTCTAAACAATCGACATTTGGGAAATCTTGACATAGCATGAAATCTGTGTAGGCCATATTTATTATTTCTTCGATCACTTTAACTCATTAACAGACAGCATAATTTAGAATTTAGACAGGTCCAAATTAAAAGATGTTCTAGACAAAAATTTCAAGTGAATGAACTTCCCCTATTTTGGTCTTTCTTGGTAGAAAATATCAGGGAAATGAAGAAATTGCTTGTCACAAGCAATTTCTTCAATTCCCACAATGTTTTCCAAAACTCTTATCCTGTTTGGCATCAAAAGTTTAATAATGTGGGAATGTGTTGTTAAGAGAGATATGTCATACTTTTTGGGTAAAAATGATTATTTACATGTTGTTGTTTATTTGGTCTTCAGGTCTTAGGTCAAAACATATTTCTCATAAATCAGATTGTGTTATATTTTAAAAAGAATGGATTTCGAATCTACAGTATCTTCTTTTTGCTCACTCTCTCCTTTTCTCTTTCATATAAAAATGTAATGATTATTCTTAAAAAATAAGTTGTTTTTGAAACTTTTTTGGTTCTTACCAGTCAGAAATACAAATTGGTCATGAGAATGGATTAGTCGTGCAAGTTATAGTATTAACTTTTTAATTTTTTTAATTGTGTTGTAATCTCATCGTCTTGTAATGGAAGTAAAAAATATTTACTTGTACTTTTTAAAAGTTTGTGAAATATGAAAAAACCTGGTCTAGAAAAAAGCAATTGGCTGTCGTGTGCTTCTTCAAGTGAATGGTAAATAGAATAAATAAATACATTTTCACCAATTTCAACAAGTATACCCATATTGTTGGTTTCATTTTAAAATATCTGAACTGCAGCTGGATTAGGCTGTAGTTATGACGTTTTCAAAGGTAACTAATGATCATCTTTCTCATTCTTCATAATCAAACTGTTTTTATTGTCTTTCAAGTTGTAATGGAACAATTCTGTTCTTTATATTGTAATCATGTTAATACAGGGCAATAGATAAGAGGTGTTAAAGGCATTCTAAATTTCAAATAAAAACTATGTTATATGTACTTACAGTCGACACTTATCTCAACATCGGATGAGTCGAATTTTCGCTTTAAGTCGAAGTGAAAGACTGGTCCCGTCCTCACCAATGAACATAAAAAAGATAACGAAATAATTTTTGAAAGAAATAAAGCCATTGAAATATAGTAGAAAAAGGATAGAAATTGCTCGTTTTGAGCAATTTCTTTCCTTTTCCTACTGCATTTCAATTATGAACAAATTCGGTGAGCAGCAAAAATGGTAAAATGTGATTTAAATCGTAATTGAAAAAAATCGGATGAGTCGCATTCCGGATATATCGAGGTATTTGGATGGCCCCTATGACTTCGACACGACGTGTCAACTGTATTTGAATTGTCTCAGAGACAAACAAGTGAACACCTAAAGCAAAGTTTGATGTACGCTAAAAATAGTTTACATTTTAAAAGAAGCTATTGCTTCCTTCTTATCTTTAGCTCTGTTAATATTGTTGGTTGTTTATTTGGAGTTTGTATTAAATATAATCATGATTCGTGATTTGTTGGATGAGAAAATTAAAGTAAATGATAAAATGGAAAAGATTATCAGATCCTTCGCTTTTAAAAACTCTGTACCAAAGTAATCTTGATTACAATATAGCAAGGAATGTATTGAGACAAAAACAGAAAAATGCAAATAAGACCTTAGTTTGACGTCCTTGATATAGAAGGCTTGGAAAAACATTTATGCAAAAAAAGAAAATTGTTCTGATGTCACTAAGAAAACAGGCTTAGAAAAACATTAAGACAAAAATGAAAATGCAATATTTTCTCTTTTTGCCTCCGTACCTTCCTTGCTATATTGTACACAAATCATCATTTTCAACATCGGTCCATTCTGTTGTCTGCAACAGCTTTCAAATAGGAGCAGACGAAATTTTGCCATTTTGGAAAGGGGTAAGAAATTGTTGAAGGCAATGCAGTTAAATCTGAAATAGCTTGGGGTAAATGGAGTTTATTTTACTCACATTTATATCCTTTCACTTTGTACTTCAGTTTTGTTAGAAAGTGTTTCTTTTAATTATATCAGAATTTGACTTGTCTAAACTTTTGTTTATGATGGGTAGAGTTAACAAGGATGAAAAAAGGAAATCAAATGACATAATTATGAATTAATCATGTGACAACTATGTTGTGGGTTTCAGTAAAGGACTCCTAGAATTAATGTTTGTTTTTGTGTAGTTTTACGTTTTACTTTAAAGAATATAGTAATTAAAGAGAATTTGATATACAGCGGTATTTACTAGCTTGTTTTTGTCCTCAATGTTGGCTGACACTTCGATATGTGACCCGTCACGCTAAAAGGGACCTTATCAGAAATGTATGCGAATAATGAATATATAGTAAGATAGGGAAAACTTTTCAAATTTAGAATCTTTTATACAAGTGAAAAGTGTCGGCCCTAATCTGGCTGCGCGGACTGACTGGGTTCGATACTTTTCACACTTCCGATAAGGTCCCTTTTAGCGTGATGGGTCACAATTATTGACCAAACTTACACATAAGAGGGGATGTTGACTCTCTAAAATGAAATATTTCACTATATTTTCATCAAACCCTATACTGTTCGTAGTTCGTACTCATTTGAATTGTCTCGTCGAGGCAATTCAAATGAGTACTCACAGCGAAGGGTTTGGATTAGAGATGAAACAATTCAAATGAGCACTCACAATACAGGGTTTGGATTAGAAATAACAAATTAATACTGTGTTCAAGCTTGATACCGGTATCGTTAACCTACGTGGATGAGCAGTTGGAGGCTTGGTTAGGGTGTTGTGGTAGTACTGGTATGAGAAACGACTGGAATCCATGGTTAGATACCCCAGCCTCTGCGATATGACCATAGCAGTTGAAAACATCGCCAAACCCTCAATTAATAGAAGAAAATTGGGGTTTATTGTTTTACAGATGTCTGTGGTTCAGATGGATGGTTGGTCGGTCTGTAGATTAAGATTGCCCGGGGCATAACTCAAAACAGTATGCAGGCCCGTAGGAACAGGAGGACTAGGGGATGCAGGGCCATCTCGGTCCTCTTATCTTTTGACTCAATAGTTGAAGTTCCCCCAGTAGTTTCTTTTAGGAACGTCAGTTGAAAGGGTCGATTTCTGAATGGGTTATGGTGCAGGAAATGTCATTTCGACACAGCTTGATAACGGGCCATTTAAGATAACTTGTAGATTAACCCTTTCCCGAACAACACATGGTTTTCGTGAAGGCTTTAAGACATTTTAAGGGAAAAGAAGAACACTAAATATGATAATCTGTTTAACCCATTACCACACAATAACTTTCTGACTTCCCACAAGAAAATGGCTTCGGAAAACGTCGTGGGAAATAAAGAAAATGCTTGTGACAAGCAATTTCTTCATTTCCCACAATGTTTTCTTCACAAAAAGAACAGAAAATGTAAAATCTTATTCATTTTACATTGTCGTCTGCATCGTCTTTGAATTTGGAACAGTCCAAAATCTGGTAATGGGTTAATAGACTATAAAATTGTTTCTCCTTTTTGTTTACAGAACCTGGTTTAAATCCCACCAACGGGCTTTTGTGCATGGCGCTATGTCCAACACGTGTGCGTCAGTAGCCTACGAACTTTCGTGCGCTCGGTCGTCAACTTTTTCTTAAAAAATCTTAAAAACTAACGGTTACATTTCACGCCAACTTCGCATAAATTTTATTATGGTATTTTGATAAGATTAATAAGATGTTACCATTTAATGAACGTTTCTGTGAGCAGGAAGTACCATTTTGACCCTGCTTGATTGCAGTCTATCCAAGATAACCCGATCACCGTGTCCAATCGTTACCGGGGGATGTGGTTTTCGTAACGCTGAAAGCGTGGTGTATAACGCCGGTTTGTGGTGCAAAACAGAGGCAGGACACCACCAAGGTAAGAAAATTGAAAAATTGAATCGATGAAGTTTTTTCTTTGGGAATGAGACTAGGCCGAGGCTCATCTCAAATGATTTCTTTACCCCTAACAATGTCTGTTCGAGAAAGTTGAAGTTTTCTCTATCATTCCGTGAATGTGAGGCATTTCAGGCGAAATCAACTCAGCTTGCCCGTAAAATATGAATTATATACAAGCATAACCAGTTATGAACCCCCAAAAAAGCATGCACTTCGTACTTACACATGTATTACACAAAATCACATTGAGGTTTGCACCCTCTGCATCTATCAGAAGCCATGGAAACGATTTTTATTTTAATTTACAAGTAACAATGGTGGATGTGGTGCACACAAAGAAATATTTTGTAACGTATGTGGCATGGTGATTTTAAAGCTTTGCGTTTTTCCTTATTTAAGCAGGTCTAGCAGATATAGTGTCACTTTCCCTTACTTCACATGCAACACATGTCCTATTCGAATGATCCTAGCAATTGTACAATAATTTTGTGTAAAGAATATGTGTTTTTTCGACATCAGCATTTTTAAACCCTATTAATCGGATTTTATAATGGATTTAGAAATCGTGCAACCCGAACGTTACATTTAAGGCGTACAAAATACAACTTATCTGTCAATATAGGGTTAATTCACGTTTTTGAGGTCGTTAACATGCGCAGAGGCCCAAGAAATATGTTAACGACCGAGTGCGAAGCACGAGGGTTGTTTACGTAATTTGCGGGCCTCTGCGGATGTTAACGACCGAAAAATACGTGAATTGACGCTATTATTGCATAAAAACTATAAAATTCCAAGGAATACTTACCCCAAAGCCATTGATATGTGCGAAAAATGAACCGAGGTGAGATAAGAAAATGTCCGCCAATGTTGTTTTGTTCTGATAAATCTTTCGAGAATTTTTTGTTATGCGTGACGTCGGAAAAACCTCAGTTGTTGAAAGCGGCGTTAAAATCCCACACTATCAATCAATTAGGTCCTTTCACTTATGTTTTAGTCTGTACCCGCAGAACACACTTCCGGAGGCAAAAATGGGTTTATGGGAAATCAACATTGTTGATGGTTTTACCCGCCTGTATGGTTTTAGACTGGCTCCAGTCTGACTGATCTGATTTTTAATAAAATATATATATGTAAATAATGTACATCTTATTTACCACACTATCATACTCTCTGTAACGAGAAGGGCAGTAATTTGAGTAAATGATTTTTTCTAGCAGGAGTGAAGTACCTTTGTAAATTTGCTTATTGGCCTATTATATTCATTCTCACGGCCTAGGAGCCAGGCTAGTATGGTTTGTACAATGAGAGGCTTGATTTCTGCCTCATTGTGTCTTACTCTGAAAGAATGAGATATTATGTACACAAAGCATCTATCGGAGGGACTCGGGACTTATCCGACAGATAGAACGTATAGTCTGATCATAGCCAATGTTACAATGAATGAGGCTGGGGAAGTGGACTTGCGTAAAATTAAAAATATCTAAGTGCAGACGAAAGTGAATAGTTGTTATTCTATGCTACAGTAGCTTTATCACTGGAGGTGTAAATTGTACAAGGACATGGTGTAATGTACAGTTCCGCGACTGTTCATTAACTACATTTTGGCCGACTTCGATTGGCGATAGTTCGGGCTATAGTGTGGCTGTTCCGTCTATTTCATTCAACATAGTTCTTTGTTTATGTTTTCTATGTTTTCATTCGTGCTAAATGCGTCGATTTCTTGACCACAAGAGTTCGTCATGTTGCCGGTTGAAAACATGGGATATATCAAACTTGTAAGTGTTCGAGATTTCTCAAACTGAAACATCGATGAAAAACAACTCAAATATTCTTACTGCGTAAAATGTTTTGGATTAATTTGATTTCCGACCTGATCGATAGGATACATTTTGGTCAATCAATTTGGCGCCGTACCCACATTTCGTCTTGCACCTGTATAGGCCTACTACAAGCAAAGGGTCAGAACAGTAACGTTTTTGCAGTGTTGGTGACGGAAGTTGCATGTTACCTGGTTAACATTAATTAGGGGTGGTTTTGATTGAACTACTCCACTCTCAGTTCGGAGTGCCCTGAGCTTGGATTTCCAATCAAGTGTTTTGGAGTAGAGTAGATCCGGGATACAAATAATTATCGCATTTAATAATATTTTCCCTATTGCAAAATCGCCAACGAACATGTCGAAGATGTTTGTTTAGTTTCTTCAGTAAAATCTGATGTCTTTTCAGTTGTAATTTTTTCTTTCATATCCGTTAAATCGATTGATAGAACATTGTACCACACTATTTCTATTTTTATCGTCTATCAGAAACCATCTTGATGACGTCACACTCCCAAACGCCCCTGCTCGGTAGGTGGAGTGCTCGGAGTAGATCCGAGAGTGGATTTCCGGCACTTGATTGAGTTTTGGAGTGAAAAAGTTACTCCGAGTAAAACGGAGTGGCCCAATCAAGTCCACCCTAGGTTATTTCATCTAAGACCCCCCCCCCCCCCCCCGCACACAACAGCCTCCGGAAGTCGTCCTTGGAGTCTTAAAACGCCGCTCAAACGTTTAGTATTTGTTATTTTTAGTAACAATACACTCAATCCCAAAGCGTTTTGGTAACAATACTCTCGAACCCAAAGCGTTTTAGTTAACGATACTCTCGAACCCAAAGCATGGCGTGCATACGAAATCAACAATGAAACTGGGAACGATTGACTGTAAATCCAATAAAATAACCATCTTACCGGCTATTAACGAATACATTCAATTTCAGAGTTTTTGTTCCACTTTAAACTTCGCTTTATCGTTGCATGTTGAATGCACGTGCTCTTTATCGCTGTATATTTAATACACGTGCGTCGTCATTGTTTTCTCCGCATATTTAGGAGCCTCGTTTTGAAAATGCCGATTTGGGACTATTTTTAGTAACAATTTTCATGTATACAATGTTGATTTCCCATAAACCCATTTTTTGCCTCTGGAAGTGTGTTCTGCGGGTACAGACTAAAACATAAGTGAAAGGACCTAATTGATATAGTGTGGGGTTTTAACGTCGCTTTCAACAACTGAGGTTTTTCCGACGTAACACATAACAAAAAATTCTTGGAAGATTTATCAGAACAAAACAACATTGGCGGACATTTTCCAAATTACGTAAACAACCCTCGTGCTTCGCACTCGGCCGTTAATTAACATACATGTATTTCTTGGGCCTCTGCGCATGTTAACGACCTCAAAAACGTGAATTAACCCTATATTGACAGATGAGTTAAATTTTGTATGCCTTAAATGTAACGTTCGGGTTGCACAATTTCTAAATCCATTATAAAATCCGGTTGATAGGGTTTAAAATGCTGATGTCGAAAAAACACATATTCTTTACACAAAATTATTGTACAATTGCTAGGATCATTCGAATAGGACGTGTGTTGCATGTGAAGTAAGGGAAAGTGACACTATATCTGCTAGACCTGCTTAAAGAAGGAAAAACGCAAAGCTTTAAAATCACCATGCCACATACGTTACAAAATATTTCTTTGTGTGCACCACATCCACCATTGTTACCTGTAAATTAAAATAAAAATCGTTTCCATGGCTTCTGATAGATGCAGAGGGTGCAAACCTCAATGTGATTTTGTGTAATACATGTGTAAGTACGAAGTGCATGCTTTTTGGGGGTTCATAACTGGTTATGCTTGTATATAATTCATATTTTACGGGCAAGCTGAGTTGATTTCGCCTGAAATGCCTTACATTCACGGAATGATAGAGAAAACTGCAACTTTCTCGAAGAAAACAGACATTGTTAGGGGTCAAGAAATCATTTGAGATGAGCCTCGGCCTAGTCTCATTCCCAAAGAAAAAACTTCATCGATTCAATTTTTCAATTTTCTTACCTTGGTGGTGTCCTGCCTCTGTTTTGCACCACAAACCGGCGTTATACACCACGCTTTCAGCGTTACGAAAACCACATCCCCCGGTAACGATTGGACACGGTGCCGATGATTGTTTTAAACCCCTTTCTCAAACAGTGACGCATTTTAACCCTTTCCCAAACGACAAAAATTCGACAGTTCCAATTTGAAAGCTGCTGCAGACGACAAACTATATGATGTAACAGATTGAATTTGTGAAAATTGTAGCACAGAAAACATTGAGGCAAAAGGAGAAACTGCTGGTTATCAGCAGTTTCTTCTTTTGTCTCAATGTTTTCCCAAGCCTATTTTCTTAGGGACGTCAAAACCAGGTCTTGTTTGGGATAGGGTTAAATACCCCGCTAATTTTCGGTTTAGAAAACAATGCAGGAAAAAAAAAGCAAATGCTGATTTTCTGCATGCCTCGTTTTACTCCAAAATTCAAGTTATGTAGCTAATAATGTAGATTTCTACCAACTCATGTCCGCAGCTCTTTTGAATTTGGACAAACGTAAAATATTGTCGTTTAGATAGGGTTATTACACGATACAAATTGTATCGTTCACTCACCCGAGATAGCCCTTTCCCAAACGACATAATTTCAACACAGATCTAGCAGATTTGAGACTATAAACCATATTTAATAACACAATAATATCATACTATACACATGATCTAACCAAACAAGACCAGGGTAATAGCGTTCGATTTTGTCGTATGAACAAATACGTCATCGTCACGCCTCACTGGTCTAAAAATAGATTGGGAATCTCCTATCGTACAAATAGGGTGAGTTCATGACGAACGCGAGTTCAACTCGGGAAAGACTGTCTAAAAATAATTTGCGCATGCGCATAGAACAATCCATTTGAACGACTTTATCCATTGTCGGGTGTAAACAAATACACGTGTTTAGTACATTCGAAATTTAGGCCACATAATGCAATATATAAATCGAAATCGGTTGACGTAAATGATAGTCCTTGTCAAAACACTCATACATGGCACAAAAAAGTATATTTTGAGTAAATGCACGAGTTTTTTATTCGGACTTGGCTTTTGTTGTTATTGTTCGCCTTTTTGGCGCCATCTAGGAACCCGAGTAACACCAGCCTTGGCCAGGGTTAGTGGAGTCGAGGTCAAAAGGTTGAAATGACGTCACTAGCGTCGAACCCGAGACTGTTCATATGGAACTCGAGTTACCCGAGTCGAACCCGCGTTGCCATATGAACTTACCCATAATGGCTGTGCATCTCGCGAAGTTTTTCCACGTTCAACTTGCCGAAGATGGCGTTTTAAGAGCTGGATTGCTGTAATCATTTGTTGAGAAACATTCTAATTCAGAGTTAAGAAGGTTGCTTCACTGTCGTGTACTATTTAAGATCGGTAACTGTGAAATAAGCAGTTTTAAAACAAGTAATGTTTACACATACGGTCCTGCCTTGGCTTCGTCGTGTCGCTCGTGCGTACTCGCTTACCCTTTCCAAAACGACAAAATGTCATGTTTGGCCAAATTGAAAAAAGTCTGCAGATGACAAAACGGATGTGAATACTTTAAGTGTTTTATCTCAGAGAAAATATTGAGACAAAAGAAGAATGATCATCAATATCCAAAGAAGTTATTCACACTCTTTTGGTCTGCTGAGCAGGCCTCTTCAATTTGGTCGATCATCATTTTCTTCTTTTGCCTCAATGTTTTCCCAAGAATTTTCTGTTGGGGACGTCAAAACCGGTCTTGTTTGTGAAATGGTTAATATAGAAAAAAACTAGAATTTGTCGCTGAATGTGAATTGATATCCCCCAAAGGCTTTCACTATGTAGGCCTACAACAAAGGGCAATATCTCACAATATAAGCAAGGTAGAGTTATGCTCCTTGTGCGTTGCACTTCTCCTTGGTGAGATCTATCTACCCGAGAAGTTTCATGATCATAGCTACTTTACTTTCAGACTTTTTGATGTTTTTTCTGGTTAAGCTGCTGGGGAATCTCAAGAAAAAACGTTTGTCATTTATGGTCTGTCACCGTATGTTGAATCAATGTTGCATGTTGCACATGCGCAATGTTTCGTAGTTTTAGTTCCCGCCTGCATTATCTATGATCGACCTATATCTCGCTTGAAAATGATAATTTTTCGCTAACACTGTTACGAAAAAAATGTCCGATTCATGACCGATAAACAAAATATTAGACTGGTACCCGGCAAACGTTGTTGGGGGTTTTCCCATTAGAAATCTATTTTTAGCACAAATTGGCGCGAAAATTACATGTTTTAAAGCCCGTGACCAAGACAGTTTTGAAAGTATATTGAGAAAATACTGAATACCACCAATTTCTCTCTTTCTTTCAATACTTTCTATCCCCGGAAATGGTAAGATAAATAGTTTTGGAAAGCATATAGAGAAAATACTGAATACCATTATTTTCTCTCTTTCTATACTTTCTATCCACGGAAACGGTAAGATTGACTTATGTTCTACAGCAGCTTCCAATTTGTAGCATAATTATACGAGTATTTTCTTTGTGAAAGGGTCAACAATGACGCAGGAAAAGCTATGCCAATGACCCGCGAATTTTCGACCAATTTGACACCATTTGATATAACTTTTACGCAAAAACAAGAAATCTGCGAAATAATTCGACCCGAGTGCAAGCACTTTAAGCACCGTACATGTGATATTTTTCTTAACCCTTTCCCCAGCGGCAAATTTTAGATCTGTGCCAATTAAAAAGAACTCAACGAAATAAATGCAATAGAAATAGTGGATTTAGAATTTGCGGCATGGGCAATATTGGTATAAAAGAGAAAACATGTATTTTTATACTTTTCTTTCGATGTTTTCCAGAGATTTTCATTGAGGGGTCAATAAAACATGGACACTGTTTGTGAACGGGTTCGCATACATGTATGTATACATCTGAATCAGACTGCGACTCGTTAGACACATAATTTGCATGTAATTAGGCCTACGACCACGTGTAGGCATATTTATACCTTTCTCAAACGACAAAATCTTAGGGTAGTTTAATTCTAAAGCTGTTTCCAACGACAAAATGGATGTTAGAAAATACTGGACAGGTGTATGATATAGTCAAGAAAATATTGAGGTAAAAGGAGAAAATGCTGATTTTCAGCATTTTCTTCTTTTGTCTCAATGTTTTCTGTAGCCTTTTCTGTTAGGGACGTCAAAATATGGTCTTGTTTGGGAAAGGGTTAATGAATATGCTGAACATTGTATTTGCCATATAACTTATTCATGTTATTAGCATTTAGCATTTAGCTAGGATTACCAAATCGAGATTCGATTATTTTGCTGAAGGAAAATTGTGAAAAAGCTAAAGCTAAAGTACATGTACAGGGTGATCCAAAAAACATGTCCCACAAACAATGCTTTATAACTTTTTTACCATCTTATATATTTCGTTTATATTCTCTAGATCTTAAGTATATATCTGTAAAATTTTGTCTGATTACAATATTATATAATAATTCACTTACTACTTTTACAAGAGATGCTCGATGTGACGACCATGTTTTTCAGAAACTAGTCTAAAATGACGTCAAATGTTTTGTATGACGTTACTACAGGTTTGACTATCAATCAAGTCTATTTCTCTACTCATGGCTTCATTCAGTTCAGCTATAGTGGTGGGTTAGGGTTCATAAACTCTTTCTTCTTAGCAACCCCATAGGAAAAGTCCAGCGGACTGAGATTGGGTAAATGCGGTGGGCCATTTATTCACTGCCAATCCAATTAACAAATGCAGCGTGACCGTGGTTTCTGCGTCTTTCAAATGCTGCATGCTGGTTATTTTGTATGGCTTACAATTTAATAGAACTTAAGAATTGTTTTCACTGTACCATATCTTACATCAGTGGTTTTTGAGATGTCCTTCATAATACCTCATAATAGACACCCTTGGAGTTTCCTCTACGGCTTGATGAACACTCTCCATGTTATCGTCCGCGCGCCCTGTGTGTGTTCTCTCCTTTTTCCAGATCTCCTATCATTGACGGTCCCCTTCATCTCAAACTTAGAAAAATGTCTTATTATCTGCTTTCTGGAAGGCCCTTTGGCATTTTGGTACATATTTTGGATTTTTCTTCTAGCTAGAACAGGATATGTACATAATACATGGCACAGTTTGACTATTTCTGCATTGTCAGCCATCTTGGAATGCTGAGAATATGATGACGTCATTGATGACGCCATTGACGTTACCATGACGCTGCATGATGTTCTTTTGCACAACAATTACAAATTTTATCATATACCCTTTCCAGCGACACCCAAACTAAAACAATGCTACCACATTACGCAGATATATTAAATATTCTTTGTGGGACATGTTTTTTGGATCACCCTGTACGTGCGTCAACATCGACGAACGTCAAAGCTAACGTTAAACGGATTCAAGTTTCTGTGAATATTCGCGGTCTTTACGCTTGCCTGTTTGCCTGTACCCGTAAAACTTGCTATATGACTGTATTTTACTTAATGTGACATTTCACAATTATTTTTACATACATTTTACTATATTCTATCTGAAAGAGCATCTTTTCTTATGAAAAGTCTGAAAATTTCAAGTCAAAAATATTGAACCGTTTACGAGAAACATATATTTTTGTGCTAAAATTAAACAAATTGTTGTGGACAACAGTTCCGATTTATATAGAATTTGTCATTTCTGTCTCAACTTTAAAGGCGTATTTTTCGCTAATAAGTAACAACTTCAAAGAACTGATATCATTTCTACGCATTAGAATAACCAATCTTTGCATCAAGACATACTTTTAAAAAATGAAATAAATGTCACTTTAATGTCATTTTAAATTCGTCTTAATGCTAGGTTCCCACTGCCGATCTGATCAACTCGATCAACACGGCCACCTAATTTCTCCGATTTATCCCGACCAAATGTATGTAAACGACTACTTCTCGATCTCTAGTCGATTAAACTAGACTCCTGCGCAAGCACTCCCGATCCTTCCCCGATTGCAACCCGACCATCTTTCCGATTTCCACCCGATCACCTCGTCCTATATTCGAGCCCTACGCGATCAAGACCGGACTATCTCGATCTATACACGACCAGATGTAGCTGATTCTATTCTAGTCGTAAATGGTAGGGAAATATCGTGTAGGCTACTGAATGAAAATCTTTCTGCAATGTCTGTGATTATCACATATCCATGAAAACTTCATAACATTTTCGGTTTAAACACACAACAATTTAAATTTGACGTACTTTAAGCTATTGGCTCACCCTTCATTTGATTTGATATAACGATGAATGCATTCTTTAAGTTATTAATTACCATTATTTCAGTCATACGTATTATGTCTCTGAGAAGGGAATCACGCGACACACCATTTCCTGATTCAATATTTCTGTCATTATAATCTGAGCGTCATCACGTTATGTTTGTACACATTAAGGTGCGTTCCCATTGCCGACCAAATCAACTCGATCAAGCGATCGAGTACTGATTGAGCTTGGTCGGCAAAAGTGATTGGGACGATCGAGCGTGGTCGGCAAAAATGATCGGGAATTAATCGACAAGAAATAAAGAAGAAGTCGTGTAAATACATTTAATCGAGTTTAATCGGGTTTGATCGGGGAATTTAGGCGATCAAGTTGATCGAGTTGATTTGGTCGGCAATGGGAACGCGGCTTTAACTACCACACGACGTAAAATTGTTCCCACTGCCGATCAGATAAACTCGATCAAGCGACCGAATTCAGATCAAGCTCAGTCTGCAAAGGTGATCGGGAGCGGTCGGGGTGATCGAAATCGATCTGCATCGCTCATGCTTCCTACTAGAGTTTTTTGACACACAAAAAACACCAGTCAGGTCATTGGAGAAAATCGACGATATAACATTGTATATGTGTGCCACCACTGGTGGTGAACTCGGCCAAAGCGAGGGACGTTTTTTTGCGATCAATGTTTTTCGTCGGTGTTGTTATAAAATATCGTAACTACGGCTTTATCGAAGCCGTAGTTACGAGATTTTATAACAACACCGACAGTTTGTCAATACAAAACGATAGACCCGGTCTGTTTTTAGAACAAGTTCATTGTCATTAGAAAAAAATCTATAAACTCACAATTAAACGCAAAATATCTACACATTGTTGTAGTGAAAATTGTTCTAGTTCACCACCCGTGGCCACTAGTTGTGAAGAATGGACAATTAGAAGTAAAGTCACATTGTCACTTTGTCTGTGGCACACCCGGAGAGTTTATCATCATTACGAGATATAGTTCCTCATTATGGGGAAAGCTCTTTCTACAGCCCTATATCGACGATTTTCAACAAAAAGCTCGCAACTACAGCTTTAATTAAGCTGTAGTTACGGGGTTTTCGTTGAAAATCCTCAACAACTCTATTATTTTATTGGGTGAAAATCAAGAATGGGTTTTGACGTTCCCTAACAGAATTGCTTTTGGGAAACATTGAGTCAAATAGAGAAAATGCTGATAATCAGCATTTTCTCCTTTTGCCTCAATATTTTGCCATGCTATATTGTCCACAAATTTTACCTTTCTTAACAACCATATTGTCGTCTGCCGCAGCTTTGGAATTGTGACAGTTTATTTTTGTCGTTTGGGAATGGGTTAATCCTGTTGAGACTGTACCAAACAATGATGTCAGAGTACGTGATGTTGACTGTACCATGTGTACTACTCGGCGTGAAGACGTTCTACAACCCAGTTGTTAGATGATAACATTTGTCAAAATAAACTGATAAAATGTGATTACAAACGACAAAATACGCAAAAATAGGGAGTATCTGAGTCATTCTTACATTAAAATACGTCAGTGATTATTTTCATAATCATTTTTCTGTGAAAAATTGTGATTTTTAATTTTGGGATGGTTAGTTTTGAAAGTGTAACAATGGAACCGCTAGGAATTTGTTAGTGTATTAATGCAATAGGTAATAGTTGTAAATGAGCCAGGAAATTGATAAAAGGTCCTTCATTACCATACACTGACTCTTTTTGACTCACGAAAAATTTAGCCTTTAGAAAACACTGTGGAAAATGAAGACATTTCTTAAGACAAACAATTTCTTCAGTTCCCTCAATGTCTTCTGTCCCAAAAGACAAAACAGTTACTATTAGTTTGCTTGAAATTGTCATCTGCAGAATCTTTGAATTTTGACCAGTTTAAAATTTTGCCTGGTAATGGGTTGTGATCTGACTGCGGTTAGGTATAATCTGATCTGGAAACATATGAGTCTTAACCCTTTCCCAAACGACAAAATCGTAGGGTTATCCACTTCAAAAACTGCAAAAAAAAGACAAAATGGATGTTATTAAAGATAGGATGTGTGTAAAATATGGCACAGAAAATATTGAAACGAAAGAAGAAACTGCTGGTAAACTATCAGCAGTTTCTTCTTTTGTTTCAATGTTTTCCCAAGCCTTTTCTATTAGGGACGTCAAAACAAGGTCTTGTTTGGGAAACGGTTAAATGCTATATAAGCAACTTTTTTTCAGAGCAAAGATAAGGAGTGGCGGCATTGTATTTTTTCTTATTTCAAGTCCAAACCCAATGCTATAAATATTCAAATGAGTGCCCACAACAAAGGGCTTGATTGATAGAAGACATACACCGTATTGCATTTTAAAACGCAAATATCTCCTTTTATTTGTAGTTATGTTTTTCCATGTCCCTGTTCAAATGACTTAGCCTACTTGAAAATCTTACTTAACGATTATTTGCAGTGTCATAAAGAGAAAAGAGAAATAACAAATTTCCTTGGAAAATGAGATCAAAAGTGACAATTTGGAATCCTTAGATAGCGACACCTGTCTGTACAATAGTTCAGCCGAACTCCTGCATGTGAAAGTACATGTAGTAGTAGAAGGAGGAGGAGGAAAAAGAAAGAAAACAGCTGCAGGAGAATCGGGAACAACAACAACAACAACAACAATAACAACAACAGCATTAGTAGAAGCATAAGGTCAAAAAGTGACCATGCATAGACGGTAAATATCATTATCTATACAGTTTAATTAAAACAATAATTCTAGTACTGATTAGCTAAGAAAACGAAATCAGATATGAATTAAACGAAAGTTCTGATAAAATTAAATGGTGCAATTTTCAAATCATTTTCGTTATGTTACAAATAGATAATGTAAAGAACACCTTTTATAGGTAACAATAGCAAATGGTTTTAGAGGTAAAAAATACATGTATAGACATGTTTTGTTTTTTGCATGAAGCAATGAAATGATATTGTAATTACCATAAAATACACGAGCCAACATTACAATGTTTTTATGAAAACGCTTCTTTATAACTCTTGAAATATTGGCTTCGTGCATTAGAACTACACTTTTGATAAGTATTGGGCTTATCATTTTGTCATATATTTCTTGGGAGTAGTATTTCTTATCGAATTCCAAAACAGTGATTGATAATAAAAATGATAAGAATCTATGCTTGATCAAAGTATATGTATCAGAAAAAGCATTATCATAATTTCTTGCACGAAGGCATTTATTTCAAGAGTCAGCCTACGTACATTAATCCTTTCACAAACTACAAAATTGTAGGCTTGTCCAATTTGAAAATATTTGCAGACGACAAAAAGGATTTTGATAGAGATAAGATTTTTGTTCCATATAGCTCGGAAAATATTGAGACAAAAGGACAAAATGCTGATTATCACGCGCGCCGGAAGTGACGTCATCACAACAACTTTTGAATTTACGTTACGTTACAAACAGATTTCTACGAATAAAATTCACATTTCACCTTCTTTCTTCTAAAAAGTTGTACCAAAATGAGAAGAATAAAAAATGGAACATTTTGATATATTTTTCGTCGGAAGTGTTGCGGAACTGAGCGAGAAATTCCAGAAACAGTTTAACTCGGCTTTTGAGTAAGGAAAACAGATGATATGGAACTATCGAAAACAGAAAGGGATAAGGAGCGTTCTCCAACAATGCAGGTCAGTGGAAACGTGGAAACATCTGAAATTAGGAATTTTAACCTTAACGAAGCTAGAGCGCTGTTAAAAAAACTGAGAACTACCGACAAAGACAACGTTACGTTTGTCCAAACGTCGGGTGGATTGCATGTAAAATTCAATGCCGGCATGTATGAACTTTTCAAACGCTGTGCAGATTTGTTTTATTCGTCGGAGAAATTAAAGGTCCACAGCCAGAAAATTCCCGTGTATGATAAGGACGGAAATCTTGTCGAAACCAAATATAAACTTAGGTCATGTGATAAATGCCTCTACACGATTAACCTTTATCATACTAAATGTGCTTGCCTGGTGAATGGAAAGCAAGAAAGTGTGTTCATGAACTCCCATTTTGAAAGGATCCTACAACTTGCAGAGAGCACACTTCATGATCAGAACTTATCTATTGATGAATTGAATAGACGAATTAAATTGGCTATTCAAACGTGCATGGAAACAAAGGAAAATTCTAACGGTAACTCTGTGCAAAAGTCGCCGGGAAAAATTAGTGTTTCAACGCAAAATTCACCGACGCCACATAATTCGACAGAAAATCAAGTAATTGAAAAAGATTTATACAATGCGGAGAGTGTTACTTCTATAGAAACAGCTGAAAATAACACAAACCAATCGAACGACAAACAGCCCAATATAGCCGAAATAGATTCGAACGATAAACAAACAAATAAAGCCGAAATGGACACTTCTAACCTAGAATCGGGGTCGACGCAAAAAGGCAATTCTAGCATACCAAAGTCAACGAATGCACAAAACTTAAACATAGAAGTTATTTTCAAAGAATTCCAGGAACTGAAGGATATCCTGTTAGATCATGTACATTCGTCTTCAGTTGCCATCTCTGCAATTAGAGATGAGATCGCGGGAATAAAAAACCTATGTAAAGTTCGATCACAGTCGGTTGAAACAAAGGTGGAAAACATTGCAGAATCATCCGACTCGTTGAAAACAGAGATAACAAAAGTGTCAACAACGATTCACGCAAAACTACAATCGATATCAGATCGGATCCAACACACAGATAACAAAACAAGCGGGGAATCGTACAGTCATACGAAGGAAAAATCACCAAAAACGATTTCCACTGAAACAGTAAACAAACCTAACAAACCTGCAAAAAGAGACAATGAGCAAAGATTCGCTATTTCACCCAGAAAATCACCTGATAACAGACGTCAAAAAACAACTAAAGACAAGGTCCTTATTCTGGGCAGCTCAATATTACAACGCATCAAAAGGAGAGGACTGGCTAAACATGTATACGTGTCAACAAATCCAGGTGCGCGTGTCACTACCATCAGAAGGAAACTCGATCGAATGGATCTAACGCCGTACAAAGCAATCATTGTCCAGGTTGGGGGCAATGATTTATCGTCAGGACGAGATGAAGAAGCTATTGAGAATGATTTCTCGGGTATGATAGACGATATTAAATGCAGATCACCTGATACAAAGATCTACATTTCGGAAATCACCCCTAGAATTGATGTTGATGTATCAAACATGAACAGTTACCTGCGGTTTCTGTGCGAGGACAGAGGAGTACAGTGTATTCCTGTTAGTACGAGATTAAATATAAATTCTAATTTATATTGGAAAGACCAAGTGCATTTATCAGACCGAGGAACCTCAGTTTTGCTTAAAACGTACAATGAGCATTTATCAATTATAAAACCATCTTCTCCACAAAGAAAATTTTCACGAATGTGCTGTTTTCTTTGTGGACAGGAAGGTCATAGATTTGAAGATTGTCAACAAAACACACAAAAGGAAAGTTTAAAAAGAGAGAGAAGGTGCTGGACCTGTGGGAGGTCAAATCACATCGCAAACAGATGCTGGTATCCTAAATGGTAGGAATCAGTGGACATGCATTGTTTCAACCAGTTTGATATTCTTGCAGATTTATGTTCTTTTTGTAATACACCTAATGATAATTGTCAATGCAAAAATGATATTGCTGTAGGCGTTAACAATCATACACCATCTGATGATATCAAACAACATAAAAATACTACAACGCCTTTACAATTCAACTGCAATAATACTTCAAATATAGCTGCTGGAAATAACATTTCCAATACAAAGGAATATAGAACGAATAATGAAGGTCTTACAGACAACACAATTATATTGAATAAACCGTTCGATTTTGAACAAAAAGGTCTGCATGTAGTATATCTTAATATACATCATATTTTACCTAAAATGGACCAAATTGAATTATTGATCCGCGATTCTAAAACGTTAAACATATTTTGCTTATCCGAGACATTTCTGTCTGATAAAGTTGAAAACTGTGATCTTAAAATAAACGGCTATATAATTGAAAGAAAAGATAGAATTGGTAAAATAGGCGGGGGCTTACTCCTGTATTTAGCGGACAACTTGAATTACCAAAGACGGAATGATTTAGAATTAGGTGATATTGAGAGCATTTGGATTGAGGTAAAATTTCAAAACAAAAAATCGTTATTACTGAATTTTTCTTACAGACCACCAAATAGTAGTCAAATTTGGATCGAACGATTTGAAGAGCAATTACTTTTAGCTGAAATTGAAGATTCTGACTACATTATTTTGGGTGATTTTAATATTCAATTTTCATTGCCGTCGACGTATAGCAACATGAAGTGGGCTAATCTGGTCCAAGATTTTGGCCTATTTCAGCACATTGATACGCCCACAAGAGTAACAAAAAATTCAGAAACAATTATTGACCACATTTATAGTACATGTAAGCATTCTATTAGCGAAATACTGGTTCCCGAAATAGGAATCAGTGACCATAACCCCATTGCGCTAACGTATAAATGCAGCATTTCCGAGGTAAAGAAAAATGGGTTTCAGACAATAAAATATCGATCCTTTGCTAAATTGAATAAAAAAAGTTTTGTTAATGATCTTTCGTACACACAATTTAACGCTGTAGAAACATTTTCAAATCCCGATGACGCATTACAGTATTTCTATTATTGTTTGAATTGCATTCTCAATAAACATATACCTATAAAAGAAAAAAGAGTAAAGAAACTGAAACAACCTGATTGGTATAACGATGATATCAAAACTGCTATTTCAAAAAGGGATACATTCAAACGTTCCCACAATTGGCATATGTACAAACTATGGAGAAATAAGGTTACATCTGCAATAAGGAAGAGCAAAAAAGAAATTTTTAACAAGGCAGTCAAAAATCAATCTGACCCTAAAATACTGTGGCAAAATCTGAAAAATGTCGCGTCCGATGACGGATCTATTTCTCAAATACCTTCCAGACTGTGCATAAATGGTACAATCGTGGAAGGCAGTAGAAATGTACTGAATGAACTAAATATACACTTTTCAAATATTTCAAAAATTGTTGAAAGGGTTCCTTTAGATACAAGCTTTTTCGAAAATTTAAAATCTAGACTTGATGAAGTACTTCGAGACAAAATTTTTCATGTAAACTATATAACACCTTTAGAAGTAAAACATATTATTGAAAATCTTGACGTTAAAAAGTCGTCTGGAGTAGATAATATAGGTGCCAATATTTTAAAATTATGCAAAGATTATATTTCGGCGCCCATTTCGTGCATTTTCAACAAATGTATTGCTGATGGATTTTTTCCTCACGAATTTAAAAAAGCCAATATTTGTCCCATTTTTAAAGGAGGTGAAAAGAGCGACCCAAATAACTATCGCCCGATCTCGATCCTTCCTACATTATCTAAGATATTTGAGCGACATATAGCAAATCAGCTGAAAGATTTCCTAAAGAATTCAAACATTTTATATGCTCATCAATCCGGTTTCAGAGACAATTACTCTTGTCAGACAGCACTTATTCACATAATAGATTCTTGGTTAACAGAAATTGACGAAGGAAATTGCATTGGCTCTGTATTTCTTGACTTGAAGAAAGCCTTTGATCTTGTTGATCATGATGTTTTACTTTTTAAGTTAAAATTGCATCATTTTTCTGACGCTGCATGTGACTTCTTTCGGTCATATTTATCAAACAGATATCAAGCGGTAAAAGGCGGAACAGTTGTGTCAGAAATGAAGCCCGTTTTATCTGGTGTTCCTCAGGGTTCTATTCTTGGACCAATTCTGTTTTTGATCTATATTAATGATCTACCTTTGAATGTCACCTCAAACATTGACATGTATGCTGATGACGCAACTCTTCATTACTCTGATGCGAATATTACCAGAATAAATGCTAACCTTCAAGATGACCTACTCAATGTTGAGCGCTGGTGCAAATATAACAACATGATTATTAATCCAAATAAGACTACGTGCATGTTAATTGGTTCCGCACAACGACTTAAAAAAGCGAAAAATCTTAATCTTGAAATTCTTGGAAATCAAATAGAGACTGTATCTTCACAGAAGCTTTTGGGTGTTCATATTGATAATACCCTGTCCTGGAAAATTCATATTGATAAAACATGTTCTAAGTTATCTTCAAAATTATATTTGCTTAAAAAGATTAACTATTTTCTGACCCCTGAAATGCGACAAATGTTTTACAATTCTTATATAACGCCATATTTTGACTACGGTTGTATAGTCTGGAATCAGTGCACGTCTTCGCATGTAAATAGATTATTCAAAATTCAAAAAAGAGCAGCTCGGATTATCCTTAACAAACCCACCAGGTCTGATACAAGAGAAAACTTTACTGAATTGAAATGGTTAACATTCAAAACCCGTTGTATATACTTCACTATTGTAATGGTCTATAAGACATTACATGGTTTGGCACCTTCGACTACATCAAATCTTATAAATTTAAGTAGAAATAGGTTCTATAATCTAAGATCGCAAACAAATAACGCAATAGCATATTCCTGCATTCCTAGAACTGACTTCATGATGAGATCTTTTTCGGTACGTGGCATGAAATATTGGAATTCAATCCCATTGAAAATAAGAATGATTTCTAATGTCGCATGCTTCAAGAAAAATCTAAAAAAGTACTTGATGTCAGTTAATGACTTTTCTTAAGATTATATATTCCACTTAATATGTTAAATCTGCAACAAACATGTATGTCCACATTTGATTTGTTATTTCGTTAATTTATGTAATGATTGTTTATGAAAATGAGTATTGCATGTGTGAATGTATGTGATACAAAATGTGTTACCTGCCCTTTCCTAAAGCAATCCCTGGTCTTAGCGTCATCAGCAGAAAATTCTCTTTATATGCCGGAGATGAAAATGTTGATAACCAGCTATTTTCCTTATATTATTTTTGTCACAATATCTCAGTTTTTCTGCGTTCGGTTATACATTGCATTAGCTGCATGTAACCATTCGAATTTGGGCAAGTCTAAAATTTTTGAAATCAGGGTAAGGGAATATTTGTTTTCCGAAGGCCTTATTGTAAATAAGCTAATCATTATACTGTTATTGTGTGGTGATGTCTTTATAAGTTACCTTCGATAAATAAAGATATTATTATTATTATTATTATTATTATTATTATTTTCTTCTTTTGTCTCAATGTTTTCCCAGGCTTCCTCAATTGGACACGCCGAAACAATGTGTTGTTTAGAAAGGATTGAATCGATTTGCTCCTGGTCAGTGGCCATTTGACCATTATACTTTGTAACCATACTCATTTGCAGTCACTTTTCGCACTGTGCGGAACTATCTGTGAACAAGCTGTAAATATGATAAATAACTCATAATTGTCAAAAATATTTGGATTTCATTGCGATATTTCTGACAACATAAGCGTATTTCGGTTATTAGTTCGTTTGGATAAGGAAGGTTTTTTTTTTCATTTATTTTTTCGACAGCCGTTTTTTATACTTCCTGAATATTTTGTCTTTAATTAATTAACCGAATAGCAAGCACTAATTTCTTAGATTTTGATTATTGGCATTTTTAAAACAATTAGATATAAGCAGATTCATGAAAAGATCACAGAGCATGAATGAGCAACACGTTTGAATTGGCAATAAAACCTTTGTGCAATTTTAGTTGATTCGTGAATTAAATGTGCGCGATCGCCTTTAATAATTTGAAATTTCTCGTTTTGAAGCTTTCAATCCATATTTAGAATGCATAGGCCTATGTCTAGAAACTTAAGACTACTCATGATCTTTCTTCTCTAAATTTGTATATTCATGAACATATCACTGAATTTCAACAAACAACCTCGTAACTGCAGCTTAAAACAAGCTGCATTTACGAGGATTTTGTTGAAAAGTAACTAACAAATATTTTTTTTCAGAATATCAATAGTATCCAAGATGGATCTCCCGGTACCTACAGACAATAAATCACGACGTAACTCCCTCATCGACACCATCACCAGCACACAGCCGGCGGGTCGCAAGGACTCTATTATAGCATCGTTCGAGTACGAGCCCAAGACCACCAGGACTCTCTCCAGCACCTCGTCCGTCGGGTCTACAGATAGCGAGAGATGCAGGCGGCTCAGTCGTAAACTGAGTCTCAAACCTCCGTCCTCAATCTATAGGTAGGTGTTTATATTAACTTTTTTGTATTTTCATAAGTTATAGCTCACAATAAATGGACTGACAGAGCAACTCTAGCTATTAGCTATGGATGGTCATCTGCAGGTCATTTATCTCGAGCTATATTTATAAAGGTATGTGCATGTTTACAAGAGTGAGCTAATGGTTGTTATTCACAAACCAGTCTTAATCTTAGAATACCCGTAGAATTACACAACAATCCATCCGATTGGCTGAGACATGCGTCTCGTCCAATCAGATGGCTTGTAATGTAATCAGAAATTAGACACACAGTTTAGAAATGTTGGTGAATACATGCGTCTCGTCCAATCAGATGGCTTGTAATGTAATCAGAAATTAGACACACAGTTTAGAAATGTTGGTGAATACATGCGTCTAGTCCAATCAGTTGGCTTGTTATGTAATCAGAAATTAGACACACAATTTAGAAATGTTGGTGAATACATGCGTCTAGTCCAATCAGTTGGCTTGTAATGTAATCAGAAATTAGACACACAGTTTAGAAATGTTGGTGAATACATGCGTCTAGTCCAATCAGATGGCTTGTAATGTAATCAGAAATTAGACACACAGTTTAGAAATGTTGGTGAATACATGCGTCTAGTCCAATCAGATGGCTTGTAATGTAATCAGAAATTAGACACACAGTTTAGAAATGTTGGTGAATACATGCGTCTAGTCCAATCAGATGGCTTGTTATGTAATCAGAAATTAGACACACAGTTTAGAAATGTTGGTGAATACATGCGTCTAGTCCAATCAGTTGGCTTGTAATTACATTCGTAATCAGAATCTCTGATAAGGGTCCCAATGACGTTTAATCTGATCAGCTTGCCCAAGAATACATTCTTACCAGGATTCTTCCTGATGTTTTACAGTGGTTGTTGTATGTTAGAAGTAAGCTATAAAGGATAAGCACGGATCTTGATCAAACTGTGAGTACACGAGTACACAGGCTGATCGAGATCGATATAAGTCTTAAATGCAACGAGCCCCCTTGTTTCAAAACTTGGCTCATATATAGTAAGACTAAAAAAATTGTTCATCCATCATAATTATGACTTCATTGTATAACCATCGTATTACCATCTCTCAACTTTGCCTACTGAATCAGCTTTCGATTTTAGAAGTCATTTAATTTCGTCATACTCCATTGAACTGTTTGAATCATTCAAATTTTGACAGATGTGTTTTTTAAAGTACTTAAACGTAAGAGTGCCGGGTCTCAGGAATACGGGGTAATACTGATACTTGGTAATAGGGAACGATTTTATCAAGTAAACAATGACGTAATTTCGGACAAACAATATGATGTATTATACGTTCAAAGTTAAACGAGAATCGATACAAATATTTTGGTTTATTTTGGGTAGGATAGCTTTATTGAAAATCTATTTATAGAAACAACTTATATTACACACTTTGATAGTCACCTACCCTTTTCCCCTATATCTGATTATCGGTATGGCCCCTAATTAGTAAAAGATTTTGAATCGTTTTATAGGTGTTGTTATAATATCTCGTAAATACGGCTTGATTCAAGCCGTAAAACATTACGAGATTTTATAACAACATCGACGGTTTAACAAAACACAACGGGTAATCCAGTCTATTTTTAGTACAAAATTCTTTTCCATTTGAAACACTTCATTACGAATGCAAAGACGAAATATAAACGTTTAACTTTTTTCAAATTTTGATACTTAGTTGACGTAAAATGTCTATAACTTGACAAAAATCGTTTTTGATTCATTTCCAGGACGACAATGATTTTAGCACTTAAAATATTCCTTGATAAAACCCCCAAAATTTAAGCAAAACTATAATATATTTAACAAATTCTTACTAAGAATGGTTTTAACGTTTGAATTTTTTCACCAAACAATTACGCCTTTAGGCTGTACGTAGTAGGCCTAGATAAGGCTTAAAAATCTAGAGGCAAAAAGAAAATGCTTATAACCATTTCTTACCATTCTCAACATTGTAAACAATTTGCTCAATATTTGTATATGTTACAATGTATAGTCCAGCAACAATTAAGTCGGGACATCTGCATATGTAATGACCCCACTTCGGCAACGTTTTATTCAGACGTTCAACTAACGGACTTTGCAACTAACGGAAGTTGTCTCGAGTTAATTTTGTTGGAGTATACGCAAGTTATGTCTTTGCCAACATCCATTTTGATGTTAGGGACAGCTATCAAATTAGAACAATACAAAATTGTGTCACTTGGAGAAGGGATAAGTGGAAAGGAAAATGTGTGGATTGGGACGACAAAGCCAATATTTTTGTTTTGTTTGGGAAAAAAAGTATAATACATAAAATATTTGAGCCAGGATCTGGAAAAACGTCCCTTAAAGCATTTGAGACAGCCAGGTTTCAAGACCAGGCCGTGCATAGATGCAGCCTATCCAGCATCCATGTTACTCTCATATGGTTGCTACAGACCATGAGGATGCTATTCCAGAACAATATGGTTCCTGGTCAGACTGCGTGTATACGCAGGCTGATCTGGAACCATGTTGTTCTCAAATGCTATAAGGGACGTTTTTCCAGATCCTGGCTCATTTGTATGTTTTCAGATGACGCAACGCATTAAGCGAACTGGGACCGATCAGTTTTTTTCTTAAATTTCCCCCAAAATATTTAAGTTGATTTGAAATATAGATATATGACGACGTATTTTTATACCAAAAATAATGAATGTGTCGACTAATGGGGATAAATGTTTCAAAAACACCAAAGAAGACAAGAAAATGTTTGTAAGTTGCTTTTTTTGCATAAATTTTCTGATATTGTTTAACCCTTTCCCAAACAGCAAAATTTAGGGTGTTCCAATTTGAACGCAGACCACAAAAGGGATGCTGTTAAAGATGGAAAATGTGATAATTATAGCACAGAAAATATTGATACAAAAGGAGAAACTGCTGGATATCAGCAGTTTCTTCTTTTGTCTCAATGTTTTCCCTAGCCTATTTTCTTAGGGACGTCAAAACCAGGTTTTGTTTGGGAAAGGGTTATACACTCGCACTTGTGTGTCTTCAATTTGTTTTATGGAATTGAGCATTATCGCTACTCATTTTGAAAAATTTCTTCTTTTTCCATAATACTTCTAAGAATAATCATTACATTTACAATCGTAGAGATACATCATTTATCCTTTTTTGGCATAAATATCTCAATATTTGGTGAGTCTTTTAAAGGCATTATAAGCTGTGGCACTTTCGAAGGTGTTGGGGCATTACAGTATGCGTTCGAGTGATGTGCCCTTGGTAATGGCCGCCATATTTGAAATTTAAACAGATAAATTTGAAAAACCAGCGTTTTTATGGTAACCAGCGTGAAGATAGGTCAAAGATTAGCACTGGAGATAGGGATGATACGGGCGTTTACGTTCATGGACTTACAAAAGTAATATTCGACCAAATATCGATGGGAAAGAAGCGGAAAGGTGACTCTATTACCCCACCCAAACAGAAACCGGCTAAAAAGACACAAGTAAAAGTCACGAGCACGGGCGTCACGAGCGGTAGTACAATAAAGAACGGTACAAACAATACAAAAGTGAGTACAAAACAAAGCAATAAAATGGCAGATAAAACAACCACCACTGGAAAAGGAGCAAAAAATGACAATACTCAAAATAAATCAAACAATGCGGGAAAAGCAGCCACACAAAACACACAACCTGACATTAATACACCCGTATTGACTAGCAGCCAAAATTACAGCCCTAGTCAGAGCCAGAGCCAAAGTCAAATTATTGCTCCTATGCAGCCTATGCAGCCTTACTTCCAATATCCCCCGCCCAGCATGCAGCAGGGATCACCAATACTTTCGCAAACCCAACCCCCCAGCATGATGTTCCCTCAATCACCGCCCCAGATTGTGATGAGCAGTGAAATTATCTCCAAAATTATGAACCGTTTTGATGAGATAGATAGTAAGCTGAGCTCGATGACAAATGTACAATCAAACATTGAGAGAAAAGTAGATATCATCACAAAAAGGCTCGATGAAATGGACAAAAGGGTATTTGAAGTTGAGAAAAGTCAAGATTTTTTGGCCGAGAAGTATGAGCAAGTTTCAAAATCTAATTTGGAAAATGTAGCAAGTGTCGAAAATGTTAAAATCGATTTAAATTCGTTCCAGCAAAGTAATAGTGAATTACAAGAAGAAGTGCTTGATTTGAAGTGCAGGTCTATGCGAGATAACATGCTATTTTTCGGAATAGAAGAAGAGACAGGATTTAGTGTGCTAGATTCTGACCCTTCTGATGAGGGAAATGGTGATACGAGTGATGTCCCTTTGCCCATTTTTCACGAAGATTGTGACCGTAAAGTGCACGAGTTTTGCCGCGATGTTTTAAGTATACCAGATCCTGAACAGTGTGTATCGATAGATAGATCCCATAGAATCGGAAAATTCAGTAAATATAAAACTCGTCCTATAGTGGTTAAATTCAAAGATACAAAGTCAAAAATGGTCGTCAAGGATAAGCTGAGATCAATTAATTTGAGAGATACGAATTTCAATGTGACTGATCAGTATCCACCCGAGGTTATCGAGAGACGAAAGGCATTAGTGCCTATCATGGTAAAGGCGAGGAAAGAGGGAAAAAAGGCGTCTTTAGTGCGCGATAAATTGTACATTGAACGGGTTCTATATAAACCAAACCAAACGTCGTCTGCTCCTATGAACAAATAGGAATTACAAGAAAAGTATGACATTTCTGTCCTGTCATGGAATGTAGAAGGTTTAAAGAAATGTTTATCCGATGAAGATTTTTTGAATTTTGTTATAGAATATGATTTTCTATTTTTCAGTGAAACCTGGTTAAAGGTACACGATTGTCAGTCTGTAGAAGGCTATGATTGTATTAATGTGCCACGTATAAAACGGTTGAATCGCCATGCCAAAAGGGGGCATGGTGGCATTTGTCTGTTTTATAGACATGGCATGGCTGAAGGTGTTTCTGTTCAAGAAAAAAACCCAAATGGAATTTTATGGATAAAATTATGTAAACAATTTTTCAAGCTTGAAAATGATATATTTATATGTTTTGTGTATATTCCGCCCCACTCTTCACCATATTTTCAAATAGATGATGAGGGATTTTTCGAAGTCATTGAAAAAGGAGTTCAAAAATATGCTAGTTTAGGTCAAATATCAATTATTGGAGATTTAAATGCTCGTTGTGGCGATAACAATGATTTTTATGAAGAGGAGGACGGAATGAGAATGTACCTTAAATCAGATTTACTGTCGTCTGCTACAGTTGATATACCAGTAAGATATACATCCGATAAGAATGTAAATTCGTCTGGTAATTGTTTATTGAATTTATGTGCTAGTTGTGAGTTAAGGATTGTAAACGGTCGTCTAGGCGATGACGCGGGTAAAGGTGATTGTACTTTCATGTGCAATAACGGGTCGAGTTTGATTGATTATTGCATTTGTTCGATTGATATGTTTCCATGTATAAGTAATTTTTGTGTTCATGATTTTCAAACAGTTTCACCACATGCACCAATTGAAGTAAATTTTATAGTAAATGATTATCCTAGTTGTAAAAGTACGTTTAACAGTGAAGATAAGATTTATTGGGACCAATCCAGATCTCTAGAATTTCAAAACGAAATTCAAGCAAATATTTCAAATTTTAGCGAGATAACTGATAGTATTATTTCGGGAAATTTAGATTTAGATACGGGTATAGATAACTTTTCAAATCAATTATACGCGATCGGTTTTTCACGTTTTGGTAAAAAAGGTTCTATCAGAAAACAGAGAAAATATCGCAGTCCTTGGTTTGATACTGAATGTTTTAATGCGCGGAAAGAATACCGATCAGCCCATAGATCATATCGTAAGAGAACAACTCGAATAAATGCCAATATTCTTATTTCTAAACGGAAATCGTATAATAATCATAAGAAGCGCGCACGTGCGAAATATACCAACAAAGTTAAAAACGATATGAAAAAATATGCAAAAAATGACCAGAAAAAATTCTGGAAAATAATAAACAATAATAGAAAAAGTCGTGATAACAATTGTAACATTAAGAATAAAGACTTCTTTGAATATTTTAAATCGATTTTTACTGGAGAAAACACATTTTATGATGATTCCATTGAAGAAGAGTTACGTAATCAAGATTCACAAAACCAATTTGTAGAGGCATTAGACCGAAACATTGAGATAACAGAAGTTGAGAAGGCAATTGATTCTCTCCATCGTAATAAAAGTGCTGGTTCAGATCTTCTTACACCAGAAATGTTTAAAGATTGTAAAACTCTGTTGTCACCATATTTATGCAAACTTTTTAACCATATGTTTAATAACAGTATATATCCATCTAATTGGTCGTTAGGTGTTATAGTTCCAATACCGAAAAAGGGCGATAAATCGGACGTAAATAATTATAGAGGAATTACTCTAACTAGTATTTTCTCTAAGCTATTTTCTATCATTTTAGAGAAACGTCTTAGACAATGGGCAGAATCTAATAGTCTACTATGCGATTACCAATTCGGATTTAGAAGCGGTAAAAGCACGATTGATTGTATTTTTGTTTTAAATTCTATTATTCAAACAGTGTTAAATATTGAAAATAAGAAATTGTATTGCGCTTTTGTCGACTACAGAAAAGCTTTTGATACCGTTTATAGGAATGGATTATGGCTGAAATTGCTAAAACTCGGTACCTCTACAAAATTTGTAAATATTATAAAAGCAATGTATGTTAATGTTAAAGCTTGTGTAAAAGCTGAAGGCAAATGTAGCGAGAGCTTCGTGAGCCTGAGCGGTGTTAAGCAAGGTGAATCTATATCGCCTCTGCTCTATATCCTGTTTATAAACGATCTATATGACAATTTGTTGAATAATAATGAGGATTACTTTACTATTGATAACATGAAAATATTTTTGTTGCTTTTTGCCGATGACGCTGTTTTATTTTCTTACACTAAATCTGGATTACAGACAATGTTAAATTCTCTCCATCTATATTGTAATAAATGGGGCTTAGCTGTTAACACGAGTAAAACTGTAGTCATGGTGTGTCAAAAGGGTCGACCAAGTCGAGATCCTAAACTTTATTATAATGGAGAGCTCTTAGAATATGTTAAAACTTTTACATACTTAGGTGTTACGCTAACTTATAATGGCAAATTTTATAACGCACAAAAGAGATTGTCGGAACAGGGATTGAAGGCACTTTTTGCCTTGACTAAAACATTACAACAAATTTCTTTGAATATATCCGAACAATTAAAACTTTTTGATAGCCTTGTTTTACCCATACTCATGTACGGAGCTAGTATATGGGGCCACCATAAAGCAGAAAATGTGGAATATGTCCATTTAAAATTCTTAAGACAACTTTTAGGTGTTAAGAAACAAACTCCTCTGGTAAGTGTTTACGGAGAGTTTGGAAGATACCCACTGTCAATACAAAGGAAAATAGTTATTGTTAAATACTGGTATCGAATACTTAAAAACCAAAATTCTCTGATTTATAAAATTTTTAACCTTAAAGACGTACATGGTAATTATACAAATTCATTCCGTATAAATTTAATGTCTCTATTAGATAATTTGGGATTATCCTATATTTACCAGAAACCTACTATTGACCAGACCGATATAAGTCTTGTTATTTCAAGAATTAAAGATAACTACATACAAAGTTGGATTTCTGAGAAAGAGTCGAGCACTAAACTTGAATTATATAACAAGTATAAAATTTGTTTCGAAAGTGAAAAATATCTTAATAGTATCAATAACGTTAATCATAGAAATTTCTTCTCTAAATTTAGATGCTCATCACATAAGCTATTCGTTGAAGAAGGTAGATACAGCAACATTCCTAAACATGAAAGAATTTGCAAACATTGTAATTTAAATTTGATTGAAGACGAATATCATTTTGCACTTATTTGCCCGTTATATTATGATCTAAGGAAGAATTTTTTGCCTAATTTCTATCGTACATGGCCAACCATCCATAAATTTAAGCTAATGATGACTAATGACAGAAAAGGATTTCTAATTAAATTATCAAAATTTTTATTTGAAGCCAATAAAAAACGTGATCACTACACTTGACTTGAGAAATGAATCATTTTATTCCAAACATACTTTTCTTTTAATGAAAACTACCCAACACTCTTGACCATTACGTACAAAGTCCATATGATTTATATTTTGATCTATTATTTTCACTATCTGTTTAATATGTTTGTGCACATCCTATATATTTTGTTAAAATGTATTTGTTGTATTGCAACAATATTATGTAATATTATGCAATTAAACTTTTGAATTGAATTGAAAGTAACTTATTAAAGGCGTAGTGGGACTCCTACGGCTTGAATTAAGGCTGGGGGAAAAACACTGAACTTACCAAATAGGAGACTAGGCTCCCCAACTAGCACCTTCACATACCAAGTCGGTACAACGAAGTCCCGAGAATGATCGACAATCCGGTTAATAGGGTTTAACCCTCATCCTACCAACTGGGGTCAATCTGACCCCACGCGTCATTTTTGTATGCCATATTTTTACCGCATGTACTCTGGTGTCCAAATTTTAGGAGTTTGTTGGTCTACCACAACCTTCTTCATGCCACGCAACATTTTCAGATTTTAGCATAATTTGACTTTGTAATATTGATTTTTTTGCTGGGGTCCGTTTGGACCCCACTATAATTACTCTTTATTACAACTATTTAAACTTATTTAAACTTTTTTGTTAAAAATATCTTCGTCTAAAAACCACTAAATGCATTTCAACCAAACTTCACAGGAGTAATCCTTGGGTAACCCTCTCTGAGATTCCCTCAAGGAATTTTGATTTGATAAAAAATACCCGAATTATCTGCCCTTGATTGCCCAAAATTGCGGTTTAGACTATTTTTTTACTATTTTTACTCTCACATCAACAAATTTTGACTAGTCAGAACAAAACGTGAACAGAATGTTGGTGACTATGATATCTTGCCTGAGTGCAAGTTTCAGCTTGATCCAAACCTTAGATCATGAGTTATGTGCCCTTGAATTTTATGCAAAAATTGCATAAAAAGTAAAATAAATACAGGCCTATGGAGCAATTCAAGCCCTCTAGGACCTTCTAGTTTTGCATTTCCGTACTTTTTTGTGCTATTATCATTTGTTAGTAGCCAATATAACATTTAACAAAAGAATATGTCTTTTGTGAAACTTATTTTTGTCACGAAATTCAAAATTACGTGTGGGGTCCAAATGGACCCCAGTTGGTAGGATGTGTATGTAAAATATGTTGGTAGGATGAGGGTTAAAAATGCTGATGTCGAAAAAACACATATTCTTTACACAAAATTATTGCACAATTACTAGGATCATTCGAATAGGACGTGTGTTGCATCTGAAGTAAGGGAAAGTGTCATTATATCTGCTAGGCCTGCTTAAATAAGGAAAACCGCAAAGCTTTAAAATCACCACGCCACATACGTTACAAAATATTTCTTGGTGTGCACCACATTCACCATCGTTACTTGTAAATTAAAGTAAAAATCGTTTCCATGGCTTCTGTAAGATGCAGAGGGTGCAAACCTCAATGTGATTTTGTGCAATACATGTGTAAGTACGAAGTGCATGCTTCTTTGGTGTTCTTAACTGGTTATGCTTGTATATAATTCATATTTTACGGGCAAGCTGAGTTGATTTCGCCTGAAATGCCTTACATTCACGGAATGATAGAGAAAACTGCAACTTTCTCGAAGAAAACATGTATTGTTAGGGGCCAAGAAATCATTTGAGATCAGCCTCGGCCTAGTCTCATTCCCAAAGAAAAAACTTCATCGATTCAATTTTTCATTTTTCTTACCTTGGTGGTGTCCTGTCTCTGTTTTGCACCACAAACCGGCGTTATACACCACGCTTTCAGCGTTACGAAAACCACATCCACCGGTAACGATTGGACACGGTTAAAAATGCTTATGTTTGTATTTGTAATGGAAATGTAACACAGTTTAGAAAATACTGGCACTTTTCAAATTTTGCCTCTGGCTCTTTGGTGCTAATGATGGGTTGTATACGTTAAAACGTCAATTTGAGATTTTGTCTTAGTCTGCTAAAGCATGTGTTTCGATTTATCTTCAGGGAGCGTCGTGAGAGCGCGCCGCGGAAGATCAGCGATGGCGCTGTGTTCCTGCGACAAGCGACATCTAGCGGTCTACAACACGCTATCGTCTGCGAATGTGGCAAAGAAATCCGATTCCAGTGTCGTTTCCTGTCCGCATCGTCAGGTAATGTGCGTTTTTTTTTTCATTTTGACGTTTATTGTGATTGTTATCATGTTGATTATTCTCACTGGTGGTGAACTCGGCCAAAGCGTGGGACGTTTTTTCGTGATCATTGTATTCCGTCGGTGATGTTATAAAATATCGTAACTACGGCTTCGATAAAGCCGTAGTTACGAGATTTTATAACAACACCGACGGTTTGTCAATACTTATCGGCAAACCTGGTCTATTTTTAGAACAAATTCATTGTTATTCGAAAAAACGAAGATCGACTGCACATTTCCAAACGAGCGCACTCCGCTAAATATTCTTCGAATTTCTCGTCCATGAAATCTTGGGACAACTTGGTCACTTGCACTCAACGCAATTCAAACGAACAAATTTTTGCACTCAGCTTTCAACCACTTTCATTGATTTATTCTTTTGTATCATTTGTAAAACATTGATTTTTTGACTGGTCCTATAAATGTAGATTTTTCTAAATTCAAACGTATCTTGAATGATAAAACTTTCACGTTAGTAAAACATGAAATTGTTCTCTTTAATAGAACTAAGTAACTTTCTCTCTCCATAATAAACGCAAAAACAAGAACATCTAGCTCTATGCTACGTAACATAGAAAGGGACATTTGAAAATGGGTAAAACATAATTATATTGATATGTACAGATCAAAATATGTTTTACCCATTTTTGAATGCCCCTTTCTTTGCTCATGAAATCAATTACCTCAAATAAGTATTTACGGGTCGTTTATCAAAGAGATGACGAAGCACATTTTGACTCGTGATCCTTTTCGTGTGGACCCCATCAATATAGTCGTTGCAATGTATATCGAAGCTTTTCAACGAAAACCTCGTAACTGCAGCTTAAGACAAGCTGCAGTTACGAGGTTTTTGTTGAAAAGCGACGATATAGTACATGTGCACGTAGGGGAATCACGTGACACAACAATCATATCCATTGCAGAAAATCCTCAATAAACGGCATCTGATAAAAATTATTCGACGAGCATACAACATTTAATTTGCTCGCCAAAAACTTTTATAAGTTGATATTTCATTTTCTCGTCTTCCCTACTCAAAACTATTTAAAATCGGGCATTTATTTTAAGAAAAAAGTATTGAAGATTTCCTGTAGCAATTGCTGTTGTTATTGTTGTTGTTGCTGTTGTTATGCAATGCGACTTACCGACGAGATGTATGTCAGTCGGTGACCTTGGCTTACTTTTTATATGTCGACATCTAAATAATAATTAAGGGGGAATGCTCCAGTTTTTCGGAACACTCGGACACAACTGTAGTAATTTAACTGTTTCGTACCAATATGTTTCGCTACCAGATTTTCAATAATATAACACATCATTACAATTTACCATTTTCGACGGTAAAAGTGTATTTATTATGCGAAACTGATTTTCTCAAGATGGAAATCGAATATTTAGAGCAAAACAGTCGTAAGTGTGTATGCAGTTACCACTGTTTTGCGTCATTTTATTCATGTGTAGCTGATAAAAAATTGCCGTAATTCACTAATAAGTGCGCTGACCTATACATTTTCTTTTTGATTTATTACCAGGACATGTTGCTTAATACAATGAAGGAGTTTTATCAAATTCTATTATGTAGAACTTGAAATATTTCCAAACATATGCCAATTTTGACATAAAACACTCCAGCTTCGTTGATCTAACCGAACACGTGAGCATGCTGTTTTATACCTTTACGCATTTATAATAGCATATATTTTGGGTTTTCTGTTCGTAATAAATGTAAGACGTTACTTTTAATCCGTTTTCGGGACTATTTACGATGAATATACAGCTTTTTATTAGCATTTTAGTGACCTTGGACAGGTGCAAGAAATTATGCAGTTTTTCGATGTAGGGGTATGTAATACGAATGCCAATAAAATTCAAACAAGATCGCTGTCCACCCATTTTTATTTTATTTTTCAATTGGTAATAACATGTTATTTCAACATACAAAATATGAATAAATTCTATTATTGGGAAAAAATTTAGGAAACTGGAGCATCCCCCCTTAAATAGACTCTAGATATTTTTATTGATGTTTTTTATGTGGAATTATTTTGGTCACCTTGGACCAATATAAAATTGTGTCGCCACGAACATCCGTGAAACGAGTCATGAAATAAGATGGGCGCGTTGAAATAGCATGTCCTTTGGTTCTTTAGTAGATAAATAATGATGCTATGTATATCCCCCATCTTCACAAACCAAGGATTCTGCCTCTATTTTGTTCCGTGCGTTAATAAGGAACAAAGCGGAGGTAGGATCTTTGGCTTATGAAGATGCCCCCCCCCCCATCAAAGCGTCGTCACTTATTTTGTGCGTCTGTCCATTCGGTCATCCGTGCATCCATTCGTGAATCCACACAAAAACTAAACAACACTCATCAGCCAGGCCGTAGGAAGCAATTTCATAGGGGGAGGGGGGGGGGGGTAAAGTCCTTGGCCTGAATTTTGGGGGCGGGAATTTGTTTTTTTCCAAAATGTTCAGTGTAAAATTAAAGGGGCTCATTCTATGTTTTCATGCTCCCCGAACTGTTCGGGAACTCATGTTTGTGCCTGGAAAAACAATTAGCAATGCATAAAAACCTAAATCTCGGCGAAAAACATCTTTCCTTTGCTATATATCAATCCTTTACAAGCGTGTTTACACATTCTATTTTTACTTCAAAACAAGACAATGTCAAGGTCAACGAGACACACCTCCGCGGTATTAACACACCGTACAACCGGCTGTGTCGATGACTGTGACCTTATTTGCGAGGAATACGTGAAAAGGATTATTTTGTACAAGCACTGAACATTTATACGCGTATTTATCAACTATAGAATACCAAAGATCATTTCGTTTATTTTTAAAAGTAAATTCATTTGACCTACCATGCACATGACATCAGATGCCGAATCTGTCTTCGCTGACTTTCTACGCAGCCGGTTGTACGGTGTTAAATCTCGCTGAGCACAGATGACGTATCTCTGACGTAATTGATTTTTGAAGGTTGGGCATATGTAGCCGTTACAAAACAAAAACAAGGACGACCAGCATGTTATTAATTGACTTGGATTTTAATACTTAATAAAGCTCGTGGAGTGCTAACAATGGACATAAATGATCTACCCCTTCAGGTTGGTAATTTCATACCTTATTTCTGGTTTGTAATTATTGTGCCATTTGCATTTTCGACAGCCTAGCTCGTCCCCCTTTAAGAAAATTCAGCATTTTTGGCCAACTTTGGGGGTGAATTCTCAAAGTTGTCTTAGATTAATAAAGCTTTCGAATAATAAAGAACAAAGGCCTCGCTGTAACTGCAGGATAACTGAAAATGAACTCTTTGTTATCTTCATACACCGGTAAAGTCCCTTGGATTAGTATATTCACCAGCTCGGTTGGATTTTTGTACTTTACATCGTCAGGGTGGATCATCACGTTATCAAAATGGGTACATACACGAACGCAAGATGGCGGAAAATTAGCGATTTTCGGTAGATTTCCCTAAATTGGTAAGTACTGCTCCATTCGTTTGACTTACAATATAGCACAGTCTATGCGCATTTCCGAATGCCTTTTAGTCATGTCTGTCTCGTCTCTAGGCTTCATGTAGTTTCTGAGATACCCTCGAGGTTTTGAGCCGAATCGGAACTATTTTCGAGGGAAATTTAATATGGTACGTTACACGTTCCCAGGTTTTTTTTTTATCAAAATAGCGTTTTCTCTCACAAATTCATACTTGTTTCGATTCAATACTACTTAGGTCTCTCATGTGCAACAATCATGCGTACTTTGCTTTAGCCCGTTCTTTCTTAAATTCACGAAAAAAGGGGAAATTGTAGAAACGGTACGGAACACGTACATGATACGCAATACGTGATGATCATTTGCAATTATGGTACGTACCACGTAAATATTTCAAACCCAACAGCTACAAAGTTTTATGAATTTCCCACACCAATCGTGACGAAGTACAGGGTATCATCCATACTTGATTGAATTATACAAGAATATACTAGTAGAACGTAATATTATCCATTAACCAGAACGATTTAATTCATAAATAAAAGTGTGTGCATTATGTTTCATAATGCATTATGATTTTTCAACTGAATGTGCCTTTGGACCAATAATTATTTGCCATGCTTTAATACGAAATCCTGCTACTGCCATCCACCTTTCTACCTACAAGAAAATTCGAAATTCGTGTGACACTCTTCTAGCAAATTTGAGACCTAGAAAAATTGAACTTTGTCACATAATTCTGACAATTGTCGGGCGCAAAACTTCAACTTTTCTACCTAAAGAACTTTCTAGAAAAGTCAAATATATGTGTGACTGACGTCAATTGTTATATTATTCTATGTATCAAGTTTAGAAAAGTTGAAATTAATGTGATTAACTTCCACTACTCTAGCAAAATGGTAAGGTAGAAAAGTAGAAAAGTTGAAGTTTTGTCCCTGACAATTGACTGTAGTTACTGTGACAAGCTTCGTCATTTCTACTTTCCATGTCCCAATTTTGCTAGAAAAGTTTATATAACTGTAACTAAATTTTCTAAAAAAAAAAAAAAAAAAAAAAAAAAAAAAAAAAAAAAAAAAAAAAAAATAGGTAGAAGAGTAGAAAAATCAAATTTTGTCATACTTACTTCTGGTAAAAATTATTCTTTCAAGAAAAAATAATCCTTTCTGGTTTTATAGGTAACTTTTTCCCAAGAAAAGTAGATTAGTCGACATTTCATGTTTTATTAGTAGAAAAGGGGATTGGGGAAACAGAATTCCATAACCTATTTTTTTACATATACGATTGTAACATTCGTCATTCGTTTATCATTACAAAACCATGGGGAAAACAAAGTCGAGGATCTCTCTTGGCAAGAAACCATGGACAATGAAGAGAGTTAAGGCCGTCCCCGTGCTGCAATGCCATCCAGACAATAATGCCAACAACAGAGTCTACAAAATGGGCACTATCTAGACCAAATTATGTTGATTTATCATTAGATAAATTACCTTTTATTTTGTTAGAAAGATCAATGATAAGTTGAATCAGAAAAAGCTCTCACCAATTAATGATTCAGAAAGAAAAACATCTTCAAATACCCAAGGTATAGAGAATATATCCAATCTGTAATGCAACAATTGAAAATGAAATCTACTTCGTATTGAATTGTAGAAATTACATTAATTACAGGTCCGTAGGAACAGGGTGTGCTCAAATTTTCCTTCTTTTACACTGAAAATTTATGGAAAATTCAATTTAGCCCCCCCCAATATTCAGACAAAAGGGCTTGAGCCCACGGGCACACAATATTATGAAATTGCCTCCTACGGGCCTGTAATTAAGGAAGTACGGACCCACTTTTAGTAAGAGAAATTATTTACGTTATTTTTACCTACTTGAAAAAACTGTACTTTTGTGCAATATAGCGTAGGAAACGTTCTATGCAATAGCACAAAATGTGATTATCTACATTTTCTTTTGGATCAATGTTTTTCCAATCATGGCAATGTCCTTTTACAGGTTCTGTTTGGGAAAGGGATACATTTGTCATATTGATTTTGTCTTAATTGTGTTGGTGAATTTGTTTTTGTATTTGTACTGACTTTGTTGTCATCCGATGGGTCCAAACAAGAATGCCATTTAATTATAATTGTAGTCCTTTAAAAGACAAATACATCTACAGTTGGCGCCACATCGTATGGCACAATTTCTATATTTTGTTCAAATGTAATTGAACGTTAAACAAAACATAAACACGTCCCATACGATGTGGCGCCAACTGTAGGCAATGATGTTGACAATAACAAAGAAATAATAGTATGTGTAATGAGCCCCGCAACTATACCGCCCTCGGAGAGCCGAGGTTATTGTTGATCAGTTTGATTGAGAGTAACGTTGGATGCTTGTTGACGTGTATGGGGTTGGTATCGAAGTTGGGGTTATTTGGGGTTATTTTCAACAGTGTTGGTAGTGTATAGATCTAATATGATTTAGATTATTAATATTCTAGATATGCATTTATTTTATTCAACCAGCCTAAAATGGGAGTCACGTGGGCACGAGTTTACCTTTTTCAATCTATTTCAAACAATTAACTCATGTGCACAATATAAACGGTACAAATCAAAGCAGATGATTGGTTATGAAGTAGTAATCAAAGGTTTACGCCACTCCAAATTAAGACTGGGTAAATGTAAACGATTCAAAATCTTTTACTAATGAGGGAATAGACCGATAACGGAAAAGAGGGGGGCAGGATGTATATTTGACTATTTATAGTAACAATTTATACACACTGATACCTGTTCAACCCTAAAATAAACCAAAATATTTGTATCGATTCTTGTTTAACTTTGAATGTATAATAGTTATTGCACTGTTGTCTTTGAATGGACAAACTACGTTTCGTAACCGAGTTACAGCCAATAAAATATCTGTAGATCTAGATGTAGTTGTATTTTTTAGTAAATTGCTTTACCCACGGGGAATGAGCTAACATGCGAATCGCTAACGGACTTGGTTGTCCTTGGTTTTTATATCGCATGTGGAACTTCCGGTAAAAACAAAAGAAAATCAGTATTTCTGCAAATACTGAAATATGAAATGAAGTTTTACATTAAATGTCTTAATGCAATCCTATGTAGATCTAGCCGAAAATCTTGAAAACGTAGGTATGAGTGTTTTGCTTGCGCTTGCAGAAATGTGTGAAAAAATATATACATATAGCCTACCTTCGGAACAAATCGGTCTCATTTCAATATTGAGTAGGCCTAGCTCTTTCTTTTTGAATATATTTATCAAATTTGTCCCAATGGGCTCAGTCTGAAAACATTATCAACAGACGTATTAGGTCCAACCCCTGAATTCATACTTACTGTCTGTGCACTTAAAAAAACAAGATCGACCATTGCCATTGAATACACGATTTTAAGCTCACAAATGACTAGCAAAAGCAAATTTATGAGTATCTTTTTAAACACGACAATAAGAAAATTCTGCAAATTTCCCAAAGGCAGATTGAATTTACCTACCCTCGTGTTGAAGTTTATTTGTATGTCCGGTTAGTCTGCGCATGTCACTGTGTGTAGTTTATTTACACAGTGACGTCATTTGGTGAAGTGATGACGATTGCAATGTAAAATGTGAGTTTAGTCTTGTTTACTTTGGGTGTGGAATTTCTGCATTTCATCGTTAGGTAAGACTTTTTTTTTTAGATTAGGCCTATTTAGCCTATATGAGGAGAATTTTGTGCCGTATTTTATTACATAGATCTAGGCCTACTTACTTAGTTTTCAAGTCTTTGCAGAAGAGGAAAATGTGGAGACCGAGGTTCCCATTAAAAATAGTCACATGGATACCGAAGAGTAAAGTGTAAAATTGTGTTCCGAGAGTACCTTTTGTAGTTATGTTGGATTTGAAATATTTACGTGATGCGTACCATAATTGCAAATGATCATCACGTGTTGCGTATCATGTACGTGTTCCGCACCGTTTCTAAAATTTCCCCTTTTTTCGTGAATTTAAGAAAGAACAGGCTGAAGCAAAGTACGTATGATTGTTGCACATGAGGGACCTTAGTATTGAATCGAAACAAGTATGAATGTTTTTAGAGAAAACGCTATTTTTTATGGAAAAAACCTCGGAACGTGTAACGTACCATATTCAATTTCCCTTGAAAATCGTTCCGATTCGGCTCAAAACCTCGAGGGTAACTACATGAAGCCTAGAGACGAGACAGACATGACTGAAAAGCATTCGGAAATGCGCATAGACTGCGCTATATGGTAAGTCAAACGAATGGAGCAGTACTTACCAATTTAGGGAAATCTACCGAAAATCGCTAATTTTCCGCCATCTTGCGTTCGTGTATGTACCCATTTTGATCACGTGATGATCCACCCTGATCGTGTTCCAATCTTTTTCGCAAGCGTCTGCTGTAGAAAGAAACTAAATCCTACTGCTGTTCTTTACATGTACATGTTTAGGTTACTTTATGCAATAATTCCTTTCATTGGATTTTCTTCTTTCCCCAAGTATGTCAGTCTATCTAATGATTCATTAAGCAATCAGTCATTCTATCCAAAACACAACCTATTTCCATGCATACGTTGTTCATCGCTATGTCATGTTGAAAATAACAAAGGCTATACATCGTAGTCAAAATAAAATTTGATAAAATCATTCATGATACATTTGAAATCGAACAATGATTGGAAACGATCAATACGAAACCTAATCTAATCGAAGAACAAACACCACTGTATGGTAGGTACGCAGTTGCCTCCCTTTACCGTACACAGACATGCATTCCAAGATGGCGACAGGAAACAGCACAGCACGGTAGGTGGTCGATTCACGAGACTATATCGTTTGTGTATCTGCATATAGGGCGTTGAAGAGACGTTGTCCAAGTCATATACATGTTTGTCTTTCATCCGCCACATGTCGTCTGCTCGATCAGTGCCTGCATTTCATAAACTTTGGTGTCGAATCCAATGGCCACAACGACGAGCCATTTCAAGCGAGACTCGGCTCGATTTCGTTTGATTTCAAGCGTTTTCACTTAACGGTTTGCTAATTATTTGGTAGATTTGCAAAGTTTGAAGCACTAAATTTCGATATTTATCCACATGTTTGTTGAAATTGAGTTTTTTCTGGCCAAATTTTGATGTTAAAATTTTCGCTACTGTACATAGACATGCAAAGCATGAAAACAACACTGTACATAGAGATGTACGGTAAAAAGTGTACATAGAGATGCTCAGAATTTAAACCAAACACTGTACACAGAGATAATTTAACTACATAGTCTCAATCTAATAAAACCATAAATGTAAATAATATGAATTGCTAAGGTACAACGATGATTATTAAAATAAATTCTGTTGTGCTTGAAAAATCGTATTCGCCCAATATATACTGACACGCAAAACAATCTGTGCATTTGGTTATAAACATTTTTTCATATAAATGTAAGCAAACTATTGGCATGTTTGGTATCAAAAATTACAAAAATGTATTGACTACTCGATAATTTACTTTTGTTTGAGATTTGATCTTCAATAGATTTTGTTTTACGTGTAAAAATAATGGAGGGGTCAAATGTAAAAGTTGCAGACTAATGCTGTTTTGTAAATGCTTATTTCTTCTTGGAGACTTGTCAAGTTACGGAATAATTACTCAGTAATAGTATCTGTTGTGCCCCCCTCGTTTACGAATCAACGCAAGTTTTCTAGACTACATGGACCTTACGTAACGTAACTTGACAAGTCTCCAAGAGGAAACAAGCATTTACAAAAAATATTAATCTGCAACTTTTACATTTTACTCCTCCGTTACTTAACACGTAAAACAAAATCTATTGATAATCAAATTTCAGTCAGAAGTAAACTATCGTGCAGTCAATAATTTTTTTGTTAACTTTGATACCAAGTATGTCAATAGTTTGCTTAAATAAGTAAACAAAATTTCATATAACCAATCGCACAGTTTATTTTGCGTGTCAGTATGGTTAAACGCAACAAATCATGTTATTATTTTTGTTATTTTATTTTTTGTTATTTTTATCATTTTTTATTCCCTATGGACGAAGATCTTTGAAAATCAAAACTGTTTCTGTTAGCATGTTAGTACATTCTGATTTGTTAATTAAAGTAAATGTTTGAGTAGGCCTACTTGTTTATTAAATCGTCTTGAGAGACGGTTATGACGAGTGAATAAACATTGGCACCGACAAGTCATACAAAGTCAATGTTTTACCTCTCTGAAGAATTGTTTCATGAACACGATTGGACAAGGTGGTGAAATATTGAGGTTTGTTACTAAACACTGACCACCCAATCAATATAAGTGTACGTTTTGGAGATATATGAGAAAAAATTCTTATTGTAATGTTGGTGATATGTGTATGTTTGAAAGATGCACGTGTGTGTTTGTCAATGGTCTGGGGCGCGTTTCACAAACGGTCGTAAAGTTACGATCTACGTAACTTAATTTCAAGCAATGCTATAACTATTGATAGAAAGATTCAACCTTTGGTTTCAAGATACCTCAGAGTCTTTGGCTCCTGGCTCCTCCAAGGACTCAGAAATGTCTTCAAACCAAAATAAGCATTCCGTTAACGTTTATCTCAGCGATAATTTGAAACACTTTACGTCGATCGTTAATTTAGGACCGTTTGTGGAACGCGCCCATGTTCTGTAATCGCCATGCCCTGACTATGCTTGCAGCCTCCACGTATAGTCGGGACAGGGTGAATTCAGATCCTATATATATTTCGTATAAATATCTATAATTTTATGAAGCTCGTCATGGTGGTTTTTACGTTCACTTGTTCATAAGAACATGAACTCCGAAATAAGAGATCTCGTATTCTACTGGTTAATGGGGTTTATACAAACTTGCAGACCAGATTATTGTCCTTGACCATTTATTATAAAATTGTGTTCACTGGTTATGTGTTTTGCAAAACGAAACCTGTTTTAAAATCTGCAAGAAATAAAAATACATATGGTTCCTGTGGGATCCTAACTCAGAACATATAAGCTCTACCACTTGCTCTAAGCAAACTAAGACAGGACAGCTAGCCAAAGATACCAATGCTCATAGTTTTGTAGTTCTTAGTCTGAGAGTGCTGTGAACTAGTTATAAGTTAAGATAATAAGAAAACTAATAGCGCCAATTAATAATCGCATGGGTTAATGTGAAGTCTATGTTATGTGAGCAAATTAACTAAAGTTAAGAGGTCATTGTTATACCATAAATATGCTGAATGAATGAAAAGTAATCACACGGCAAGGCAACTTTCATAAAGAATTGCCCATTTTTTAGATATCCTATATCATTTAAAAACAAATGCTTTTGAATTGCCTAAATAAAGAAAGTTTCTTTCTTTTGAGAATGAGGTTGAGACTATGTACATATTGTTAATGATCTCTGTGTACAGTGTTTGGTTTGAATTTTGAGCATCTCTATGTACACTTTTTACCGTACATCTCTATGTACAGTATTGTTTTCATGCCTTGCATGTCTATGTACAGTAGCGAAACTTTCAACATCAAAATTTGGCCAGAAAAACCTCAATTTCAACAAACATGTTGATAAACATCGAAATTCAGTGCTTCAAACTCTGCAAATCTGCCAAATAATTAGCAAATCATGAAGTTAAAACGCTAGAAATCAAACGAAATCGAGCCGAGTCTCGCTTGAAATGGCTCGTCGTTGTGGCCATTGGATTCGACACCAAAGTTTATGAAATGTAGGAACTGGTCGAGGTGACGACATGTAGCGAATGGAAGACAAACATGTATGTGACTGTGACAACGTCAATTCAGCGTCCTACATGCAGATACAAAAACGATATAGTCTCGTGAATCGACCACCTACCGTGCTGTGCTGTTTCCTGCCGCCATCTTGGAATGCATGTCTGTGTACGGTAAAGGGAGGCAACTGCGTACCTACCATACAGTGAACACTAGTATTCGAAAACTAAACAGTAGCGACATCCAGTTTTATTATAACAGATTTTAACCCTTTCCTAAACGACAACATCTTGGATTGTTCATACATGTATGTGACCCATCACGCTAAAAGGGACCTTATCGAATGTGTGAAAAATATCGACCCAATTCAGTCTGCGCAGTCCGCGCAGCCAGACTAGGGCCGATACTTTTCACTTTTATGTAATTTTCTAAATCCGGAATGTTTTCCATATCTTACTATATCTCCATTTTTCGCATACGGGATCTAGTTGGCCTGTTGTGAGTCTGACAAGTTGGTCAAAATTTTGAAAATTGGAGTTCGGATAAGGCCCCTTTTAGCGTGACGAGTCACAATTATTTCAAAGCTGATGCAGACAATAAAAAAGTTGTTGATGAGCAAAAGAGCTGCGTGTGGTACACTAACACAGCATTATACAATATTGAGACAAAAAAAGAAAATGTTTGTTATCAGCATTTTTCTTCTTTTGTCACAATGTATCCCCATTATTTTCTATAAGGGGCGTCAAAACAATTTCTTATTCGGGAAAAGGCGAAGGTGTGTCATAGTAATATGATAGTAAATATACAAAACGCCTCGATTATTCTTTGAATATCGCATTTTCGGTGAACTATTCAAACTTAAAGTTCATTTTTGGACAATGGTCTCAAAAACTGATATTCGCGATAAGTCCGATAAAATAAAGAAAGATGAAGGATTGCTTGATCATATTCACTAAACTTTGTTCCAAGCCTTAAACACCCTTCTTGTCATATTGTAGAAAAAGGAAACAAAACTAGTAATACAAATGGTCTGGCACCTGAAAAAGGAGCCCGGGATGTGGCATTTTATGCCCCCATTGATCTAGATCAGTTTGTGCCTCTATGCAGTCTGATCATAATCAATGTTGTATTCCTACAGTTTTTTCAGCTTTTAAAGACGCTATTTGAGAACAACATGGATCCAGATCAGACTGTGCGTATGCACAGGCTGATCTGGATCTATGTTGGTCTCAAAAATACCATTGTTTTCCAAATCTCGGCCCAAATAAATAAATTACGATGTTGCTATAGGCCTACGACATTTGAAGCCTAATTTAGAATTTTCGATGAAAACTATTGATTTCCGATTGATAGAAATAGCCTAGAGTACTTCTATAGAATAATAGGCACGCCCTCATTGATATATCGCCTTTGATTTTTCTATTTTTCATTGTCACGAAATCTGTTTCGTAAGTAGGGAATTTCATATCGTCGTGATGCTCCTACATTAGAACTAGATCTAGAACAATCCGTCTTTGAAGCCTTGACCCTTTCACAAACGACGAGAATCTAAGGTCATCCAATTCCAAAGCTACTGTAGACAACACGATTTATGTATAAAAAAGAATTTGTATTCAATATATCCCAGTAAAATGCTGACAATCAGCATTTTCTCCTTTTGCCTCAATGTTTTCCTTAGCATTTTTTAAGATACATCAAAACCAGGTCATGTTTGGGAAAGGATTAATGTAACCATATCCGAATCAGGCCAAGATTCTGACATAACGGAACTATCAAGCCCCGATTTCGACATAACGGAACTATCAAGCCCCGATTTTGACATAAGGGAACTATCAAGCCCCGATTTTGACATAACAGAACTATCAAGCCCCGATTTCGACATAACGGAACTATCAAGCCCCGATTTTGACATAACGGAACTATCAAGCCCCGATTTTGACATAACGGAACTATCAAGCCCTGATTTTGACATAAGGGAACTATCAAGCCCCGATTTCGACATAAGGGAACTATCAAGCCCCGATTTTGACATAACGGAACTATCAAGCCCCGATTTCGACATAACGGAACTATCAAGCCCTGATTTTGACATAACGGAACTATCAAGCCCCGATTTCGACATAACGGAACTATCAAGCCCTGTTTTTGACATAACGGAACTATCAAGCCCTGATTTTGACATAACGGAACTATCAAGCCCTGGTGTTGACATAAGGGAACTATAAAGCCCCGATTTCGACATAATGGAACTATCAAGCCCCGATTTCGACATAACGGAACTATCAAGCCCCGATTTCGACATAACGGAACTATCAAGCCCCGATTTCGACATAATGGAACCACACCCTATTACCGGCTATCACTACAGCAGTTGCTAACCTTGGGCAGTATCATCTATAAATAGCGGGTGAACTGAGTAGGTCATACGTTTTCCATATTTGTTTTGTGTAAAAGCGTTTCTCAGCTATAATTTGTAGTGCCCCTGGCTTGCCATACATTTGAGCACCTACATGTCAAATATTAGCACAGAGAGTCCTCAAACAAAAAAATAATTCACCAACAAAGTCGAAACTTCACATAGTTGCATATAAAATTCATCTTTCCATGCAAATAGCAGAAAAACAATGAAGCAAATGTTAGAAATTTTATTACAAAATGGATATCTAGTATATTATCTACCAACTAATTGCTTGTGAAGACAATCAATTATTCCGTTATGTCGTTATAGTCAAACAAAGTTTGGTGAGCTACAAATTTATGCAATCACGAACAGCACATAGGGGGATCACCGACAGGAGATTCGTACTTGAAATAGGCAATCACAGACAGCATAAATGATACTATTTTGCTTGTCTATGTACAATTCTTTTTCATTATCCAAGTGATCATGGTGTGAAATATTTAAAATTTGCTGATGATAATTACAACAATACATGAATGCTGGTACTTTTGTTTGATAAAAGAGCATCAGATAAGAATAAGCTATATATGAAGCAAGAACTTCCCAGGAATCCACGGTTAGGTGCTCCAGCCACTGCAATATGGCCATAGCGGTTTAAAACGGTGTTACATCTCATGAAATCAAATCATAGGCCCGATTGTACCAACGCTGTTTAGCACAAACAAAATATTTCACCGATTTGTTCAAATTTTCCGATGTGAATAATCGAAAAGTAACCGAAACAGATACTTGGCCATTTGGTTAACTCTAGCCGGCGTTTAAAAAATCGGGCACAGACTAACAAAATACCTTCAACATTAGATCCGAAGCTCAAAAATACCATTGCGTTATTCGTCTATTATAGCAATATAAATTTAAGTTTTGAAATTGTGAGTTTCCGCTTTATCTAATTATTGCTTATGAACTCGATTATTTGCAGGGGAATTTAATAAGAGTTTTAATTATGAACACTATTTGGAGGATAATTACTGACCTTGACCGGGTAATTATACAAGCCAAATATCAGAATGGTCATTTATATTGTCAAGTAAGATTAACCCGAGACATCTGCATATGTAATGGCCCCACTTGTTAAGGTTAAGGCACTCAACTTACGGACTTTGCACACGAAAATTAAGTTGTCCCGGATTAATTTGGGTGGACAATACAGCGATGTCGTTGTTATTTATTTGATATTAAAATCAGATAAATGGAGAATGTTTTCATCCAGTTAACCGTGGCGCAATTTTGGTGAAACAATAGTGCATCGTATGTGTTGTTATAAAATCTCGTATGTGGCCATAGTTGCGAGACTTTATAACTAGGCCTACACTGACGGTTTGTCAATACTTATAACGGTAAATCTAGTGTACTTTTAGCACAGAGTTCATTGCTATTGATAATATAGGAAATGGAATCGTATGGTTAATAGGGTTAAATCTTACGCTATAAATAGAATGGTCCAAGCGGTTTTAGCTGTTAAAAATCTCGTAACCACGGCTTCATTCAAGCTGCAGTTGTGTGGTTTTAAAATAATACGGACAAAGCACTTTTGTTTGTCCGAGATTCCGTGCGGTTTGCTTTATAAAGAGTATTTGCTGCAACATGTATCTGTTTAAGCCGAGTCCAGTTAACGTCGGAGTCTGTCAATGCAGGGGTCGCGAGTTCGAACCCCAGGCCGACCAGTATCCATTCTTACATTTGACAAAAGTCATTTGTCTCTCACCAATGGGTGTGAATCATATATGTGAGAGTGCAGCTGGAGGCTGGGTACTTTTATTAAGAGGTCTATTTGTCCAATGACCACTCGGCTTTACTTCACCATGCAAGGTGAAACATGACACAGAATAAAGAAATAAACATTTTTAACCATTCCCAAAAAGAAAAAAATGCCCCTTTTTACGCTCCTTTTAGAAAAAGCTTGCTATCTTGTACAAAGTTAAATTCTTGTCAGCATCCACTTTGTCTTCTGCAACAGCCTGTCAGTTTGGGCATTCACAATTTTGTCCGTATACATTTTTGTAGTTATGGTCCAATATAAAAATGATAATCTTACAACCCTAGGTGTAAAGAACCTCGAATTGATCTATGGATAAGGCGAGAAATCTCCCTAAAAGGCTCAGCTCTATGGGTCAATTTTCAAAACTTACAAATTGAGAAACAAAATATAGCTTTATGGTTAGGTAGATAAATAAATGAAATGAATACCGATTTTATGCCATTTAAAAAGTTCTATAGGTGCAGATAACTCTTGATTATTTTACCCACCTAAATGGTTTTCATTTTGTTACACTACCTGTATTCATAGATGTAAAATGAAGTTTCTTTTTGTTTTATTCCCAATTTAATTTCTACAGATACAAGGATAAATAGTGTTGACTTTATATGGCAGCTTTGGTTTTGTCCGTATTGCGCATACGCACCACTGAAACAACCTTAAAAACGCACTTTCCCGCCAAAAACCGATGAATACCTACCTTCCTTTGGCTGGCAAACATCGTTCCGCCCCTTTACCCAGCTTCCCATTGACATATGTTTTGTCACTTGATCATAGACTTCCTTGGTAAAAAGGATTTCCTGGGTCACTGGGGGGAACATACTTTTATATCAATAATAGTGCTCATATACCAATTGCCATATTTTTGGCGGGAAGATTTCGCCTTTAAACTCATTTCAATGGTGCGCATGCGCACTAAGGACAAAACGAAACTGGTTTGTGATTTCAAAACCAATTTTCCTTACATTTACAAAAAAAATTATTGCTGATAAAACAATAGAAAACTTAATTCTGGTTAAATGAATACCGGTGGGGTAAGAAAATATAATTTAAGGGGTAGGTACAGAAACCAAGAGTTATCTGTACATGTCGGATCGTTTTGATTGTACAAAATCAATTTTCATATGATTTAGGTATAGATCTAACAATACAGCTCGAGATATGTATCAATTTTCATGTTTTGAAAATTGACTTTTCCATTTGAGACGTTTAGGGAGATTTCTCGCATTATCCATAGAGATACTTACCTAGCTGACTGATCTTTGATCCTTCACTAGTTTCTGTATTCACTTACCTAGGCTAGTTGCAATCATGTGCTTTATGCAGACAACCATGATGTTTTATCGATATCAACAGATTCTTGCTTGATAATCCGTTATCACCGATATCTCTTCTTCGTTTCGCAATGAGGCCAAAACGCTGAACATTGATAGCGCACCTGTCTCTCATTCGAGAGAACCCGGGTTCGATCCCCGACCGTGGCAAATATCTTTTCTAACTAATGTTACCCACCAATGGTTTGATATTGTTAACCTATGTGGGCGAGCAGCTGGAGGCTCGGTTAGTCTATTGTGTTAGTACTTGTATGAGAAACAACAGGAATCCATGGTTAGGCGCTCAAGGTGCCGCGATATAACCATGGCAGTTGAAAACGGCGTTAAACCCCAATAAACCAAATCGTTTCGCAATGAAAAATACAAATTTGCACCGCGCAAAACATTCGATCGAAATGTTTGAAGATTCATTGGCCGACTTTGAAATAGCAGGATTCATATACATATATTTGCATGGGTTCCATCTATTTAAGTTAAGTCTGACTAAATGAAATTTAACCCCATTAAAAATATTACAGTCATATTGTGTGTCTGAAACAGCGACGACATGATGTAAAATCCACAATTTTCACTGTAAAGTATGTGCAGTTTTTTAAGGTTTGCAACCCATCATTAGCACTAAAGAGCCAGAGGTGAATTTGATAAGTGCCAGTAATTCCTAAACTGTGTTACATTTCCATTCTAAACATAACCAATTTGAACGGTTTAGAATTTTGAATCAATGCATACTTACGGAAATATTTGACAGAAATGTTCAAATTACCTCCGCTGCATATGAATATAGAGTAAAGTAATATTTGTAGCCTAAATTATTTTCCTTTTGAAGCATAATCTTGAAATCCGGCACGTTGAATCAACTTATAAGAAGTGTATGTATAAATGTGTGTAATTTGATGCATTTCTTACGGCTAAAAAGTGGTGTTTTTAATGATGGGATGTATACCTAAACCGACAAACTATCATCTACAACTAATGGTTGCATACGTCCTTCAATTTTGTGTTACTCAGCTTCAACCATATCTAGATGAAAGGAACTTGCACGATTTCTATGTCTATAATTCAGAAATTGGCTAGTCTATCACGAAATGGTGTTAATTCATTATTTATGCTCCTTTCAGGCAACTTCTTGTTGAAAGAGATGCCGCTTTTCCAACAAGACATATTGTTCTGTGTTGCCATCAACTTATGTCCGGGTTTGCCATTCAAATTTTCAATATGCTGTTCGTGATAGCCAAATCGGCATCAGTGTTTAGTTTTAATCGGTCAGCCTGAAGTTAATTCAGTTCAGACAGTTTTCTAAATTTACACAGTGTAAGAAAATTGATTGACTATTTTAATAGTTATATTAATTCTAATGATCGTCTTATCATTTTCTCATTATATGGATTGAAAGTTGGATTTTATGTAAAAAATTGTGAAGTTACGACTTAGTCGCTGAATAATTTTGTTGTTTAGGAATTCTTTGGGCTAATATTTACCATGTAGGTGCTCAAATGTATGGCCAGCCAAGTGCACTACAAATATAGCTGAGAAATGCTTTAACACAAAAACAAAGATGGAAAAAGTATGACCTACCCAGTACACCCGCTATTTATAGATGATACTGCCCAAGGTTAGCAACTGCTGTAGTGATAGCCGGTAATAGGGTGTGGGAACTATCAAGCCCTGATTTTTACATAACGGAAATATCAAGTCTTGATTTTGACATATCGGAAATATCAAGCCCTGATTTTGACATAACGGAAATATCAAGCTCTGATTTTGACATAACGGAAATATCAAGCCCCGATTTTGACATATCGGAAATATCAAGCCCCAATTTTGACATAACGGGAATATCAAGCTAGCACTTATTTCGACTTAACGAAAATAACAAGCCCTGATTTTGAGATAATAATAATAGTAATAATAACAATAACAATAACAATAAAATAATAATAATAATAATAATAATAATAATAATAATAATAATAATAATAATAATAATAATAATAATAATAATAATAATAATAATAATAATAATAATAATAATAATAATATAATAATAATAATAATAATAATAATAATAATATTGTCCACCCAAATTAACCCGGGACATCTTAATTTTCGTGTGCAAAGTCCGTTAGTTTAGCGTCTTAACAAAACATTGCCGAAGTGGGGTCATTACATATGCAGATGTCTCGGGTTAATCTTGCTGGACAATAATAATAATAATAATAATAATAATAATAATAATAATAATAATAATAATAATAATAATAATAATAATAATAATAATAATAATAATAATAATAATAATAATAATAATAACAATAATAATAATAATAATAATAATAATAATAATAATAATAATAATAATAATAATAATAATAATAATAATAATAAAAATGTAGAAAGATGGAGGATTGCTCGATCATGTTCACGAAACTTTGTTCCAAGCCTAAAACATCCTTCTTGTCATATTGTAGAAAAAGGAAACAAAACTAGTAATACAAATGGTCTGGCACCTGATAAAGGAGCCCGGGATGTGGCATTTTATACCCCCATTGATCTAGACCAGTTTGTGCCTCTATGCAGTCTGATCATAATCAATGTTGTATTCCTACAGTTTATTCAGCTTTTAAAGACGCTATTTGAGAACAACATGGATCCAGATCAGACTGTGCGTATGCACAGGCTGATCTGGATCTATGTTGGTCTCAAAAAATGCCATTGTTTTCCAAATCTCAGCCCAAATAAATAAATTACAATGTTGCTATAGGCCTACGACATTTGAAGCCTAATTTAGAATTTTCGATGACAACTATCGATTTCCGATTGATAGAAATAGCCTAGAGTACTTCTATAGAATAATAGGCACGCCCTAATTGATATATCGCCTTTGATTTTTCTATTTTTCATTGTCACGAAATCGGTTTCGTAAGTAGGGAATTTCATATCGTCGTGATGCTCATACATTAGATCTAGATCTAGAACAATCCGTCTTTGAAGCTCTGATCCTTTCTCAAACGACGAGAATCTAAGGTCATCCAATTCAAAAGCTACTGTAGACAACAAAATTTATGTATAAAAAAGGATTTGTATACAATATATCACAGTAAATATTTAGGCAAAGGGAGAAAATGACGATTGTCAGAATTTTCTTCTTTTGCCTCAATGTTTTCCCTAGCATTTTCTTTTAGATACGTGAAAACCAAGTCATGTTTGGGAAAGGATTATTGTAGCCATTTCCGATTCAAGCTCTGATTTTGGCATAACGGAACTACCAAACCTAATTTTGGCATAACGGAACTACCAAACCTAATTTTGGCATAACGGAACTACCAAACCTAATTTTGGCATAACGGAACTACCAAACCTAATTTTGGCATAACGGAACTACCAAACCTAATTTTGGCATAACGGAACTACCAAACCTAATTTTGGCATAACGGAACTACCAAACCTAATTTTGGCATAACGGAACTACCAAACCTAATTTTGGCATAACGGAAAAGTTTACACAGAATAAGCATGACACATAAAGTTTTGAAACAAAAAGAGAAAACGCTAATATCCGACAATGATCAAGCTTTTACTCGAATTAGAACTCAAATAAATCTGAAATGAAGATGGCTGTAACAAAAATAAATCGTGTTCTGTCGTGGTTAACCGATATTTTACATCGGTTCTGAGCTAGGCTTTCCATTGAATAAACCACCGAGGCTTTCGCTCTCCTGGATTATTCAATGACCTTAGTAGGCTACCTATAGTTTAGTGCCCATACAATACAAATAAACACCATTAACCCTTTCCCAAACGACAAAATTTTAGGGTGATCCAGTTCAAAAACTGCCACAAATGACAAAATGGATGTTATTAAAGATGGGATTTGTGAAAATAATGACAAAGAAAATATTGAGACAAAAGGAGAAACTGCTGTTTATCAGCAGTATTTTTTCTTTTGTTTCAATGTTTTTCCCAACCCTTTTATATTAGGGACATCAAAACCAGGTCTTGTTTGGGAAAGGGTTAAGGTAAGTTTGGACTCGGGAGTTACTTCTTAACCTGTTTTAGCCTAATTATGACAAAAATCTATATTTTTTCAAAAACAATCTAAAATTTTCTGGCATATGTTTACATTAAGAACAATAAAATACTTTATTTGACATTCACAATCACAAAAAAGAGGAATGTTTCGCTTAAAAAATTGATGAAAATTGTAGCATGGGCATTTGGTGCCACAGAATGAACATAAAATATGTAAGTCACATGGTCGCTCTCCAAACTTACCTTAACAGTGATGCTAAAGAACTAAAAGACACAATACTGATCCTGAGATTTAACAGTAATTAAGATATTAACCTTGTGTTTATAGGTCTGAGACGTGAAAATTGTCTAGAACGTATCAAGCTTCCGCGGACAGGCAGACGGACGGATATCAATATTTCACCGATCTTTCTATACACATGCATGAAAAGCGGATAAAGAAATTTGGAAGAGAAAAGATATTACTTAATATAGTGTATTTAGTAAACAATAGAAGAAAGGTGGAATTCATCTAAGTTATATACATAGTTTATGTTCAACGACTAACGTTCATTTTTTCTATTGAACCAAATACGAGCGGAACTAAATATACCATTACCGGGTTCTGGAGTGATCTTTGATAGTTATCTTCCTTGAATTATTGGGTTGTTCCGTTTCCGGTTAGGGCTACAGATAAGAAGGGGTGTCGCTATTTCAAAATGGACCCCTACCAAGATCCAAGAGTTATCCTGATATTGCCCTTGATTTAATGGGATTTATCTCCCTTGAAAACAACTGGGTAGTTCCGGTCTATTTTTCTAGAGACGCTATAGAGTAAAATTCATCGCTTCGCACGCAAAATACGATTATTTTCTTTAAAACGCATATTTCGCAGAATCGTCGTGTTCCATCGGATAGTTTAGTTATTACTTATTAAACCAGAATAAGTTTCGGTTTTGATTTCATCCAATTGATATGTTTAATTTAGGTTGAAAATCGTCCTGTTGAAAGCCATAAGGAATCCCTGCCAAGCTCCAGGATTTCCGATTATAATGGTCGAGCAAGTTTTTATTTTATTTGCAAATTGTAGACATAATGTATTTTCAATATTTTATTTTAGTTGGATTATTTTCACTAAATATATTCAACATTAATTTTGGAGTTTGGTGATCCAAGACACTCTTTCCAAGCAGTCAATCGATGAGCGTATCGTCGGTGTAAATGCAAAACCTCGTATGTCGATTTATATTTTATTTATTTTGTATATCCGGTATAGACAATTCTTGCAGGTTTTGCTATATCCTTACTTATCAGTACATAAATGACACATTATATGAGGATAGTATGCCCTAATTTCAAGTAAAACCTTTAAGTTTCCGAAAAGTTGTTTAAAAGTTTTATACCCCCCCTTTAATTATTCCTAAAAATGAGATACGAGCTTTTGCATTAACACCGACGGTATGTTTGTGATAGGATTAACATTAATATATTTAGATCAAAACATGAGAAAAGACCAATTAAATTAAATGATGACTCAAGATAAATAAGAGTAACCACAAAAACCCCCATTCTATAAATAAAATGTGGTAAGGCGGCGTATCCAAGTGATTCTGTTTACAATTATTTTATTAGACAAAAACTCTTTCTTCTCAATACTTTGGTCCCATTATGGATGGCAGTTTTAACGATACTGAATCTTAAAGAGGGAGGGGTTTATGGAATTTTAGTCAAACATTGATCCAGATCAGTCTGTGTATACGCGCGGTCTAACAACAACAAAAACATTAATGTTCTCTATTTATTATTCTCTATAATAAAGTAACTGTCTGTCAGACAATACTTAGGCACAGACCGATCTCATGTGCGGACACAGACATTTCTATCAGAGGGATCATGTTTTCCAGAGGAGGACTAACTACATTGGCACCTGATAAATTCATTAAAAAATCACATTGATAAGCCATTTCAAAGGTTCTAGAGGGGACTCCGTCCATGTGCCCCACCCCTGACTCCGCGCATGGATCTACAGTCAAATCTCTCTCGCCGAACCTCCCTTAGCCGAAGTTCTCCCTAAGTCGAAGTAATTTTCAAGTCCCGATTATTTTGCTCTTTATTTCTATATATTTCAACCTCTATACGTCGTTTTCTCTTGCACGAACTTCTTCCGTACGTCGAACCAATTTCGAGGTCCAATCACCTATTTTTACACACATTCACACCTCTACACGACGAACTTGAAACTTACATGATGACAATTGCAATCAAGTCAGTTTTTCACACCTTTCTATCCGTCAACTGGATTAATCAACACAGGTGTTGACCTTTATCGAATATTGATTTTAACCTGGTTGTGTTTGATTCTTTGTATTACAGTAAATTGAGTGGTTTAAAAATTTGAGTTTATTGGGGGGGGGGGGGTACGCCGTTTTCAACTTCTATGGTAATATCGCGCGGCTGGAGCACCTAACCACGGATTCCTGTCGTTTCTCATATCAGTACTACCACAACACCCTGACCGTGCCTCCGGCTGCTCCCCCACATAGGTTCATGATATCAAACCATTGATTGGTTACATTTTTGTCAGAAAGGGTATTTGCCGCGGCTGGGTATCGAATCCGGGACCTCTCGAATGAGAGGCAGATGCGCTACCAAATATGCCATGTCCGCGGCCGTTTAATAATTTGAAATAAAAAGGCTCGAGAAATTGTATATAGCGTTACATTTGTAATTAGCAATGACAACAGAAGGAGCTTACGCTAATTCCACCTAGGACTTGTTTGGTAAAGGACCCGATCAAACCGGGCGGATGGAAAGGGGGGGGGGGGGGGGGGTAACCAGCAACTCCGACTGACATGACGTGCCAATAAATGCGATGATGACCGCTTGTCTCCAAAATATCTCTTCGTCGAACATTCTATACGTCGAAGTTTTCTCGTAGGTCCCATGAAGTTCGACATAGAGAGATTCGACTGTAGTTTCGTATTTTGTGTCAAATACCACGAAAACTACTTGTCCATACACCAATGCTAATTGAATGCTATTTCAAACATTTTTCAAAAGGTTTCCGACTTTCGTAGTACTATCTAAAGCTAAAAAACACATTCAAATCAAATGAGGAGGAAAGCTATTAATATTACCCCCTTTTAATCCTATCATTTGTTTGCCCACTTGCCGTTATTATTCTAATAAACGCCCGGGCGTTTATTAGAAAAGTGCTTGATAAGAAAGTTTTGTTTCTATACATATTTATGAAATATTTAATTATCGCTATCCCAAATTGTGTCTGGGATTGCACATTTGAACTTGAAATGGTCCGTTTTCTCTTTAAAGGGACATTTCATTCCAGTTTCAATTTTTTAAAGTATGTCTTGATGCCAAGATTGGTTATTCTAATGAGTGTAAATACTATTAGTTTTTTTAAGTTGTTCCCAATAAGCGAGAAACACGCATTTAAAGTTGAGACATAATCGATAAATTGCATATAAATCCGAACTGTTGTCCACAACAATTTGTTCAATTTTAACCCCAAAATATAAATTTCTCGTAAACGGCGCAACATTTTGGCTTGAAATTTTCAGAATTTTCATAAGGAAATATGCTCTTTCAGATAAAAATAATAGTAAAATTTATGACAAAAAATTCTGAAATGTCACTTTAAGGATTACAACTCATCATTAGATACCAAACACTTCAATAATCGGGCGCAATGAGTGACATCGTCCGTGGCAACGGAAATTGACGAGGGTATCCCTCGCAAATTTTCATTGCTATGGATGACACCCGAAGTTGGACGAAGTGTTTTGTAATCAAAAATGGATTGAATACCTTAAGAAAGTGTTCAGGGCGTTGTTTCATGTAGTAAGATCTACCCTATCAATTCATTCCACAATACATTATTAATCACTAGTGGGTTTCTAATCATGCTCTATAAATACCACATAAAGTACCCAGGCTTTAGTACTAGCGGGAAAACTGACGTGAATATGTGATTCTTCCGTTATTATCTTTTTCGCCTCTTTCCTTGGTGGAAAATACGGAATAAAATTCAAAATTCAAAACATTTATTAACCGTTTCCCAATTTAACGCTGCATAGCGAGAAAAGAAAATGAGGATGAATATCACTTTCTCCTTTTCTCATTAAAGTTCTTTATTTTGTCACAACATTCAGGCTTTCCACAAACGAAATACATGTATCATCTTTTTAATTTCAACGTCCAAAATAGGTTTAAAATTGGACGAGTTTAAAATCTTTTTTTCTTGAAAAAGATCAATTGTAAAGAACAGTTTAATTCTGAATCATAGTTATTAATCGTTCTTGAGAAAATATATGTGATCAAAACTTTTAAAACGGTGTGACATTGTGATGAATGTGTTAATCAAAACTGTATTTAAATAAATATAAAACGTGCAATATTTTTTCCGCACTGATGGAAATATGTTTTGTGGTTGAAGCTGTTATTGTTAAACTGGATAAAAATGCTTGTTAAGGAATTGGGTAAGTCTGAAACTAGAATAATATTAATTTGAGCAGCAATGAATGTCTGTTGAAGGTGTCAACGCTAATTTTTTCAGGCGTTAGAACAACATAGAGACAATTTGCATCGCTGTGTGGTGCATTGCATTATTTAACCCTTTCCCCAAAAAGACCTGGTTTTGACGTCTCTAATTGGTAAGACTTGAGAAAACATTGAGACAAAAGAAACTTTTGCCCCAATATTTTCTATGCCATAGTTCATTAAAATTCTATCTTAATTAATAACGTCTATTTTGTCATTTGTGGCTGTTTTTGAAGTGGATCACCGTAATATTTTGGCGTTTTGGAAAGGGTTAAGTCGCTGGTAGGCCAGGCCCGTTGGAACAGTGGGTTAGTTGGGGGGGGGGGGGGCAAAGTTGGCCAAAAATGCCATAATTTCTTTATTTCATATTGAAAATTTTGAGAAAATCCAAATTGGCCCCACCAGTATTTAGACACTGGGGCTTTAGCCCACCCAACATTAAATTGCTTCCTACGGACCTGTAGCCTGATAAGTTTTTCACTATCTGTCAATGCCCATTTGCCATTCATGTTAAGTACTATAATATGCAGGCTTAATCTAAAAGGACTTGATGAACTTCATTCGAATTTTCCTTAGACAGAAATAATCTACCCATATATGTTAACTAATCAAAAGGACATTTCTTGAAATATTTTCAACCTGTTAGTATTACTGACTGACTTAAAAACGCATTGCTTTTTTTTCAAATATTTTTGTAGTAATAGTCAATAAGATCGACATCGTGTTTCTTATATACATTTTAACAAATGAGACACGATATGCAATGAATTTATTGCAGTCAGTTATAACGTTATTATTCTGTCTGTTATTACATGTCGAATTTGAAAATTTAGAAAAAAAAAGGATCTGTTGCAGAGAAGTAATTTGAAATTATAGGGACTTGGTGAATGCGAAGGAAAACAACAAAAGAAATCTTTGTTGGTCCTCAATAACTTTTTATCAACTGATTGTTTTAGAAGATATTCCACATTAAGCCCATGTCTGACATTTCCCCACCTTCTCTGCGTCAAATTGAATTGAATATAATCAAGTATTAACGAAATTATTGACGATTTTCTGAAAATATTATGTCACGTTATTCCCGCCGTGAATTTATGTAACAATCTTAACCCATTACCAGGCGGCAAAAGTTTAAGCTTGTCCAAATTGAAAGAAGCTGCAGACGACAATTTGGATGTGTTGAAATTTCACAATTTTACGACTTTTGGGGTAGAAAACATTATGGGAAATGAAGAAATTGCCTGTCACAAGCAATTTCTTCATTCTCAACGATGTTTTCCTAAGCCTTTATCTTGTTGGGCGTCAAAAGGCGTCACTGTATGTAACAATCTTAATTTTATGTGATTGACTAAACACTGGCTTAGCCCATTAACAAATAGCAAAAATTAAAATTTAGTGAAATTGTACATTATTTTGTCTTTTTGAGTAGAAAACATTGTGGGAAATGAAGAAATTGCTTGTCACAAGCAATTTCTTCATTTTCCAAAATGTTTTACAAAGCCATTATCTAGGAGGTAATCAAAAACTTTCATGGTATAGTAACGAAATAATATTCTTTCTCCTTTCAGTTCCTTCTATCACCCTATCTGGAGCAGAAGTGACCGAGTTGAAGAAAGCCATCACGGATAAAACTGCAGATAATCGGGACAGAAGTACGTCTAGATTTCGTTGATTTTCAAAAAAAAAAAAAAAAAAAAAAAAAAAAAAAAAATTCGTTGATTTTCAAAAAAAAAAAAAAAAAAAAAAAAAAAAAAATGTTTGCTTTTACCGGGATAAAACGTCACTTTATTTTTTTTTCGGCCACATCATGACTTTGTCCTGTTTTAATTAACACCACCACCAAGACCAGCGATTTTTGTTGTCTTTTTGTATAAAAAACATTGAGGAAAATTAAGGAAAAAAATGTTTGTGACATTATGCCTATTCATTTTCAACAATGTTTTCCATTTGAAGCCTTTATGATTTGGGGAGTCAAGAAAGCCAGTACGGGAATGATTTAAGCCTTTCAAATTAACTGCAAATTTTGAAATGTTGACGTTGATTGATCACAGCATAAATCATGTACAAGTACAACCATATTCATTAGTTTTATAACCGTTACTTTTGATATATGTAGGCCTTCTTTTAAAAATATGTTTCAACCTTGACTCCGATTTCAAAATTGTTGTCGGTCCAAGTTAAAATAAGCTGCTGACAATATAATTATTAAACAATAAAATTGATTTTGAGATAACATGAATATTTAAGCAGAGAAACGGATTAGATGGAAGTAATGATATGTAAAAGTTGTCAAACCCAAACCCTATGGAAGTAATGATATGTAAAAGTTGTCAAACCCAAACCCTATGTTGTGGGTACTAATTTGAACCGTGCCGACGGGGCAATTATAATAAGCACGGATTTCAATGGACTCATCAGAAGTCCACTTTTTAGCTGATGGGTAACAATTGTTTAGTTGAATTATTTAACAATACTGTATTTCATTCAGCATGAAACAACATTGTGTTATGAGTAAAAGCGGTATAGCAGAATACTGAATATGGGTAAAATGCAAATAATACTTATAACGTGACCATTCAGGATTTAGTTATATGAACATTGTTGGTACTTTGTATTCTTCATAGATTTTGCAGAAAAAATATTTTAAGGGTAAATTAGATGTATTGGTATTGTAAAACCTCGAAATTTACAAACTGCAATTTTAGAATAAAATCAACGAAATAAAGTATCTCACAGTTCTTGTAATTTATTAAGGTAGTCTACCCTAATGAGATTCGTGCGACATTGGAATCATTCGGGCACCGTCATAAATATTCGGGCGGTGGAACGTTCCATCGTCAAAAGGTTACGACGTCGCCCGAATAAGGTTCAGAGTCATATCGAATGTTAACGACGTCGCACGAACAATTTCGACTTTGCACGAATCCCATTAGGGTTTAACTACCATAATTCGTTTTCATTACAAGTGCAGTCGACACTCGTTATGTCGACATCGGATTAGTCGAATTTTCGTTAAAAGTCGAAGTTCCAATCTGGCCCCGTCCTCATCAATGGACATATTTTTTTTTCAAATAAAATAATTTCGAACTGAATATAGCCATTGGAATTTAGTAGGAAAAGGATAGAAATTACTCGAAACGAGCAATTTCTTTCCTTTTCCTACTACATTTCAATGATGAATGCACTTAATGGGCAAAAAAAAAATGTAAAATGGCAGTTAAATCGAAATTTAACAAAATCGGATGAGTCGAACTCTGGATATGTCGAGGTAATTTAACGGTCCCTCTGACTTCGACAAAACGAGTGTCGACTGCATCTATTTCATCCAAAGGTTCGTCTACTTCGAAGAGGACCGAGTCTGACGCACAGGGAGCTCTAAAACTTCAAGATGTAATCGACGACATTAAAGTGAACATCAACGATTATGACAAAACACTACAGAGATGCATTGATATAGGGAAAGTGGAGGACCAAGGTAGGCTAAATGATATCAGAAAAGTGAAATATGTCATTATTTATGAAGTAAATGAAGTTCTTGACGGTGATGTATGGTTAATTCACGTATGTGAGGTCGCGAACATTCACAGAGGTCCAAGAAACCTCCCGAGTACGAAGCACAAAGGCATTTTCGTGTTTTGTAGGCCTCTGAAAATGCTTACGACCGAAAAACACGCGAATTGACGCTGTTAATTCATAACCATTAAATTGCAATTATTACCCACCAAAAACCTGTAGATAAGTTAGAAGAAATGAACCAGGTTGAGAGCAAAAATGTCCGCCATTGTTGTTTTGTTATAATGAAGCGTCCGACAATTTTTCGATATATGTGACGTCAGCAAACCGACGTTACATCATTATTTGACTTAAGTCAATATAAGGCACCGAGAAAGTTTGCGAGAAAAAGAATAATTGTTTATTTTGAAATCTCAAATCATGAATATCTCTAAATACATTTCCATCTCCATTTTAGATTCCCTGGAGGTCGTGCTATCCCGACAAAACACCATCAAATGTCTGCTACTGGCCATCAAGAGTTACCCCAAGGACACGGTGCTACAACAAGAGGCCTGGAAGTCATTGCTCAAACAAGTCCAACTCTCAGGTACTTATATAATTATTCCATAATTGGTCTGTGTTTACTGTTAAACAAATTCCCTCTGTTATCACAAGTTCGATTCTCGCCTATGACAAGGTAACATCAAATGTCTGCTACTGGCTATCAAAACTTACTCCAGGGACATGCTGCTACAGCAAGAGGCCTGGAGGTTAATGCTCAAACAGATCCAACTCTCAGGTAGGTAAGTGTACTTATATAATAATTATCTCATCAGTGGTTGATGTTTATTACTAAACAGATTCTCTCTGTTAACGCAAGTTTGATTCTCGTCTATGACACGGTAACACCAAACGTCTGCCACTGGCTATCAAGAGTTACCCCAAGGACCTGGTAGGGGCATGGAAGTCGATCATTGCTCAAACAGATCCAACTCTCAGGTACGATGTTTGTAGCCTAGTATAGGGTTTTCCACGAAAAAAAAAATGAAGCTGTAGTGGCAAATTATATAAGAATCGGGGAACCTGTAAATATTTTACGGAAACTTCTCAGTTAAGTTTTCCAAGGCATGTTCGTTTGGTAAAAAGTTTACTGCCTGACCGAACTATTTTGAACTTGACCCATATCATTTCATTGAAAAAAGATGAGGATTAGTTCGAGATAAACAAACTCGAGTTCATCAGGGTAAACCGTTTCATAAACAGCAATAATTTAGACTGCTCCAAATTCAAATATGTTGCAGACGACAATTCAAAGTGAATGGCATTTTACATGTTTTGGTCTTTCAGGGTAGAAAATATTGTAGGAAATGAAGAAATAACTTGTAACAAGTGATTTCTTCTTTGTTCACAATGTTTTCTAAGACCATTGCTTTTCTAGCGTCAAAAAGCGACAATGTGTGGGAAGAGGTCAACCCTTTTCCCAGATGAAATAACAAGGACAGACCAAATCGAATGTCACAACATAATTATGACAAAATAAAAGATATTTGACGTAATTATTTTGTAAATTATAGCATCATAGCATAGCATAGAAAATATTGAGGAAAAAAGACAAAATCCTGATTGTCGGCATTTTCTTCTTTTTCCTCAACATTTTCCCAATCTCTATCAATTGTATGCATTCAATTTAGGGATTGTTTATATGAAAAAGGTAACTGTTTATTTCTGCTGAACTATCTTTATCCATTTAATCCTTTCCCAAACAAGACCTGGTATTGACGTCTCAAATAGAAAATGCTTTGGAAAACATTGAGACAAAAGAAGAAACTGCTGATAACCAGCAGTTTCTCCTTTTGTCTCAATATTTTCTATGCCATATTTTACACAAATTCTATCTTTAATAATTTCAATTTTGTCATTTGTGGCAGTTTTTGAAGTAAATATACTAAATAACCCTATAATTTTGCCGTTTGGGAAAGGGTTAAGAATGTCACAGAATAACATTATAGATAAAGCAAACTTTCCACAAATATAAATAATCTGTATATCAGACTACATGCTTGGCGACGATTAGGAAGGATTATGACAGACATATTTTACCATTTTCCTCAGGCTTAACCCTTTCCCAAACGGCAGAATGTTAGGGTGATCCAATTAAAAAGCTGCTCCAGATGACAAAAACAGTGTTGATAAAAATTGGATTTGCGTACAATAAAGCATGGAAAATATTGAGACAAAAGGAGAAACTGCTGGTTATCAGCAGTTTCTTCTTTTGTTTCAATGTTTTCCCAAGCCTTTTCGACTAGGGACGTCAAAACCAGGTCTTGTTTGGGAAAGGTTTTACAGAAACTTAAATTTAAAATTGACACACTTTCTAGAAAGATGTATTAGGTTTTTTCAATACGAAAGAAAACCGGATCATTATTTTGTTTGAACTTCAAAGTTGTAAATTATTAATGTTTAAAAATACACAGGGGCGAGTGATGGTTTCACCTTTTTTCTTCTTTTCCCACGATATTTTCAATTTTTCTCTGTTATAGATGGCAAAAATGTGGATAACTTGAGAAAAGGATTTTTGTAGATCTAGATTGACGGCTAGTCTTGATTAGTTGTGCATTAGCACCACCGGGGTCGTATTTTCTCTTTTGAACTTCTAGTTTAACCCTTTTCCAAACGGCAAAATTTTAGGGTGATCCACTTCAAAAACTACCACAAATGACAAAATGGAAGTCATTAAAGAAAGAATTTGTGTAAAATATGACATAGAAAATATTGAGACAAAAAGAGAAACTGCTGGTTATCAGCAGTTTCTTCTTTTGTTTCAATGTTTTCCCAAGCCTTGTCTATTAGGGACGTCAAAACCAGGTCTTGTTTGGGAAAGAGTTAAGCCATTCCAACATATTGACGTTTTTTGATGCCCACAAGATAAAGACTTTGGAAAACATTGTGGGAAATGAAGAAATTTCTTGTAACAAACAATTTCCTCATTTCCAACAATGGTTTCTACCAAACAAACCAAAATATGTAAATTGGTTCAATTAAAATTGTTGTCTGCAACGTCTTTGAATTTGGACATGTCTATAAAGGACCTCTATGGATAAGGCGAGAAATCTCCCTAAAAGGCTCAGCTCCTTGGGACAATTTTCAAAACTATCAAATTGAGAAACAAAATTAAGCTTTATGGTTAGGTAAAGGAATAAATGAAAAGAATACCGATTCTAAGTTATTTAAAAGTTCTATAGGTGCAGATAACTCTTGATTTTTGCACCCACCTTAATGTTTTCATTTTCTTACACTACCAGTAATCATAGAGGTAAAATGAAGTTTCTTTTAGTTTTATTTGCAATTTATTTTCTACAGATACAAGGATAAATGATGTTGACATCATATGGAAGCTTTGGTTTTGCCCGTATTGCGCATGCGTATCATTGAAACAACTTTTAAAGCGCACTTTACCTCCAAACACCAAGGATTACCTTCCTTCTTTTGGCTGGCGAACATCGTCCCCCCCTTGACCCAGCTTCCCACTGACATATGTTGTGTAACTTGACCATAGGCTTCCTTAGTAAAAATGATTTCCTGGGTCACGGGGGGGGGGGGGGGGGGGGATACTTTTATACTAAAAACAGTACTCATATACCGATTGCCGTAATTTTGGCGGGAAGATTTCTCCTTTAAACTCGGCATGCGCATAAGGGACAAAACGAAAACTGGTTTATGATTTCAACAACAAATGCCCTTACATTTACAGAAAAGTTCTTGCTAATAAAACCATAGAAAACTTAATTCTGGTTAAATGAATACCGTAGGGGTAAGAAAATGTAGTTTTGGGGGTAGGTACAGAAACCAAGAGTTATCTGTACATGTCGGATCGTTGTGATTGTACAAAATCATTTTTCATACGATTTAGGTATACATCTAACAATACAGCTCTAAATAATGATCAATTTGTATGTTTTGAAAATTGACTTTTCCATTTGAGCCTTTTAGGGAGATTTCTCACCTTATCCATAGAGGTCCTTTGCCGTCTGGTAATGGGTTTATGCTAGCATCAACCATACGCAGTCGGGCAACTGCTTTGACAGTACAGGTCCTGATCAGAATGAGCGTTTGTGCAGGCTAATTTGGATGCATGCAAATCTCACTTGCAACTAGGATCATTTTTCCATTTCCAAAATCAAACGAGACCCGTCACACTAAAAGGGACCCCTGCCAGAAGTCCAAACATCAAAATCTTGATAAACTGATCCGTCTCAACAGAAGTTAACCAGATATTGAATTTGAAAATGAACATATAGTGGGCTAGTGAACACATTCTAGATTCAGAAAATGTTATCACAATGAAAGATATCGACCCTAGTCTGTCTGTGCGGACTGCGCAGACTGACCGGAGTAGACACTTTTCACAATTCCCATGGCGTCAGTGTAATGACAAATCCTTGTATCATATCGATTCTTGCTTTTTTCAAAGTAAAACTTCTTATGTCCAGTTTATACAATTCTTGCAGGTGTTTTGGGATATTTTTACTTATAGCAATAATGGCCCATTATATGGGAACAATTTGTCTGAATTTGAAGTAAAACCTTTCAATTTCGGAAAAGTTATCAATTGTTTTTCTTTCCCCTTTTAAACCCTTTCCCCTTTTAAACCTTCCAAACACGATATACACGGTTTTACATTTACATAGACAACGAGGTCCCTTCTTGCATGACGAGTCACACATTTATTTTACTTTCAGAAGTTAGCCTTCACTACGTCAGCATTAATGACGGCATCGACCTTCTCAACAAATCCGCCAAAACTCACCCTGATGACGTCATACTCCTGGCAACCATTTTGGACATCGTCTGCTACTTCTCCTCTCAAGGTGAACAATACTGGCATTTTCTCTCTTCTTTCAATGTTTTTATAACTAATTAATATCTTCAGGTAGTCGACCCCTAATGAGGTTCACGCGATGTCCGATTTTTTTTTTCGAGCGACGTCGTTAACATTGGTCTCAAATACTTTAGAGGTCATTTCTTCTTCATCTTCTTCAGACGTTCCTTTGAACGTATTTATTCTACATCGATTGGGAAGCAAGTTCTTTCAACTTATTTTAATCCCTCTCGATTCAAGGATGCCATTTGAATCTAGATTCCCGCACATACTAAAAACACAAAAACATTCGAATAAATCGAACTAGGGCAGGTGAATCGAAGTACGGAAATTTCAAGGTTATTTGAAGTCCCTCGTGACTTCGTCAACACGAGCGTATAATTTGTTATCTGAATATTAATTGGGGATAAATGAGTTATGGTGACATCAAAGTATTAATATGAAAACATTTTTTATGAATAATTAACATTCAGTAGATATATTTCTATAGATACATCAAACATTCGGCTATATTTCATTTTAATGTATAATAGTAGATCTATATTGAAATGAAACGCGAGTTTTATCATGTACTTTAAGTAAATCATATTTATAATATGTCATGTTTCAGTAAAACTATGGATGAGTTTCAATGGCGGATCCAGGAGTTTTTCCCAGGATGTGGGGTCCAAGCCCAAATTATTTTTTCCAGGGGGGGGGGGGGGGGGGGTTCCAAGCCCAAAAATGGCTTTGATGTGTTAAATACGTCTGTAACGTTACATAGTTAAAAAAAATGAATTTTGGCCAATGCCAGGGGTGGGGGTGAGGGTCCGGACCCCAACCCCCGACCCCCTCTAGATCCACTCTTGAGTTTTTATTTTGTTTTTGTTTATAAATGATTAAAATGGCATCCAAAGCAAGAAATCCAAACTTTTCAAATAAAACAATGTCTCTATAGCCAAAGGATATATCGTCGCTTTTCAACAAGCTGCAATTATGAGTTTTTTGGTTGAAAAGCATCGATTTACAAATACCTAAATGCATTTATAATGCAGTTTGTGACACGAAAGGAATGTCAAAGGTCATAGCTTTTCATTCAATGCACAATACATCCAATTCTGTTCGTCAGGAGACTGTTTCAACCCTTTCCCAAACAAGAACTGGTTTTGACGTCCCTAATAGATAAGTTTGGGAAACATTCCAGTAGTTTCTCCTTTTGTCTCAATATTTTCTGTACATGATTTTACATAAATAGTATCCTTATCAAAACATGTTTTGGCGTTTGTAGCAGTTTTCGAATCGGACCACCATAGGACAGGGCCGTAGGAAGCAATTTCATGGGGGGGGGGGCTAAAGCCCTTGTCCTGTATATGGGGGGGGTAATTTGGATTTCCCCCCCAAAAAATCAGTGTAAAATTAAGAAAAATCTGCATTTTTGGCCAACTTTGGAGGGCTTAACTCCCCTAGCCCCCCTGTTCCTACGGGACTGTAGGATTTTGCCGTTTGGGAAAGGGTTAATTGTTCATCTTATCCTTGTACTTTGAGGGTAGTCTGTGAAAAAGAGAATTTGTCCGTTAAAAAGTTACAAAAACACCTAAGTCAAATAAAGGGATATAGAGAGGAACAGGTGTTGAACTTTCTATGCTTATTTTAAATATTATGGATGCACTATAAGCAAAAAAAAAATATCTGAAAAAGATCTATCATAATTTTATACCTCATCAGTTAAATGGGAAAGAGCCCAGATTTGAACAAAGTACGAAAAATATTTATGCTGCCAAAACATTTGCAATAATAATAATTATATCGTCGGTGTAAATGCAAAACCTCGTATGTGGATTTTTGCGATTTTTAAAGTACAAATTTGTA